>BSYR01000092.1:15000-615000 GCA_030270665.1 Hibiscus trionum | reverse complement strand
ACCAGATAGTTGGTTTTCATTCACACAGGTTAAAAGCAAGCTCAAGGGTCATTCCGGAAGAGTCACTGGGCTTGCTTTCTCTACCGCCATGAATGTGCTTGTTTCTTCTGCAGCAGATGCTCAGGTTGGTTTTTGATGCCATTACAACTCTCGCTATCACAAGTCATAACATAACACTGCTCTATCAAGAAATTCATAATTCATGTTTTTCGTTTTCTCGAACTGAAGATTATCACATGGAATCTTGACGGATGGGGGAAATGTAAAAGCAAACTCTTGCAGTTCCCCGATGAGAGAATCCCAGTAATTGGTTCGAATACCATGGTCCAGTTTCATCAGGATCAAGTACACTTCCTCGTTGTGCATGAGACTCAGCTTTCGATTTACGAAGCCAAAGAACTAGATTGTGTACACCAGGTTAATCATTCATCTAAGCTTTCTTCTTGTTAGTATGCTGTTTGGACATGTAATCGGAATGCTTAATCTCCTCTTTCGTTTCCTCAGTGGGATGTCGAAGATTCTTCAAGAATCTCGCAAGCAACATTCTCATGCGATAGCCAGACGGTGTATGCCTGCTTTGTAGATGGGAAAGTGGCGATATTTGGCGCTACAAATCTTGAATTAAAATGCCATATCCTTCCCACTACGTATATCCCTCCTACTGCAAGGTATGTCAACATGGTTCATGCAGCAATTGCATAGCCTTCCCCTTTTCTCTGCATTCCTATTTTTTTTACCATTTGTTCGTGTTCGTTCATTTAATTAACTAGAACTGATTTCTTACCGATGGTGGGTGCAGATTAAATGTGTACCCCCATGCCATAGCTGCACATCCACAGAAACCAACCCAATTTGCAGTGGGACTGACAGATGGAGCGATCATCGTTTTTGAGCCTCATAAACCTGGTAATTCCTGGTACCTGGCTGAACATGAGTTAGCAACCGCAAGCAGCTGCTTGCTTTAAAACTAAAAACTGAAAATATTTTGAACTTTTCATATATTTATACACATTATATATTTCTTAGATTTGAAAATCGTCATACATATCTTGTTATTTGTGAATATTTGTTTGTCTTAGATTGTCTTCATATATATCTTCTTTTCGTGTTTTTCTAATGAATTATACATATCTTTTAATGATTTTTTTGTATTTTAATGAATTATACATATCTTCATATAAATCAAAGGAATTTTGATTGAATTAGTTCAATTTAAAATATCTCAATCATTCTATCAAATCACCTCATGTTTAAATCAAATTCAAACTCGAGTCATTTTAGAATTCATATTGTTTTGAGTTAGAATAATTTCGATTCTTTGGGTTTAAATTATTGAGTTTTAGGTTAATTTTAATTTAAATTAAATCGTTTTATGTTTGATCAAAATCATTTTAGGATTCATAATGTTTTGGGTAAACTACAACAAAGGTCACTTAATTATGGATAAGATTACATTTGGGTCACTCAATTATTAAAAGTTACGTTTGAGTCACTCAATTATGGGTAAGGTTACATTTGGGTCACCCAATTATTAAATGTTATATTTAGATCACTCAATTATGGGCAATGTTACATTTGGGTCACCCTTCATATTTAAAAAAGGTATATTAATTTGTGTATTAGATTAATTAATGATTTCAAATGAAGTATTCTAATGTTAACAAGGGTATACAAGTGATTTGGAAGAAAAAATGACTAAATTTATGTACTTTTTTAAATATGAAGGGTGACTCAAACGTAACCTTACCCATAATTGAGTGACCCAAATGTAACTTTTAATAATTGAGTGACCCAAATGTAATCTTACCCATAATTGAGTGACCCAAATGTAATCTTACCCATAATTGAGTGACCCAAATGTAACTTTTAATAATTAAGTGACTCAAATGTAACCTTACCCATAATTGAGTGACCTCCGTTGTAGTTTACCCAAATATTTTTTATTATTAGTCAAATCATTTAAGTATTACTGCAACAAGTAATAGTGTTATCAATTCAGAGTTAAGACTTGTTAATTATATTAAAAATAATTTAATAAAGGATTGAATTTTAAATTTTAACATGACCATTTTCTTTTCCTTGTTGGGGTTCACGAAGAGAATCTTCTCCTAATCGTTATTCTGAAAATATAATATGAAAATAATGTTTAAATATTGAATTAATTGAAGCTATAAAATAGGGGAAAATGCCACCGTCCATGATTTGGTGAGTGGCCGGTACGGGAATAAAGATGATTTTATTAGGCTTAAATATAGCTTTGGTACTTAAATTATACACATTTTCTCAAGTTGGTACTTAAAGAATTTTTTTCTTAAATTAATATTTGAATTATACACTTTCTCTCAATATGGTACTTAAAGAACTTTTCCTCCCAAGACTTTAATTCCATTAACTATTTTAATACTTTTATTAATAATTTTAGTCCATAAACTTATACATTCAATCAATTTAGTCATAATTTAAAATAATTTAATAAATTTAACATTTTATATTTAAAAATTTTAAGTATCAACTTAAGAGAATGTGTCTAGTTTAATTACTAAATGTATATTTAAGTCATTTTATTACTATTTTCTCTTAATTTATCTATCAATAAATTGATATAGCTGGCCCTTTTTCTAACGGTCGAGAAGCAGCTGGATCCACGTAGGCTAAATCAAGTGAGCTGTAAACGGCCGGCAAATTAACCTCAAACGGAGGCTTTGGATGTTTCTTATTATACCATAACCAAACCTTTTTGCATTTCGAAATCTCTGCATTTCTCTTCAGAAGAAGAAAACAAACCGTCCTCCCATGGCTGCCACGCCACATGCTAAAGAAACATGCCCGTTAACAGCTGAAAACGAAGACTACTCCCATGAATTCCAAGACCCGATCTCGTCATCCGGTTGCGGCGGGTGTTTCCGGGGACTTTTCGGGTGGCGGCACCGGTACTCGCTCCAATCCGAGGAGATGAGAGAGAGTTGGGTCAAGAGAAAAGCCAAGAAACTGCAGGAGATATCAGAGGTATTGGCGGGTCCGAGGTGGAAGAATTTCATCAGAAGGTTTAGTATTTACGGGATCAACAAGAAAAAGAGGTCGACGACGATGCAGTACGATATACAAAGCTATGAACTCAATTTCGATGAAGGGGTACATAGGGAAGCCGATGCTGGATATCTGGGTTTCTCTGCTCGATTTGCAGCTCCATCCGCGATAAACAAAGGGTAGCTTTGGGGATCTGCAATATGAAAAAAGCCTGCTTTTTTTTGATCTTCTGAAACTGATCGAGTGATTCTTTTTTGTATATTGTTCATCTGTGATTCAAGTTTCATATACACCATACAAATTCAATAATGTTATTTGTTAATAAATCGGAATTGTTAAGCTTATTAGATCAAATTCAATAATGTTTTATCTAATCGAACAATCACATTTGGCCGGTTGGTCAAACAGTTGATCTTTGTTTTCTCAGGTCATGTTCAAGAATTAAGATAAAAATCTTTTGTCCCTTTTCAGTGCCTCTACTTATGCCTCAACACTAAAAAAACTAAATTTAGCCATAACCCTAATTTCTAAATCCCAAACACTATACCATACACCCAACCCTAAATTTACTAACTATAAACCTTATACCCTAAACCTAATTTTGAGTATGAGGCACAAGTAGGGGTACCGAAAAGGGGTAGAGACTAGGGGTGATAACGAGCCGAGTTGAGCCCGAGCCTGGCCAGGCTCGGCCCGGAAACAGTGTAATTGGGCTCGGCTCGGGCTCGAGGCTCGCCGAGCTCGGAATATTAGGCTCGAGCTCGGCTCGAAAACAATTCTATTAGGCTCAGCTCGGGCTCAAAGCTCGTCAGGCTCGGCTCGAAATGAAAAATTTTGCTATAGTTTTTTATATAAAATATTCGTTAAAAATCTCTTTCATAACCAACACTAAAACAAAATTCAATGAACGGAAAGAGGAAAAAAGTGCCAAAAATTAGATTAATCCAAATAATCAATAAATATTCTTATAATACAAACACATAATTAAAGAAAATACAAAATCAAACGACAATAAACTAATGAAAAGAATTACAAACACATAATTTATTTTAGTGCATATGTAGATTCCGAGCCTGTTTACGAGCTTTTTGAGCCGAGGCTCGGCTTGTTAAGGTTTCAATCCGAGCCCGAGTCGAGCTCACTCGAGCCGAGATTTGACCGAGCTTTGACCGAGCCGAGCCCGAGTAGCTCGCGAGCCGGACAGGCTCATTATCACCCCTAGTAGAGACCATCCGAATTGAATAAAAATCATCTGCCCTTTTCGGTGTCCCTACTTATTACCCAACACTAAAAAATACTACAAAATTAAATTTCAAGCCATAAACTTAAATTCTAAATCTCAAACCCTACACCATTTACCCTAAAAATACACCCTACCCTAAATTCCTTAAACTTTAACCAAAAACCCTAAGCTAAAACTCTAAATCCTATACCCTAAACTTAGGCATAGATGTAGAGATTAATTTATTTATGTTTGCTTGTTAAATAAAGAGGAGAGATTTGGGGGATCTTCAAACTTCTTCAAAAGTAAACCAAAAACCAAAGTCAAGTTATAGTGGACAGGAAATCCACAATTCAAAAATCTCACCTACTCTATCAGGAAAATACTGCACCTAAAGTTAAAGACACTTGACCCTCCAAAGCTTTTATTATTCTAAAATCTAAATATATGGCCATGAAAAAACTAAACATTGAATATAACCATTAGCAAATTTATATAAGACAGGGGATGAATTGTCCGAATCGATACAACACAGACTCGGGTTAACGAACGATGACACATGCGAACGAATGACGAAAAACGACATGAATCCAATTTCATCACTAAAAGCAAAGAATAATAGAAAAGATCAGAGGGAAAAAAGCCTTAAAAGAAGGCTTTCAAGCATGTCTGCAACCAAATGTGAACCCTTTATATGTCATTTTTGCTGCAAATTCAAACTCTAGAGAAAAAAAAGGTATATGATGACTTTATTACACTGTACACTCACTAGTCACTACCCTTATACACAAATATGAAGACAATAAGTGAACAAAAATTCATAATCTATGTAAATTATTGCATCAGCTAGCATATTGCACCAATGCATACCTGCAAAAACGGCTTCGAACCGGGTTTCATTGACTACCACAACAACAACAACAACATCCTTTATGTAAATTAGCCCTTTTCTTCATGTAACCCTATACCGTTGTGAAATTTTCTATGTAGTATGTTTGATTTTGTCATTGAAATGTAAGGAGGCGTCGTTCCGCGATCGATATCCGGTCTAGAAGATGATCATCGTTGTGTGTTTGTCACTTTTCACCTGCATTACTTCTTTTGAAAAGTACAGTTGGTATATGAAACCGAAAGGCTCTAAAAAATGGCTACTGATTTAAAAACAAGACATGGATGATGTTCGACGTACCTTTTACGTTTGCTCTTCGAGACTGTTGAAGTCGATGCATTGCTATGCCAGTTCCTCTTCCTTTGATTGATGAACCAATTGTTTATCTGTTTTAGTTGTAAACCTGTTTCTTGAACCAACCTCGCCTTATCTTCTTCCTGAAATATTTATATGAAGTTGGTTAATTTAATTCGGTTATTGATATAAACACAGACAAGTTTTAATCGACTCCCTCGACCTACCTAAACCCGACACCGAATGAACTAAAACAATTCGATTCGGTTGATTAACTTACAGTAGGGTATGGCCACTTGGAATGTGCCTGCCACCAAGCTTTCAAAACTGATGTTGTATCACCAGGAAGCTTTCCTGCTCTTCTCTTGCGTAAAATTTCCTCCCTTATGTCAACAATTTTCTCCTTGTAACCCTACAAGGATTGTTGCAACATAAGAAATCTCTACATACAATGTTTTTTTTTCACATTAATTTCATTACCTGTTTGAGTTCATGTTTCAGTTCTTGCCTCACACGCTCCATCAAAGACCTTTCACTCTCGGTCGGGACGAGAGGTCCGAATCCCATGGAATCTGGACCGTCGAAACCTCCATCGAACAAGTTGGCATCACTGTCCACTTGGTCTTCATCGTCATCAGACATCGTTGCCCCTGTTCCTTCCCCCGGAGAAACTCCTGTTTATGATAGTGTCAAAACAGAAACCACGGCGGTGAGTGTCGGATATCGGCAACCATCGAACACAATGCCATAACTGCTTGACATTTAAACTAACATACCTGTTAAGCTCTGTAAGGATTGTTCAATTTCCCAACATGCCATAACTGCTTCCATTGCATGGACCCGGACATGTTGTTGAAGTTGTTCTTTAAATGAACATAGTAACAGAACATAATGCGTCTACATTAAGAGGGAAGAGAAAAGTTATGAAATTGAAGACAATAACAGCTTTAAAACACAAAGATTCATTAAAATTTGCAAAGTCATAACAATGTCTGAAACAAGTGTAAGATCCAATCATGAGAATTAAAGCTCAGAAATCTGAAAACAGAGTTTTTCATGGGAGAATGAACATAAGATTTCAAAGTTTTTCATTTTCAAGATTCCCAAATGGAAAACTTAAAAGAACCCGGAAAAACAATTGAGAATGGTTTTACCATGAATTGATCGAGCTCTTTGTCATCGGGAACCAAGCCGTGAGCTCCGCCGCCGAGAGCCGAGTACTTGGCCACCACATGCTGCGACTGAGCCAGCTGGGCGTCGATCCTGGGGAGCTGATCCACCGGCGTGGCGATCCTAAGACACGACACGTGTGCTGACAGTAGTTGCTCGTACAAAGGGTGCGCTAGTATCTCCGCCTTACACCTAGCATTTTGCCAATTCACGGCCCCATCGCCTCCACTTTCCACTACACCACCTTCACTCTTGTTGTTATTCTTCAAATCCCCCGATTCCACCGCAATCATGGAGTCCCCACCACCTCCTTCCGCGGTGACCGCCGCGTCGCCGATGACGTCGCTGTGGTTTCGGTGAAGAAGCGAAGACGAAGAACGTGACAGCCACCGGTTTTGAGCTTGTGGAACCGTGGAGGTGGAGTCTGAACCAGTTTCGGTAGTATGAAGGTTGAGGAAGGTATGGTCAGAGAATTGACCACCGTGCGGCTGCGAACGGAGGAGGGCCGTGTTCAACCAGTTGGGACCGGCTGTTTCCGCTTGTTGCTGCTCGTCGGTGAAGTGATGGAGAGGAAGATCATTGGAAAGGTGGTTGTTGTTGTGGTGAAACGCCATGGAAACGGGCACCAAAGAGAGGAACACGATGGCTACGACGACGTTTCGGATGATTACGAATTCATGGTTGCTTGATAGAGAGAGAAAAAGTTGCAGTCTTTGTATTTATAGAGAGAGAAAGAGAGAGCAAAGAAAACACAAAGGCGAGGGCTTTGGCTTTAAAGTGTAAGAGAAAATGGTAAGAAATGATTGTAACTATCCAAGTTACTGTAAGAAACGTGTTTGATGAGAGAAAGGGACGGAAAGTAATTAGTATTTATATATTAAAATTTAAACTTTTAATATATTACTTTAAACTCTAAATTATAACTTTTAATTTAAATCTCTAAATTTTTAGACATAAAATTAGTCCTAAATCTTAAAATTAGAACGTTTGTGGAAACTTTTTATTTCAACTTTCAGTGCATAGAATATTTTTTCTATATATAAACCCTTAGTTTCGGACAAAAAATATCTACCTTATAAACCATAAACATTATTTTTCTTAGTAAGAAGCATAGAAAGGGAGGGTGATTTGGCTGAATATTACCTTTTAAGATTTTATTGGAAAAAATACTCCTCTAAATAACATTTGAAATAATACACTATATTTAAATTTGCCCTACGTGACCTGAATGAGAAGATTTTTTTCAAATGTTATTTAAAAAATATTTTTTTTAATAAAATCTCAAAAAAATAATATTCAGCCAAATGTGCCTAGAAAAAAATACTAAAAAGTAGACGTTTTTCTATTCCTTAGCTTCTATATACGTATGGTTATAAACGTCTCAATCAAATCTAGTTTTGGAAAACTTTTCTGTTAAGGTTTTTTTTTTTACAAAAAATTGAATTTGAGAGTATAAAAACCCTCTACCCTTTCTATGCACAAACACTAAAAAAATTAAATTTCAAGCTTTTACTTTAAATTTTAAATCTTAAACTCTACACTTCAAAAAATACACCGTATTTTAAATTCCTTAAACCTTAAACTCTAAACCTAAGTTTTAGTGTAGGGGCATAAATAATAGCATCGAAAAGAGACAGTAAATTTCTATTCAATTCGAGTTTCTTTAATATTAATTTTTACCATTCACAAAATTTGAATTCGAGCTCAAACTCATATTCAAAAAGATTGTGGATTTGTTCCCACTTGATTCAACTAAATATGGAGTTGAGTCAATTCATATCTTATTTCAAGGATGAGTTTTTCAACACTATCTTTTCATTCACAAAAGCTAAACTCAATACCTTACTAAAATGGCATTGAATTTTTTACCATTCGAATTAATTATACCCGAAACTGAGTCGAACCGATTCTTGTCCAATCACAAAGTTAAAAAAATTTAATAGAATATTAAACTCTTTAACACTCGACTCAACAGACATCGGTGTGTATATGTTGATGAGTGAAGCTCCTTAAAGGTTCAATAGTAATATCAGCAGTAATGCTAATAAGGGCAACTGCGAAGCTAGAATAGGTCACCGTCACTAGGGTTTCAAACAGAGCTCTAAAAATATATACTGTTTAGTTTACCCTATTGAATTTGATGGACCACTCCCATTTCCAAATTTGTTGCCAATAAATACTTTGTTTGGGTCATAAATGTAAATCAACATTAATTGTAAAGAAAAGACAATTGAGAGTGAAAAACACGCATTTTTTAATATGTTGGTGTGATTATAAGGTAATATTTATTTTATTTTTTTAGCCTTTTAATAGGGCACGCACATCGTGCACATATGGTGTTCGAACTCAGGTCATCTGAATAAAATACAACATTCTTTATCACTGGAACTAGGGGTGTAAACGAGCCGAGTCGAACTCGAGTAGTGCTAAGCTCGGCTCGGCTCATTAAGATTTCGAGTAATTTCTAACAATCCTGAAAAATTTGAGCTCGGCTCAGCTCGGCTCGTTTAGAACTCGAGTCGAGTTCGAGCTTGATTCGAGCCCAATCGAGTCAAGTGTTGACTGATCTTTGACCACATTAGACTCGAGTAACTTTTCATCTGTCACGTCTCATTTAAAGTCCTATGAAGAAAAAACTTTGATACACAAGTTGTGTAAACGCATGCTTGTTAATTTTAGGGTTTAGGGTGTTAGTTTATGGTTTAGAATTATGATTTAGATTTTAGGGTTTAATATTTATGTTTAGGGTTTATATTTAGGGTTTTAAGTTTAAGAATTTAGATTTTAAATTATAAAAAATAAAAATTTTAGTATAATATATTTTCGAGTAGCTCGTGAGCTTTTCGAGTCGGGTACCAAATAGCTCAGCTCGGCTCGTCAAAAAATTGAGCCGAGTTCGAGCTGGAGTCGAGTCCAATCTAATTGCAAAGACCGGCGCTAGGAGTAGGCGGTGACTTCGCCCGCAGGCTCAGGATATTGAGAGAGAAAATAAAATAAAATAGAAACGTCGCAAAAAGGATATAAAAAAGGGGCGGCTGACCATAAATGACGTTGTTAATCTCTCCGTCACTCGCGGGACGGCGACGGCAAGGACACGTGTCGACCGATGCTGCACTGGACCACTAAGTGGTCCCCGGCTCCCAAGCACGCGACGAGGTTATATCTAAATGTAGTGTTAAGGTTTGAAATATAAAAAAAAAAAAAAAAAAATCAAAGTTGATAATATTTATAATATATATTTATTTTTGAAGTTTAATTATTAAATAATGATATTATATAAGAACACATTTCTGTTTATAGTGTTTTTAATTTTATTGACAACATATAAAATATTAATCCATTGACAATATATTAAATTTTAAAATATTTGGATGGTGAGAATTTGAAAAAAAAAATATTTGTACAAATACTTAAAAATTCTAAAACAAAATATTATTATTTGACAAAATAATAAATATTTTTTAAAAATAGATTTTGACAGAACTTTAAATGGTTTTATCTTATAAAAACTAATGTTTAAAGGTGAAAATTATATTTATTTGTATGTTTTGCTAAATAAACAAAATAAATAAACTGCATTAATTAATAGTTGATGATCATCAAAATTATAAATTCAAGTCAAATGCTATAGCGCTATTTAATTAATACTTGTTTTTTTAGATAATACTAAGTAGTAAATTTTAAGTTTTTTTGGTACATTTACACATGTTCGATTACAATTTACAAATACTAACTTCTACTTATTTATATATTTTATTTAATTCTTAAAAAACGAATATACACGCTATTCGATTTAATTTATCAAGTCAATTATTTATTCTAAAAAGTGAAAAAATAATATTTTTTAATTTTTTCGTACTTTTATTTTGATCGTTTAACTCTAATTTTTTATGTTATTATTAAACTTTGGGGTTTTGCTATTTTAGGTCACTTAACGGTAAGCCCTTAATGTCATTTAAATATTTTTTGGTAAAATTGTTCCATAAATGAAAGTTTCCACTCAAAACCAAAATTTCGCTCCCTTTGATGTACCGACGTCATAATATTTTCTTTACCAAATCGATCGGTGGGAATATCGAAGAAGGAAAAATAATATATCTTAATTTCATGCTAATCAGACGGTGGAATTTACAAATTGGACCAACACAAGACTAAAGTTTTGATTAGAGTACTGTTGATTTTGAGTAAAACCAAACTCGAAAGAAGGGAGAAATGAGAAATGAGAATATCGAAACAAGATACGTAGCAAATGCTGGTCGAAGGGCGGTGGAGAATAATGCTAATCATGGGTTAAGAAAGAAACTTAAGGGTTTAGGTTAATTTTATAAATAAATATTTCAATGCAACGTTTTTGGTACTAACATTAAACTCTTAACGATTGAGTGATAAAAACGAGCAAATTTTAAAATTTAAAGGATAAAATTCAGAAAAATTAATATAGAACGATCAAAATTATAATTTCCCCATTAAAAAACACTTGGCTCAACTAGGGGTGGGAATTATCGGGTACCCGGTTCATCCGGGTACCTCATTAAACGGCCCGTGTCCCGGCCCATTATATCCGGGTACCCGTAAAATTCGAGTATCGGGTACCCGGTTCCTATTTTTTTTTTTTTTTTTTTAAATTAAAAAAAATCACATGTTAAACACAAAAATATTTAAAAAAATTTAAACTTAAAACTTAAAAGAATATAATACAAACATAAAAAATGTAGGGATTTAAACTTAATTTTAGAGTGAAAATATTAAGAAACATAAAATAAAAATATAATTTTAAATATAAAAAATATATATTAAATTTTATCGGGTCGGGTCGGGTACCCGGTAAGGGAAAACTTTCGGCCCGTGTCCCGGGAAATTTGCCGGGTCGGGTACCCGGCCCAGTCGGGTAATTTTTTTTCGGGAATTATCCGGTATTTTTATTTCGAGTCGTCAAATTTTCGGGTCGAGTCAATCGGGTCGGGTATTTTCTCCCACCCCTAGGCTCAACTACAAAACCCTGATTTTTTAAACAAATTTAGGCACTAATATCATAATTTATGCATCCGTGGAGTCCATCAAATGACTATCCAAACAGTGAAGTGAACGGTCGTTTAAGGAACACGTGTCCAAGTCCAAACTCACAAAAAAACAAAGAATCGGGTGCAACCCGACCCATGTTTGATGGAGCATCCGCTACCTTTGTAGAGGCAGTCAACATCAACCAATAGGAGCTCGTCACGCTTGCCCATTGTCTCAATCACTTGCATGGGCCCACACGCTTTTCGGGACCCATTTATTATTTTTCAATTACCAATAAAATATTAGTAATAAATTAGAAAAATATATGTTTTGTTCGATAAATAACGAATAACTGATAGTTAATGGCAGGATATACTAGCCGGTGGTACTGGTAGTGGTAGTGGATTGTATTAACTGATTTGATTATTTGCTTGTATCAACGTGTTTAATAAAATTAAAGCAAAATGACAAAAAATGTCCCCAACGTTTGCATGTTTTGTCATTTGGCCCCTTTTTTTGGGTCCAAATATGCCCCAACGTTTGCTTGTTTTGTCATTTGGCCCCATATTCTTTCTTTTAGTCCAAATATGCCCTCAACGTTTCATTCATAGTTCAAATATGCCCCTGTTGAATGTAAACAATCAATCAACTGACGGTCAACGACCTATAAAAAAATTTTGACGTGGCATCAGCAGATCTTAATACGTGGCAAGTCTAGTCAGCATCAGCTGTTGAACGTCAGTTGACTGACAGTTTCCATCTAACGGGGGCATATTTAGACTACGAATGAAACGTTGGGGGCATATTTGGACCAAAAGAATAGGGGGGCCAAATGACAAAATAAGCAAACGTTAGGAGCATATTTGGACCCAAAAAAAGAATAGGCTGCCAAATGACAAAATATACAAACGTTGATGACATCTTTTGTCATTTTACCTAAAATTAATTGATAGTTGTTTGCATAATCCTCTTTATAATTATAAAAAATAAAATATTCTTTACAATTCTTATACCTAATCTTTCGAGAAATTAACATTAGAATAATATTGTAATTTTTGTATAGTTTATTAAAATAAATATGAACCAAATCTACCTACCTACCATGAAAATTAAACCTATAATCTAGGACTGCTAGGGGCAAGGAAGGGCCCGGAAATGTTAAAATTATTTTTTTGATCCTTTAAAGTTTATAAAATTATAAATTAATCATATAACAGAACTTTACCTCCGTAAATATTAAATATTCAATTCTGATTCCGTTTCCTTTCTTTTTTTTTGACTTATAATGTCGGTTGGAATTTATTGAAAACAGAAAATAAGTCATGTGGGCAAGTACATAGAACACACACAAAAGAAAGAAAGATAAAACCACTGCCTAGCCGGCCATGGTTTAGCAATAAATCAGAAAACAAAACTGCAAAGAAGCTCAACCGACACACCTCCATGCGAGATGAAAAGAAACCCGATAGCTCAAAAATGGAGGCGGAAATAAAGCGGGGGGAGAGAATTGAGAGAAACCCCCTGTCAGATGAAGAGGAGACATGCCCTAGGGCGGTTCGACAAACCTCCTGTATTGATCCGCAACCCGACGAACACTCACCGGTGCTTCCTCAAGCCAGAAACAGTCTGTTGGGTTTTTTAGCACGCTCGAATCGATCACCGAAACCGTCAAGGAGGGTTGTAATTGCTTGGTGGTTGAATTGGCTAAAACCGAAAGAAATGTAGAAAATTTGCACGAGGATTTTAGAGTGGTTCGACTACTCAACCGAGTCTACATCCACTACCTTAGCACACCACTAAGGATTTCCCAATTCACTCAACAATGAATTCTTCCTTTTGAGGACAAAGGGTAACCTTACAACCCTATCTTTTCAATGGCTAAGATAGAACCAACTCTAGTTTTTCTCTCAAGGCTAAACTAGAACCTCTCCTTATACAAGGGTAGAAAGATGTAAACAAATATACCTCACAAGGTGGGTGTTTACGAGAATTGAGCTCACAGGAGTGTAAAGAATAAAAACAATGAAAAACACTCTCTATACAATATTTACAAGAGAAATGAAGAAGATAAAGACTTAAACTCGATTTCTCTTGAACATTAAGCTTGGATCTTGTTTCTTGCTATCTTCAAGTGTCCTTGGGGTGTTTATATAGTGTGGAATGAGTATCTAGCCGTTTATGGCCGTTGGGGATGTTTTGGAGCCGTTGGAAGCCATTAAAGTCGAGCTTTAAATGCTCACCTGCACAATAGTTTCGAAACCTTAAGAGGGGATTTGAAAAACTAGCCGTTTTATAGCCGTTTGGAGCCGTTACAGGGCCAAAGTTTCGAAACCTTGTAAAGGTTTCGAAACCTTTGAGCCAAGGTTTCCAAACCTTACTCAGAGGTATGGAAACCTTTGTGCCAAGGTTTCCAAACCTTACTCAGAGGTATGGAAACCTTTGTTAAGGTTTCAAAAAACAATAGCTTACTGCCCAGAGAGGTTTCGAAACCTTATATTATGGTTTCGAAACTTTCACTCAAAAATCCAATTTTGGCTAATTTTTGACTTTAAAATATATATTCGATATAGGTGCAAAGTCAAAAATATTTTAAACATATTTTTCAAGTTTTAAGGACTTTTGAATTATTTTTGAAATCTTTAAACAAGTCCCTAAAACATTTTTCACATATTTGTTATATCAAAATATTTCTCAACAATCTCCCCCTTTTTGATATAACAAAACTTCTTTGAAAAATTGTTTTTGACAAAAAGCTCCCCCTTAATTTTTCACTTATTTCTCCCCCTTTTGTTATATTAAAAATAATTCAATTCTTTATAGTATATAATAACAATGGGGTTTATGACCATTGTGGTCAATATTACGTGGGAGTATTAAAATGTCAAAACATGTAAAACTCTTTTAAAAACTTCCCTAAACATAATTTCAAGTTGTTTGGACTTTGAAAATGTTTTAAATTCTTTTTAAATCAGTCCAACACATTTTTCAATTATTATATCAAAACATTAGTTCTTCAATCTCCCCCTTTTTGATATAATAAAACCAACTTGAAAAATTGTTTGGGATTCTCCCCCTTCAAGTTTAAAACGTTTAAAAATGTGAACAAGAGATGAAAATCTGAAAAGTAAGTAGCTCCCCCTTATTCATTTGAAAATACAATTTTTCAAACCAAATTCTCCCCCTTTTTGTTATATCAAAAAGAATTTAAAATACTTTAAGCTCAAAATAACAATGGAGGAAAAAAAATTTATTAAAAAAAAATTTGTTTTAAAATTTGGCTCCCCCTTACTCAAGCATTCCATTAAATATTTAGCACAAAACTTGACACCTAAAGGCATTGAATTTCAAAATAAAATCAAATTAAGAACATATGAAATTCAATTTATCCAAGACAAAAAAAAATTTATGCAAACATATGAATGAAACCATTAGATTCATATGCATAAAATTTTCAAATAATGTCATGCACTTATAAATATAAATAAGCAATGATGCATGAACATTTATTATCAAAGTAGGCAACCAAATGATTTAAAATCAAATGCATTAAGATTAGAGGTTACCCATCTTCTTCACTTGTGTGACTAGAGCATATAGAATTCTTGCTTTTCTTGCCCTTTGCTCCAACACACCTACAAGAGACATTTACTTCGATTTTGGTATCCAAATTGCTTTGGATCCATTAACATTAATTTCAATGTCTCTAGTTCCCTTAGGAACCCATACTTGTCTAATCCTATAAGTTTTTCTTTTCTTTATAGGACAAGTATGCAACGAATGACCATGATAATGGCAATGTGAGCATTTTGCCATTATGGGATGAAATGAATTATTAAAAATGATTTCTTTTTCTTTTGTTAAGCTTTCAAGCTTAACCTTTAAATCAAGATTTTCTTTTTCTAAAACATCTTTGTTTGTTTTTGAAAATTCTAAATCATTTTTCAAAATTTCATTTTGATTTTCAAAATCCATTTTTGTTTTTAAAAGAAAATCATTTTCAGTTTCGAGTTTTGAAATCATTTTCCTAAATTTGGAATTCATGGTCTCAAATTCCAAATATAATTCATTAAAAGCATCTTGTAACTCATCAAAAGAATGTGAATTTAATTCATCTGAGTTAGAAGATACCTCGGGCTCATCGAGAGCCAAAACACCATCCACCTTAGGTGTTGAAGGGAGGATTGCACATGATGAAGCATCATCTTTCTTCTCTTCTTTCCCATAGAATTTCTCAAGCTTCTCCCAGATTTCTTTGGCACTTTTGGATGGGGAGACCTTCTTGGAAATCTCTTCACTTAGGGCACAGAAAAGAATGTGCATAGCCTTTGCATTGAGATGGTCCTTCTTTGTGTCATTGACACTCCTTTTCTTCTTCTTCTTAGGAGCTTCCGAATGTCCATTTATGATAATCTTCCAAATGTCAAGGTTGAAACCTTGGATGAAATATTTCATAATGTTGCTCCATTGGAAGTAACCTTCTCCTTTGAAGAGAGGAGGACACATGATAGAGCGACCTTCTTCAAATGAAATCATTGTAGAACCGCTTGCCATTTTCTTGTACGGTGGACTACGAGCGTTGGATCTTTGCTCCTGGATGTTAGTCCTTCGATGGAGACGAGGCTCTGATACCAATTGTTGGGTTTTTTAGCACGCTCGAATCGATCACCGAAACCGTCAAGGAGGGTTGTAATTGCTTGGTGGTTGAATTGGCTAAAACCGAAAGAAATGTAGAAAATTTGCACGAGGATTTTAGAGTGGTTCGACTACTCAACCGAGTCTACATCCACTACCTTAGCACACCACTAAGGATTTCCCAATTCACTCAACAATGAATTCTTCCTTTTGAGGACAAAGGGTAACCTTACAACCCTATCTTTTCAATGGCTAAGATAGAACCAACTCTAGTTTTTCTCTCAAGGCTAAACTAGAACCTCTCCTTATACAAGGGTAGAAAGATGTAAACAAATATACCTCACAAGGTGGGTGTTTACGAGAATTGAGCTCACAGGAGTGTAAAGAATAAAAACAATGAAAAACACTCTCTATACAATATTTACAAGAGAAATGAAGAAGATAAAGACTTAAACTCGATTTCTCTTGAACATTAAGCTTGGATCTTGTTTCTTGCTATCTTCAAGTGTCCTTGGGGTGTTTATATAGTGTGGAATGAGTATCTAGCCGTTTATGGCCGTTGGGGATGTTTTGGAGCCGTTGGAAGCCATTAAAGTCGAGCTTTAAATGCTCACCTGCACAATAGTTTCGAAACCTTTGAAGAGGTTTCGAAACCTTAAGAGGGGATTTGAAAAACTAGCCGTTTTATAGCCGTTTGGAGCCGTTACAGGGCCAAAGTTTCGAAACCTTGTAAAGGTTTCGAAACCTTTGAGCCAAGGTTTCCAAACCTTACTCAGAGGTATGGAAACCTTTGTGCCAAGGTTTCCAAACCTTACTAAGGTATGGAAACCTTTGTGCCAAGGTTTCCAAACCTTACTCAGAGGTATGGAAACCTTTGTTAAGGTTTCAAAAAACAATAGCTTACTGCCCAGAGAGGTTTCGAAACCTTATATTATGGTTTCGAAACTTTCACTCAAAAACCCAATTTTGGCTAATTTTTTACTTTAAAATATATATTCGATATAGGTGCAAAGTCAAAAATATTTTAAACATATTTTTCAAGTTTTAAGGACTTTTGAATTATTTTTGAAATCTTTAAACAAGTCCCTAAAACATTTTTCACATATTTGTTATATCAAAATATTTCTCAACACAGTCTTCAGCGGCTTTCGACCCCTCGGCGGCCATTGCATGCGCAGCTTGGTTCGCGTTTCGACTGATGAAACGGAACTGGATCAGCGGTAGAGATACGGTGAGAAGTTTTATGTCCCTGATTAGATGCCCAATTTCTGAATAGTCTAGGGTTTCTGAGTTGATTTTTTGAATTACTGATTTGTTATCCCCTTCCACCATAAACTGTTGAATCCCTAAATCAATTGCAAATTGAACCCCTTGAAATATAGCTAGGGCCTCTACATGAAAAACCGATCCCACCTTGGCATTTAACCTTGAACCAGCTGCGATAATAGCTCCCTCATAGTCTCGAATGATAAAGCCTGAACACGAAGTCTTCCTAGAATTATTATAATGTGAGTCCACGTTCATTTTGTAGGATGGAGCTAAAGGAGCCTCCCAACGGGACCTATCCAGATAATGGGAATGCTTGTAGGATGCAGACAAGATCTTAAGCTCGTGGCAGTAACTAGAGATAAAGGTAAAGGCATCCTCAACCCTTTGGATAATACCTTCGTTGATGAGCTTGTTTCTTGAGTACCACATTGCCCACATTGTGATGAGGATTTTACTGTGTGTATTATTGTTGCTGGACTGAAAGACATTCATTAACCAATCTGCAAGACTGTTAATATGTGATAGATTGGAAAAGTCAAAGCCCAATGTGGACCAGATTTCCTTTGCATAAAAGCAGTCCCTAATAATGTGTAGACTAGATTCACTGTCTAAATTGCATCTCTTGCATCTAGAATCAGAGATAATTCGTCGATAGGCTAAATTCAGCAAAGTAGGGACAAAATTTCTTACCAGTCTCCACACAGTAATTTTGATTTTTGATGGACAAGGGATTTTCCAGATATATTTGAATAGAGCCTGAGATGAAGGATCTTGAGTAGGAACCCCCAATAGTGCCTTATAGCCACTTCGAACAGTATAGATTCCCGTACCCTCACCATTCCACCTTAGCAAATCACGTTGTGGAAAGCTTGGAAGAGGAATACTCATAATACATTCAGCCTCCTCCTGTGAGAAAGTCCCATTGATAAGGTTCGAATTCCAGCACTGCTCCCCAGGAATCATAAGATAAGAGACTTTTGTGACTTTGGGGACATAGGCCGTAGATATTTTCACAGAGAGAAATTTAGGGAGCCAGTAGTCATTCCAAATCGACACACTCTGCCCATCTCCAATCTTCCAAACAGTACCCATTTCTAATAAGCGTCTAGAAGACCAGATGCTGCGCCAAATCAAGGATGGAGCAGATCCTAAATTGGCCTGGAGAAACGAGCCTTGCGGGAAATATTTAGCACGAAGAAGCCGGGCCATCAAGGACCCGGGGTTCGTGATAATACGCCACCCCTGCTTCGCTAATAAGGCGATATTGAATTTTCCAAAATCACGGAAACCCAACCCGCTCTCTTCCTTTAACTTACAAAGCTCCTGCCACGTACTCCAATGAATGCCCCTCTTGTTCATATTTTTCTGCCACCAGTATCGTGCAAGAGTTGCTTCTAGCTCTTTACAGAAAGTAGCTGGTAATAAAAAACAAGACATCGCATAGAGAGGAATGGACTGTAATATCGACTTTATAAAGACCTCCTTACCCCCCTGCGAAAGTTGTCTGTAATTGCCTGAGTCCGCCCTTTTGTTTAGTTTCTCTTTTAGGTACCGAAAGGCTACCTTCTTATTTCTTCCAACAATAGCTGGTAGGCCCAAATATATTTCGGGATTGGCTACCTCGGTCACATTAAGGATCCTGCAAACATCAGATCGGTTGTCATTAAGGACATTGGAACTGAATAAGACTTGAGATTTCTCATAATTAATAAGCTGGCCGGAGCACTCTCCATAGTGAGAGAGCATCATCTTTAGATTGTTAGCACTACTAGCCAGTGCCTCCCCGAAAATCAAGCAATCATCTGCAAAGAGGAGGTGGCTAATCAAGGGTGCACCCCGAGCAATTCGTTCACTGTGAAGAGAACCATCGGCAGAAGCACATCGAAGCAGTGAAGAGAGACCCTCTCCACAAAATAGAAAAAGATAGGGGCTGAGGGGATCACCCTGTCGCAGCCCTCGCGTAGGAGTAAAAGAATCACTTATAAGCCCATTTATTATAACTGAATAAGAGACGGTGGTCACACATTTCAGAACCAAATCAGCCCAAGCCTCACAGAAACCCAACTTCAACATAACTTCCCGTAAGAAAACCCACTCGACCCGGTCATAAGCTTTGCTCATGTCCAGTTTGAGAGCAAAGGAGCCCCTACGACCAAACTTCTTCTTTTTATAGTGATGAAGAATTTCGTAAGCTGTGATGATATTATCAGATATAAGACGACCAGGGATGAACGCACTTTGCGCTTCATCTATACAGGAGTCGATCACCAGCTTTAACCTATTAGCCAACATCTTTGATATTATTTTGAAGAGAACGTTGCAAAGAGAAATCGGTCTAAATTGCGACATAGTATTTGCCGACTGGGTTTTAGGAATCAGGACAATATGGGTAACATTAATTTCTTCGATCGGGAAATTACCTTTGAGCACCTCAATGCAATAATCAGCAATATCATCACCGAGAATCCCCAGAAACGTTGATAAAAGATTGCGCCTAAACCATCAGCCCCACTTGCCTTCAAAGGACTCATAGAATTTAATGCCGCATACACCTCTTCTTTAGTGAAGTTACGCATAAGGGAGAGGTTCAAATCATCAGAAATCACAGTATTAATACCTGCCAAAATTGAGCTCGGGTCTCCAGTTCCTTTCGAAGAGAACAAATCTTTGAAATAATGGACGGCAGTATCCATGACCTTGTCATTGTCATCAGAGAAAACTCCGTCATCCGCCACTAGACCGTTTATCCGATTCTGTCTCTTCCTTTGGCTAGCGTAGCGATGGAAGAAACTTGTATTCCGATCACCATTGCTCAGCCAGTTCGCTCTGGCACGTTGCTCCCAGTAAATTTCCTCCTTGTCTAGCTCAATATTCAATGCCAACTTAGTGTCCACCAATTCACCCAATACCTCATCATTCGGATATTGCGAGTTCAACTCATCAAGTTTCTTCCTCAAAGCAGAAATGCTAATCTTCTTTTCCTTTTTTATTTTCCTAAACCATCGTTCAAGGCCCGTACTGAGAACTTTCAATTTTTCCGGGACAGTACCCGTGGCTGAACTCCACAGGTTGGAAACAACGTTCTCGCAAGAATCTTCCAATAACCACGCTGCTTCGAAGCGGAAATGCCAAATCCGCTGTTGGTGGTGTTGACTGACATCCGTATTTAGAAGGATCGGACAATGATCAGAAAATGAATGAGAGAGATGTTCAACCTGGTAGTCTGGAAACATATCCTCCCATCCTTGTGTAGCAACACCCCGATCTAAACGGGCTCGAATGTTGTTGGCAGACGTCCGACCCCATTCCCATGTGAACCAGTTGCCTTTGTAACCAAGATCAGACAAATTACAATCAGCAAGAGCATCCTTAAAATTGTTAATCTGCCATTCATTTCTTATCAAGCCACCTTGCTTCTCACGGATGCTCAAAATTTCATTGAAATCCCCTAGAACTAGGGGTGGGAATTGTCGGGTACCCGGGTTTCGGGTACCCGGTTTTTCGGGTACCCAGTTCATCCGGGTACCTCAAATAAAGGCCCGTGTCCCGGCCTGCCTTTTTCGGGTACCCGAGATTCGGGTACCCGACACACACGGGTACCCGTCTAATCGGGTACCGGGTACCCGCCAGTTTTTTTTTTTAATTTGAATGATTTAAATATACCTAAAAAAAAGAAAAATTCGAATTATATAATCCAACATAAAGTTTAATATTCGAAATATCAAACCCAAATAACATTAGAGTCAATAATTACAATTTATATTCCAACATAAAATTAAATATATTGTATATACATATACTGTAATATATATAATATTCGAATTATATATATATGGAGTGCGGTGAAATTGAGAGAGAAGACTAGTACGAATTGTGAAGGGAGAACATTTGAGGGATCGAGATTTAAAAATTAGGTTGTTTGATTTGAAAATATAGTGAATATAAGGATATTTTGTTTAAAAAATATAATTATATTTAAAATAAAAAATAAAATAAAAATTAGGAACCGGGTACCCGAAATTTTCTACTTTTGTGACCCGGGCCCGACCCGGGTAAAAAAAATTTCCGGGTAATTACCCGGTTATTTGTATTCGGGTAGTCGGGTAGTCGGGTCGGGTATTTTCTCCCACCCCTACCTAGAACACACCAAGGAATGCCGGGTAAATCATTTAAGTGACGTAAAAGTTGCCACGAGAGGATACGGTTCTGAACTTTCGGAGCTCCATAGAAACCCGTTAACCTCCACTGTCGCTGATCAACACTCTCAGTAACTAACACATCAATGTGATGGATTGAGAATGAACGTAGAGAAATAGAAACTCCTTCTTTCCAGCTGAAGGATAGTCCACCACTCCGTCCATTTGCACTTATTTCAACACCAAAAGGAAAACCACAACTCTTTCGAATCCTCTCCATTCGAGTAGCTGGAAGTTTTGTTTCCGAAAGAAAGAGGACCGAGGGACGTAAATCGCGCATCATAGCACGAAAACGTTGAACCGTTCGAGGCATCCCTAGACCCCGAACGTTCCAGCTTATTATTTTCATTGTGTTCGGCTGGTCTCATGTTCGAGACCTGCCGATATAATTGGAGCAACACTAGGCGAATCCTTCTTAGAGGAAACAGCTTGTGGTAGAGTCTGAACCCGTGGTCGTTTGGACGTTTCACTGTTACCAATAGGGCTGTCTTCATCCAGTGAGCCCATCACTGTGTCAAAAACGACATTACAGCCCACCCGATCAAAGCCCGGAGGAGGCCCAGAAGCAGCAGAAGATGCTGGAACAGGGGGTTGTTGCTGTTGATAATTAATTCCCCCTAAATTAATGGGATAATGTTGGGAAGTGAGGGCTGGCATCAGAGATCCCACTGATTTGGGATATTCCGTGATTGGGGAGGATGGTTGACCAGGAAATAAATGAAGATTACCATGTTTTGCCAAATCTCCCACCTGTGATTTTGCTAACATTACGGGAGGAAATTGAGGTCTATCCGAACCTTCCTCAATTAACCACTTACACTGAGCTGGAGTAGAACGACGGGAAGGTGCCCTGAGGGAAGCATCCCACCCCGGGACCAAACTCGAACCCCCTTCAGTAAAACGAATCGGGAAGGTGCCCAAGGATTCCGCAAAGAAAACAGAATAATGTAAGCTTCTCGTACTCAAAACGGACGTACTGTTGCTGACCATTTGCCAAGATCAATTTCTTTCGTCGTTTTAACGGCTCCCTTATGTCCACTTTTACCCGAACTTTCATGATGCGTTTATAGCCAAGCGAAATAGCTTTGGTTTCATACTTTACAAAAGAGCCTATGAAATTTCCCAGCACCATTGCAACCTTTTCGGACATGAAGCCAAGTGGAACATCATGGATGTAAACCCAGAAGTCCACGTAGATGAGAGGGACGGTAAGGGGGTCCTCACCATTTCCTAGCCGGTGCAAAATTAGCAAATGATTGTTGAATGTCCAAGGGCCACCATTTTCAATCCTCTCGACGTCCAAGAGATGATACAATCGGAAAAGATATCTACCTTCTCCTATATCCGCAATAGAAATACATGCCGGTGGATGCCAGATTGTTGCCAGTGTAGACTTCATTGACTGGAAGTTGATTATACTGGTTGTAAGGAAGGTACCAACAAAGCACAGATCGAAAGACAAAAGGGAATCATTCGCCTCCACTTCAATCTGAATCTGTTGGGTTTTTCGGTGCTCGAATCAATCAACCGTTCTTGCTCGCCAAGTGGTGGAGAGGTGAATTTTTGGGTGGAAGGGTTTAGGAAGCTAGAAAGAATAATGACACGATGATTTATAGTGGTTCAACTCCTCAACCGAGTCTACATCCACTACCTTAGCTTCCTACTAAGGATTTCACAACCAATTCACTAATTGATTCGTCCCCTTTTCCGGGCTTAGGAGGAAACCCTTTACAACCCTCGAAGCTTTCTACCCAAAGCTTGAAGGAACCCCTCTCTTACAAGAGATAAACAAAACAAACTTAAAACCTCTCAATAGGCGTTTGTTTGCACAATTAAGCTCCCACCCAAAAACCTAAACACTTGAGCAAATTTAACAATGTAAGCTCACAAGTGTTGTCTAAGCAAAGAATGAACAATTAAGCACTAGACAAGGTTTTTCACTCAAAATGTTGTAACAACTTAAGCTCTTATTGATCTTGATGCTTGGAGGTCCATTTTATACTCCAAATTGAGTTTCTAGCCGTTTATGGCCGTTGGGGATGTTTCATAGCCGTTGGGGATACAAAATAGCCGTTTATTTCCCACAAAATGCAGTTCAGCAGCCTAGTGTATCGATACACTCTCCACTGTATCGATACGGTCTTGAAATCAGATATAGTCGTTATGCTCTTCAGCTGATGCGTATCGATACGCTTGCCTGGCGTATCGGTACGGTCCTGCAAAGTCAAATGACCGTTGGGAATGACCGTTGGCGTATCGGTACGCGATACAACCGTATCGGTACGCGACTAGCCGTTGGGCTATTTTCAAATACACCGTATCGATACGGCTAGGCGTATCGATACAGGTTTTAGCTACTGGAATCCTTGTAGTTTGAAAACCCTAAGGTGTATCGATACACTCTCCACTGTATCGATACTGTCACTTAAAATGCTCGGTTTTGACTACTTTAAATGTACTTTTAAGTCCATTCCAGAGCTTTAAAAACCCTAAAACATATTTTCAAGTTGTTTTTGACTAAAAACATATTTTAAAATCTTTCCATTTTAGTACAAAACATTTTTCAAATATTATATCAAAACCTCAGTTCTACAATCTCCCCCTTTTTGATATAATAAAACCAACTTGAAAAATTGTTTGGGATTCTCCCCCTTTAATTTTAAAAATGTGAATAAGAGATTTAAGATATGAAATCAAAATAAAGCTCCCCCTTATTCATTTGAAAAATCAATTTTTCAAAAACCATTTCTCCCCCTTTTTGTTATATCAAAAAGAATTTAAAATAACATTTAAGTTCAAGATAACATAGGAGGCAAAAAAAAAATTTGACATACTTAAAATTTTGTTTTTTAAAAATCGGCTCCCCCTTACTCAAGGCATCATCAAATTGTTAGTCCAACATATAAGCGTATCTAGTTGAATTGAAAAAAATAAATCAAATAAAATTAAAAACAACTAGATTTTTACCAACACTTGAACCCAAGGGAGGATGTGAAGCCTTCCTTCTTCAAGTGTTCTTCCTTGTGTGTATGGAGCTCCCCCTCAATGTTTGACTTGTTGATCACTCTCCATCACACCTCCCCCTTATTGAGGGCCATTCATGCATAGGTGGGCTACTTCATTTTCGGTGGAGTCTTCATCACTCCATGTGGCCACGTATGCTTGTTTAGAAGATGATCCCTTCTTTTTGGATTTGTGGGAATCCTTCATCTTCTTCATCGATTCATGCTTGAATTTTTCCATTTTGCTCTTCATGAATCGTGCGAGCTTGTTGAAGAGATAGTTCATCTCTTCATCTTCACTATCCTCCTCACTTGAATCTACGTGATGACTTGTGGAGGATTTGAGAGCCATGGCATTTATATTGATGCCAATGCTCTTGAGCTTCTTCTCTCCCATAGCTCTAATTTCTTCCCTCTTCTTCTCATCTTCTTTGTTCTTCTTCATGATTTGATGAGTAAGGAGTGACCCCATGAGTTCATCAAGCTTTAAAGTCTTCAAATTTTTGGCTTCGATGATGGCGGTCCTCTTTGAGTCTCAAGACTCGGGAAGTGAGTAGATGAGCTTTCGAACAAGCTTTTCTTCCGGAATGATTTCTCCATATCCTTTAAGACCATTGGTAATGGTGGAGAACCTATCAAACATCTTCTCGATGTTTTCCTCCGGATTCATTTTGAAGTTCTCATACTCTAAGGTTAGGAGCCCAATCTTGGTCTCCTTGACTTCATTAGTCCCCTCGTATGTGACTTCAAGCTTGTCTCATACCTCCTTGGCACTTTCACAAGAAGACATCTTCTCATAGATGGTTGGGCCAAAAGCACAAAAGAGCATGTGCAAGGCTCTACAATTAAGCTCCATCTTCTTGCGATCGTCGGCACTCCATTCCGCTTTGCTTCCTTGAGGCACGAACGGACCATCTTCAACTATGTCCCATAGCTTGTAATCTCTTGACTTCAAGAATAATTTCATCTTTGTCTTCCATTGGGCATAGTGATCTCCGTTGAAGAAAGGGGGTATGTTGATGGATTGCGCCATTTGAGCCGGTTGGTGAAATGTTGACCGAGCTTGCTGGATCTTCTCAATAGGATGTGAATCCCCTTCAATTGAGCCAAGCTCTGATACCAATTGTTGGGTTTTTCGGTGCTCGAATCAATCAACCGTTCTTGCTCGCCAAGTGGTGGAGAGGTGAATTTTTGGGTGGAAGGGTTTAGGAAGCTAGAAAGAATAATGACACGATGATTTATAGTGGTTCAACTCCTCAACCGAGTCTACATCCACTACCTTAGCTTCCTACTAAGGATTTCACAACCAATTCACTAATTGATTCGTCCCCTTTTCCGGGCTTAGGAGGAAACCCTTTACAACCCTCGAAGCTTTCTACCCAAAGCTTGAAGGAACCCCTCTCTTACAAGAGATAAACAAAACAAACTTAAAACCTCTCAATAGGCGTTTGTTTGCACAATTAAGCTCCCACCCAAAAACCTAAACACTTGAGCAAATTTAACAATGTAAGCTCACAAGTGTTGTCTAAGCAAAGAATGAACAATTAAGCACTAGACAAGGTTTTTCACTCAAAATGTTGTAACAACTTAAGCTCTTATTGATCTTGATGCTTGGAGGTCCATTTTATACTCCAAATTGAGTTTCTAGCCGTTTATGGCCGTTGGGGATGTTTCATAGCCGTTGGGGATACAAAATAGCCGTTTATTTCCCACAAAATGCAGTTCAGCAGCCTAGTGTATCGATACACTCTCCACTGTATCGATACGGTCTTGAAATCAGATATAGCCGTTATGCTCTTCAGCTGATGCGTATCGATACGCTTGCCTGGCGTATCGGTACGGTCCTGCAAAGTCAAATGACCGTTGGGAATGACCGTTGGCGTATCGGTACGCGATACAACCGTATCGGTACGCGACTAGCCGTTGGGCTATTTTCAAATACACCGTATCGATACGGCTAGGCGTATCGATACAGGTTTTAGCTACTAGAATCCTTGTAGTTTGAAAACCCTAAGGTGTATCGATACACTCTCCACTGTATCGATACTGTCACTTAAAATGCTCGGTTTTGACTACTTTAAATGTACTTTTAAGTCCATTCCAGAGCTTTAAAAACCCTAAAACATATTTTCAAGTTGTTTTTGACTAAAAACATATTTTAAAATCTTTCCATTTTAGTCCAAAACATTTTTCAAATATTATATCAAAACCTCAGTTCTACAGAATCCCGTCGTCTTCCCCACCCGAGATTGTGAGATTTGCAAGATCATTCTCAACATCAGCCATCAGAAACGAGATCCAGTAAGAACGAAATCAAACGGAGATAAATCCGAGAAGGAAAAAAGAACGTGCCACAAGAGCAGAGAGCGAGACGTGCCACAAGAGCAGAGAGAATTTTTTTACCCCGTTTCCTTTCTCATATCAACGCAAAAAATATGACCGCATTTTGATATCTTGGGCTAATTTTATATGTTTGACTATAATTTTTTTAATATAGATTTTGTCTAATTTATGCATATATGCATAGGTTAAGCGTCATTTAAGAGTTTACATTAAATATAAGATTTTATTTGAGAAAAATTCTAGCATTCGATGTATTACAAAACCTTAAAAGATTTTATTGAAAAATTATCATTCAATATGTTACTAAACCCTAAACCATAAAACCCTAAACCATAAACTATAAAAACCTAAACCCTAAAAATATAAAAAGTTAAATTGTAAAATCATAAACCCTAAACCCTAATACATTAAATGAGAGTTTTTTCAATACAATATTTTAAAGTTTTATAATACATTGAATGAAAAAGATTTTTTTCAAATAAAATATTGTATTTAATGCAAGCCCTTAAATGACTCTTAACATATGCATATATGTATAGGTTAAATAAAGCCTTTAATATATATCAAACAATGTCTATTGTCAAGCCTCTCGCTTCCTATAAATTGAAGAAAGTTGAATATATTTTTTTTGAAAATCTTATTCTACTTCTACCTAGAGGGGATGGGGAAAATTTAAGTGAAGGTAATGCTTCTGAGGGTCTTGAACCCAGAACCTAAGGGGAAGGGAGTAGAGCAGGTGAGCGTGCTCTGACCACCAGGCCGTCATCACATGCTCAGAAAGTTAAATATTTGAATGATCTATTTTATGTCATTTTGTATGTTACACCAACAGTATACCAATCGAACTAAATTAGATATATCTGACTATAAACCTTAAATTCAAGTAATGAGGCCAAATACAAGCAAGCAAAGGAAGCCTTTTTTTTTTTCCCTCACACCTAAGTGGTGTAGGAATCAGACAATCCGTTTAAACTACAAAGCATTGAATTTGACAAAAGAAAATAAAAAAGGACCCCAAATTCTTAATATGTTTGAAGCACCAAAAACGAAAGAAATGGATGGAAAGAACCATCAAATTCCGTTAGGCGTGACAAGAGTTGTATTTTTGCCCCCACCAAATCGATGTGACTCGCCTTATCCACAAGGTATGAAATTTGTTCCATGTTTTCGTGTACAAACAAGACTTTTATTTTGTACACATTTCTCTTTCAAAATGTGGATTTGTCAACAAAAAAACAACAGTGCAAGTTTGAAAGCCAAAAAAAATCTAATTATCATTTATCACAAAGTTTATTGTTTTAAAATAAAACAATCTCTCATTTTAAGGTCGGTTTAGCTTGATTTGAATTCAATCAAGGTATAAGTTGATTATCAAATATTAGATCTTAGACCCTAAAAAACATCAACCCTTGTTAGGACAAATAATAAGAATTTCGATCTTTTTTGAATAAAGTTTCAGTTCGAACTTTATAAATGACAAAAAATAACATTAAGAGAATTTATTTCTCACTTAATAGTTTGATTTGATTCAACTTAAATTTAATTAAAATTTATCGTGACTATCGAATATCGAGAGTCTCACACCTATGAAAAAAAGGTATCTAATATGGTACAATTATTAGGGAATTTGGGGCTAAAAAGAAAACTTTGGGTTGTATCAAGAAGGCAAAATGACAAAAGATGCCCCCAACGTTTGCATGTTTTGTCATTTGGCCCCCTATTCTTTTTTTTGGTCCAAATATGCCCCCAACGTTTGCTTGTTTTTTCATTTGGCCCTCTATTCTTTTTTTGGGTCCAAATATACCCCCAACGTTTCATTCGTAGTCCAAATATGCCCCCAACGTTTCAATTTGGTCCAAATATGCCCCCGTTAGATGGAAACTGTCAGTCAACTGACGTTCAACAGCTGGTGCTGACTGGACTTGCCGCGTATTAAGATCTGCTGATGCCACATCAAATTTTTTTTATAAACTGTTGATCGTCAGTTGATTGACAGTTTACATCCAGCAGGGGCATATTTGGACTATGAATGAAACGTTGGGGGCATATTTGGACCCAAAGAAAGAATAGGGGGCCAAATGACAAAATAAGCAAACGTTGGGGGCATATTTGGACCAAAAAAAAGAATAGGGGGCCAAATGACAAAACATGCAAACGTTGGGGGCATCTTTTGTCATTTTGCCTATCAAGAAATGCACAAATATGAATCATTTAGGGCAAGCGAGCTACTTTCATTGAATAAGAAGATGCTCTTTTCTTTTTTCTCATTATTATTGCATGGCATTTCAATCAAATCTTGTAGAGATTGATGTGTTTATTTGATAAAAGAAATTAGGGTAAACTATAACGGAGGTCACTCAATTATGGGGTAAGGATATATTTGGGTCACTCAATTATTAAAAATAACATTTGAGTCACTCAATTATGGGTAAGGTTACATCTTGGTCACCCAATTATTAAAGGTTACATTTGGATCATCCAATTATTAAAGGTTACATTTGGATCACTCAATTATGGGTAAGATTACATTTGGGTCACCCTTCATATTTTAAAAAAAAGTATATCAATATGTGTATTAGATTGATTAATGATTCCAAATGAAGCACTCTAATGGTAACAAGGGTATACAAGTGATTTGGAAGAAAAAATAACTAAATTGATGTACTTTTTTAAATAAGAAGGATGACCCAAACGTAACCTTACCCATCATTGAGTGACCCAAATATAACCTTCAATAATTAGGTGACCTAAATATAACCTTACCCATAATTAAATGACTTCCATTGTAGTTTACCCAAGAAATTAATTAGACAAGATGTGAGCTTTTTAAGAGGGTGAGAATGTGCCTAAAATTTGGTGAGTTTTTAGCCATGGTGATTTCGGTCCCCCCACTTCCCGTTCTTGGCTTTATGCTCCCTTTACAATTGTCCCCCCAACCAAACCTTCTTCCTCTTAGCCTCAAAATTAGGCTTTGTTTCTTCATGGACCACAATTGCACTTTGCAACTTGCCATTTGAATCCATGATTCTAAAAATTAAATGGGATTAGCTTGTTCATTGGTTGAATAAAAAATTAATTGATTCGGCGGTTCAACGATATGATTCGAACTTGAAAATATAATTCAAATTAATGTGAAACCAGAAAGTGAGAACATTAAAACAATTAAAAATCAGTTGAAGAATAAGAAACCCAAGTTTACTATAAATAAATGGACATCCAATATATTTCACAAAACCAGTGTGTAAAATGAATACAAAAACATCGAAATGGATACATACGTGATCTTCTCATTCACATGCATTAAATTCCTATTTTGTACAGAAACTAGATTTCGAGAAGCAGCGATTTTGGTGGTTAACGACTATTTAGAAGATGTTAGCATGACTGCTGGCTGAGGAGCATTTTCCGTGAGCCATGCAAAAAAAGGTCATTCGGTGCCAACGACTCGCACATGAAAAGGTGGTCCTCGACAGAAAATAGGTTCGTCAGGAGATTCGCATTTTGCTCTGGCTCTTAAAACGTCATTTGCATCATCGATTACAGCAGCGGCAACCAAGGTGTACTCACCCGGGACAAGGAAGTACAACGAAAAACTATGTTTGCTTTCTTGGAGTGGAGGAACCTCCATGGTGATTCCACTTAGAACACCTGATTAACAAGAACATGATCAAACTCTCAGCAAAATAAATTAAGGCATGATCCACACACTAATCGGCCTGTGATTTCTCCGGAAAATCTAAAGTTATGTTTAGCATTGAATCGCTACAGTAATGCTAAACTAACCTTTAATGACTAAAATGATGCTATTGAAACTGAAATATGGAACTGTCGTATAAAGATACCATGAGATAAAAGGAACTAACCAGCCCATAGGACAGTTGCCTTCGTGCCCTCAACACAATTCTGTCCCGCTACATCTCTGCATGTGACACTAAGACTCATCTTGATGGTTTCCTTCGTGTTATTCCGAATCAGAACTTCTATAGGAGTCATCTCATGTGCAATTACGGGATTCTTTGACACAGAGGGCTGTGAAACAGTATCAGATTCTTGTGGTGAATCATGTTTTGCAGCATTTTCAGAACCATTTCTAGCAAGCCTGAAACCAAAAGTCAGAGGATCTGGCAATAGTATATCCATGATGGATGACTGAAGGGCTGCTCGTATAGCATCTGTGATGTTCAGTTCTCCGTAGCTATTCCGTCCTGATTGCCACCTGACTTTTATTCTGGAAGTGAGGCTCTTAATGGAAGCATTTAGTTCAGATTTTGTATTTCTTTCTGAGAAACTAGAACTTTTACCACCGGTATACCCATCAGATTGAAGATCTTTCGAGAAAAATGAATCATCAAGAAAAGGTAACTTAAAATGCTCAAGTGGTATTAAAACCCTCGAATAGTACTCCCTGTCAATTCTTGTTTTGGGATAACCATATTCAGCGGCACAGTCAACAGAAATGTTTCCCTCATTGCTTGGTTTTTCCAAGACAGAAACACTAATTTCAAAGACCACATCAGTTGGATTAGACATCTCTAGCTCAAGAAAACGCAATCCCCAGCTTCCTCTAAAGGGATCAATCTTCACCAATCTCTCTATCTTACTTCCATAGCCAACACCTTCGTCTGAAGGGTTACCATCCACATTAGCCAGATTGGAAGAACTCCCACCCACATGTGCAGGAATCTCCATGGAAAGCAAACGGGCTTTCACAAAAGATAAACCTTGCAAAACACAGATTTGTAGTGGAACAACTAGACGCCTTCCTGGGGGAACAGATGTTTTGTTTTTTTCAAGATCTCCAACTTCTCCCAATGGCCCTGAGAAAATAATGAACTTCAGAAAGTTCCTACATGCAGTTCAAGAATGATTGAACCATGGAGAAGTTACTATCCAAGGCAAATGAACTTGGTTATGTTAAGCTTCACAGCGAGTGACACTAGCACCAGTGTAGATGCAACAGAAACTAAATTCAAATGTAGTAATAATAATCATTTAGGACATATTTTTTGGGTTAAAAGAACCCTCAACTTTTTAAATTTATTATGATTGCATGCAAATAATTAACTGCAAGGAATGGGCGATGATATGCATCAAAGCTACCAGCACTAATACTGCAGGACTGCGTTATAAAGGAAATCATAAAATATCAATTCATCCGGTCTGATAATACAGCAGGAATCCATCAAAGAAGAAATTAAAGAAACTTGGGAAATTCCAGAATATTGCAGTAAATGCATCTATGGGCCATAGACAACAAAAGGGAAATGTGCTTCAGTTATGAGAGATACTGAATGAATGTACCATCTAAATAAAATAAATACCTGCATAATGGATCAACAATGAGGGGCAGCTTCCGTCTTTCACAGTTCTACCCATGCTCCCAGAGGCACTCTTACCAGCTGCAGTATCACTCTCACCCAAGCCAAGTTGCCCGGCTTTCAAGGTCAAAGGTATGGTCACTTCTGCACCAGGTTTCAGTGGAAGAGCAGATTTTAATTTTTCGTATCCGATTGAGATGACAGAATCTTGGTTTTTTCCAGACAGTGAAATGTGAGCCTGCTCAACTGCAATTGTGCCAGCATTTGCTAGAGTTATCCATAAATCTCGAATTTCACCTTCATAAAGAACAATGGCCCCATCACCGCCTACAACATGTGACACGAGCAATGGCAATGGAGGTATAACAGAAATATTCGGCACAGATACATTTCTCAACCTTGGTGACCCACAGCAACGAAAAGGGTCAGAAAGCACAAGTCCTTGTGCAGCTCCAAGAAGCAAATTATCAACATCCTTAAAATGGTGTTCAGTAATTACACCAAAACAATGAACAGTGCATCCTGGAATCACCACTCTTCCAACAGATGTAGGGATTCCAGATAACATGATCACCTGGGATGAATTAGGCGGGAGATTCACACTGAGGGGAAAAGCGTCAAAATTCTCTGATTGCACAGAGAGATAGATGCTATCAACCTTTAAATCAAATCCACAAGGGTTAGCTAACTCCACATAGACTTGGACCGGTTCCCCTACAATCCAAACCAAATCTTGCTTGCTATTATCAGATGGCTCTCCCTTGCTGAATGGTGTATAGATAAAAGGTCCTGAAGGTGCAGATCCTGCCCACCAATCTTCTCTTGCTGGATTGCGTTTTACAATGTCCATTTGTGAGGGATGGAGAGGAAAAGAATACAGCCTACATTTATAGACAATAATTAACTTTTTTTGCACACTGAGGTATTAGGAAAGTGGGAGTCAAAAGTTTCTTCATGATTAAACAATACGCAAATACACAGACCTCGGAAAAAGAACTTGATAGATGGGGGAAGTAAGCAGACAAAAACCATGCAAAAACTAAGAGAACATGGAATGCCTGAGCAACTGACTCTCATAAAAGATCCCCCAAATCCCAATTAAGTGCAGCAGAACCACGGGAACCATTAGAGTGATGAAATAAAATTCTCCCTCCCCAAATCTCGAAAAATTCAAAGCGGCGAGACAAACCTTGTGAAAGGTAAGGCAGGGTCAACACATCGAGTTCCCGAAGGCAACCTTTCAGCTGCATTTTTCAGGGCATTAGCAAGGCCATTTTGTCCAGCAGGTGTAATTAGAGGATAATAAGTTCTTAGTAGCCTTGCTGCTGCACTCCAGGCAGCCAGAGGGTCTCCTGCACGAACAGCAGACAGAAGTATCTCTCGCAGCACAACCATCTGCAAGGTGCTCCATTGTGATTCAAACAGTGAAACCACCGAGTGATGATGCAATTTCCCACTATTAGTATGCCCTGATTCAGATTCCTGCCATAGAAGAAAGAATATATGGATGGCTGTTATAGTATGGTAGTCTACAAAGACTGAAGTGCCTTTATAAAATGTGCACCACAGTTCTATACTCACATTAGAAATAGAACGATTTGCATTGGATGCTCTACTCTGAACACGATATGCTTTGGCGGTCATTGCCAGGACTTGCATGGCACTGGTAGCAGCAAATCTATTTTCTTGTTGTAGGTATAACTGCGCTACCTGCCTTGAGAAGAAGGCAGCTTTTCGTTGATAACCAAGAGTACCAAACAAACGAGCTATTTCAACATATAAAATGAGTCTGTCACTAGCATCAATCAAAGATTTTGCACCATCAGCAGCATTGGTTAACAACTCCACAACCTCCTTAGTCAGTTCTCTCCTACAATAACAGCAACAATTAAAAATAATATTTCTTTTATGAATGCATTTTGACAAGATTAACGCATGACACTACATACAAAATCTTCGAATTTAGACAGGCAACTCATAGAAGTGCCTCCACCTTATTCTGTCTTGGAAAATGTATAAAGAGTAGCTATTAGATTAACAATATAAAACAATCTCCCTACAATTGATCTAAAAATACCAAGGAGCTATGCATGTCATGTCCACAAGCTAATTCAATGAGATAATAATGGCATTGAGCATTGAAACATACCTGCACAGAAACCTGGCCAATTTCAAGGTAGCTTCAAGTTCAAAGGTAATTGGTGAAACTCTGCATTAAGAAAACAAATTAGAAGGGCCAGATCTCAAAAAGTTAAAGGAAGATAAACTTCCATTTATCTCACGTACGTGTATAAATTGAACACTTCTTATTGTACTGCACAAGATCAGGCTGACAAAAATAAGGTGCATCATAAAGACTTCATCCATTTTGCTTGATAAAAGATTCAAATGGGTACAACACAAACATAAATATAACTTAGAAGAAAGGGATAGAGAGCAGATGCCAAAACTATAAAAATTTGTAACTGAAACCGAAAGAGGTGCAATGAAAATGACGTTAGATACCTCTGAACATTGTCTTGAATGAAGGATTTCCTATAATGTGTAATGACACTATTGTATCGATACCTAACCTCATCCTCTACACTTGTATCCTTCTGGCCCATTTGATCCACCTGATGATAAGAAAATAGATATGTAGTAGGTGAATAAATTCCATGGCACACAGGCAGATATCTGTTCTATATTACCACACACAATTAAGATTCAAAAGGACAGTATAGCTTAATCTTAAAAAACATCAACTCCCATCCAACCCTGGCAAAATAAAATGAAAACAATGAAGCACTGAAGAAGGAACAGTTCATCCTTACACATGGGATAAATCCTCAATTAGGGAAATCCTGGAGTTTAACTCTTGTCACTAGGCAGTGGTGACTACTGAACACATGCCTTATTGTATAAATTTTATGAGACGGGCTTATAACTCCAAAAGAGACTTTGGCTAAAAAGCAGACATTAATGAATTTCAATAAGAGAACTACCAGCCTTATTCATTTGTTTCCGTTGAAGAATATCTAGAAATGTAAATAAGCCAATGGCTTTTAAGGATTCATACAAACAACATAAAAGCAGATGAACTAGATTAAGAATTTGCAATTACCAGTATCGCACAAACACTACCCTCCAATGCTCCAGCATACCAAAAGTAATCTGCAGTTAACCTGGCTAGCTCAAGTGCTGTTGAATAATGTGCATTCGCATCAACAGGTGATCCTGCTAACAAACAATAATCCCCTATCGTCTTCTGTGCACGAGCAAGTCTTCGTTTTTTGGCCTTGATCACCTGCATTGTTATTTTATTCAAAACAAATTGATTAAGAGGAAAATTTCTGAACAGTATATAATTGGTACAAACAACAAGAGAAAAGTACAGATAAAAATGCTTAGGATGTCTAGACATAAACCTCCTCCGAGCCAAGAGTAGCTTGAGAATCTAAAGGCGTCTTTAAAAGAGTTCCGGAAGATTCTGCTTTAAGAACCCACTTCTCAAATTCCATCAATAATGAAGCAGAGATCTCTTGCATCATCGTCTGTAAGTGAAACTCCTGCGTCGAGCGATCCGCAGGAGGAAATAGAACCAAGTTTTCTCTCTTCTTACCATCATCCAGCTGCAGCAGAAAATAAAGCAATTAACCAATGTCTAGTTTATTAAGATAAAGAAATAGTAAATAAACCGAGCTGATTTATCGGGGACTTTATCCTTCAAATCTATAGAAAAAATCTAAGCATTCCCGACACGCCTGAATATGGGTAATATAACCATTCCTTCAGCAAATTACTAATAAATTACAATAAAAATCATAACCAATAATCAGAAATCAGCATCTGATTTCAATGAGAAGTAAAACGGAAACCTTAATTAATGAGAACTCACTTGAGAATCGCCAGGACAAAAGGCGAAGCAGCGTTGAACGAGAGCAGAGGAGTAACTTTTGCAGGCGGCATTGAATTGTTCGATGACGACATCGAGATCCGGCGACGAAGGGCAGTGGCAGATGCCGATCACGCCGAGGATCTTGCGATTGGGCTGGAAATCCTCCCACGGGCTGGCCGGGGATCCGCCCAACAGGAATTTGAACCGGAGCGAGCCCTTGTCCCATGGCTGGTGGGTGAAGGGGGATTTCTGGTGCTCTGTGTAGAAGGAGCTGATGGCGGAGAGAGGGATCGTGTGGTGCGGCAGAAGCATGGAGTGGTAGTCCCGCAGGAGAGAAGGAGGGACGTTGCCGATCGGAATGACGGCGATTCGGATCATGCACGATGACTCGATGCTGACGTCGGGTTCCATTTTCTCGCGAGATCGAACGGTGGGGGCACGGGAAGCGTAATGATGATAGCGTGGTGGTGGGCGTGTAAGATTACGAACATGCGAGTCGATCGAGTCGGAGAGGCCCCTGAACTGTGTGGCCGAGTGAGATTCAGATTGGGAAATGGGGTTGCATCATTTAATGGGTAAACTACACTTTCATCACTCAACTTTGACTATATTTTTGTGTTGCTCACTCAACTATAAAAACTTCTAATTTAATCATTAAACTTTCTATCACTTTAAATAATCAAGACGTTATGACATTACATTGTTTTAAAATATGTATATGAAAAGACTCAAAAATTTCAATATTCTTGGGAAAAATGAAAACTCTTGTAATCTTATTTCCTAAAATTTCAATTTTTTTTCTATTTTCATTTAATTCTCAACACTGGAGTATTTTTATTCTTAATTTCAATCGTAAAGAGATGGAGGAGGAAAAAACAAACTATATATTTTGATTCCATATTGATTTTATGATAGAGATTGTAGTTTGCCCTCGTTTTCCTCTTGATAGCAGGGTGCATTCATGAATTTTAAAGAGACAGATATAAAAAACATTAAAATAAATTTATTAACGTCTTAATGGTTGAAAAAGCACTGAAGAACAAAGTTTCTGATACCAACGTGACGTAAATGTGAAACTCTTAAAGTTTCATCTTGTAGAAGAAAAATATAAAATTTAAAAGGAAAAGGAAAAAAAAATTTATTAACGTCATTTTATTTATATTGATTTAACGTCTGAATCATCAAAATAAAAATAATTTAGAATTTTGGTAAAATTAAATCTAAAATTTTAGAGTAGAAACACGATCAAAGCAAAACATAATTCACCTTGTTTTATTCATTTCATTTGTTCAAAAAAAATTCAAACTAAATTTTTCATTTTTTCTTCTTAAATTATAATCATTCTAAAATTGAAGTAATAGAAAGGGTTGGATATTGATACTTTTCATAAATAAAAAACCTAAATATTTAGGTGTTTTAAACCTACTAAATTCAGATTAACATATTGAAAATAGAACAAACAAATACGTCAAAAATCGAAATCCAGAAAATCTATTTTTTTAAAAACATCTAAATCTATGGATGTGAATATATACATCTGCTCCATCATGAATATATCATAAATATTAAGGTTTTCTAACCTAATTTTTCTGTCAACACTATTTTTATCACGACAGTTTTCTTTTTTATTTTGTTTTTTTAGTCGGTGGTCGGTAATCTTTGCGTTTGTGACACAATTTTTTTTCTACTTTTGTGGCATATTTTTTTTATTTTGTGATTTCATTTCATCTTTCTGACATAGTTTCAACATACTTTAGTGGTCGTTTGATGCTTATATATCGATTTTTATGGCGCTAGTTTCTGATTATGATTATGTCGATGGTCATAGAAAGATAAATACTCACTCGGTTGATGGTTGTTTGTCGATGTCGTCAGTTTTGGATAGCGGAGCAATCTGCCTAATAGTTTGGCTCGCTCACCACTCCTTTTTCACTCTGTAATGTGTCTCATTTGGATAGAGACAAAGAGATTCAGAAAGGTTTCTGGATTTTAACAATATGCTAATCTCTATAAAAATATTTACATTTTTTTGCACTTTTGAATTTTGGTGGACTATCCTCCTTCTGGGTGCGTTGTATTTGTAAGATATCTTCTATGAATTTGCTAATAAAATTCGATTGTCATTCTCAAATATATATATATATATATATAGGTTTGAAATTGAATCAGGGGCGGAGCTCCCCTGTTACAATCTTAATTATTGTTCGATAATTTGGTTTAATAACAATTCGGCCCCTGTAAAAAATATTATTCTAATTAAAAATATAAGAATTTATTAAATATATAACCAAATTAGAGGTTGAACTATAGTGTAAATGAACCAAGCTTGAATGAATAAGGTTCTGTTCGTATTGATTTATTTATTTATGTTTAAAGATGTTCATGTTCGGTTCGTTTAAATTTTTAATATCATTTTTATGTTCGTTTATTTATTTTTTGATGTTGTTTGTGTTCGTTTGTTTAAAGTTCACGGACATGTTTGTTTAACGTTCATGAACATATCCGTGTAATGTTCGTGGATATGTTCATTTATATGTTCACCAAAATTGTAGAATTACACCACTAGTATTTAAGCTCATTAGGCTTCACAATTTGAACTCAAAAGTTCACCATGTGTTCAATTTAGTCCATACATTCACTAATATTTAAAATGTAAAAAAATAAAAGGAAAAGGAAAACCAAGTAAATGAGCTTATAAACAAGCTTGTTCGTGAATATAAATGAATGCAATACACCTTTGTTCGTGTTCGTTCGTTTATTAAACGAGCATAAAAATTTGTTTATACTCGTTTATTTAGCTTAATATACGAACGATTCACTAACAATTCGTTGAACGCTTTGTTCATTTATATCTCTAGGTTGAACTAAAAAAGAATGGACATGTATCCTCAAATTTTTTGGTCTAATAACAATTTAGGTCCTTATAAAAAATTTTCCAGACATTTGCTCCACTTAAGGAAGATGAGAATCTGCTTTTGAAGGAAAGGATTTATTTACATAAGGTGTGTTCATGGTTCTGGATCATCCTTCTTTTCTCGAAAAATCGGTTTGCCGAAACTTAAAATGATCGAAATCCGAAACTAATAGTTCGATGGAACGGGAGATAGCATCGATGCAGGTCAATTGTAAAGAACATAGAGCAACGAACCAACACTTGAAAATAATTAAGGTTAGTAAAATAAAAAATCTTACCAAAATTCATGTTGTTGTTAATAACATAAACCTATTACTTGAATTGCAGCTTGATTTGAATCCGCGCATTGCGGAGAACTCAAGCTTAGTTACCGATGAACTCAATAATGTACTTTCGCATCGGTCATTCCGTCGATTTTGCCATCGGACGACATGGATGATTGTAAACCGATGCTAGATTCTCATGATGTAGATTGTTTCGTATTGCCTGATCTGAATATGATGCCCGGCACCAATATTTTGTATGGAACTCGCTTCGGCTGCGAGAAGATAGAGAGTGGACTTGCCAGAGAACGGTGAGCGTTTTGCGAATGCTGACGGTAGAGATTGAGATTCTTCTCATAGTGTAGGGACTAGGGACTAGGATGTTTCTAGTCGTATATTGTAATAAAATATGAGAGGATACTAGCAGATATATTCTTACTAACAAGACATTCAATGAATTATAAATCAAAGTCTTAACTAAACCCCAAATACAAAAACAGTTCAATCTGTGTATGACTTTAGAAACAAGAAAGCTGAACCCTAAAAAAGCAAAGCTATGGCTTCTGTAATCAGAAAAGCATAAACTGATAAAGCAGAAAGCATGGCTATATTAGAACAAAGTACGAGGAAGCTTGACACCATGGGATTATCCACGATCACCACCACCTTGGATTCGATCGCCAACACTGCATACGAATAGATTAACGCGAATAAAATTGAAACCATACAAGTCTCGAAAGCCAGCGTGTGTTGCTTGAAGAGCACCGGAATTGGAGCATCTCCTGCAATTTCACGGGGAAGCCGACACATAACCACGAAGGAAAAAAGAGAGAAATAAAAATTAATTTTCGCCGTGGAGGGATCAATCACGGGAGGGGGCAGCATCTGTATCATCTTTCGTAATTTCACTCCCGTCTTTAGCACCAACTTATCGAACCAGCAACTCAAAAACGACTGGTTTCGTATGTTGTTTGATACAAGTCTAGAAAACACAGTTATGTTTAAACTCTATCTTTTCTCTAAAAAAACAAGTTTATCTCGTCTCTATTTCTAGTGCTACACAAACACATACTTAGTAGTTTGAAAATAAATTTCGATTACCAAAAATACAGGTAATTATTAAACCGGTTCTAAGGGTGTTACATGGATGCTACTAACACCGCAATCGGGGTCCTTGGATTCTTTCCAACCAACAACTTAATGTATCCACATATTATATCGGAGTCTAAATTTATTTGGTCTTGTGAGAATAAGGTCATTGTTCAAGAGTGATGCTCATTGAACCTTGTTACTTCCTACATCTTTTTCTTCTTCATGTATGAAATCCTTATCTTCCAATCACATTTTGCCTTAAAATTAATACACCCTATGCAATATGTTGACCTTTTTTGGTTTGGAATTAAGCCATGAGTTCCAATTTGTCATAGTTTAAAGCTAAGGAAGAAAATACACTGACTTTGTATTTTAGATTCCGCATTACAGCATATTTCACCTCATACCTATGAACCAGAGGTTCATATATCGACACGTCAACCTCTAAAATAGGCTCCGGTTGAACATAGCCCCAAACAAGCTGATCATCTGCCAATCTCATTTTAACAACAGCAGCGACCCAAGCATCCTCTACATCAGGCCTAGCGACAATTACGGCCAAACATTAGCATAACAACATCGAGCAAATCAATGCCATCATCTTCTGTAATAAATACAATATTTTCATCGTCTTCGTTGAAATCATCAAGTGTTCCGTCCCAACGATCAACTAAGGGTTTAGAGTTTTATGGTTTTAAGTTAGGGTTTAGGAGTTTAGTTTGTAGGGTGCAGAATTGAAGATTTATGGCTAGAGTTTAAGGTTTAAGGGTTCGGGTTTAGGTTTTAGGGTGCTAGAGTTTGAGATTTATGTTTTAAATTTTATAGAAGGGTTGTGTAATTTTTTTACACAACTTGTGCATCAATAATTTAATTACTACTATTGTAATCCGCTATTAGCTAATGTAATCCGCTATCTGCTAATTGTCAAACAGAATTAATATGTTTTCTATGATCTATTGTATCTTAATTTAATTACTACTATTGTAATATATATATTGAATATACTGGTGTGGTTAAACAATAATTTTTTACATTTTTATTAACCTTCGAAAAAAAAAACTCATACTTTGCGTATTTAAAATTTGAATCTCTTAAAATAAACACCACCGTCTTTGGACGTTGATTTCGATAGTAGAATATATATGAAAAACATAAATCGAGTGGAATGTAATTATATTGAGACAAAAAGGTTACTTGGCACCGATAATTTGACAACCAATAAACTTTATTTGAAAGCTTCCAAGTAAATGTCGGTTCATAAATATTTATAGGCAGGCGTAGACTTATTGCACTGCGAGTCGGCTCTTAGACTTCCGATGAGCGCGTGCGTCTACATCATCCCATTACGAGCTTGACACGTTTACATATGGTTTAGCTCCACCTGTCTTTTTGTCTGTCCATCTTCTCAAATATTACTCATGTCCTTTCTTATTCCAAAAATGCCCATTCATCCCCATGGTATTTACAAAACCTACCTACCCATTTATTTTTCGGGTAAAATACATAGATGGCCACTATACTATGGATTTGGATTTAATTTGACCACTATACTTTTTATTGCAAAAATTAAATTATTAAACTATTAAATTAGACTCAATTTGACCACCAACTGTTAAAATTTAAAGGAGAGACATACGTGATAGTTTTTTTTTACATAATTACACATTTGGTCCTTGTTACTTATACATTTTATCAATTTGGTCATAATTTTAATTTAATAAATAAATAAATTATTCAATTAGATGGTGACAACCTCTCCGTTATATTTTAACGGTTGATGATCAAATTGAGTCCAATTTAATAATTTAGTGGTTTAATTGCTGCAATTAGAAGTATAGTAGTCAACACTTGTTGGTTATTAAATTGCGTTACTAAAATTTAAAAGAACTATTTTTATACAATCATATGTATTTAATTTATTAGTTAACTAATTTGAATTGAGTCAAAGTTGGGGGACAAATTTATAAATCTTTAGGGATGTAAAAATAAATTTTTAATAAAAATGATTAAATTATATACGAATTTTAATTTTTTAGAGGACGACAGTTCCTTCCAGTCCCATGATCCATCTCTGAATCGAGTATTGCACATGTTCATTACGTTGATGATCCTCTCAACTTAATTACTTTATTTATAACACCAAGACTTACATTCATGTTCTTATTTAAATAATTCATTGTATTTATTTTATTAGGAACTATTGTTTATTTAAACAAGTATACTGTATATAGAGAAGTTGCAATACCGCCATGATGAGAGAGTGGTTTTTTTTAGCTTAATAGGTGCCCATTCTGTGATTTATTTAAGATTTTTTTAATTAACATTGTTAAAGGACACATATCATCTTTTTAAATTTCAAAAATATATTGAAAATAAATAAAATACTTAAATTTTAAAAAATCTCTAAAATTTTCAGATTTCATAAAACAACCTCAAATTCAAAAATCTCTAACTCCCATAATATAAATTTCGATTTGGGCCAATTTTACCGTCGATTGCTACGTCGCCACCCACCACATCGATTTTCGGACCACCACGACCATTTTCTAATCACCCTATCTGTAACACCCCCTTCCCGGCCTGGTAGAGAACCGGGTCGGAGAGCGCTACCGGAAACGATGCGGAGATCGGAGATATAAATCCAAAGTTCAAAAATCATTTTAGCGTATTTTGTTAATCTCTTTTAAGACTTAACACTCAACTTATTAACAACTTACTCAATTGGGGTCAATTTTAAACTTTTTCAAACTTTAGGGACTAAATTGTAATTTTCACAAATTAAAGGTCTTTATCTGAAATTCGTGAAAATATACTGAAAATAAACTTACTAGTTATTAGCCTGTAAAACCTCATTACTATCGGAGGTCATTTATCAACCTGATTAGACGATGCAATATTTAGTGACTATTTTGTAAAATATTCAAATCTATTTCTTTTTATTATCTTACTAAAATTATTTACAAATTTAAATGAGCCTAACAACTCACAAAAATCTTAGAGTCTTTTCTAATCATTTTTATTAGAAAATTATTCGTATCTATCATTATTATTGTTCCAACATTTATTTAATAGGACTTTTCTAGATTTCTAAAATAAAACCACATTATTAAATTACACAACACAATTTATACAAAAGTTGGATCATATGCCACTTTACTAGGAGTTCATGAAAGATATCATACATATATGGTAGAGATGTGACTTGCAACTGCACCACACGATCAAAGGTTGGAAATCTATCAGGGTCCTGAAAATGCATGAGACACGTATGTTAGGCTTACATAGCCTAGTGAGGTAGTCATGATAGTGAATTAACAATAATATGAGTGTCATGATTAGATATAAATTAATCTAACTCATTTGCATGCTTCTATAACAGTATAGGCATAACATGATCAGATATCCATATCACTGACATAACATAATATAATCATATATCTTATCATAAACATGTCATAGTATAACATATCGAACACATATTATATTGGTACCATTGGATACGCGGATTCCCTGTACACCATATCATGTATTATAATTGAGCCGTAGCCCTGAGCCGTAGCTCCATGTATCCCTTACACTTCCATCCTTTTATCTCCCACATATAGGCCGTAGCCCTGGACCGTAGTCCTCCCTTACATGGTGAGCTCGAATATTCCTATGGCATGCCAATTGTATCCAACGTCCATAAATACACATAATTTCACATAGTCCATGATTTTCAGATCATATCATATCAAATAGCAAGATGAGCCGTAGCTCCATATCAGATAATATTTCATATTATTTTCATATACATGTAGCATATTATAATCATTTTTTAAGCATATCAAAATAATGCAGGGTACTTACCAGATGCAAATAAATTCATAATTAATGCAATAGGAAGGCACCGAGCCTACCCCTGACACGACTATACCCACATATCAGAACATAAAAAAAATATCGGAATGACACCGTGTCACCCGAGACAAATGCATCTACACTCACCTTGACAGACCGGTGCTTTATTTTTATTTATTGGGCTTGAAAGTTGATCTGAATTGACCTCGTGTACTACGATAAAAATTAATTAAAATAATAAGACAATATCGAATATATATAAAAATATTAATCAAACTCGATACCGAAACTTAAACTAACTAGAGATTTGAGCTTACCCCGTCGTCGGCAGAAATTCGATATTACTATATCGAAAATATCGGACTACCAATCAAACATTGGATCGAATATTTTCTAATTTCCTTCAATTTTGCCATGTAAATACTCTCACTCCCTCCCCCCTTTTATACACGTTTTTGGACGTGCACTATTCCCCACTAATTGTTATTTATTCAATTAATTCTAATGGTTGCCACCTGATTTCAATAACAAAGATTTACCTAATTAACTTTTGGTGGTGGATCTGCCACCTTTTCCTCTTTCTTTTTTTTAATAATATATATATATATAATAATAATAATAATAAACTAACTATTTAATCTATTTTGGGTACCAAATCGAACTATCCCTTAATCGAAATGAAAATATTAATTTGCTAGAACTTGACCTTGATTTATAAATTATCTCGAATAATCTAAATAAGATCGAATAAATTATTTAATAGTAAAAATATTCGGTCACCGGAACTTAATTCCGACTAGACCGGTTTTTGGATGTGACAACTCACTCTCCCCTATTTATAATACTTTGGCGTCAACTACTCCTTTTCTTTTTCTTTTTTTTTATAATAAAATAATAATAATTTTAACTACTCCATACCTACTCCTTAAAATAATAATAATTTTAACTACTACATAAAATAATAATAAATTTTTACTTACTCCATAAAATAATAATAAACTGAATAAAAATTTTGAACCTAATTTCTACTAGACCGGTTTTTGGGATGTGACAACTCACCCTCCCTTAAGAAAATTCGTCCTCGAATTTTTACCTGAATCGAATAGATGAGGGTATTGCTTTTTCATCGTGTCCTCAGGTTCCCATGTTGCCTCTTCCCTCTTGTGATTTCTCCACAAGACTTTAACCAATGCAACATTTTTGTTTCTTAGTCTTTTGATTTCTCTATCCAGAATCTGAATTGGTTCCTCTTCGTAAGACAAGTCAGGATTCAGCTCTAATTCTTCCGGCTCTAAGATATGAGATGGATCGGATCTATACTTTCTGAGCATTGACACGTGGAAGACATTGTGGATTTTATCGAACTCGCTAGGAAGTGCAAGTCGATAAGCCACTAGGCCAATTCTTTCAGTAATTTCAAAAGGTCCAATGAAGCGAGGACTGAGCTTTCCCCTCTTTCCAAAACGAAATACTTTCTTCCATTGAGAGACTTTAAGAAAGACTTTGTCTCCCACATTATGCTGAATGTCTCTTCGTTTCAGATCAGCGTAAGCTTTCTGCCTATCAAAAGCTTGTTTCAATCGAGAGTGAATGATTTGAACTTTCTCTTCTGTTTCTCTGAGCAGTTGTGGTCCCAACACCTTGTTTTCACCAAGTTCGGACCAACACAGAGGAGTTCTGCATTTTCTGCCATACAACGCTTCAAAAGGAGCCATCTGAATAGATGACTGATAGCTATTGTTGTAGGAAAATTCTACTAAGGGTAGGGATTTCTCCCAATTTTTCCCAAAATCAATAATGCAGGCTCGGAGCATATCTTCCAGAATCTACAAGGAAGATCGTAATTGATATAGGATACCTAGCTTATGTTTAAAGAAAGAAACTAACGAGGTTACCTGAATAACCCTTTCAGATTGGCCATCAGTTTGGGGATGGAATGCAGTACTGAGATGTACTCTAGTTCCCAATGCCTCCTATAAGGTTCTCCAAAATCGGGATGCAAACCGTGGGTCTCGATCAGAAATTATTGATGTTGGAACTCCGTGCAAGCGTATAACTTCGCTGATATACAACTCTGCTAGCTTGGATAAGCTGAAGTCCATTCTTACAGGAAGAAAGTGAGCTGACTTAGTAAATCGATCTACGATGACCCAGATTGCGTTGTTTTTCTTTGGAGTCGGAGGTAATCCGCTTACAAAATCCATAGTGATACGTTCCCACTTCCACTGTGGCAGCTCAATGGGTTGAAGAAGTCCCGTCGGTACTTTATGTTCGGCTTTAACCCGTTGACAAGTCAAACACCTTGCTACAAAATCTGTGATTTTACTTTTCATACCTGACCACCAGTAGATCTCTTTTAGATCCTTGTACATCTTAACAGCTCCGGGGTGAATAGAAAAAGGGCTAGCATGTGCTTCACACAGTATCTGGTTCCGAAGATCATCATTATCTGGAACACATATACGATTACGAAAACATAACAAGCCTTCAGAATTTATGGCAAAATCAGGGTCCGGTTCATCCTTGATTCGGGCTAAAATAGGTTGCAACTCCTCATCATCTTCTTGAAGTGCTTTAATCAGGGACACAATGGTCGATTGTACCCTGAGCTCGGCTAATAACTTGCCACGCTTCATGAGCCGAAAGTGAGCATTTAAACATCTAGGAGAAGAAGTGGGCTTCCGGCTAAGAGCGTCCGCCACCACATTTGCTTTACCGGGATGGTAATCAATTACCAAATCATAATCTTTCAAAAGCTCCATCCAACGACGCTGACGAAGGTTTAATTCTTTTTGGGTCAAAAGGTATTTCAGGCTTTTGTGGTCAGTAAAAAGATAACACTTTTCACCATAGAGGTAATGTCGCCAGATCTTTAGTGCGAACACAACCGCAGCTAGCTCAAGGTCATGAGTTGGATAATTAAGCTCATGCGGTTTGAGTTGACGTGAGGCATAGGCTATAACTTTACCTTCTTGCATCAAGACACAGCCCAGTCCTTGATGGGATGCATCGCTGTATACTGTGAAATCTTTTCCTAGCTCCGGCTGTACTAGGACAGGAGCGTGGGTGAGGATTTGTTTAAGTTGATCAAAACTCCGTTGTTGGTCCACTGTCCATATGAAAGGAATGTCTTTGCAGAGAAGCTTCGTTAGGGGTGAAGCAATCAATGAGAACCCCTTAACGAACCTACGATAGTATCCTGCAAGACCCAGGAAACTACGAATTTCTCCCACATTCTTCGGGGGTATCCATTCGAGAATGGCTTGAATCTTCTTTGGGTCCACCTGAATTCCCGCGGAAGATATCACATGACCGAGAAAAGATACTTCGGTCAGCCAAAACTCGCATTTACTAAATTTGGCATAGAGTTGTTTTTCACGGAGGGTTTGGAGTACAATCCGAAGATGTTCTTTGTGAGTAACAGAATCTTTCGAATAGATCAAAATGTCGTCTATGAAGACAACGACAAATTTATCAAGATAAGGTCGAAATATTCGGTTCATCAGATCCATAAAGGCTGCAGGAGCATTGGTGAGCCCAAAAGGCATCACCAAGAATTCGTAATGACCATATCTGGTTCGAAAGGCTGTTTTTGAAACATCTGATTCCTTCACGAGCATTTGATAGTAACCAGATCGGAGGTCTATCTTAGAAAAGACAGAAGCACCCTTTAGTTGATCAAATAGGTCGTCTATTCTAGGAAGCGGGTACTTATTTTTTATTGTTACTTTATTCAGTTGTCGATAGTCGATGCATAAGCGCATCGATCCATCTTTCTTCTTCACAAATAGAACCGGTGCTCCCCAGGGTGAGGAACTCGGTCGAATAAACCCCTTACTTTCAAGGTCTTGGATTTGGGCCTTCAATTCTTTTAACTCCATTGGAGCCATCCTGTATGGAGCGATAGAAATTGGAGTAGTTCCAGGTTAAACTTCTATCCCAAACTCAACTTCACGTACAGGAGGGAGTCCCGGAAGTTCTTCAGGGAATACGTCAGGAAAATCTCTTATTATGGGTATATCTTCAGGCTTTAGTTCCTTCGTAGATTCTAAGGCACACATAAGACTACTCTGACATTTAGATTTCATTAAGGTGATGCTTTCTCTACCTAGTCCACGGAGATATAATTTCTTTTTAGAACAATCTACCCATGCTTGATGTTCAGCTAGCCAATCTAGGCCAAGGATAAGGTCGAACTCATTAAAGGGTAAGACCATCAAATTGGCCGGAAAAGGAATTCCTTGGATTTTTAGGGGACAAGATCTACAGATCTTTTGGATTGCTACACTATCTCCTAATGGGTTTGACACAAGTATTTCGGAAGCAACATGATCACATTTTAAGGCATATTTTTCAATCAAAGGTTCACTAATAAAGGAATGCGTGGAGCCTGGATCTATCAAAGCATAAACAAATTCAGAACCTAACTCCACCATACCTGCAATAACATCAGGGTCGTCTTCTTGTTCGCGGCCTCGAACGTGGTACATCTGGGCTGAGGTCTTTGGATTTCGGCTTCCTGAAGGAGCATTATTGTTGTGGGGCCTTCCGGAAGAACCAGACGGTGCTTGATTTATTCCCCTCCCTTTTACTGGAACGTTCTGGGAGGCTATAGAGGTAGGGGCTTGTGGATTTTGGGGGCATTGTCGGATGAAATGACCAGATTCTCCGCACAGGTAACAAGAACCTGACTGTTTACGACACTGTCCCAAATGTCTCTTTTGACAAAAATTACACAGAGGGATCTGATAACTTTTGGCAGAGCCTCCTGTACTGTTTATTGAGGTCGTACGCGTAACAGTGGTCCCACCAGATGGAAATTGAGAGACATAATTAGAGTTAGGTAGCTGTTGATTGGCAGATGACCTTTGGTCCCACTGTCTTCCTCTTTTTTGAGATAGAGGAGGTTTAGAATCTTCTCGGAATCTTTTATCAGGCCGAGCTTGGTTTCCCTTCCTTCTTTTCGAGGCTCTTTGAGAAGCTTCAGTTGCAATGGCTCGATTCACCAGAATTTGAAAATCCTCGATTTCCAGAGCAACAAAAAGAGGACGTAATTCATCGCAGAGGCCATCTATGAACATTCTACATTTTTCTTTTTCAGTGTGGATGATATCAGTACCATATCTAGCGTATTTGCAGAAGTCATGAATGTACTGTTCTACTGGCCTTCCTCCTTGCTTCAAATGGAGGAACTTTTTACGTCTTTCAGCGAGGTAATGCTCACTAATATACTTTTTACGAAACTCCTGGAGGAAAAATTCCCAGGTTACTTTATGTTCGGGTACAGTGAGAGTTACAGTGTGCCACCAGCTTTGTGCTTCATCTGCAATCAGGGCTAAGGCACACTCCAACTTATGCTCCTCGGGGCACTTTAGTTGCTTGTTGATTACTTTCAAAGTATTTTCTAGCCAATATTCTGCGATTTCAGGATTATCCAGATCTTGGCCAGTAAATGTATAAACTTGATAACGTTTTAGCTTATCTATTGGAGCTCGAGAGATCTGCTGAGCAGCTTCAGCAGATGAGGAAGGTGCTTCTTGTCGAAGAGACACCACTACTTGTTTTATCATGTCGGCCATAGACATCAAATAGTCTTGTTGAGCCGACAACATAGGTGGAAGATGAGGTGGATCATTCTGAGCCATTTGTTCGGTACTTGGTTCTGGCCTCACATTTTCCCCTCGAGTGGAAGAGGAATCATGATCGGGCTCATTTGTTTCTTTCCTAATAGTAGGAGCGGTCATTTTGGGTCTAGACACACATAAGAATTAAATCGTGTAAGTTGCAAGTCACAAAATACATATTTAATCAACTCCTAAGTGGCATATGAGACACAAACTCGTTAACGAATGCCTGATTAGTCCTAGAATCGACTAAACTCTAGCTCTGATACCACAAATGTAACACCCCCTTCCCGGCCTGGTAGAGAACCGGGTCGGAGAGCGCTACCGGAAACGATGCGGAGATCGGAGATATAAATCCAAAGTTCAAAAATCATTTTAGCGTATTTTGTTAATCTCTTTTAAGACTTAACACTCAACTTATTAACAACTTACTCAATTGGGGTCAATTTTAAACTTTTTCAAACTTTAGGGACTAAATTGTAATTTTCACAAATTAAAGGTCTTTATCTGAAATTCGTGAAAATATACTGAAAATAAACTTACTAGTTATTAGCCTGTAAAACCTCATTACTATCGGAGGTCATTTATCAACCTGATTAGACGATGCAATATTTAGTGACTATTTTGTAAAATATTCAAATCTATTTCTTTTTATTATCTTACTAAAATTATTTACAAATTTAAATGAGCCTAACAACTCACAAAAATCTTAGAGTCTTTTCTAATCATTTTTATTAGAAAATTATTCGTATCTATCATTATTATTGTTCCAACATTTATTTAATAGGACTTTTCTAGATTTCTAAAATAAAACCACATTATTAAATTACACAACACAATTTATACAAAAGTTGGATCATATGCCACTTTACTAGGAGTTCATGAAAGATATCATACATATATGGTAGAGATGTGACTTGCAACTGCACCACACGATCAAAGGTTGGAAATCTATCAGGGTCCTGAAAATGCATGAGACACGTATGTTAGGCTTACATAGCCTAGTGAGGTAGTCATGATAGTGAATTAACAATAATATGAGTGTCATGATTAGATATAAATTAATCTAACTCATTTGCATGCTTCTATAACAGTATAGGCATAACATGATCAGATATCCATATCACTGACATAACATAATATAATCATATATCTTATCATAAACATGTCATAGTATAACATATCGAACACATATTATATTGGTACCATTGGATACGCGGATTCCCTGTACACCATATCATGTATTATAATTGAGCCGTAGCCCTGAGCCGTAGCTCCATGTATCCCTTACACTTCCATCCTTTTATCTCCCACATATAGGCCGTAGCCCTGGACCGTAGTCCTCCCTTACATGGTGAGCTCGAATATTCCTATGGCATGCCAATTGTATCCAACGTCCATAAATACACATAATTTCACATAGTCCATGATTTTCAGATCATATCATATCAAATAGCAAGATGAGCCGTAGCTCCATATCAGATAATATTTCATATTATTTTCATATACATGTAGCATATTATAATCATTTTTTAAGCATATCAAAATAATGCAGGGTACTTACCAGATGCAAATAAATTCATAATTAATGCAATAGGAAGGCACCGAGCCTACCCCTGACACGACTATACCCACATATCAAAACATAAAAAAATATCGGAATGACACCGTGTCACCCGAGACAAATGCATCTACACTCACCTTGACAGACCGGTGCTTTATTTTTATTTATTGGGCTTGAAAGTTGATCTGAATTGACCTCGTGTACTACGATAAAAATTAATTAAAATAATAAGACAATATCGAATATATATAAAAATATTAATCAAACTCGATACCGAAACTTAAACTAACTAGAGATTTGAGCTTACCCCGTCGTCGGCAGAAATTCGATATTACTATATCGAAAATATCGGACTACCAATCAAACATTGGATCGAATATTTTCTAATTTCCTTCAATTTTGCCGTGTAAATACTCTCACTCCCTCCCCCCTTTTATACACGTTTTTGGACGTGCACTATTCCCCACTAATTATTATTTATTCAATTAATTCTAATGGTTGCCACCTGATTTCAATAACAAAGATTTACCTAATTAACTTTTGGTGGTGGATCTGCCACCTTTTCCTCTTTCTTTTTTTTAATAATATATATATATATAATAATAATAATAATAAACTAACTATTTAATCTATTTTGGGTACCAAATCGAACTATCCCTTAATCGAAATGAAAATATTAATTTGCTAGAACTTGACCTTGATTTATAAATTATCTCGAATAATCTAAATAAGATCGAATAAATTATTTAATAGTAAAAATATTCGGTCACCGGAACTTAATTCCGACTAGACCGGTTTTTGGATGTGACAACTCACTTTCCCCTATTTATAATACTTTGGCGTCAACTACTCCTTTTTTTTTTTTATAATAAAATAATAATAATTTTAACTACTCCATACCTACTCCTTAAAATAATAATAATTTTAACTACTACATAAAATAATAATAAATTTTTACTTACTCCATAAAATAATAATAAACCGAATAAAAATTTTGAACCTAATTTCTATTAGACCGGTTTTTGGGATGTGACACTATCGGCGAAAATGGGCCGACACCGTGTGAATCGTCGAAATTGTAAAATGGTTCTTTCGAACGATTCGTAACAAACGACGTGCGGGTTGTTTGGCAAGGGGATGGCGCTTCATTCCGTCGTCGTAAACGTGGCCGACGTCGACACGAGTGGTCAAATTTAGAGGTTTAGGAATTTGAAGATTATTTTGAGAATATTTGAAAATTTCAAGACATATTTTTTTAATTTTATTAATTTTTAATATAATTTTAGAATTTTTCAGAAAATAAACGTGACATTTAAGAATAAAGATTAACGAAAAAACCTTAAATGAGTCACGGAACGAGCACTTAATTAAAAAAATAGTTCGAGCACTTAATTAGAAAAAGGCATAATTTGAGCATATATTACCTATTAAGCCATTTTTTTTATCAAAATGAGAGAATGGCTTTTTAAACCGACATAAATGCAAGTAATTTATATTTAATTTAGCTCCTCCTATAAATCCCCCTCCTTCCTCCTAATCCAAATAATGTTCAATTTCCTTACAATTTCAAAGACATTTCATTTTCCTCCCGTCTTCCTAAATTTATTTTCTTCCATCTCTTAAATTTCGTCTGAAAACTCTGTCTCCATTTTCAAAGCTCTTTCAATTCTTCTTAATTGTTCATATTATATTTTCTCCTTTTTTTCCCAGCCATGGGTGTTGCAGTTCTAAAACCGGATGATTGTTTAAAGCTACCGAATCCGATGAAACACCACAAAAATCTGTACCCTAACCCGAACCGTTCGAATCGGGCACCTATAAACCGAAAGAATCGGTCTCCGACCACCTCCCCTCCTCCATTTCTTGGCTCCAAATCCCCGGCCAATAATCTCATTATGGGTCAAGTTAAGATCCTCAAACGCGGCGAAGATTTGAAAAAAGCGTCGCCTAAAAAATCCGTTAGGTTCGAAAAGGAAAATATTGATGTAGTTGTAGATCTGGGTTCCACTAACCGCTTGGGTCCAGATCCCGAGTCTATACCGACCCAGATCCGCCTAACCGAGTCAAACAACAATAAGGTGGTTCCAGTATCGTTTTATGCTGGCTCTGCCTTTATAACCTCGCCGCCTCCGAGTTCCGTTCCGATGCCGGCGTTTTTCGCGAAGAAAAGTGGGGTTTACGACGCCACAAGTGACTTGAGGAGGATTCTAAAGCTGGATGTGTAGTTTGGTTTAATTGGTCTTAGTTTGGATTTGGGTACTCTTATTTTCTATCCTCCCTTATTTTTTCAAGGGGAGAGATGGAAAAATGATAGGTTTCCGTTTCAGATTTTCCTAATGATGGTGTTTAGCATAACTAGGTGTAGGTTTTAGTTAACTTAGCTATCTGGGTTTGGTTTCCTTGGTATTTTGCTTGTGTTCATGTACCAGTTATCTGAAATATTAGTTGAAGCTGTTGTGTTTTTTTTTTTAATATGTTAGTGCGGTGCAATGTTAGTATTTGTTCAATTTTCTTAGTCTTTTTAAAGACGGCATACATAGCATGCATTATTGCTATTCGAACTTGGGTCTCAAGGAATAATGAACATTTATCTCTGTCACCAGTACACAAAGGGATGAGCGAAATGTTGTCACTAGTACACAAAGTGACAAAGGTATGTTGTCACTCATACACAAAGGTATGAGCGAAATGTTGTCACCAGTACACAAGGAGATGAGCGGAATGTTGTGTTATTTATTGTTTCGCATTTAGAAATGGTTGATTTATTACCTGGGAAATGTCAAAAATTCAATCAAATGGGTTGATGTTTCAGACGCTTTTGCTTGTTGTCAACTGGACTTGGCACTTTGTTTGGTGCAGCCAGTTCTGACTTGGTTCAATCCAACTCCAATGGAAATTTATTGCGTTTTAAAATTATGGAGTATAAACTTGAGCTCAAATACAAAGGAAAATTTGGACAGACCCGAATGGATAAAGCGGGGCAAGGCTTTCTCCGACCCGACCGGGTATTTTTTTTCTAAAATTTCGGGGATCGGGGCGGGCGGGTTCGGGTATTTGCTAGAAATTCCCCGCCCTGCCCCGGTATATTTTTATATTTATATATATATTTTTATTATATTTATAAAAAATATCATTATATTTAAATACTTTTATGAGTTTTAAGTTATTTTTTGTTTTTGTTTTGGTTCGTACTTATTGTAAAATTTTGTTAGATATTGTTTAAGTTTTAATATATTCGATTCTAACGGTCAATGATTCAAGTTTATTCTTTTAAATATGTAGTTTAACATGTAGAGATAATTTAAAATTGGTTTTATTTTATTTTTTTATATAAGTTTGAAGTCCCTTGAAACTATAATTTGTGATTATGGTGGAAGATTGGTCGAATCTAATATTTACCGTCGGTGAAGATTAAATTTTTTTTAATTTTTCGGGGCGGGTCGGGGCAGGGTCGGGTTTAAGGGTTATTGTATCGGGGCGGGCCGGGGCGGGTAAATTAATATTTTAATTCGGAGCGGGGCGAGATCGAGTATAATATATTATAGGTCGGGGCGGGGCGGGTTCGGGACGGCCAAAAACCCGCCCCGCCCCGTTGCCATCCCTACTTGTTTGCAGGATAGATTCTGAAATTTGAAATAAATCAAATTGAACTGAAATCGATCTAATTTTCAACTGAGGTAATATGGACTTGATCTGATTTTCAAACGAACTGAAAGTACGGATGAATCGAAGGTAAATCGAAACAAAAAAAATTATTAAAAGAAACAAATGAATTATTTTATGTGAACCGTCGCACAGTTTACCAAAAGGTAATTTCACATTTTGGTCATTTTAGTCTTATTCTTTTTTTGGTATATACAACCACCTAACGTTTTATTTTTTAAATTTTTTTTTACCTTTGTTGGATGAAAACTGTTAGTCAACTAACAGTCAACGCCTAAGTCTGATGTGAAAGGCTCTAATCGTTCGATGTCCGATCGACACGCCTCTCACCGGTTACCGACGATGAGTGATTGGAGAAAATAAGAGGGAGACTCTGGCGACAACAGTGGTGAGGTCCGGCTAGGCTACCGGCGCCGATAGTGGCGCCAATTTTAAAATTTGGGTGTTTAGATTCGGGACTGTTTTTAAAATTTTGAGAAGTTTTATATATTTTTAAAAATATTTTCTTTTTATCATTTTTTTGAATAAAGAAATTTAAAAATAAAATAAAAAACATGTGTCAATTTTTGATTGGATGTTAATTTTTTTTATCATTGTTACCTTAAAAGTAACATAATGAAACTTTAGGCACCTATTTCAAACAAAAAAGAAACGTTAGACACCTATTTTAGCTAAAAAATAGTTTATGCACCTATTACAAAAAAAGTTGTATAATTTGAGCACCTATTTTCTAGTTAAGCCTTCATAAAAATGTGCTTGGACTTTATTGTTTTATTTAAATGAGTCCTTATTTTACGTTTAGATTGGAGCAAGTAAATGCAGGGACGGAGTAAGAATTTAAGGGTAAGAGATAAAACATAAATTTTAAAAGATAGGGGAGGCAAATTCACAATTATACAATTTTTTTGGGAAAAAGAACATAAAAGACCAAAAGATAGAAAAAAAATCTCCAGTCGGGGAGATGCAGCAACCCCTCTCAAGAGCTTAATAGCTCCGTCCCCGAGTAAATGTAAAGTAGGGGAAAATAAGAACCTTTCTTCCGAATATATATATATATATGATGTATTTGGACATCACAGACTATTTGTAAGAAAATGGTTAAGTGGTAAATAAGTGTCTAGTATTTTCAACGTTACTCAAATAGGTGCCCACCGTGATTGTTTGTTAAAAAAATCTCGTTAATCAATAAAAAATGACACATGTCAATATTAAACAATTTTTGAAAAAATAAATCAGATTTTTTTAATAATATCCTGATATTTTCAAATAATCTCAAAATTGTCTCCAAATCTCAAACCCTTCAGATCCGACTATTATCACCGACATCGGTCGCGTTTTTGGCGACGGACTGAAGCGTCCTCCCCTCGCCGAACAACCCATACATTTTTCATCGTTCGTTATACCACCGTTCGTCGCAAATTATTCAAATGAACTATTCGACAATTTCGACATTTCACATGGCGTCAGTTGATTTCCGACGATGAGGTGATGGGGTAAATGGTCGTGATGGTCCGGCAACGGATGTGATGAGCGACAGCAAAATCAGGTTAAATCAGGATTTAAATTTTGAGGTGTCAATGATTTCAAATTTTGAACTATTTTGTGAAATAAAGAAAATATTTTGTTTTATTAATTTTTATTTATTTTTAAATATAATTTCTAAAATTTAAGAAGCTGACACAGTTAAGGGTAAAAATCAACGAACGTTGATGACGGGCACCTATTTAAGTAACGTCGAAAACGTTCTTATTTGATCCAAAAAATACATTGAGCACTTACCTGAAAAAAATAATATAGTTTGAACACTTATTTCCCACTTAATCATAACAAAAACCATGTAACAATAAAGCATTTCCTTTTCTTAACCAATGTGGACAAGAAAAGCTGTTTCCACTCAACTTGTTTTTACCCAATCTAGACAAACACACCATCCTCAGATTCATGATAATAACAAGGACCAACTGGTCCAAAGCAGCCCCATAATCATTCACATTCAACCTTAGCCAACCCCTACTGTTTCATGGCTCCTATTACTATACCATCTAACGGCTCTAACGAAACTTGATTTCGACATCCGCCTTTAGAATCGATTCGGAATGAAAAGAAAAACATACATCTTTTCCATTCAAATCAAAAAGCATATTACAGAAAATAGAAACACTGCGAATTTCCGAAGCAGTGGTTTGGTTTCCATGCCTATGCAAGTAAAACAACATAAGTGGGATAAAATAGATTTGCATTTGTTAACCTTACCTACTGTTGACTATACTTTAAAAACATACTTTACAGCTTCAAAGTTAAGTTCGAGGTCGTAGAGGTACGGATCAAAGACGATGATGGAAGACATCGTCTTTGTCTATTACTTATGGAGCGGCCCGAAGGACAAGATGTCAATGATGGAGGTACTGGGTTGGAAGAAGCTACGAACCTACTCGATTGGCTTCTCAACTTCTTCTTCTCTACCTGTTGAACCTTACCCTCCGATCTAACTTGGCCAACCTTCGTCTCGTTCAACTCTGCCGGGAGAACACAATTGCAAAGGAAACCTATACATTCATTACAAATACCATCATCAATAGTCTACACTCTACACAGAAAGAACTTTTAAATGTACTTCACCGGAATAACCTATGCATTCGAATTACCATAGTGAAATTTCAAGGTTATCATTTCGTATTCAACAAACATTTCAATATCAAGACTAGAGTATTTAAATCATAGAAATGCGAGACAACAAGCTGACTACAGTAGTTGTGTAACGAATATGTAAACGGAAGAGAATTATTGGCTCATACGAGCAATATAGATGATGACAAGGTTGCCATTCATGAAGGGTGCTCATTTGACAAAGCTTGCACTACCTCAGTGGGTGCGGTGGGTGGAAGCTCATACCAAAAATCGGAAAACATGCAAACGAGAGTGATCGCGATATGCAGCAAAACTTTCCCTTCGATATATACATAGCTATATACCAATCTTCTCAAGAAACAATCAGATCATCCATGAAATAAATTTAAAAAGGCGATAAGTTGAACTCTTACCCAGTCTAGCAAGTCGATTAACCCACCGTGGAATCGGTTTCCCTGTCAATTGGGTACACACATCATTGCAAAAATGATTGCAGTTCTTAGTGATGAGATGGTAAGTGTTCCCGGAGTACTCTCTAGCAAGTTTCTCCATGAACAAACGGATGTCTTTCGGACCTAAATCCGTCCTTCCGATTAAAATCGATTTCCTAAATGTGAAACCGGGACACTGCCTTGGTTCCACTTGGAAAATTCCGGTAGCTGAATGTTCATGTGCTCCAAAACCATATTCAACTCCATGAACTGCATATCAACATAGTCAAAAACTCAAAATCTACTTCTACAGAAATATATATATATATATATATATACACACGCGCGCACACACAACTTCATGCATGTATATGCTAATATCTATTTAAGTTCTATTGCATATACAAGTTTCAAAATTTCCCCTTCAATTTTCAATCTTGCTGGTTACTACACTAATAATCAAACAAAAAAGAATACATGGGAAAATTAATTGAAAAAAAAGCATAGCTTTCTGCGATTTGTGCTTTGGGGCCTAAACTAAATCAAACAAGCACAAAATTCACCGATTTAAATACTACTAAAACAGTAAGGAAAAAATTTTCTCACCAAACAAACAGACTACTCAGATAATGGAGTGTAGTACAACCCAAAAGAAAACGGAAAACTAACCTTGAACCCCAGAATGATAGATCCCAAGGCCAAGCCAATAAGCATAACCATTAATCGGAGTCAAGTCATATACATTCAAGTAAACCGGAACCGATCCAACTTTCTTCTTCCGGGGCATCAACGCCATTGTACACAACATTTTTTGGGAGGAGAATTACACAGACCGGTATACAAGAAGAGATGAAGCTTCTACGTGATGGGTATTATAAAAAGGGAAAAAAAGAGAGAGAAAATCCCAGTTTGGGTTGGAAAGGAAGAATCTTTAACTTGGGTTTTACCGAAAGGAAGCAATAGTGTACCGTTTAGCTTGCTTTCAAGTATCCTCGTCCTCGGGGATGATTTAATTAATATTTTTCAACAAACACCGACTCTTGTGATGAAATTAAAGTGGAAGAACGTGCTTAAACAGTTCAACAATCGTGAATTATAAAGGCTTAATACCAAAATAGTTGCCCAAATTATACTTGTAGATTATTTTTAGTGCTTAAATTATTTTTAGCTCTAAATAAGTGCCTAAAATTTTAATTTTGGTTATTTTAAGTGCCTAACCGTTAACTACAGTTATTTTTATTAAAAAATATTTTTTTTATTTTTTTTATTTTTAAATTTAATATTTTTAACTTAATTTTTTTTAAAAAAAACCCTAAATTTCCCAAAACTCACAAAATGTCCCCAAATTCAAAATCCCTAACTTCCCCGATCGAACCCGTCGCCTATGGTTTCGCCGCCGCCCCCATACCCGCCTCCGGACTACCAAGATCGTTTCCCGAACCACGCATCGCCGGTAAACGGCCGTAAGTGTGTCGATCGGCTTCCTAACGTCAAAAGAAGCCAAAATCGCGAAAGGAAGTTGTCGGCACACCTACCGTCGGTTATCGGCGATGGGTGGTTGGAAAAAAATGATCGTGGTGGTCCGGCGGCGTTAGTGGTGACCTCCGGTGAGGTAGTAAACGACGACAACGACGATAATTTGGGGATTTGGGGTTTTAGGTTAGGGATTTGGGACCATTTTGTAAAGATTTAAAACTATTAATTTTTTTAGAAAATTGGATTTTATTTAAAAATTAATTAAAAGAAATTAAAAATTAAAAACATGCCACTTGTCACAATTTAATTGGCTAACAATTTTTTATTAACGGTTAGGCACTTAAAATTACCAAAATTAAAACTTTAGGCACCTATTTAGAGCTAAAAATAGTTTAGACATTAAAAGTAATCCACAAGCATAGTTTGAGCACCTATTTAGGTATTAAGCCAATTATAAATAATAACTGTACCCGTGGGCTGGTTTCTGTCTATCCAGGCAATTAAATCCGGCGTACGAGACATTAGATCTTTTAAATAATATTAAAGGTTCGAGCTTTAATATTATAAATAAAAGAGTTAGTTGTTTCATAATAGACTAATCAATACTCGATTTAGATTAGTGTACTAATAGATCGAATAAAAATATCAATTATTGCATGAGACTTGGCTTAGCCGAGCGAGGCTAGGCAATGAACAGCCCACGAGCCACGACCACTCAATTATGGTTTCCTCTGGCATTTTGCTTTTTGTGTATGGTAGTTAACAAACATGTTCCTGCCTGCTCTGCTAAACCTCTGGATCTATTAGCCAATGCCATGGATTTTCATTAAGATCTCACAAAATATCCACATGGTTTACGCGGCTTTTTGTTTAAATTTGAATTTCAATTAGGAATGACAACGGGACGGGTTTTTGATCTTCTTAAATCCTTCCCGTCCCGACTCGATGCTTTCTAAAACTTGCCCCGGTTCGGGTGGGTCAAATAATTTTGCCCTCCCTAATTTTAATGCACGATCAAATCTAGGATACAATTCTAATAAAATGAACACAAATTTTAATCCGATCAAAAAATATTGTAATGTTTTAGTCAAATAGTTAAATGATTTGGATTCAGAATTACCAAAATCTTGAAATTAAAAAATGAGTTGAATCCATAACTAACAAAAACATAAAATGTCAAGAAAATTCGGACAATAAGTAAATTAGGATTAATATCCTATACACTGGCGGTTGAAACTGAAAGTTTCCACAAGCGCCTTAGTTTTAGGGTATAGAGAGTTAGTTTAGGATATATGGTTTAGAGGTTTAGGTGCAGTGGGTTAGAATTTAGGGATAGTTGTTTCAAATTAAGGTTTAAGGTTATAATTTAGGGTTTATAGGTTAGGGATTAGTTTTTAGGGTAATATGGTGAGGATTTATGTTTTAACCTATAAACCCTAAATTATAACTCTAAACCTTAAATTAAAACAACTATCCCTAAATTCTAACCCCCACACTTAAACCCCTAAACTATATACCATAAACTAACTCACTATACCCTAAAACTAAGGCGCTTGTGGAAACTTTCAGTTTTCACCGTTTGTGTATAGAATATTTATCCAAGTGATTATCCTTTCTTTTACATTTTCCTTTATTACTAAAAAATGTATTTGCCATGGTGGTGATTTCTTATTGCACTACGTCATCTCGACTGACGGCTTTAATCAAGGACTAATTGTGATAACAGTTTACAACTTTGGGGGGCAAAATATGTATTTAACCCAAAAAGAAATGTGAAGAGAAGTTGGGCCTAAATTTGCCAAGTCTTGAATTTTCTGACCACAATAAAGAAAGCCTTAAATCAAGTGGACAATATGAATATGGTCCACAATTAAGCTTACCCTGTGCTGTTATCATGCGAGTGGGAAACAATTTAGGACCATTAAATCTGGGTCCAAACATGTCAAATACGGGCAAAACCATGACCGTGATATCTTGTCTCGTAAATTTGCACGAACCAAATTGCTAAGTAGTTAAAAGAACAGTTGTTATTTTTAGAGGTTACGGGTTTGAGCACCAACAACTGCAGCAGGGTGATAGAATATGCATTGTCAAATGGTTGAGAGTATATTTAGAACAGATACTGCTTTGTTCTATTTAATTCAATCATGCAAATGTGGATAATTATCAGAGCTTACATTGACATCGTTGATTATGCTTACAGGCGACAAACATGCAAAATTTATCAAGACTTCATCTTTATTCGAATCGAACCTTAATATATAAGACTGTGATACCAAATTATTCATCATCATCAATATAAGAAGAGGAGAAGAAAGTTGTGGAGATAAAGCCTAATCCTTGTGTAAGGCATCATCCAGTTCTACGTCCAACCCTATTCGGTTTCGGATCGATGTGGATGCATCGAGTGGAATTCTGCATTTGTTCTGTAATTCCCTAAACCTGCCCACGTCAAAGCCATGCTTCTTGAATATTTTTCTTTGCCTCGACCGGAAAAGCCTCTTCAGTAGGTCTTGATACGAGGGGTCTCTTGAAGTAAGCAGGAAGTAAGCATAGCCTATGATGATGCCGGTGGCCGTGGTGAAAAATGTAATCGGTTCCATTACATCCCATGAGAATTCCCAAAATGTCAGCCGGAAGAACAGACTGATTTGTGCCACAAAGAATCCGAGACCACACCAAAGGATGCGCCGGACTTGCTTATGTGCAAGCACGTCGATCTCTTCCTTCTTCTCCTGCAACCTCTTTAGCTCATCTCGTATAGGATCATCTTCAGGAGCCAAAGCAAGAGGTACTGCTCTTCTAATCTGATCCACCACCTAATGCATTTCAACAAATCAGCCTGTATGCTTAGCAATTAAGGTAAAACGGTAAGGCAATAATGTGTGATTTATGGCTACCTTATCCGGATGAAGATAAACCTTGTCGCGAAAAAGAAGCACGACGCCTGCCTCGTCGAGAACGCGTGCGAAAGCAATGGCCTCATCGAGAGATTTGGTAACCCCCATGCTCTGGCAGGCCGTCAATAACTCTGAGTAGCCGATCACCTCTTTGCCTTCCGTCCCCAGCGTTGTCTTGAGTGATTCAACATTTTCCAGCTTCATCAATTTCTTCGCCTCCGCCAATGTTATGCTGCCCTCCACTCCTGCTCTCGTCTTTTTTGAATCAGAGGTTGCATTGACATCGGAAGATAAAGAAGATGACCAAACTTTTGTGCCGTGGAATACTGAATTGGTTCTCGATGTCACTCCCTCGAACAATCGTGGGTTTTGGGGAGACGGCGGGAGTCTCCTCCCGACAGCCGCAGACACGCCCTGCTTGAGAGCCTCGCACCAACACAACCTCCTCCACATGCTTCAATCTATCTCACTCTATATCAAGAATGTACTCTGTACGTATTAAAAAAAATATTTCTACGTATGTGAGTATGATAAAGTGAGAGTCTTTATCCACTGGTAAGAGATCTGTGGATCGTAAAACAAAATAGAACAAAATTCATCTTTTTCAACTGAATTTTAATTTAGGATTTATAGACTTAAAACAAACAAAAGAAAAAAGAGGAAAGACCAAGTTTTTTGATGGTGCGGGAGAAAAGCTAGGCTTGATAGGAGGAAAAGGAACGAAAGAGCAAGGTGCATGCATATGGACCACCTCTTTCCAATTCCCATTTTTTCTATATATAATAATTTCGAACCTAGCTATATCTCCCATAATACTCCATATTTCGAACTTAATATTTTTATCGAATCGAGTTGAAGGGAGATAAAGCAACAGAGGAGAATAGGAACGATCTTACAAGGATTCGGTAAAAGCTGTGAAGTAAACCAGTGCAGACCAGAAGGTTTAAAGAAACTGAAGGATGGCCAATAAAGAAAGAAGCTCTCTGGTGAAACAAAGCATAGGCTATTAGGCTTGGTTCATAAATTTCAACTCTTTGTATGATATTCAACACAAATGCCATCACTGTATATGAACTTTAATAAAAACTCGGCGAAAAGACATGAATTTTAACAGAATGAAGTGATTTCAGTCGAAATAATACAGCAAACAACAAGTTTCCTATATTCACTCTCATGTGCATGCAAACCCAACAAAGACGACAACCTTAACAGGGGCCATTTAGTTGGTCAATGCAGGCAGCCTAGTTCTTTGCATGTCCTAAAATGGCAGGACCAAGAGCCAAATAATGCATTAACACAAATGTAGCTACTTCAGTTTTGTTCCCTTAGTCGACTAATCGGGATTCGAGTTTCGCAGAAGGCATTAAGCAAATGTAGCTACTATAATACTACATATCCTAGATACATAAACAGATATTGTGATCAAAGTAAGAAAGCAAAAGACAAAATCATTTCCATGCTTCTAAGTTTCAAGTTTTGCAAATCTTCCATATAAAGCATGAAATGGAACTACAAAAAATCCCAATTTACCTGTCCATGTAGCACACAAAAAACCCATTCTTTTCAGCTTTTCCTGGTTCGGGAGGGGAACGAACCCCATTTTGCCTCTGCAACTTCCAAAAGAGTAAGGCCATATACACTCATATCTTCCTCCAGCTTCTTTTCCAGTTGCAGCAACATTTCCTTGACTCGCTCAAATTTCTCTCTCGAAGAAGCTGAAGACATACTAGGCTGATCATGGACCCGTTTTCTCTCTGTTGCCGTCGGATTTAAAGCATTTTGGGCTTCTTCGGTATCACATTCTATATCCTTTCCCAAAACATCAACTTGGAAATTAATCTCATGACTTTGTTGATTTTGAAGCTCTGATTCTGGAGTACCTCCAGGAGACGAAGCTTTATTCTTCAACCATTCCAATAATCCCTCGCTGTCGGTGTCACTCGTCTCCGGAGATCTCGTATGTACCCCACTCTGAGCTTCAAAATCCAAGCTTTTCAATCTTTTTGAAACCCTAGTTACTTGCGTATCCCTGTCCAAATCAACGAGCATTCGGTTATCGGAGGAGGCGGGGGCCGACCTGGACTCGGGAGGGGTTTGGAAGATTTCATTGTCTTCCAGTGAGTCGGGAGGAGGAAGCATAGTGATGCCGATGGAGTGGGCCGGATTTTGATAGCCGGCGTCGGAGTCGGAATTTGAGGGTCCAAAATAAGAGCAGTGTTCCATGGCGGACTCATCAGAGGATGACATCTGGCATTCATCCAGCAACGAACCGAAAGGATCATCGGGTTCCATCTGCAACTTGTAAACGACAAGGCAGAGCCTTTTCAGTTCTCCACGAACCAAACTATATAATAGCGGGGGAGAACTTCCTTTTTACTTTTATTTTTAGGGTAAAGTATATCAATGGTAACTGAATTTTTAGGGCGCATTTATTTTGGTCACAAAATTCTTAAAAATTATATTTAGTCACTCAATTTTTAAAAATTTCATTTAGTCACTCAATTTTATTTCGCTTTTATTTTAGTCCCTCCCGCTACTTTCTGTTAGAAAATATTGATGTGGCCTGTTAGTTTTCATTTTTTCAAGGGTAAACTATATAAATAGTCATTGAATTTTTAAAATGCTTTCATTTTAGTCATCGAAATTTTAAAACTTTCATTGGAGTCTCCCAACTTTTATTTTGATTTAAAGCAACCCTATTGGTTTAAGAAAACAAAACTCTTTCAATGTATTAAAACAAAAGTAAGAAGTAGATTTTATTTTATGATTAAGAAAAAAAATACTTGACCCGGTTGACCTGACCCGTCGACTCGCCGACCCGAAACTTTAAAAATTGGGTAATTATTTTAAAAAATTACTCGACCCGATATTTTTTCCAAGTAGTTGAGTCGAGTCTGGACCGAAAATTTTGTGTAGTCGGGTGCCCAACCCAACTTAGTATTTTTAATATATTTATCTTTTAGTTTTAAATTATATTTTTATTTTAGGTTCCTTAATATTTTTACCTTCAAACTAAATTTAAATTATCTAAAATTTTACCCGATACATAAATTAATGCTTAGATTGAGATATTTTAAAAAATATAACTAGTTTTGTAATTGGTTTGCTTTAGTTTCGTTTCCTGCATAACGCCTCAAACTCAAGACCTGCTTAAGCGGAACCAAGCTGCTTACCACTTGGACCAACCTTGTTGGTTTGAATTTAAATGCTTTTGATAATTTCTTATTGTATTAATTTCAGTAGAGAAACTGAAGAACTAAGTGTTTTGATAATTGGTTTGAATGGTTCGGGTCGGCGGGCCGTGTCAACCGGGTCGGGTATTTTTTTAACACTCATAATAATCATAAGGTAAAATGTACTTCTTACTTTTGTTTAATACATTGAACGAGTTTTTTCATAAACTGATGGGGTTGCTTTAAAGTAAAATAAAAGTTGGTGACTCTAATGAAAGTTTTAAAATTTCGGTGACTAAAATAAAAATATTTTAAAAATTTAGTGACCATTTATATAGTTTACCCTTGAAGAAAATGAAAACTAACGGGCCACATAAGCATTTTTAACGGAAGGTAACGAGAGGGACCAAAATGAAAGCGAAGTAAAAGTTGAGGGACAAAAAATAAAAGCGAAATAAAAGTTGAATAACCCAATGAAATTTTTAAAAATTTAGTGACCAAAATAAACGCACACTAAAAGTTCAGTGATCATTGGTGTACTTTACCCTTATTTTATTTTAATCAGATTTCCCGCTTTTATTATATTTTTCTTGGAGGGTTCAACTTGAATTCTTCATAACAGTGGACTATATTTTAGGACTGAATCAAAATTCTAACTCTAAGGGTAAAATAAAACTATCCTTTTTTATATAGAAGGAAGGCAATTATAATTATTCTATTAACTTTTTTTTGATTAAATATAAAGATACTCACATTTTCAAAGTAAATGTTACAACATGAACATTCTTGATAAATCACACACTTTACATATAACTTTTTCACTGAGATTGCTAGTGGATATCAATTTTTTAAAATTAAAGGTAAAAAAAAAACTGATGTTTGGGGCAAGAGCCCCTCCACTCCCAAGTACATTCGTCCTGTTAATAAAGTTTGTCGCATTGGAAGAAAATAATATAAAATTTAATCAACAATCTTCTTTGCCAATGTATACAACAAAAGGTAAAAAGTGTACATAGAATCCATCAATCTTTTCCCAACCATTTCTTCTAATTAGCACTCTGTCCACTCTCCACTCCTAGGCCATATACTACACCTGCATATTTCTCAGTCGAGCCATTGAAGAAGTTGTCTCGAGACTTCCTAAACGTTAACGTGCAAGACATGAGCAAACTATCCGACCCGGCGAGCAAAAGCTCACCATCATTCAGCACAATCCCGGACGGCATCAAAAGCTCACCGAACCGCCTCACATCAATACCCTTCTCATTATTCTTCTTGAAATCAATCCCACACTGGTGCAACAACTCGATCGAATCACTAGCGAAGATATCCTCACTTAAATTGAATTGCCAAACACATAATCTGTCAGTTCCACAAGTGGGAAGATTCCCATTCTCGTCTGAAAAGGTCAGTTCCAGAAGGTATAACTGTTGGAATCAAGAAGTTGGCTTAATTTTATTGTGTGAAACAGCTCCACTGAGGGTGGACTCAAAGTTGACAGCTCCTGAGAAACTTGTTGTATACTCGGTCGAGATTGTGGACTGGCATGTAAGCATTGAGGTGCTACTTTTACAATAGAAACCACTTCTGCTGCTGTTTGTCTCATCAGAGATGGAAGACGCATGTGTAACGGATCTTCCGCTAGTAAATAATTGAAGGTTGCTGATGATGAGCATGATGCCGAGAGTGAAGAAGAAGATGATGATGACATGAAAGATATCAGATCTCCAGGATGCCTTCCTATAAGTGTTTCCAATGTCAGCACTCCGAAGCTAAAGACATCGCATTTTTCATTGATTTGCATCGTATAAGCAAGCTCTACAAAAGAACACGCAATCTCAAGTGCCCGATTATGACTTCAGCTTGTGTTAAACAATTTACTTCATCTAAATTCAGAACATTTATAGCATAAAAAATGAAAAGGATGGATAGAATAAAATAACATACCTGGAGCAGAGTAACCAAAAGTGCCTTCAAATGGGGTCCAATTGGATGAGTCAGGCTTTAAAAGCCTTGCAGCACCGAAATCTGCAACGCGAGACTCGTAGTCTGAATTGAGCAGTATATTCTTGCTTGAAATATCTTGATGGACTATAGGAGGGGAGCAATCATGGCGCATATAAGACATAGCATTAGCCAAGTCTTTTTCTAATCAACCATACGTCTTAAATTTGAGGAACATGATCTAAAGTGAAACTAGTTGCTGGGAATATGATTATGAATGAAGATAAATATTACGTTTATTGGAGGTTGAAACATATCCCACGTTTTCTATTCAAATCAATCACCAACCTAATGGTGTTGACTGGCCTTTGGTATTTGTTTCTAGACCTAAATTCAACTATTTATATTCACAACTGAAACCCTTGAAACCAATCACTTGGAAGAAGAGAAAGATTCTATATAAAAACAAATTGTTCTAGACAACTTGGAAGAAGTGCAACCAGTCACATGAACAACCAAAAATTCATACAGAAGTTTAAGACACCTGTACAGAGCTATACAAATTGTTTCATCTCTTGATAAAAACTGTTGGGATCCTCTCCTGTTGGTCTCCGGTGCAATCTAAGCAAGGTGGCTTAGCAGCTCCATAATAAAAGAAAGCCATCATCTTCGACAACTCGTCAGCAGTTCGAATAGCTGAACAAACAGCAGATTACAAGTTCTTATAGTCAATAAGAAAACAGAGGCAAGAAATTAAGATCGTTATTTGTTACTGTTAAGTTAAGCAAGTACCTCGGTCACGGTATAAAATTTTCCCAGCTTTAGTGAATATTAGTTCGGGAAAGCCCGACACGTTTAGAACAGAGACCAGATCATCCTCTACCACAGCATCAATTGCTACACACTGATAATAAGAATGACAAATTAGGACCAATAATTGAAAGAAATGCAACCGCACAAGAAACAACGGTATAGATATCATACTCTCGGTGAAGGCAGCCTGCAATTCCATATGATATGCACAGCTTTCGTTAGCTCATCCCGAACTCTTTCATTTTCTTTTGGCCTGCAAATTATCCATACCTTTAAAGGAAATGAAAACATACTGTAATAGTAATTATGTTAGCATATTGACTGCTGAAAAAGAAAATTAACCTTTTGTAGCGGTTATGGACAAGAATGATTAAAGGACTAATGTCCTTGAACACAGTCTCTTCCCATTGAGCAGTCTTGATATCTTTAATCGGACGAATATAGTCATCATCTTGCCACACTATTTCCTTCTCACTAACATAACCGTCATCGTCATCATCGTTTTCCTTCTTGTTATTCTTTATAGTGATCTTATCAAATAATTGATCCAGGTTAAAACCCCTGCCATCGGCATCTTCGGGCCAATCTGGATCATCCTCATCTACAACCAACGGATAATCGGCCAGGAGCTTTTGCATCTTGTTCAACTTATCAACAGGATCAATCTCCTCCTCGATTTCAGGATGCTTATTGATAACTTCCCTAATCTTGGCCCTCCATTCGCGCCGCTCATCGGCATCAACATGACCCTTTTTCATTGATGACTCATCATCATCATCACTGTCACTTAGTTCTGGTCCCATGAATGTTTTCCCAAATTTTTCTACCATCCCATTTGCTCTCACTCCATTTTTTATGGAAATTGGATTCTACATTAGCTAACAATTAGTAACTTGAAAGTTAAATTTACATTTCTATTAAAAAAAGATAGAGAAAAAGTGTGAACATACATACCCAAAAAGGCATCTTAAGTAAGTTTGAACAAAGAGGTTTCAATTTACTCTGTTTTACAGGAGAAATCCAATACTGAAGATGGATTGAGTGCTGCAACGCCATTTCTATCTATTTCTGCAAAATATTTACCAAAACTAATACTTAAAAAAACAATTACTTTAAAAATTTACTGCATGCGGAAGCAACCGAAACTTAAATTAATGAATAATTAAACTCACCAATTTCATCCCCCAGCTCTACTCTTCTTTCCTTTTCTTCAAATTTAATCTGAAACTTGTTGAGTTGAGCTCCCAGAACGGTTGCGTGCTGAATCTGCGAATAAAAGCAAAGGAAAAGACAAGTTCTCAGATGATTGAGCTTTGAACTATGGGGAAATCAAAATGAAACCCTAGAAAAGGAGAAGAGATCTGACCTTGAATTTGCGAAATCGGGCCTTGTCAAAAGTGAATAATTTGGGTGAAAATGGAAGGAAGGAGAAGTTGAAGAGGGTCTGGGATTTTGATCGGATAAGGGTTTTAGTTTTTGAAGTTTGAGAGAAACAGAGGTTAATAACTAGGGATGGACATTTTAACCGGATCCGACGGGTTCTGACCCGACTCGGCCTGATTGGGTCAGATTTTTTAATGAAAAAATTGGGCTCGGGTCGGATCGAATTTTGCTAAAGGTGTACTCGGGTCGTGTTCGGGTTTAAGGTAGAAAATATCCGACCCGGTCTGAGTCTAATAGTGTAATTTTCCCCTAAATTTGTTAAGGATATTTATAATAATACCGCTCTTTATATATATATATTTTATAATTAAGTCCTTAAAATTGAATTTTTATTTATAATTTAGTCCTTTAAATTATAATTTTTTACAATTAAGTCCCTTTAAATTATTTTTTTTACAATTAAATCCCTAAAATTAATTTATTTTATATAGTTCGGGTCGGGTCAGGGTCGAATTTAGTATATTTATTTTCGAGTCAGGTCGGGTCGAATTTTTTAAAGAATATTGTTGGGTCGGGTCGGGTGCAGATTTAGAGTGTTTATTTTCGGGTCGGGTGCGGATCGGCCAAAAACCCGACCCCTACCCGACCCGTGCCCATCCTATTAATAACTTTGTGCTTTGAAAAAGGATTTAGTTTTGTTTTCAATTTGGTTTGATAAGCCATGGGATTTTGGATTCCTTTGGGCTTTGTATTTTGGGCTACCTTTTTCTTATTAACCCTTTCCCATGTGTTTTAAATTTGCTTCTTTATTTTCGTTTGTTTTAATTTAATCATTGTTGTTTGTTAGATACATATTTAATTTGGTTAATTTAAAATATGCCTTTGACCTAATGAGGTGCATGTTTAAATTAATTAAATTAAGATTAGGTTTAGATTAGTTTAGTAAAATTTGATTTGATTAATTTATAATATGTATAATTCCCCTAGCCCCGATTAGGAACGAGAAATGTTATAATTAAGCTAATCAATTACAATTGGAAGCTAATTTAACTAAGTAGTGGGTCATTTCTTTATTTGTGTTTTCCTAACTAATTTATGATATAACATTTATAATCTAACAATTTTCTTTACTTATCTTACATGAGGAAATAGGGAATCTATCTAGTGATACAAATATTATCATTTAAGGTCATCTATTTATTCTTACATTTTCAAATAATTCACCAATTGAAATTCAACCATTTGATTTTTAAATAAGTTATATACATTCGTCTACAAGGTAAATGGAATCATATACAAAATATCCGATAGATTTCATGTATATTCACATTAAGTGATTAAAACAAAAGAGGTTATGTGACCTATGGTCAACATTTACATATCGTTTATCTACAACAAAATAATGTAATGCCTCTATTCAAAATAATATGAAGACTTAATACTATACCTCATATTTCACCCCGTTATGTACCGCATATATGTACAAGGGAAACAAGTTCGGGTTTGATCCGCTGCACCTTTCATCCGCTACACTCCTTCAGTATCCTATATGTACCGCATATAAAACTTCAAAATCAGACATAGACAAGCAAACTAAATGATGATGCATGTAATTATATCACCCAGCAGGAGTACAAGGGAAACAAGGTAAGGGATACTTTCAACTTCAATCGATCTAAGCAAGTTCGGGTTTGAGAGACTTTGAAACACTTAGACCTGTATTTGGGAAGAAAGGGAAAACAAGAGTGTTAAGTACTAATAGTACTTAGTGAGGAAGCACCTGAACTATCAAATTAATTGTTTAAGTAAACTGAAACTTAATGTTTTTATTCGATTAACATTTGTCCTCTATGTTTAATCAATCAAAGAATTCTCATCTAATATAATTGCATTCGAATACTAGGGTCATTTCAAAATTTAATTATTTTAATTTCACCGCTCAACCATGATCGGATCATGTAAGCAGGAAATATCAAGCATACTTTCAATTTATAAGCAGCATCAAACTGTAGCATGTAAACACTAAAATTCATTCTAGCAAGGAACATATACTCTTACAATGAACGAAATCACTTCATAAATAACTAAAGTCACTGATATCAATCATGTAAACAAATTCAATTTCAATTTAATTAGTTTAATTGCCTTGGTACATAGTAGGTTAGGTATTCGAGTCGCACATAACAGTAGGGTGATAAAATCACCAATCAATAGGGTACATACGTACCAATTCAATTAAATTATCATACCATTTATCAGTAGGGTGTCAATCACACCAATCAGTAGAGTACACTAACGTACCAAAAATCGAGCTCTAAACTCTATGCATGTCGTACTACCTAAACCAACCATATAACCAATGGCTTATTAAATTGTTCCACAAATTTAGCTCACGTAATAGACAATCAACAATTAGCATACCAATTTCAGTTCTTTTAATCTTCTAAGCATATTAGCTTAGGTCGATTCACATACACACAATTTTTCAAGTAAGCATAATTTAAACACCACATAACAGTCTTTCAATCAATCATATTAACACAAACAATCAATCGAACTAACACTTTAACCATTCAAGAATTGACTTTGATCAATATACCATTTTTTCTTTAATTCATTCTTCCCTTATTATTTATTACCAAACTAAAAATTAAGTCCAATTTTTATGCATTACTAATCAGCAACAATTAAAAGGAAATTTAGTTAGGACACTAGTCCCAACTCTAAGAAGAGATACACTCACAAACCCTAGCTTAGTCTTGAATTCGGATGCCTTTTTTCTTGTCTTTCGGTTGTCCAGCTATATTATCCTCTTTGATATCTCCCACTCTATGCTCTATTCAATCATTTACAAACACATAAGAAACATATTAGTGTTCATTTCATCATCAACCATTCAATATTTATCTTGTCTAATCTGGTCATAACTTTTAAATTATACGACGGAATTTTAATTAATTTATCTTGTTAGAAAATTTATTCAACTAACTTTTTATCCATGTATGGCTTATATTTTTCTCATTTCTGGATCAATACAATTTTACAGTTTAAGACAATGCATTTTTTAGGGACCAAAATGTCGTTTTACAATTTAAGTCACTTTAGTGCACTTTTGAGCCTAGGTCCTTTACTAGGTCATTTTAACCCTTATAACTAGAGTTTATCTTTTTTTTTTCTAGTCCTTTCCAGTCCAGCATAGTCCCTAAATGAACCAATTTTGTCCCTTAATTAACTAAGCTTCCGGACTAGTCCTAATTCACCTAATAAGCTCTTTAACCACTTTAAACATTTAATTGAAGCTACTTATCAGCCAATTCAAGTTACAATTCATTCATATATCAAGTCCCTTTTTTTAACATTATTTTCAGTATTTCATTTTTCCAATTTACTACCAGAATTTTTTAATTTTCACAAAACAATCTCGATTTACACACTATACATTCTAAGTGACCAGTTTTGATTTTAATAAATTTTTTCAGCTATTCTAACAACATTTTTGATCATCCAAGACCTCAATCTAATAGTAAACATCATTTTAAACAATTTTTTCCTACATTAATTTTTTCAGAATTGCCAAATTTTTAAGTTAATCAAAAATTTATACATGAACATCGAAAACATGCCAATCAGGTCACTACTTCAATTCGGCACCTTACAATCAATGGTTCCAATGCAATTTCATCAAAATTTTCAATTTAACAACATATCTACTAAGTTTTCGGCAACCAAAATCAAACATATCATCATCATAACATGCGATAATGAAAATTCAACCACATACTCAACTCGGTTAAGGGAAAAGGGCTTACCGAGCTTCTCTATTTTGACTTCCAAGTCAAATTTTCTAACCATACTAAGCTTTCAAGCTAACAACAATGGCTTCATTCTCTCAAAATCTCTCTCTTTTTTCTTTCCTAATTTTTGGCTGGTCATAGTGATTAAGGAAGATGACTAAGTGTCATCTTATTTGGACAAGGAAATGTTCAAATTATCTCTAATGTATAGGTTAGTGGAGGGGCAGCCTAAAGAATCTTAGATTTAAGCATTCAATTCTCATATTTTTCTTTCGTCCGATTTGGTCATTCAATTCCTAGAATCGGTTTTAAAATTTTATTCAATTTAGTCTTTAATTACCTTAATCGAATTAGGATAAAGCTTAATTTAAATTGAAATTCAATTATTCAATTGAAGCCTTTGACGACAATGTATATAAATTTTGTAAATAAAATAATTTAATACGGATCTTACAAAATAAACATTATTCACTAAAATTATTTATCGAATTTTTTTATCAATAAATAATTTTTACTTAAAAAAAACGAAAAAAAATTGAACTCACAACTTAAAAAAATAATACTTCAACTGAAAATTTTATTAACATATTTCAAAAATTGTTGACTATAAATAAATAAATAAATAAATAGAGATAAAGTTCACCCACTTGATAGTAATATCCTCTCTCTAAAAAGAAGTGAATAAATTATTAGTAATAAAACAGAGAGTAATGAATCTAAAGAAGCTCTTCGGTCTCTCTAATTCCACCTCTCTTCTTTTGCTAATGTGAAATTTCCACTTTTTTTTCTCCCTTCACTAAAACAATGGCCAAGTATCACCGAAACGACGTCGGATCCGTAGTCCTCGACCGCCCTTCCACCACCACCACCACTACCGGCAACCACTTCCGACTATGCGCCTCATTCCGAAGAAAAATCTTGGACGCTGTAAGCTGCGGTGCCAGTTCTCGCCACCGCCGTCAGCTCATGCAGGAATTGATCAGCGACGCCGCCCCTCAGCTCAAGCCCAAGCCTCCTCCCACCATCACTATAAGGTCGGTCTTGAAAGAGTTCAACGGACCCAAAAAGACAGATTTCAAAGCCATCAACAATGGTAAACCAGAGAAGCTAGTCGATCTCTTGAACTTAGCTGAAGCGGAAAGCGATGCCGAGACTACGAAAAAGGTTCAAGCTTTGGAGGAGTTGAAGCGATTGGTTAAGGAAGTTCAAATGGAAAACGAAGAAAACAAGAGAGTAGCTGCCAGTAGAGTAAGGCTGCTAACCAAAGAAGACCCAGAAAACAGAGTAACTTTAGCTATGCTGGGGACAATTCCCCCATTGGTTGCAATGCTTGATTCTGAGGATTCTGATTCACAGATTGCTGCTCTCTATGCTTTGCTTAATCTAGGAATCGGAAATGATCAGTGAGTTTCCCAAATTTCCCATCTTTTAAACAAACTGATCTTTGAGAAAAATGGGTTCTTTTCTAAATGTTGAACTAAAAAAACCTTTCTTTTTGCAGGAACAAAGCAGCCATTGTTAAAGCAGGGGCAGTGCATAAGATGCTAAAGCTTATTGGCTCTCCTAATGAGCCAAGCCAAGCAGTTTCAGATGCCATAGTAGCAAATTTCCTTGGGTTAAGCGCCTTGGATTCGAATAAGCCTATCATTGGTTCATCAGGGGCTATCCCTTTCATGGTAAAAACCCTCAAGGTTTTGGATAAGGAAAGTGGGTCTCAAGCAAGACATGATGCTCTTAGAGCACTTTACAATTTATCCATTTCCTCATCAAACATTTCCTTCATTTTGGAAGCTGGTTTGAATTTGATCCCTTTTCTATTGAATGCATTGGGGGAAATGGATGTTAGTGAAAGAATACTTGCAATATTGAGCAATGTGGTGTCCACTCCAGAAGGTAGAAAAAGCATTAGTGTTGCTCCTGAAGCATTCCCAATTTTGGTTGATGTGTTGAATTGGATCGACTCCCCAGGGTGTCAAGAGAAGGCATCATACATTCTCATGGTAATGGCACATAAAGCATGTGGAGACAGACGAGCCATGATCGAAGCAGGCATTGTGTCATCATTGCTTGAGCTTACACTCTTAGGTAGTATGTTAGCACAGAAGAGAGCTTCAAGAATTTTGGAGGTTCTGAGAATAGATAAAGGGAACACAAGTGCAGCCGTGTCCGCTCCGATTTACGGGGCTTCGACAAATCAATACGGCAAAGAGTGCTTGGTGGAGGAAGAAGGGATGATGAGCGAGGAGAGGAAAGCTGTTAAACAATTGGTCCAACAAAGTTTGCAGAACAATATGAAGAGAATTGTCAATAGGGCCAATTTGCCACAAGATTTTGTTCCATCAGAACATCTCAAGTCCCTCACAGCAAGCTCCACTTCAAAGAGCTTACCCTTTTGAGTTTTGACCCAAACATGGATTAGCCATTTTGCCCTTTCTTTTCTTAAAAACCTTTTGTAGCTTTTTGTCAATGTATGATATATATAGCCTTTGTCAATATTCCATCATTGTACTTCCATAATCAGCTTTGTAGAAAATTGCTGCTTCATTTGACATTTTGGTGCATGTGGCTGATTACCCCATTTTAGCTCAGTTCAAACCTTCAAATTCATCCATGTCTGATATGCTTATATCTGAATGATGTCTGCTGCATGGCGTGAAAATGAGTATTTTTCCAAGTAACGAACTGATCCCCAAATTAGCCTTGAATATGCATGTTAGATTAATGTTATGTCCATCTAGGTCCCTATCTCCCTACAATCAAGGAGTCATTTACTTTCATGTTTCAACCCCTAGGGTACTCCTTTGTCCACTACTGCAGTACTGCTGATTGCCCTGGCACTTGTCCCTACAACTCTCCCATTTATTTATTTCTTTCCATCACAAGCAGCTGTCAAGAAAACAGATGTGGGTCATTTTCTTCTGCATACAAACAAGGACCATTCACTGTAATTTCCATCTGTATAACATTTCGTTTTCTTAATTCAACTTTCTGATCATTTCATTGAGAATCTCTGTGTTTACAGAGTGGAATTCTAGTTTTTTTTGGCATTAGGAGTGGGAACATGGAATTTTAAGCCATGTGTATGTATGTGTGTATAATTAATATCAAATAATAAGTTTTATTCACAAGGCTCGAACTTGAAAACCTATTAAAGAAATAGAGATTCTTTCTTTTAGAATAAATATTGAGAGTTCTGTAAACGAACACGAACGAGTGTGTGTTTATGTTCGTTCGTTTAACTTTAACCGAACAAATGAACGAACACAAATTTTCTTGTTCGTGTTTGTTCATTAAGGAATGTAGCTTGTTCGTGTTCGTTCATTTAAATGATAAATGAACATAAACGAACACAAATGGACATAAACGAACATAAATGAACACAAACGAACATATATAATGTGTTAAATATTTAATATTTTGGGTTAGTTCGATTAATTTAGTTAATTAACCGATTTTATGAATTAATCGATAATTGAAATTTGAAAAAACTCTTAATCATTAGCCGAAACCTAAAATTATCTAATAGATTAACCAATTTTGTTTTGGTTCGGTAGGTTAGATCGATTTAACCGAACAATGAACCTGCTAGACATATGTGAATAAATTTAAATGAACATAAACAAACGGATTACCGAACGTTCACGAACATAAATGAACAAACAAGTTATTTGTTCACGTTCGTTCATTTAATTATACGAACAAAAAATCTTGTTCATGTTCCTTCGTTTAATAAATAAACGAACATAAACGAACTTCCCGCCAAACAGTTCGTTAAACGTTAGGTTCGTTTACGACCTTATTTCAATCTGATTGTATGTGTGCGGCATCTATTCAATCTAATTGAGTTGGTCATAAATTGTTTTCATTTCTACCCATCCATGATATCAGTGAAATTGTGGGTTGTGGGGCAATGACTTTGTTGGAAAGTCAAGCAATAAAATTTTTTGTTTGTATGTAGGTTTCATTTATATATGTTTTCCTTGGCAGCTGTACATATTTGATTATGCACTCCAAACACAAACCCCACCACCTACATCCATATATATACATTATCATCATTACAGCCTTAACCATTGCAAGTAAATGTTCAATTGTTCATTGAAAACCACCCCATGTTACTATATGTATATATATATAGTTTTGTCAACACTATTATTCTTTAGCATTATAGATCAAAATTTGACTGAAACGAGGCACTAAATCTCTTAAGCAAGGTCAGATATTCAAATTCTGACAATTAAAAAAAAGTTCGGAAAATAGCTGATTAGTCACTAATCATTACAGTGTTATTAATGGATGATTAATTGGCATGTAGTGGACTGTGCACTACACGGTGGAAAAGATTGTAATGTTTGGGCAAGGGCTGCTGGTTGAACATATACTCGAAATAGAAAGACGGGGAGAACAAGTTATGGAGCTTTTTCATTTGCATGCATGATAAAACACGGGCTTAATTGCTAAATAAGTACTTAAATTATATATATTTTTCTTTTATATAGGTGTCTGCCACTGCATGGACTATATTTTAAGCTAAATAGGTGTCTAACGTTTCGTTCTGTGACCCTTTTAAAGTTTAACTGTAACGGACGTTAATTCTTTTTCGTTATCCAATCAAAATCAAACATGTGACAATATTAAACATTTTTTGAATTTTTTTTTTCAAAAATAAATCAGAATGTTTTAAATATCTTAAAATTTTCATATAATCTCAAAATAGTCCCCAAATCCGGCCACTTCTACCAGCGTTGGTCGCGTTTTCGGCAACAGAATGAAGCGTCATTCTCTCGTCAAACGACTCACACACCATTCATCGTCTGTTATGCCGTCATTCGTCGCGAATCATTCGAATGAACCATTCGACGATTTCGACTTTTCGCAGGCGTCAGTCGATTTCTGACGACAAGGTGATGGAGCAAACGGTCGTGATGGTTCGGCGACGGATGTGATGGGCGGCGACGTGGCAATCGACGGCAAAATCAGGTTAAATCAAGATTTGGGTTTTGGGTGTTAAGGATTTCAAATTTTGGGATATTTTGTGAAATTTGAGGTTATTTTGTTTTATTATTATTTATTTATTTTTAAATATAATTTCAAAATTTTAAGAAGATGACATGTGTCATATAACAGAAATTAACAGTAAAAATTAACGGACGACACCTATTGGAGTAACGTTAAAAACGTTAAGCACTTATTAAGACCCAAAACAAAATTTAAGTACCTAACTGAAAAAAAATATAATTTGAGATTTTTTACTGTTAAGCCTAAAACATGTGCATCCCCATGACTATTTAGAATAGAAGCAAGGTGGCGGTGGTAAACGTTGTCCCCAACAAGTCATGCTCTGGTTTATTTGTGTTTTGAGGGATTATTTATATTTTTGTTTTGAGAATTATGATCATGTAGGGTGAGATTCAAATTTAAGATTTCGACGATTGAATTTTAAATTTTATGATGTGTGAGTTTTTTCGTATCTACTTTTGAAGTTATCATTTCTTACTTTTCTACTGTCACTCATCCGCGTGCAGGGTCTCAAAATTTTCGAAAATTTTCTCTAAAAAACCTCAAGACTCATCCAGAAGAATCCTTGCTACATGCTCACATGATCGTTGTCAAACTTTTTGACTGACCAGCCGACTTTACTACTTGATAATCAGATCTTCAACTTATATTGTTGACTATTATTAACGCGACTCTCCATCTAAACTAAAAAATGAATTGTCTAAAACAATCGCCATCATAATTTTAACATCAACAATCTTCAACTCATTTTTTCACTTTTGCATTCTCTTTCGGATATATTTTGTATTAAACTTACATGATGAATAGAAAATTGGCACGAGACATCAAAATAATTATAGAAAGGTCTAAATTTTGTTTATTTTTTTTAAGAAAGTAGGAGTGGAGCACATGTTTTCTCGTTCACATTGTTAATATAAATAAATACAAAGCTGTAAATAAAGAGGCATGATCATATCAAGAAACCCACATGACTAATGCAACTTTTCTTATTCCCAAGAGAAGTGGAATGGTTTTGATAAAAAAAAAAGGGAATGGACCACACACTATATTTACTTTATATTATCTTATGAAACAAACTTTATAAAATGAGTAGTCTATAACACATGGTATGGGGACAAGTTTACTTTTTTTTATTCATGTCAAACTTAACAAGTGGTTTCAGTAAAAAAAAAAAACGATGTTCGTATTAAAAAATTTGAGTTCAAATTATTTTGTCAAATAATTAAAATTATGTTTGAACAAATATTACCTTGTAATCACCTTGAGACTATTTAATATATATATATATATATATATATATATATATATAATTCATGTCATGTGCGGGTTACTAAAGTGTGAATCCTTTTTAAACTAAACTATTGTATTGGTTAACTCATATAATCATGTATTTGTTGATTAATTCAAACTAATATTATATATGTTCTTTATAAGAGCGAACATTTTTATTCAATTTGTTTTATACATAGAATTAAGATTCAAATTCATAATCTTGTTTAACAGAATTATTATTCTAAATACTATTTTTTTGTAAATAAAATTTTAATTCTATTTCTTAAAAAAAAGAAAAAAGAAAACTGCTACAACTGTACAATCAAAACAAAATACTTAGGTATATTCTAACTATTAGTCGTGACATTAACATTGAAGGAAAAAAATATTTTACTTTTCTATAATTGTCACAATAGTAATTAACGGTGGGAATGGGGGCAATTTTGGGTGAAAAACCCCTTTTTTATTATTATCTGAAAAAATGGCTCCCAAACCCTTTTATTTGGCAAAATGACCCCCTTTCTTGCCAGGTCGGACGACCTCGCGTTTTGTAGGACGCGAGGTAGGACATCGCGTTCTGCAGAACGTGATTTTAGTCGACGTGGCAAGGCAGTCCGTGTTAACGGTTTCACAGTACCTCGCGTTCTGCAGAACGCGAGGTCCCCGAGAAAATGAAAAGGCGGCTGGAATATATCGCACGGACCTCGCGTTCTGTAGGGCGCGAGGTCTGTGCATTTCCAGCCTGAACCACAAGCAAAAACATGCGTAAGTAGGCCTGTTCGAACCCAATTTCGAGCGTGTAAATGGTATATTTTTAGCGATCATCGAGTTTGGGGTTGTAGTACTGAAAATTGTCTATCGTATGATACCAACATGGTTAATTTCCGTCCATTCTACAATTGTTTAAAATGGCTTCGAAAACCCTATGCTAGCATACTTTTTGTGATTGAAGTTGTATTTCAACTAATGTCGATTTTCGGTTTTTTAATCCGATTAAATTTAGTAAAAACAAAAATTAAATAAACATTATAAAGTTAAATTATAATATGCAAACAAAATTAGAATACGACATTATAAAATTTAAAAGTGTTTAACATAAATATTAAAAACATAAGTAGAAAACAACAAAAAAAACTAAAAATGCCTATGTCCACCGGTTCCGCAGTCGGGTGGATGACGCTGGCGATCCGGATTCCTCCTCGGTCCATCGTGTGGTGGTCCCTGGTCCCTATCATCCTGACCATCGTGCGCGATCTGCGGATCTGTGCTGGGCCTAGGCGGAGAGTAAAACAAACTACCTATCGGCGTATTCTCCACCATCGGAAACTCATACTGAGGTGGATAATCGATAAGTAGAAGGTCAGTCGTGGGCGTATGGGGGCGATAGGCATCAGTGGAGCCGAACTGAGGTGGAGGCATCGTCTGCTCGAAAGTCGATGGACCGCTATGCAATGGTGGGGCAGAAGATGATGCCCCTGGAGTGTCATATCGTGGTCTCGGACCGCGATGCGTCGACTGCCTCTGGGTCTGCCTCTGGGTCTGGGACTGGCTCGCTCGCCCGCTCCCGCGTGGGCGGTTTTGGGGTCGCTGGGGAAGCCCTGCTTCGAGCTCGGCCGGAGTAAGGATATGTGGCATCCCATTGTCCCTATACCACTGCTCATAATTGAAAGTGACCAAAGGACCCCCTACCATAATTGGTTGGAGAAACTCTGGGCGTCTGAGAAATCGTTGACCCCAAAGCGCTATCCAGTTAGCGTGGTGCTCGGCCCAGTCAATCTCCGTCTTCCCCTGACGCGTAAGATTGTGGAACTCGTCCATATTTTGCGGAGGGCGTGGAACATTTTGGACGTACCCGAACTGTCGGAGTACCCTATCCGCAGAATGCCACACGCAAATTTCGTAGTTCAGCAGCGGCACAACGGAAATCCAGAGGTCTCGCTCTTGCACAATATCTGCTGGAGTAATGTCGCGAATCTCCTCTGAATCGTAGGGCCTCCACACGAACTAAAAAGAATGAAAAAGTTAGTAAAATTTCTATATGAAATATTATTGGAAAAAATAGTATGGAAAAAACCAAAAATAATTGTTGAATTACCTTGTCCTCCGTCAAGGCATCGAATGTATGTCTGTATGCTTTCTGGGAGTCCGGCAGGCCGACGTGGGTTACTGTGGTGCTCCACCTTTAAATAATGAAAAAGATCGTTAAATAAAATTATTTAAAAAAAATATAGTAGCTTATGTAGTACCTCCGTAGAAGCGGAAATGTCAGAGGACTGGGAATCCTAAGCTGTGGTGCCAAAGTAGGGATACGAAGCCAAACCCAAGCCTGCAGGAATAAACAGCATCCTCCCATCGATGCTTTGGAGGCGTCAACGTTTCTGCAGAGGTCTCTGATAAGAAACGCCAAGACAGCTGACCCCCAAGATTTTCGTCCAGACTCGTCTAAATTTGTCAGATGACGAAGCCACATAACGTGCACTTTGTTACGAGTTTTGTCGGGCATTAATATCCCGCCAATAATGCGCAAGATGTGGGCTCGCGCACACCGCTGTGAAAATATAAATTAATAAAGGCATTCTAATTAAAAAAATTGTAAGTTCATCCTAAATAAAAAAATTGTAAGTTCATCCTACATATTTATAATTCATCCGAAATATTTATTAAAAAGATCCTAAATATTGTTTGAATTCATCATAAAAAATTCATAAAGCAGCCTAATGTGCAAATAAATAATTTAATGTAGGCAACCTAAATATTTAATAAAGTATCCTAAATAGTTACTGAATTCATCCTAAAAATTTATCCTAAATATTTATAATTCATCCGAAATATTTATTAAAAAGATCCTAAATATTGTATCGATTTCATCATAAAAAATTCATAAAGCAGCCTAATGTGCAAATAAATAATTTTAATTTAATAATAAATGTAATAATAGCATACTAAATATAATAAAAAATACCTGAAGTGCAACTTCATCCGCATCGGCGGGAGGGATTTCAAACTCTTCCTCCAAGTACGGTAGAGAAATTTTCCCTCCGTCCCACGCTCTATCAGGGGGCATCACGCCCAATTGATCAGCAACTAGGACGTGCCAATCCGCCATCGCTATACCAGTAATAACGCTGCCATTTATAGGCAACCCGAGAATGAAGGCAACATCCTGCAACGTAATTGTTGCCTCGCCAAATGGAAGATGAAACGTGTGCGTCTCGGGTCTCCACCGTTCTATCAGCGCGCTGATCAACGACGGTCTAACCTTCACCCCCCCTATATAGCGAGCTATGTGCCCAAAACCAGCCCGCTCAATAAAACGCATAACAGCAGGAACGGGTTCGACGGTGATACGATTAAGGTAACATTGTAAGTTACGTTCGTATCCCTGAAAAAAAATAAAATATAATAGTTAGTCAAATAAAAAAATTTAATTAAATAAATTTTTTTTAGAAATAAATAGGGAAAAAATAATACCTCTGGATTGTTGCGCCAATATTCACTGCAGTGACTCGCTTGGTTGCGTAGCAAGGGCTCCATGTGATCGAACGATATATAAAAATTGCTGACAATATTTTGTAAAATTTCTATAGAACTCGCGTTCTGTGGAGGTTTTTAGAAAAAAAACCTCCAATTTATAGAAGACCTCGCGTCGTTTGGGAGGCGATGTTAATGAACCTCGCGTTCTACAGAACGCGAGGTTCATTTACCTCGCGTCCTAAAGAACGCGAGGTTCAAGTACCTCGCGTTCTATAGGACGCGAGGTTCACTGAAAAGGCGCGTCAGTGATCAGACGCATGAACTGAAGGGTCAGAAGGGACCTCGCGTTCTATAGAACGCGAGGTTCTAAAGTAATCGCGTTCTATAGAACGCGAGGTCGTGGGGTTTTTTAAATTTGGGTTTTTAAAGCGGGAAACTCAATATTAGTATTATAACTTTTATTATTGATTTCTTATTATTGAGTTTATATTATATAATTTTATATTATATAATTTTATAATTTATATTAGATATTAGAATATTAATTCTAATTAATTATATTATATATTTATATATTCTAATATATATTCTAATTAATGAGTAATTTTATATTATATATTCTAATTAATTCTAATTAATTCTATTATATCATTTATGTCGAGTAGACTTTGGATTCTAATTAATGAGACTAAAACATGTGTTGGATTCGAAGCAATTAGGGTTTTTAAATAAGGGTTTTTGATTTATAATAATAACAATAAAAAAAATTAAAAATTATAATAAAAATAATAATAATATTAATAATAAAAACAACAATAATAATAAATGATACTAACAATAAAAATTATTAGTATGATAGTAATAATAATAACAATAATAATAAGAACAATAATAATAATAACAACAACGAATCATACTAAATACGCGTTATATTTTCAGTAGTAACTAAAAATAATGACATAACGCAATATTTTGGAAGTTAAATTAAAACAAAACTTCCAAAATATGCGCTATGTTGCCATTAGTAGCTGCAAGCGAAAACTGCGTACGTGAATACAGGTAAACATCTATGTAGGTGCTCCGTGCCTATCCAAGAGTTTGCTATTTATAGAGGTGAATATGATGACGTGGCAACCTCGCGTTCTGTAGGACGCGAGGTCCTATGACATCGCGTTGTACAGAACGCGAGGTCTATGAGATGTTAGTATATATATATATATATATATATATATATATGCAGGGAGGAGATGAATTTTTGTAAGAAGTTAAGTTAAGTTTAGGTCAGTTGAATATGAGTTCGTGTAATGCTGAGTTTTTTTCCGTTGCAATTTTTATGTCCGAAATCTTGTTCATTTATGATAGTTGGAGTTCACTTAAAGATTTGTGTTCATCGGGGGTACATACCTTTATATTTACCGACATATCGCAATATTTTGGAGGTTGTATGCTGCAGTAGTGGCTTCAATGGCAGCTTCTGTAGCCGCCGTCGAGAGGATCCCCGGCTACAGTTTTGAAAAGAAAGGACTTTTAGGAAGCGGGGGCGGATTCAGATCGACATTTTCAGATGCGGCGGGTGCCGATTACATTTTTTAATGTGGATCAAAGCTGCTACCATTTACTCATTTCAGATGCGGCGTGGCAGCCAACATTTACATCTAGATTTCGCTCTCTGCTTCTTTCAGTCGGGACCTCCGATCAAATTTGCCCGCCAGAGCTGCTGAATATATTGTTTCGAATTTTGTAGATAATTTATGTAGTTGTCTCCATTTACTTATTAAAGAATACATGTTGAAAGTTTTGTTAAATGAAATTCGACTTAAATTTACTTATGTGGTGTTTTTCATTTCCTTTAAATACCCACGAATTCCACCATCATTTACTCATTCCAAATTCTCTCTAAACACCCAATCCTTGCTCACCTTATGGCAAAATTTAAGGCAACATTTTATTTTCTCGATACTTATTTTGAGTCAACAATCACCGGCAAAATGTCACTGAAAGATTTAATACAGTTGACAACAATCGAGGTTAGTAAACACACCGAGAAACAAATTGCGGGCATGAAATGTCGAATCCCAACACCGTCAGCTAATGAAACGCACTACGTTATGAAGCTTACGAACGAAACAGACGTTCGTAACATGTATGACCGGCTCAATTCCGTCGGAGCTAGAGACGTCGATTTCAATGTTAAGTTTGTCAACGCCGGCGAAGGTAGTACGTCTGCACCCGTAGAACCTGCTCCGAACACTGAACACGCACCGTCTTCACCGGATGTTGATGCGGCTGTGGAGGAGCTGCAACTTTTTATGTACAGGCGTAGAGAAAGAAAACAACAGATGATCGAAGAACTAAACCTAAGTTCAGACGTGTCCACTGACTACGATGATTCGGATTAACCATTAACTTATGAAATGATCTTCCAATTATGTTATATGACGTATTATTTCATCCTTTATTAATGTTAAACGGACTTCAAGTTATTAAAAATTACTAGTACTCAATTACATTATAGGCAACACTAGTAGTATTCAATTACAAGACTACAATTGTCTCAAATTCTCGAACAAGTTCTCAATTACACAAACAAACAAATTGTAAATAGTACGGTTATTATAACTTCTGACGGAATATCTGAAACAAAGCATTTAAAGTGACCTCGCGTTCTATATAACGCGATATCAATAGAACATCGCGTTCTACAGAACGCGAGGTACGAATATCGCGTTCTATAGAACGCGAGGTACTGGTTTACCCTGCCTCCCATCAAATCTATCCCTTACTTGTCGAAAGTTAGGGGACTGCCTCCCAGGCAAACACACGCCATTCCTGCCTCCCATCAAATCTATCACTTACCTGCTTATCGGTTTTAGGTAATGGACAAGCAAAGTTACCTCTCTAAACCATTATTTGCCTTACACAACCAGATTCTCCTAGATTGCAAGGGCCAATAATTTTGCCTATATATGAAGAAGAACCATAAACCGAAAATATAAGTTAGGGGAATTGGCAATCAATTCCTAGAATTTTCTAAGTATCCCAATTTCAAAAGTCTTTCATAAAATATTCAAATGGCCGGACGAGGCGTTACTACGAAAGTTTACTACGATGGGCAGATATTCGAGGGTACCGAACTCGGCGTCCTTTTTCACTGCGAAGATCCGGTAACGATAAAGCTTCCGAGGAGATTATCGTTCAAGAAGTTGGTCAAGGAACTGGAGGCAAAAGTTCCTCATTTCGATAATCATCGTTTGTCCGACGTGAAGTATCGGGTGCCAATATCTGTAGACCCTTTAGAGTACTCTGTATGCCAAATTGCGGAAAATGCTGATGTGCAAATGATGATGGAAGCCCACTTCGAGTATTCAGTTGGGGGGCCCCTTGAGCTGTATGTATCGTTCTCCGAGTCTAATCCAGTTGTCGAAATACCAAGCTGGGGCCGGGCGAATTTCGACTTCGATCCGAATGCCAACGTTGATAGCCCGACCGCAGGTCTACGACGTGATTTTGGCCTACTCTGTCGAGACTACGAAGTTGGTGCATCGTCATCTGCTCCTCCAAGGCAGTCCTGCGTAGCTAGTATCGGGTTCGACCTGAACCAACCCCCAAACGATGAATTCGATGCACCAACAAATGCATCATACAGTCCATACAATACATACAATCCATACAATCCTTATAGTTTTGGGGGGGAGGGAACGTCGGCTCCTTACGTTACGCACGACCATGAAGCATCATATGGCCGGCACTCAATGTATGTCTCTGGCACCGACTACGGTCAACCATCTATGGGGAGACATTCTTCTTTTGGGGGTGAGGGAGCATCGTCTTCTTACGCTATGCACGACCATGATTCATCATATGGACGACACTCAACGTATGTCCCTAGCACGGAGTACGTTCAACCATCAATGGGAATACATTCTTCTTATGGTGATCTTGATTTTGGTCTTGGAAATGAGGTTCCTGAGCGATCTCGTGAGAGGTCTCCCGCTCATCGACCCCAATCCTCGCCTCAAAGGGTAGTGATTCCAGAAGCTCTACTATTCCAGCTCCCGGAGGATGCTTCTGACGAAGAACCGATTAGAGAACCCGGGCCAGACGGAGACGAGCTGGGGCCATTCTATCCCGAACCAGAAGACTTGACAGAGTTACCAGCAGACCCAGAAGACACTGTCGTTCCACCACCAGATTTGGACGAAGAACCGACTGCGACCAACTATCCTGTAGACGCAAGACCAATTTCTATGTTCCAGCCACCATCCCACTTCACAACGGTTGATATGGATGCAATGGACGTCCCTGATTTTCTCCATGACGACACAATAGATGGCCGAGTCCACCGTTCTGATGGTGAACTAAGAATTGGTATGGCGTTCGCGAAGAAGGAAATTGCGGTGGCGGCAGTTAAGCAGTACAACCTTCGTCATAATGTTGAGACGACGGTTAAGAAAACCCAAGCCAAATACTACAAGGCTCACTGCGTCCAAAAGGATCAAGGCTGTAAATGGAAAATCCGTATATCAGAGTTGAAGAGGGCAGGCAACCGTTGGAAAATAACAAAACTTGAGGGGCCCCATACATGCACCGTTTCTAGCCTCAACCAGGATCACAAGAACCTGGATGCAAAGTACCTCGCGGACATCTTTTCCACACTGGTGAAAACAAATCCCACTGTGTCGGTCCCCACATGTCAGGCTGCAGCTCAAGCTGTCATCGGCTTCCGTCCAGGTTATTCGAAAGCATGGTATGCAAGGAAAAAGGCCAAAGAGGAATTGTATGGCCGGTGGGAGGAATCTTACATAGAGTTGCGCCCGTGGCTTAATCTCCTGCAGAAACACATCCCCAGAATGGTTGTCAAACTTGATACGGTTCTGGCATACGAAAATGATCGTGTCGTCTGAGGTGTTTGTCAATTCCACCGGTTATTTTGGACTTTCCCCCAGTGCATCAACGCATTCAAGCACTGCAAACCGATGGTCCAAATCGACGGCACATGGTTGTACGGAAAATATACACAGATCCTACTTCTAGCTATAGCACAGGACGGCAATCGCAAATGCGTTCCTGTTGCATTCGCAATCGTCCCGAAGGAGGATATGGAGTCTTGGACGTTCTTCCTTACGAACCTACGAAAATATGTCCTTGATCCTGTAATACGAAGAAGAAGGGATGAAGGGGTGTGTGTTATTTCTGACAGAGGCACAGCGCTGCTGTGGGCGATACAAAATTTGGGTGACTATTGGAAGCCTCCATACATTCACCATCGTTTCTGCTTGCGGCACATAGCCGCAAACTACCTGCTGCAATACAAGAACCGTGATGAACGTCAAATGGTGCTCGATATGGGTACGTCCTTATGGCATTTTCATTTACTATATTATTTCTTACTCCCTTTTATTATTTCTTACTCCCATAACTATTCAACTGTCATTCCGTAGGCAACTCGCACTACAAACAAGAGGTGGCTGAGCTTCTCGAGGAATTGAGAGCGAGAAACAAAAAAGGCGCAGAATACCTTGAAAAAATCCCAAAGGAAAAATGGCTTCGATCGTATGACGAGGGCAAACGTTATGGTCACATGACAACGAACTTGGCTGAGGCAGTGAACTCATCACTGAAGGGAGTTCGACAGTTGCCTATCACTTCCATTGTCAAAGCCACCTATTATCGTTTAGCTACCCTTTTTGCAACCTTGGGTAGGCAAGCAGCTGAGTACATGGCAGGTGGACACAAAGTCCATCCAGATTTTCGCTCAAGACTGCATATTCAGTTGGCCCAATCAAGACAGGTGCAAGCAACTCTCTTCTCGCGAGAATGACACTTGTTTCGTGTTGCGGAATTTTCCAGGCGGATAGAAGGCATTCAGCACAACGCTTACGTTGTAGATCTGAGGGAAAAAACCTGCGAGTGCGGAATATTCCAAACTTTCAAATACCCGTGCGCACACGCCATTGCTGCTTGCACTAACCAACGAATAGAATACATGCATATGGTTGATCCAGTATACTTACTCAAAACGGTGCTTAAAGTTTACGAAAAAGAGTTTCCTCCAATCGGAAATGAGGTTGATCCAAATGCTGTGGACACTGAACCGATCATACGCCCAGATCCAGCACTACTACGAGCCAAAGGACGTCCGCCTTCTACAAGAATATATTGTGCCGAGGATTTGGTCGAACATCGAGAGAAAACTGGACAAAAGAAGCATTGTTCTATATGTCGAAATCTTGGGCACACAGCTCCTAAGTGTCCTAATCGCTCAGCCCCTCGTATTAATTAATTATTTTTCATTTGTATATGTGAGTTCGCACATGACAATCTAATCAATAAAGTCAGTCCACTTCGATTTATACAATCCGTCATCTTATATTTTCAATCATTCAAAAAAATATGTTATGATAGTGTTTTCGAACAACTTTAAATCAGCGTACAATGGACGAAAATTGACCGTGTCAGTGTCATACGATAGAGAATTTCCAATACTACAACCCCAAACTCGATGTTACCTAAAAATTTAAAATTTATACGTATGAAATTCTTCTCGAACATGCCTATCGACATTAGTTGAAATACAACTTCAATAAAAAAAAAAGTATGCTAGCATAGGGTTTTCGAAGCCATTTTAAACAATTGTAGAATGGACGGAAATTAACCATGTTGGTATCATACGATAGACAATTTTCAGTACTACGACCCCAAACTCGATGATCGCTAACAATATACCATTTACACGCTCGAAATTGGGTTCGAACAGGCCTACTTAGGCATGTTTTTGCTTGTGGTTCAGGCTGGAAATGCACAGACCTCGCGTCCTACAGAACGCGAGGTCCGTGCGATATATTCCAGCCGCCTTTTCAATTTCTCGGGGACCTCGCGTTCTCCTACAGAACGCGAGGTCCGTGCGATATATTCCAGCCGCCTTTTCAATTTCTCGGGGACCTCGCGTTCTGCAGAACGCGAGTTACTGTGAAACCGTTACCACGAACTGCCTTGCCACGTCGACTAAAATCGCGTTCTGCAGAACGCGATGTCCTACCTCGCGTCCTACAAAACGCGAGGTCGTCCGACCTGGCAAGAAAGGGGGTCATTTTGCCAAATAAAAGGGTTTGGGAGCCATTTTTTCAGATAATAATAAAAAGGGGTTTTCACCCAAAATTGCCGGGAATGGGCGTACATTAGCGGAAGTATTAAATTTTGAAACCAACAATAATTTTAGTGGGAAAGAGACGGATAAAAATCTTATGCTTTTTTTCGGTGTCCTTGTTTATGCCTAACACTAAAAGATATTACAAAATTAAATTTTAAGCTCTAACCCTAAATTTAAAATCCTAAACTCTACACCCTATACCTTAAAAAACACACCTTACTCTAAATTCCCTAAACTCTAACCATAAATCTTAACCTAAAACTCTAAACCTTAAACCCTAAACTTAATTTTAAGCGTAGTGACATAAGTAAGGGCACCGAAAAGGGACAAATGATTTCCATACGAAAGAGACGATGTTTAGAAATTAAGTAGAAATTAAACAGAGTAATATTTGCATGATATCTAGGGATGGGTATTTTACCCAGATCCGACGGGTTTCGACCCGACCCGGCCTGATCGGGTCGGATTTTTAATGAAAAAATCGGGTTCGGGTTGGGTCGGATCGGGTTTTTGCTAAAGGTATACTCGGGTCGGGTCGTGTTTAGGGTGAAAAATATCTGACCCGACCCGACCCGAGACTAATAGTGTAATTTCCCCCTAAATTTTTAGGGATATTTATAATAATACCCCTTTATATATTTTTTATAATTAAGTCCTTAAAATTGAATTTTTATTTATAATTTAGTCCTTTAAATTATAATTTTTACAATTAAGTCCCTTAAAATTATTTTTTACAATTAGGTCTCTAAAATTAATTTATTTTATATAGTTCGGGTCGGGTCGGGGTCGGATTTAGTATATTTATTTTCGGGTCGGGTCGGGTCGAATTTTTTAAAGAATATTGTCAGGTTGGGTCGGGTGCGGGTTTAGAGTGTTTATTTTCGGGTTGGGTGCGTGTGGGCCAAAAACCCGACCCGTGCCCATCCCTAATGATATCATTTGAGATGAACAAATTAAAACTAACAAAAACGTGTTTCAGATATCACAAATTCATTGCATTTCTTTATTCATATAAACAATTTCTGCAAATCTCAAAATAATTGAAATTTTTTTCTCAATTCAAAACTAAAATATCATTTGCATTATTAAATGTATTTAAAACATAAAGTAGCTGGCGACGATGGTTGCTCCAAATCCGGTACTCATATAGACTTTCAACGAAGCACTACCGCTATGACTAGGAGCAGAAGCCTCGGAAGGAGGAGAAGCAGCACTGCTACCGTCTAGACTTGCCGGTGCACCTGCAGAAGCAGCACCACCAGGTGCAGGGGCAGGTGAAGAACTGGCCTTAGAGTCGGCGGCAGGGGCGGCGGCAGAAACCAAGCCAACAAAGGCAATCAAGACCAAAGCAAGAACAACGATTTGACGTGCCATATTATTGTTTTGTAGTTTGGTGTGGGTGTTTATTTCTAAGAATTTAAAAGAATGAAGATGAGAAATGCAGTTATTCTCTAGGGTTTATTTTTCTCACACCACACACCGAAAAAAGAGAAGGGTTGAAAATTTTATATAGTAATTGAAATTATAAATTAAGGAGGTTGGTTTATTCAACTGTTTTGCGAGTATGATGGAATACCATACATTTCCAATAAAAATGTATTTCATTTAGCAAACCAACGGAGTCACCTTCGGACAAGGCAGACCAAGCACGTTTTATTTCACTTTTTTTTTTTCCTGCAGATGGCCTATGTTTTATACTCCATGTTTGTGCATGCATAGATTCCAACACTTCCTTTTCATTGTCATGTTTTAATACTTGAAAGTAGTGATTTATAATTCCTTACATTCTCTTTTTAAATGATACAAATATAATGTTTTTTTTAGCAAAGAAACTTGCATTCGAAGAATAAATGGTCCCTCAATTCCCATCTTTAACAGTCGATCCTTAGTAGAGAGCAGATCAATTAAAACTTAAATAGAAAAAACACACGAAAATACCATAAAATTAACTCAAACATGACAACCGACCCATGTATCAATTTTTTTCATGCAAAGGGACATGGTAAGATATCATTTTTAACGCGATTTATATACCGTTTGGGATGCCTTATACACGACGATTTTTACACAATTATGAAGAGGTGTATCACTAGTAAGAGGTAATGTTAGAACCAAACCATAATAGATATGAAATCTAAACCCAGGATCAATCAAGTCAAATCATCAAAAACAATAAACCGGAAGCGGAAGCGTACCTGAATTAATCGATAGATGAAAACCTTGAATCCTTTGATGAAGATCGCCTAAAAGGTGGTTGTGATCTTCCAAGAAGATAGGTTAGCCATTGCCGTAAAAACTCTCTGACGGGGACAAGAGTAATACAAGTTAACCTATTTCTTGGGGACCACTACCTCTTTATATAGTTGATTATTAAATCAACTATTAAATATTTATAACTCTGCCCCTCATTGAATTATAAATATATCTTATGGTATCTACACTTTTATTTCCATGACACTTTAATACCTATGACACGCTTAACTTAATTGGTCACTTTATTTTGTGTCATACTTTATAATAGCAACATACATTTTTACATATGTGCCCACAATTGAGGATTTTAATCCAACAATCTCCCACTTGGGCAACATATGTTTCCTGATAAATGTACAACCTTATGAGCTCAAAATTTTTGCTATTATATAATAGGTATTCTATAACAATCTCGTCCATCAATTATATTCATATAGGATCAAAGCGGTCTTCGCCATATCAATCATGACTGGACCCATCAATGGTCACGTATACAAACATAATCAAATGACATAGATCAATCATGGATGTGTAGCATGGAAAATTACATGAAATGTGAACCGAACATGTCTATTTCCAACTGGTCCTCCTAAACCTTAGTGAGATCAACTTTACTGAATTCATAGTGTACATAAACCAAAAGAACTTTATTTCTGCAGAAAATAATCTTAAATAACTTTAAACTGAAGTATCTGAAATTGTGTCTAAACCGAATGAGCATTATTTCAAAATTACAAACTCCCACTAAAACCGAATATCCTTAAATAACATTACACTCACATAAGTAGTGTGCTCATGAAAGACCTAAGGTGACAGTTTCTTAATTACGCGTAATTATGGAGTTTGTACCAACATGCTCTATAGACACACAACCACTCTGAATTTTCTTTAACAACTAGGAACTTAATATTTATGTTCTTCAAATTTGAAGTGCTCCTATTGTCTATAGAATAAATGAATGCATATTTATTGTCACAAAATAACTAAAGTGGTCTTTTTATTCAATCTAAAATTAGCAGTTTATGTGACAAAATTCGTTTGCATCAATATTCTATTAGAATCGAAGTCTGTAAACCTAATGATCTCTAACTTACTAGAACTTCGACATGTGAGCATGTAATTTTTGTTCTCTAAAGATATCTCATAACTCTATTGGTTGCTATCCAATAGTCCATACTAGAATTTCTTAAATATCTATCTAACATTTCAACAATGTACACAATTTCCAAACGCATACATACTTAAGCATAAATTAGATTCTCAATAGCTTATGTATAGAGAATCTTTTGGAATTTCTAAATTTTCAAGGTTACTTTTAGGGCATTGAGCAAGATAATACTTATCTACTTTAGCAATATGAGTGTCACTTGGTTTACTCCCACTGAACTTGTAGTATATACAAGTGCCAACCAAATTTATCTCAAAACCGAATGAGATAATCAACATGAAATTTATAATTTCATTAATGAGAGTCCTACTTAAGCTCATATATAGATTTCTTTAATTTACATATCATTGATATTGTATCATAAGGCACAACTTTATGATTGTACCGTATAAATAGTTTCTTCAATGTCGTCATTGAAAAAAAAAACAAGCTTAACATCTATCTAATGTAGCTTAAGACTAAAACAAGAAACAAGTGTAATAATTATCTTGAAAGAGTCTTTCAATAAAACTGAAGAGAAAGTCTCTAAAAATCAATGTCTTCTTTTAGAGTATATCCTCTAGATACAAGACGTGATGTATACTTATCCACATTACCATTTTCATTCCTATTGATTTTAAATATTAATTTACAACCAATTGGTTTGCACCTTAAGGTAATGAGACAAGTTCTTAAACTTTATTATCTTGCATAAAATTATACTCTTCTTGAATGACATCAATCCACTTTTGAGAGTTAGAACTTTTATGGTCTGATATAAATGATTGAGTCATTTTCTATCATTCCATTATTGCCTTATTTTTTTTTTTTTGAAGAAATACAATAAAATAATCTGAAATAGTATTTCATCTTCCTCTCGTGGACCTCTTTAAAGACACTTGTTTTTTTTAAGGTTGTTGAGTTTGTTCTTCTGAAACAATTACCTTATCTTGAATGAGAGTTGTTCAACATTATTTTGCTGAGGTACTTGATTCACTTCTTGATTAATGATAGGTGTGAAAACCTAAACATCATCAAAAGTGATAGTATGAATTAAATTATAATTCAATTCCTCCTCAATAGTAATGTATCTAACCTTATTTCTCCCCCCAAACTCAACATCCTAAAAAAATTATAAACTCTCCTTAAAATAATCTTAATTGTGGGATCATAAAATTTACGGCCCATGGATCACTCAAAATAACCGAAGTAGTTGCTCACTTTTGAAGTTTAATTACTTCACATATGTTCTAACTTATACAAAAGAATCAACACTTTGTAACTTATTGTTGTTTCTTTTGACTAGAACCCTTAGCAACTTTATTATAATATTTTCTTTTATTGCCCTTATTCTTAGAGACACTAACTAAATGAGCACTAACCAAATGAGTACTTTTACACTTATAATGCTTCAACTTTTCTTCCTCTTGAACATAATGAGAAATGAGCCTAATTAGAGTCTATTTCTCCTTTTGGCAGTTGTAACTGAATCTGAATTGGTTAAACTGTATAGGAAGCGGTACCAAAATCATAAGAACAAACAATTGTTAGAGAGTTTGATCTTACGTGCCTTAAATTTTGAAGCAATATTAAGAATTTTCATAATCTACTCCCTCACATTTCCTTGACCCTTATACTTCATAGAAGTAAAAAAAAAAACATAAGTGATGTCATCTTAACCTTAATGTTTTGGGTAAAACATTTCTTAATTTTGTCAAGGAAACCCTTAGTCTGATTAGTTTCTTTAAATTTGTGCTCCTAAAAAATAGAATGTTGTACTTTATGATCATTAGACTCACACGATTCGAACGATTTCACCTCTCAAAATATATTTTTTTATAGGTGCTTACCCCAGTGAGAGGTGCAAAATGTTCTTTTCTTAGTACAAAGTCTATGCTCATACAACCAAATACTATATGTAAGTGTCTTTTCTTATTCCTTGAAATTAGTTTCACTAAACATGAGTTTAGAATGTATTTAACAGATATTGTGACAAGAAATGATAAATTAACTAAATATAGAACAAAAATAAATAAATAAAATTAAAACAAGCTCACATAAATATTCATAAGTAAACAAATAAATTCAAAATAATGGCTAGTTCCCCTCAAGATACCAAGCACAACGTTAATATCAAGTCTTTGGACAGTAATATTAACTGTAAGCGGTACTCTTGTTGTAGCAATCAAACATTGACAATAAACTATGTCAAACAATAGGCTAATCTTTGGACTAACGTATTGCTCACATAAAATACCTTATAATTGTCACATATTTATCGCCACAGTTGTCGTTGTAATTCTGCCAAATATTAACTTTCCTTTGGGCCAATTAATAAACGCATGAATTACAAAAACCCATAATCATCTTAATATTTTAAATAAACTAATCTACACAAAAGCGGTCACTTTGGTGACATTATGTTTCAACTAATCTATTAAAATATTAGATGTCCGAAGCCAAAATATGAATTTATTTATTTCAAAAAAAAATTCTTAATTTTTTTTCTTTCAATTAAATTAAAAGATAACCAAATTAATAATAAATTTGAATAAAGGTAAACCTCATATTAAGATATCGAACACTCCATTAATATTTCATCGTTGGACAAAACATTAACTTGCAAGTGATATCTTGGTATAGTAATCAAACATTGATAATAAGAACATGTCAAACAGAAATCTTCCTTTGGGCCGATTTATTGCTCACATATAAAACTGAATAATTATCACATGTTTATTACCACAGTTGCACATGTAATAATGTTAATTATTAATCTTCCTTTGGGCCGATTAATACTAACATAATCCGACTTACATGCACAAAACCTTCTATATTTTAAAATAAAATAATTTCCACAATAGAGGTCACTTTGGTGACTTAATGTTTCAATTAAATTATTTTAAAATATATACAATAAATATACCGATATCCAAATTTAAAATTTTGTAACAGTCAAAACCAAAATTTCTGATAACACTTAATTTTTCGAAATAACCCAAAATAAGGTTGTCTGAATGGGGCTATCAGAAATCGAATAAACCAAAATCTTTGACTGTTTCTCAAAAAAAAAATCCTTAAGCATGCATTTTCCAAAATTAAAGTTGAATTCAAAACAATGAATCTTTAACTAAAAGTCAAAAAAAAAAAGAAAAAAAAGTATCATATACATGAATAATTCATATAATGATCACATGAAACTTTAATAGACATAATAATCTAACGATCAAAATCGAAATTCTTGATCAAACCGAATTGAATATGAATTTTATAAGATTAATGACATGCTTTCCAAAATCAAAAAACAAATTTATATTCCATAGATCATATTAATAGCATAATTAAGCATAATATCAAACAAAATTAAACTAAAAATTCTGTACATAACTAAAAAAGATTCAACAAATTCGAACCATAATTAGTTGAAAACTTTAACTGCGTATACTTAATACCAAATCCAAATATATACTTAAATAACCAAACACAATCAGGATTGTATATACTTGAATAGCTATGTGCGGGAAAAAAAGTTTAAAAAAGTTGCTTAATTCAAAAGGCAAAAAGCCTATTCTAACAGTCTAAAGATCACTGTTCCTAATAAAATTCCCTAAAAATTGTAGATAGGGCACGGATATGTATGATATAAAAAATTCAAAAAACCAACAGTAAAATTGTAGAGAGTTTCTGAATCATAAAGCCATACAATCACTATAATAAAATTGATTAGCTAATGTCAAAACCAACTCACTTGAATCGACCATTCGGTAAGCGTAGTTGAAACCATAATCAAGAGCAGAGATTAGCGGCAGTTTTAGAATCTTTAATCGTATATATCATACGTAATATCACCGAATAATAAAACCCTAAAACTTTCATCTGTAATAATTAAAAACTTAAAAAAAAATTCAACACCGATATTTAACCCAAATATCAAACCAAAAATATTAAATTCATATGTATGAACGAATCAATCAAAAACAATTTATTCTCAATGATTTAACTTGACAAGGCTCTGATGCCACTTGTTAGAACCAAACCATAATAGATATGAAATCTAAACCCAGGATCAATCAAGTCAAATCATCAAAAACAATAAACCGGAAGCGGAAGCGTACCTGAATTAATCGATAGATGAAAACCTTGAATCCTTTGATGAAGATCGCCTAAAAGGTGGTTGTGATCTTCCAAGAAGATAGGTTAGCCATTGCCGTAAAAACTCTCTGACGGGGACAAGAGTAATACAAGTTAACCTATTTCTTGGGGACCACTACCTCTTTATATAGTTGATTATTAAATCAACTATTAAATATTTATAACTCTGCCCCTCATTGAATTATAAATATATCTTATGGTATCTACACTTTTATTTCCATGACACTTTAATACCTATGACACGCTTAACTTAATTGGTCACTTTATTTTGTGTCATACTTTATAATAGCAACATACATTTTTACATATGTGCCCACAATTGAGGATTTTAATCCAACAGGTAAAACATCAAAATCACGAAAAATCATCCCTCAATACCGTGCAAATTAACCACAGACAACCCTATTGAGGTTTGTGTGGACAATAATTTCGTCCAAAGTCGCATTCTGTGAAACGCAGCTACATTTTATCACGCCGAGTCATTTTAAATTCTCGTTGAAGTCACATTTTTTATCCATATTTTTGACAGAGATTTGTTACTGACAAAACTGAAATTACATTTTAAGTCCTCCAGTTTTTATATCGGGATTATTTTCTTTTTTCACGGGATTTTAAATTTTATTTTTTAAATTTTATCAATAAACTTAGTTCTAATTTTTATTGTATTTTAATTTTTTATTAATTTAAATGTTTAATTTATATATGTGATTTTATTTTATTTTCTTACATTTTAATCACATGTTTTTTTTTTATAGTTGTTGCATCAACGACTAATGATAAAAGTGGATGAAAGTTTATGAAAGTATCAATATTTTAAAATTAAAAGTATAGGGACTTAATGTCTCAAAACTAAATATATGGATGGGATTTTAAGTTTTAAAAGAGTACAGCGATCTCTATCATATTTAAACTAGAAGTGGAGCTTCGGGCGATTGATTATACTCTGAATATGCTGCTGCATTCTAAGTGGAATAGTCAGAAACGGAAGTACCCCGAAGATTTTTTTTTCCACTTTTGTTTTTTTATTTAAATTTCTTTAAAAATTAATTTATTTATAAATTTGTCCTCCCACTTTTAAACATTTATAGTTTGCCTCAAACCCTAAATCTTGACTCCGCCCTGAGAATAATATTTGACCATCGATCATAAATCATAATAGAATCTGAACATCTCGTCTCTTGCCCTATGTTTGTTTTCATAATAAAAAGAGTAATATTTGCATGATATTATTTGAGATGAACAAATAAAAACTAGTTTCAAAATGCATGAATTTATTGCATTGATTTCATCATAAAAACAAATTCCACAAATCTCGAAATAATTAGAAAAAGCTAGCTTTTTCTCGATTCAAAACTAGAAGAGCCATTGCATTATTAAAACATAAAGTAGCTAGCAACGGTGGTTGCTCCGATTACAACAGCCGTCGAGACTTCTAACGTGACACCACCACTAGGACTAGGAGCATGAGCCTGGGAAGGAGGAGAACCGGCGCCGCTACCGCCTAGACCTGCAGGTGCACCTGCAGAACTAGCATCACTAGGCGCAGGGGCGGGTGAAGAATTAGACTTCGAGTCCGAAGCAGCAGGGTCAGCGGCGGAAACTATGCCGACAAAGGCAATCAAAACCAAAACAAAAGTAACGATTTGTCGTGCCATTTCTTTGTTTTGTAATGTGGTGTTGTGGTTTACTACCAAAACTTAAAAACAATGGCAAATGGCAATACGAAATGTAGTTATTCTCTATAGTTTATTGTATTAACAAAAGAGAATAACCACACCACACAATTAAGAATGGAGAATGGAGAAGGTTTGAAAATTGTAATATAAAGATTGGAATTCTAATTAAAGAAATTTAATTATTCATCTGATTAACGGATATTAAGGAAAACCATGCATTTTCACTAAAACAACGTGCGTTGGATTTTTCACCTAAAACAGTCGTAAGAAATGCTCAACTTGTCATGGTGTTTGGTATTATGGGAGCTCATGTCTGGTTTTTGTTCGATTTAAATCTAGGGTAAACTACACAGATGACCATCTAACTATAGAGTTAGTGTCGATATGATCACTATGCTTTCAATTTTGGTAAATATACCACTAAACTATTTAATTGGTTTCAATAATGCCACCAACCGTTAAAAAATAACGGAAAGACTATGTGGCTGTTAAATAAACTGGTATAATTATACATTTATTCCTCGTTATTTACATAATTAATCAATTTGGTCCTAATTTTAATTTAATAAAATCAAGGCAAAGAGATAACCCTGGGCGGGTTTAAACTTGGGTATCCAGGTTAAGAGTGGCATGCGTTTACCACTGGACCAAGGGTGGTTTTGTGATATAAAGTACATAATTTAATATATGTGTTAGTTGAATGTTAATGCCAAGAAAAAGTAAATAAATGTGGTTTTAAGGGACTTAAACATGATACACTTATGATGCATAAAAACATCTAACCTGATTAAATAAATCTAATAATTAAATTAAAGTTAACAACATTTTATATGTATTTTAAATTATAGTTAGTGCACGATTTAAAATCAAAATTTTAAAATTATATTAAATTCATTTAGCGAATCCAAATCCACGAACATAACTCAAAATTATATTAAATCATATTCAATTCAATGATTATATACGTGAAATTTTATTTAATCGAGTTAGATGCTTTTACGCATCATAAGTTTCATATTCGAATCCCCTAAAACCACATTTATTTCCTTTTTCTTGGCATTAACAATCAGGTAACACATATATATTAGATTATGTATTTTATATCACAAAACCACCCTTGGCCCAGTGGCAAATTGTTCTCGGTTGTGGCGTGGTATATGTTTGGTTTGGAGGGATGTACGTGCCAATGTATCGTGGATTATTGGTGATGGCACTCGGGTGAATTTTTGGATGGATCTGTGTTTGGTGGTTTCGGTGCTCTTTGGAATCACTTGTTGCATGGGCAAGTTCTTGATGCGCCAAATATGATGGTGTCCGATATGGTCGACGAGTCTGGGTTATGTATGTGGCATGTGTTTGCACATATGATTTCTCGGGAGGCTTGTTTGCGCATTGTTTTTGTATGACCAGTGTGTAGAAATATATGTTTTGATATAATAATTGAAAAATGTTTTGGACTTAATTGAAAATAATTTAAAATATTCTCTAAGTAAAAAATAACTTGAAAATAAGTTTGAAGATGTTTCAAAAGGTTTTGGCAATGTTTGAAACGTTTTTAAGTAGCCAAACCTGTATTTTTAATGTACGCGTTTCAATACAGGCATAAACTGTATCGATACGTTTTGAAACTACCAGAACTCGTTTCGATACAGGGCTCGCCTGTTTCGATACGAATAGGTTTGGTTTCGAAGCACCATTTGGTGTTTCGATACGCCCACGTGGCTTACACCCCAACGACTATTTCCCAAAGACTATTTGAATTGCAGGCTGTTTTAATACGACACTAGGCGTTTCGATATGGGCGTTTCGATACGACCCAAGATGTTTCGATACAACCTCTTCAATGAGCATAACGACTCTTTCTACTCTAGTTGTGTTTTGAAACAGGTAGGTACCGTTTCGATACGGGCAGTTGCAGAATTACATTTATGGTGGGAAATAAAGTCCCCAATAGTCCTCAACGGCTACAAACTCAATTGGGAGTATAAAAAAGGGACCTCCAAGCATCAAAGGAAGACTAATGCTTCAATTGCCAACAACCATATGATGTCAAATTGTCTCTAGAGCTTAATTTATCCATTCTTTGTATAGACAACACTTGTGAGCCTAAATTGTCAAATTTGCTCAAGTTTTTAGGATTGGGTGAGTGCTTAGAGTTGCAAACATCAACCTTGTAAGTGGGATTTTAGTTTGCTTATCTTTATCTATTGTATAGAGGGTTTGATCAAGCTTTGGGCTAGAAAGATTTGATCGTTGTAAGGGTTTCCTCTTCATCATAGAAAAAGGGGACGAATCAATTAGTGGATTGATTGTGAACTCCTTAGTGGGAAGATAATACAGTGGATGTAGGTGCTTGTTAGAAGGTCGAACCACTCTAAATTATCGTGTCTTTTATCTTTTAGCTTCCACACCTCAATCACCCCAAAATCCAACTTCTCCACCACTTGGCAATCCATAACGATTGAAGAAAATCGAGCCTATCAAGTCTAACACAGTGGTTAGCCATCGGGTGTTGGATAGCTTGGGGTGGTTGTCGTCGGCGTCTAGAAAGTTTTTAGTTCGTAGTGCTTATGATATTCGGATTGGTGTATGCTTTGGTCCTTTTGAACCCATTTGGAGGGTGATTGCTGGTTACAAGGGCCTACCACGTGTTTGTCATTTTCTTTGGTTGGTTTGCCATGATAAACTCCTCATGAACAAGGAACGAGTTCGACGTCATATGACTTCCGATAGTAGTTGTTTCAAGTGCGGGGCTTGCAAGGAGGACATCGATCACATATTTCTGCGTTGCTCGAAATCGGTCTTACTCTGGCGAAAGGTGATTAAGAGGGATAAGTTTGACGAGTTTCTTGGGCTCTCGTTTAAAGATTGTTGCTCGTTAATCTTGAGCATACAAATTTATTTGCTATTAATGAATTGAATTGGGAGATATTGTTTGGTATTTTGTTGTGGAATTTGTGGCGCCGCAGAAACGAGTTTATATTTGAACCTCATATCGTGCGTAAAGAGTCCGTTTTGGAGGTGAGCTTGCGCATGTTGCAAACCATAGGTTCGACCTTCACCGTGAGTGCGACTACGCCCAGGGCAGTGACGGGACAGACGTTGCATTGGTTATTGCCGCCGCCAGATTGGCACAAGCTCAATGTCGATAGGGCAATAACCAATGCAACGATTCTAGAGTTGGGTGCTATGGTATTCGAGGAGGATTTGTGTGTGTACAACATTGGAGGCAGAATTTTATGGTCTTTTTAAAGGTTTGATGGCTGCTTGGTCTTTGAGACTTTCTCACTTGGTGGTTGAATCTGATTGTTTGATGGCTATACGGGCGATACAGTCATTTCTAGGGGTGGCCCTTCATTCGGTCTTGTTCCACAAATTGTGGATTTGTTATCCCGTGATTGGGAGGTCCGATTGGAACATGTAGTGCGTGACCGGAACAAGGTTGCTGATGGAATGGCCCGTAGAGCGACCTTTGAGGATTTGGTTTGTCGACGTTACTTTGATCCTCCTTTGGATATTGTTCATTTGCTACAAGCGGATGAATCTAGTTAAGGTTCTTTGGTTGTTTTGTCGAGGTTATCCTTGTTATGAATATTTTATTATTATTAGGTGTACTCTTTTCCTCCATTTAGGTTATGGAGGTTTTTAACGAGGCATCTTTTAATAATCCCTTCATTAATCAAAAAATTATACCTCTTTTCTGCAATAGGTGCCTAAACTATTTTTTTGGCTAAAATAAGTGCCTACAGTTTCATTTCGTTTCTGTTTTAAGGTAACACCGCTAATTTTTTTAACACCCAATCAAAATTTGACACCTTTTTTTAAAAAAAAAAACTTAAAAAAGGAAAATATTTTTTAAAAATGTAAAATTACTCAAAAATTTTAAAATAGTCCCAAATCCAAACACCAATATTGTCGTCGTTGATAGCCTTGCCGGACCTCATCACTGCCGTCGTCGGAGTCTTTCGCCGTTGTCGGAGTCTCCCGCCGTCGTCCCCCGCCCATTTCCCCCAACCATACATCGGCAAGAGGCGTCCCAATCAGACGTCGAACAATTGGAGCCTTTCGCGTTCTTCGTTTGTCGTCCGATTGGCACGCTTCCTGCCGGTTATCGGCAATGGGTGGTTGTGGGAAATGGACGGGGGACTCCGTTGACGGCGGCGGTGGGGTCCGGCGAGGCTATCAGCGACGCAATGACGTTAATTTTGAGTTTTGGGGTTTTAAGAATTTGGGTCTGTTTTGTAATTTTTTAAAATTTTGGGAAATTTCAATTTATTTTTTCAGTTTGTTTTTGAAAATAATGATAAAAAATAAAAACTATGTGTCATGTTATAATTGAGTGATGATTTTTTTGACATATTAATTTTAAGACGGGTAAAAATAAAATATTAAACACTTATTTAAGCAAAAAAATAATTAAGACACCTATTACAAAAAAGTGGCAAAATTTAGATACCTATAAGTATCTTATAGTTAAGCCTTACTATTACATTACACTTTTGGTTGAGGAGTTAAATATAAGTATATAACTTTTAAATTTCGGACTAGTTACTGTTAATTTCAATTTCAATTTATTGTGTTTTTATTTTTTCTGTTACAATTTATTTATTTTGGGCTGTTTTTTATTTTGATTTTTAATAAAATTCAACCGACATATTGTTAAAAAAATAAGTATATTATTTTTAATTTTATAGAAATTTTAAAATTATAATGATTGAATTTAGTTCGATTGACATGTGGTTAGATACATAAGAGAATGTAAGATTGAACATGTTTAAGTGCTCAATATCCTCTTATTTATAAGTAAGAATAAGTCTAAGTAGTATATACATTGTATCAAACTACATGTAAAAAACCAAATTTACATTAAATTATTATTGGTTTAAAAGGTATTATTATTGATCCAAGAGAAAAAAAGGGTTAACAGAGTGAATATAATAGTATCTTAAATAAAACATAATTTCATTTTTTTATTTTTTTAATAGTCTTAGGTAATACAAAATAGTATATGTTTATTTTTTTTCTTAACCTCTTAATAAGAGGTACACACGCTGCACATAAAATTGTTCAAACTCAGATCAATTAGGAAGAACATCATCATCTTTTCTATTAAGACTACTCGTTCGATTAAAATAGTTCATCTTTAAACCGTTCAAATTAATCCAATAATTTTTTTTAATAATTTTGATTCATTTGAACAGTCAAGACATTGACAAAAAAAAATCAGTTGCTTTGTTAACAAAATTAAGTAATAAACTCCTTTCTTTTTATAAAAATTATTTTCTTATTTTTGCCCCATGATTTTATATTTTACCCTAAACTCTAAGAAAATAAAAACGAAAACGGACTCTATTCTCTAAAACCAAACGCATTAACGTCTCAAAATAGGAAATATCTGCATGATAATATTTGAGATGAACAAAACTTTTGTTTGAAAATGCAGCTATTCATTGCTTTTCTTTATTCATAAAAGAATTCATCAGATCTCAAAATAATTAGAAAAAGGTTAGCTTTTTCCTCAATTCTAAACTAGGAAAGCCATTGCATTCTTAGATATGCTTAAAACATAAAGTAGCTAGCAACGGCGGTTGCTCCGACTACGGTAATCGTCGAGACTTTCGACACGGCCCCGTCGCCATGAACAGGAGCAGGAGCCAGAGAAGGAGGAGAACCGGCATCGCCTTTTGGTGCATCTGCTGCAAGACTAACACCACCAGGTGCGGGGGCGGGCGAAGAACCGGAAGCAGGGGATGCGGCAGAAACCATACCAACAAAGGCAATCAAGACCAAAGCAAGAGCAACGATTTGACGTACCATTTTTTATTTGATAATTTGGTATTTATAGTCGAGAATTTTAAAAAATAGCGATAATAAATGTAATTATTCTCTAAAATTTATTGTATTAATAATAGAGAATAACCACACAACACAATACAATGAAGAATAAAGAAGTTGTAAAAAAATATTATATAGCGATTGAAATTCTAAATCGAGGAAATTCAATTATTCAACTGTTTTACGAGTATCATGGGAAACCATGCCTTTCCAACTAAACAATCTTAAGAAATGCTCAACTTGTCGTGCAGTTTGGTATTATCAAAGTTTATGTCTGGTTTTGTTTAAAAATATTTTGAGAATTTATTGATTGGTTAAAAGACTTGTTTACAGAAGTTGCATCGACTCATGTGTCACGATTATGTTTACTTTTTTATTTAATTGTTGTATTACTAACTGACCTGTAGAACGTTGAGGTATTCTCTAAATATGAGCGCAAGTGCACACTCTTGTCAAGTTGTAATATAAAAATATCGTCTCTCACGAGGATTGGACAGCTAACTCAAAGATAAATTTCCGCACACAAAATATTAAATGCACAATTAAATTTTAGTTTATAAAAGAATAAAAAGTAAATAAACACAAGTAAATAATAGAACAGATCGGATTGATAGAATGGGTCAGGTGGAACGGAAGATGGCAGATTGGTGCTTCGACGCTTTCGTTGCCTCCGCAGGTGGAACGAACGATTGGCTCGGCGGCAAACTCGGTAGACCTTCAAGGCTCGACAGAACGCTTCGATAGTGATTTAGCTTATGTCTAAGTCAGAATATTGTTGATGCCCGTTGCAGAAATACCCGTCGACGTGAATCTTGCAATGAACAACAACTTTTGGTTCGTCCTCTTTTAGCCGCCTTAAACCCTAACCTATGTCTAGGCTGGATTGATCAACACCTGGTATTGATGAGATCGTTCTTACTTCTTTCGTGAGTTTGACTCTCTCGATGCCAAACAAATAGATTGCTCACAATCGATCTTTCGAACTTAATTGAAAACAATGAAGAACATAAAATAAGCAAACCTTGAATTTATTGCAAACACAAACTTAAACCTAAATAACCGTTCTCACAACTACTTTACAACTTAACCCAAACCCTAGAGAATTTAGAACATAGTGGCGCCAAGAAAACACAAGAGAAATCTAAGCTATGACGACTATAAATTGTCTAAAATACAAGGTAAGGTCGGGTATATATAGGGCATAAGCCTAGGTTAAGTCCTTCTTGGAGTAGAAGTCTTCCTCATCATAAAGTAGCTTTTGCATTGAATGTATCCTTTAAATTCTGACTTCTTTGACTTAAAGTTGGACTCCTTGTGGCACAAGTAACCTTAAGCCGCCTTGGATAATCTCCCCTTGAACGGCTCTGTCTGTTGTTTCCGACATCAAGAGATTGCGTGGATGGGCTCATTGGACTCAGAAAATTAGGCTCTTCCAATCGCACTCTAATTCACCAATTCCTCTAGTTGCTGCCCAGGGCGGCAGTTATGGCGGCTGCAGCTACTCGGCAGCTTATCTCTCTATGTTGAGCTACTTCAGTACAACTCATTGACTTGCTGCCTCAGCATCTGCTCCTCTCTCATTCTGCTAGCTTCTAGTACCTAAAACTAAAATTAAACTAAAACAATACTTTTTCTCACCTGTAACACCCGTGTTTTGGGCCTATGAGTTAACCGGGTTTATAGTTCGAGTCAATAAAATTTAAATTAAAACAATTCAACCTAATTTGTGATGTAATTGAGCTTTAATAAGAGGGGAGGGACCTACATTGCGAATTTACCCAAAAGTTTTAAAAAAGGAAGACAACTTTTAAAGTTGTTATCTTCTCCCCCTTTTCCCCTCTATTTCCACGTGAAAACACAAAAACCCCTCTCCAAACTCTCTCAAACTTCAAGTTACTATTCCATTCGATTTCAACTTCATTTCAAGGTGTTTTTGAAAGGTAAACATGTTCTCTTACTCTCCTCTTTATCCTCTATCTACCTATGGTCTTGGATTTCAAAAACATGGACTTTTAAAATGTTAGGGTTTTACTAAAAGCTTGGATTTTTATGAGATTTTCATCTTGTTTTGATAAATTGGGTTGGGGCTTTGTTTACTCATGATGAAATACACATTATATGTTAATTTGGTTGAATTTTGATGAAAATCCGTAGTAGGGTCTTAGGGCAAGTTTTAAGGTGTCAAACTTGGGTTTTTGGGAGGTTTAAGGTTGAAATTGAAGGGTTGTTGGTTTAGGGATATTAGGAAGGTGTTTTGGGATCATTTGAGAGTCATTTGGGTGTTTGAAAGTAGAGTTTTCAGCCAAGGTTTGAGGGAGTACGAATTTGTTATATTTGGGGGTTGAATGTGGTTGGAAATTGTGGATGAAGTTGGTTTGAATTCAATGATTATGTGTTGATTGAATATTAGCATTGATTGTGGCTATTGGTTGTGTTTTTGGTTGACTAGAAACAAGAGGGATCGTCGAAGAAGCTTTGGGACCGAATCCGGGTTCGTAGGAGTTTCGCTTGGTAGCTAAGGAAGGGCGGTGAGTGGTTTCAAACTTGATTTAAAGTTTGGTTCGAGTATGTGTAGTGTGTGTGCAAGTGTGCTTGGTAGGCCACATCCTTTTAACTCAAGTAGTTAAATTAGCCTTGTTCTCCTTAAATGCTAATGTGCTTGTTGACTATGCTCTTGTGCTTGTGGTTAATTGGTGCTAGTGTATTCATGAAATGTATATGTATGTGATGAGCATGGAGTGTGGTTGATGATATATAATGTGGTTATGATAATTGGCACTAAATAAATTACCGGTTGTAAATGATCGATCATTAGGATTAGTGTGCACACAAATTGAGTCAAAACGTACGTGGCCTTGATGGCGTTAAGTCATCAAGGAGGAGTACGGTGATGTAATATTCCACCGGAAGCTTTTATTTATTTCTACGGGATGATGAGTGGAATCCCATCCGTAGGGCATGTGGCGATGAGTGGAATCCCGCACATGCAAGGTTCGGTGATGAGTGTAATCCCACCGAGGTAAAGTGTTGTTGAGGTTTAAATCCGCACAATCGGGGTAATTTAAAGTGGCCAATTAACTCGTTCATATATTGTGATATGTGGTGTTGATCTATGCTGGTGGTATATGGTGTTGTTACATGATGTGGATGTTGATGATAGAGTTTAATAGAGTATGAGAAACCATATTATGCCACTGGAAAGACTAGCTAGGTCTACTTGATTATATGTCAATGTTTGATATGTGTGAGATTAGGATTTACATGCTTGAACCCTGCATTGTTGATGTTTTTCGTTTTAGAGCACCCTCACTAAGCTTATAGCTTACGCTCTCAATGTTCAACAATGTAGATCATTAGCGTGGTGTTAGCTCGAGGCAAGGCAAGAAGGGCTTCCAAGTTTGTGACTCAAGTACGGTGGTTGATTTTGTATTAGTTAGCAATGTGGCAAGGGTTGTGTATGAGCTTGTATGACTCATTTACATGTGTTGATGTTGGATTGACTATGGTTTGTAAGCATGATATGCTATGATGAATGTTGTGTGTGTTAGCTTGTATGACCTTAAATGTTGAAATGCCTATTGTTGGAATGCCATGCTTGAAAGCTATGTTGCTTGAATGTTTGTGCACCACTTTGTGTTGTTTAGTGCCCTTTGGTTTCTTGTGAAAGCATGCTTTTATGGTTGGTTTGCCTTAGGATTGATGATAGTGTGTTGGTTGAAGTTTTAGGGGATTTAAGGGCCTCATTGTGCCTTAAATCAGCTCAAACCTGCAAGTTCGTAGCAGGGGTATCGATACGGTTGGTCCTGTATCGATACAGCCTTCTTGTTTCAGGCCTCGTGTTTCGATACGCGAGGGGGCGTATCGATACCATTTTGGTCACTAGAGCTACTGTCCATTTCGGTATCGATACGGGCCTTTGGAGTATCGATACGGTCATCTTAGCGTTGACCGTGGGAAGTCAACCGTTGAGGAGGGTATCGATACACTCCTTGGGCGTATCGATACGGTCTCCACGGGTTGACTCTGACCAGTTGACCAAGTCAAGGGGTATCGATACACCCCTTAAGTGTATCGATACCGCCTGCAGTTTAAGTTTAAAATTGAGCTGTAAAATGTTGGGTTGAGTTCGTTTGTTTGTTTCGTAAATGTTGTTCCGCTGTGTGATCACTTAGGATTTAATACTCCTCTAGACAAGATTTAAAATGAAAAAAATAGGTTGCTAACCGAGGGGGAATCCTTAAGGGGTTTCACTCGGTTTTCCCCGTGTAGCCCACTCGGACCGGGACGAGGGGGTTACATTTGTTGGTATCAGAGCCTGAGGTTACCGAGACCTCGGGCAGGTAAGTGAGGTAAGCTTTATGTGTTAAATGATTGTGTTGTTCGATGCATGTCTTGCCATGAATTCTTGAATATTTGACTGTTCGTATGATGTTTTGAAGCATAAATTGTCGTGTCTGGTGTGGAGTGTGTGCCCATTGCTACTATTACATAATTTAAAAAAATATTTTTGGAAAGATGAGTACTTGAGCACTATTGGACCCTTGCTTTGGCTAACGTAATCCTTATCTGTTTCTTGTTGTAGTTTATACCTTGCTAGCTGTATCGTGAGACCACGTGTGAGGCCTAGGATGGTTCGACCGGAACCACGGGCAGAGGCTCCGAGAGTTGAGCCAGTAGTTAGGGTTGAGGCTCAAGTGGGAGAGCCTGTGGATGGAGTTGGAGCTCCTCCACCACCTCCTCCACCGGGAGCGGGAGGTGAGGCCGGGGCCGAAGGATAGGAACCACAGGGAGGTCAAGGTGGCCAAGGATCGGCCGGGATAGACTTAGCTCCGTTGGTTCAGGCGATAGCCGGGGCATTTCAGGCTGCGGTAGCTGGAGGGCAGGCAGCTCATCATCAGGGTGAGGGCACTGGATTGCCTTTAGAGAGACTTCGGGGCCTTGGGGCCGAAGAGTTCAGAGGTGCTACTCCAGAGCGATCAGAGTTGTGGTTTGAGAAGACTGTCCGTATTCTTGCTCAGATGGGGTGCACCGGTGAGCGCAAGTTGGGATGTGTTGAGTCTTTGCTTCAGGGTGATGCCTACTGTTGAGTGTGTAAAAGTTCTATTATTTACACCCTTTTTAACCCATATTTCTGCTGCATTCAAGCATCATTGCATTGCATTTAGGTTAGTTTTCAGTAAAACATCACAATTTTATAAAAGGCACGAATTCTACTAAAAGATGGCATATTTTGCAGGTAGCTGCCATAGTTGACGATGAAGGCAGGCGCAGGGCAGATAAGCAGAAGAGCTGAACTGAACAAGCAGACGAAGAAGACGAACCTGTCATGGACCTGTCGTGACAGCAAGGTGACAGCATCCTTATGAAGAGGAAAAGTAAAGTGGACCTCGATAGATAGAGAAAAATCTGCTCGTCTGTCGTGTGAAAGCCAAATATTTTTCCAAGCCCCGGATCAAAAGATATGTCAAGCCAAAGCTCAAGGAGAGGAATTCCCATGAAACAAGGAGGACGGCTGAAAAGTAGGAATCCTTAGAGATTAAGCATTCATTAGAATCTCACTTTTCATTAAAGTTGTAATCCTTGTTAACTTAGAATACTTGAGCCCAAAGCTTATATAAGGGCATAGATTTAACCTAGGAGGAGAGACACCCCATAACCGAGAACCTAAACCCCTCTTCCGTTTACCCGTCGTCGACATGTTCTAAAAACCCCCTAGGGCCACGGGTTGTTTTGTAAAGTAGTTGCAAGGGTTGTTTTGTTTTAGGATTTTCCAAGTTCAATAAAGTAAACTTCAAGTTCTCTTATTTTGGTTTTAATATCTTGCAAGAGCATCGGGAGAGCATTGTGAGGTTATCTATTTACTTAGCATCGGGAGAGTTAAGTATACGAAAGAAATAAGAGCAAGTTCTCTAGTTTATAGTTGAACTATCTTGTGCCTAGGGATAGGGCAAGGTTAAGTGGCTAAGGAAGAATTCATACACATCGGTGTTCATCCTTCGATTCACGCCGGGAGGTATCATCAAAGATGTGATCATCGACAGACTTGGACCTAGGGATAGGCCAATGCAGATCTGGGATTCTTGCCAAACTTGAACGTACTGAGTTGGTGTGTTTGCTGCCGCGACGACCAACGGACAGCTGCCGCGACAGGTGCTGCCAGCGACAGGCGCGACGACAGAACTGGAGTTCCTAAGTAATACAATACCTGCACTACTGAGCAATTCAATACCAGCCCATTCTCTCTATCTTGATTTCTCTACTTTTATTTTCCAGTATTCTTTATTATTTTCGTGACAATATCTTAATCTATTCTTTTCCCCTTGTGCAGATAGCGAAGGAAAGGGTTAGCCCAGTCCCTGTGGAGACGATATCCGATACTCTAGTATCACTTTACTACTTGTGTCGTGTACACTTGCACTACATTGCGATAGACACTTTTACACGCAACACCTACACCTGGTGGGTCACCGTTACTTCGGGTATGGATGAGACCGAGATCACTTGGGAGTTCTTTGAGACAGCTTTCCGTAAGAAGTATCTGGGTCCGCGATACCTCGATGAGAGGAAGAGAGAGTTTATGGCATTGCTTCAGGAGAGTATGTCTGTGACCGACTATGAGATCCGATTTGTCAGATTGAGTCAGTATGCACCTGAGCTTGTACCTACTGAGGTGGAGCGTTGTAACCGCTTCCGTTATGGGTTGAGTGAAGAGATCAAGACGTATACTCTAGCTTCAGATTACACTGATTTTGATGTCTTGGTCGCGAGGGCCAAGGACTTAGAGCACAGTTTGAGTTTGACCAGGCGGTCAGGTGGATCTGGTTCGGGTAAGAGGTCCAGCAACTTTGATAGAGGTGATGCCAAGAGGCATCGGGACAACAGACATCATTATGATCATAGGCGTGGTGGCGGTAACCACGGTAGGGGCCATCAGGGTCAGAGAGCTGGTGGGAAGTTGCCCACATGTGCTACTTGCGGGAGGAACCACACCGGTGAGTGTTGGGGAAATTTTCATTCTTGTTGGAGTTGTGGTGCGAGAGACCTCATTAGGCGTGACTGTCCACATCAGGTGGGACAGGCACCAGCTCAGGCTCCTGCTAGAGCCAATGACTTTCAGAGAGGCCGCGGGCGCAGTAGAGGTAACTTCCAGCCGAGGAACGATGGTCAGAGGAACTTAGCACATGTAGTTGCAGTTCAGCCAGAGGGCGGAGGTCAGGCCAAAGTTTATGCTCAGCGTGGAGATCAGCATGACACCGATGTGATCGCAGGTAACTTCTCGATACAGTCTTTGGGTTTGCTTTCTTTGATTGACTCTGGGTCTACACATTCCTACATATTGAGTGAGCATGCACGGTCTTTGAATTTGCCATGTGAGATGTTAGAGGTAGGAGTTAGTGTTACTAGTTCCTTTGGGGACACGGTAGTAGTTAGGAAGATGTACCGAAGGTGTCCGTTAATGGTTTAGGGGCATGTGTTTCCAGTGGATATGATGGAACTTCCTTTCTATGGTTTTGATGTAATTTTGGGTATGGACTGGCTCACGGAGCATAGAGCTAGGATAGATTTTGAAACTAAGCGGATTTCTTTGAGGCTCACAGATGACTATGAGATTGTAGTGGTGGGTGAGAACGTGAAGTTCTTGTCCAATGTGGTTTCAGTATTAGAGGCTAAGAGATTAGTTGAGTTGGGGTGTGAAGCATACCTAGCGTATGTGATGAACCCTAACATGAGTGAGGTTAGACCTCAGGACATCCGGACAGTATGTGACTTCTCTAGTGTGTTTCCGGAAGAGTTGCCAGGGTTACCACCGGACAGAGAGGTAGAGTTCAGCATTGAGACTTATTTCTATTCAGCTCATGTTTCGATTGCTCCGTATCGTATGGCACCGAAAGAATTGAAAGAGTTGAAGACTTAGTTGCAAGAATTGACAGATAGAGGTTTTATTCGGCCTAGTTCTTCACCTTGGGGTGCACCAGTTTTGTTTGTGAAGAAGAAAGATGGAAGTATGAGAATGTGCATAGACTACAGACAGTTAAATCAGTTGACAGTGAAGAATAAATATCCGTTGCCTAGAATTGATGACTTGTTTGATCAGTTGAGAGAAGCATCGGTCTTTTCGAAGATTGATTTGAGATCGGACTATTACCAGCTAAAGGTAAGAGAAGTTGATGTACCGAAGACGGCCTTTAGGACTAGATATGGTCATTATGAGTTTTTAGTCATGCCATTTGGGTTGACTAATGCACCGACAGCTTTCATGTACATGATGAATATGATCTTTCATCAGTATCTAGATCAGTTTGTAGTTGTATTTATCGATGACATCTTGGTGTACTCGCGAACTGAAGAAGACCATGACCGACACTTGAGACTTGTTTTGAAGACTTTGCTAGATCATCAGTTGTATGCGAAGCTCAGCAAATGTGAGTTCTGGATCCGCAAGGTAGTCTTCTTAGGACATGTAGTGTCAGCCGATGGGATTAGAGTTGATACGAAGAAGATTGAAGCCATTGTTGAGTGGAAGCAACCGAAGTCTGTGACAGAGGTACGTAGCTTCCTAGGCTTAGCCGGATACTATATGAGGTTTGTAGAGGGTTTCTCTAAGTTAGCCGCTTCTTTGACACAATTACTACAGAAGAGTATTCAGTTTGAGTGGACAGATGCAAGACAGTTGAAGACCCATGAGCGCAACTATCCGACCCATGACATAGAGTTAGCTGCAGTTGTGTTTGCCCTGAAGATTTGGAGGCACTATTTGTACGGTGAGAGATGCACAGTGTACACCGATCACAAGAGTTTGAAATACATTATGACTCAGCGAGATTTGAATCTCAGACAGCGTAGATGGTTAGAGCTGCTAAAAGACTATGATCTTACCATTGAGTACCATCCGGGTAAGGCCAATGTAGTGGCCGATGCTTTGAGTAGGAAGATGGTCGTGGACTTGAGAGCTATGTTTGCTAGATTGAGTTTGTCCGGAGATGGTGGCTTGGTAGCCGAGCTTCAGGTTAGACCTACTCTAGGTCAGTTGATTAGAGAGAAACAACTCTTAGATAGATCTTTAGCACCTCACGTGCAAGATATAGCCTAGGGTAGATCTTCAGACTACATTTTCAGTACTGATGGGGTTTTGTGTTTCAAAGATAGAATAGTTGTACCAGAGGACGTTGACTTGAGACGTACGATCTTGACTGAAGCCCACAGTAGTCCGTTTGCTATGCATCCTGGAAGTACGAAGATGTACCGTGACTTGAAGAATGAGTACTTTTGGGTTGGCTTGAAGAGAGATGTGGCCGACTTTGTGAGTAAATGCTTAGTGTGTCAGAGAGTGAAGGCGGAACATCAGGTTCCCTCAGGTTTGTTACAGCCGTTGAAAATTCCGGAATGGAAGTGGGAGAACATCACCATGGATTTTGTTTCGGGTTTGCCTTTGACTCCTATGAAGAAGAACTCAGTTTGGGTGATAGTAGATCGTTTTACGAAGTGTGCTCACTTCTTGGCAGTCAACACTACTTACACTTTAGATAGATTGGCCGATTTGTACATCGGTGAGATTGTTAGGCTGCATGGTGTGCCGAAGTCCATTGTGTCAGATAGAGATCCGCGGTTTACTTCTAGATTTTGGGAGTGTCTGCATACAGCTTTGGGTACCCGTTTCAACTTCAGCACTTCTTATCATCCTCAGTCGGATGGTCAGTCAGAGAGAGTTATTCAGATCTTAGAGGACATGTTACGTTGTTGTTCCATTGACTTTCAGGGTACTTGGGAGAAGCATTTGCCTCTAGTAGAGTTTGCGTACAATAATAGCTTTCAGTCGAGCATTCAGATGGCTCCGTATGAGGCCTTGTATGGCCGGAAGTGTATGACTCCAGTTTGTTGGGCCGAGGTAGGACGGAAATTGTTACCTATGCCGGATTTGCTCAAGAGGACAACCGACAAGGTAAAATTGATTTGTGATCGCTTGAAAGCTGCTTCGGATAGGCAGAAGTCCTATGCCGATTTGAAGAGGAAGGAAGTCGAGTTCTCAGTGGGTGAGAGAGTATTCTTGATGGTATCTCCGTGGAAGAAAGTGATGAGATTTGGCCGAAAGGGGAAGTTGAGTCCGAGGTACATAGGACCGTATGAGATAGTGAAGAGGGTTGGTCCCGTTGCTTATCAGTTGCGTTTGCCATCCGAGTTAGAGAAGATACATAATGTGTTACATGTTTCGATGTTTCGTAAGTATAGGTCCGATCCATCACATGTTATGCCCGTAGAAGAGATTGAATTGAATCCGGATTTGACTTATGAAGAAGAGCCCGTTGAGATCTTAGCTTCTGATAGTAAGGTGTTGAGGGGTAGATCGATTGAGTTAGTGAAGGTGCGGTGGCAACGTAGAGGTGTGGACGAGGCCACTTGGGAGAGGAAGGAGGATATGGAAAAGCAGTTTCTGTATCTCTTTCAGTCAGGTAATTTCGGGGACGAAATTCCTTAAGTGGGAGAGAGTTGTAACACCTGTGTTTTGGGCCTAGGAGTTAACCGGGTTTATAGTTCGAGTCAATAAAATTTAAATTAAAACAATTCAACCTAATTTGTGATGTAATTGAGCTTTAATAAGAGGGGAGAGACCTACATTGCGAATTTACCCAAAAGTTTTAAAAAAGGAAGACAACTTTTAAAGTTGTCATCTTCTCCCCCTTTTCCCCTCTATTTCCACGTGAAAACACAAAAACCCCTCTCCAAACTCTCTCAAACTTCAAGTTACTATTCCATTCGATTTCAACTTCATTTCAAGGTGATTTTGAAAGGTAAACATGTTCGCTTACTCTCCTCTTTATCCTCTATCTACCTATGGTCTTGGATTTCAAAAACATGGACTTTTAAAATGTTAGGGTTTTACTAAAAGCTTGGATTTTTATGAGATTTTCATCTTGTTTTGATAAATTGGGTTGGGGCTTTGTTTACTCATGATGAAATACACATTATATGTTAATTTGGTTGAATTTTGATGAAAATCCGTAGTAGGGTCTTAGGGCAAGTTTTAAGGTGTCAAACTTGGGTTTTTGGGAGGTTTAAGGTTGAAATTGAAGGGCTGTTGGTTTAGGGATATTAGGAAGGTGTTTTGGGATCATTTGAGAGTCATTTGGGTGTTTGAAAGTAGAGTTTTCAGCCAAGGTTTGAGGGAGTACGAATTTGTTATATTTGGGGGTTGAATGTGGTTGGAAATTGTGGATGAAGTTGGTTTGAATTCAAGGATTATGTGTTGATTGAATATTAGCATTGATTGTGGCTATTGGTTGTGTTTTTGGTTGACTAGAAGCAAGAGGGATCGTCGAAGAAGCTTTGGGACCGAATCCGGGTTCGTAGGAGTTTCGCTTGGTAGCCAAGGAAGGGCGGTGAGTGGTTTCAAACTTGATTTAAAGTTTGGTTCTAGTATGTGTAGTGTGTGTGTAAGTGTGCTTGGTAGGCCACTTCCTTTTAACTCAAGTAGTTAAATTAGCCTTGTTCTCCTTAAATGCTAATGTGCTTGTTGACTATGCTCTTGTGCTTGTGGTTAATTGGTGCTAGTGTATTCATGAAATGTATATGTATGTGATGAGCATGGAGTGTGGTTGATGATATATAATGTGGTTATGATAATTGGCACTAAATAAATTACTGGTTGTAAATGATCGATCATTAGGATTAGTGTGCACACAAATTGAGTCAAAACGTACGTGGCCTTGATGGCGTTAAGTCATCTAGGAGGAGTACGGTGATGTAATATTTCACCGGAAGCTTTTATTTATTTCTACGGGATGATGAGTGGAATCCCATCCGTAGGGCATGTGGCGATGAGTGGAATCCCGCACATGCAAGGTTCGGTGATGAGTGTAATCCCACCGAGGTAAAATATTGTTGAGGTTTAAATCCGCACAATCGGGGTAATTTAAAGTGGCCAATTAACTCATTCATATATTGTGATATGTGGTGTTGATCTATGTTGGTGGTATATGGTGTTGTTACATGATGTGGATGTTGATGATAGAGTTTAATAGAGTATGAGAAACCATATTATGCCACTGGAAAGACTAGCTAGGTCTACTTGATTATATGTCAATGTTTGATATGTGTGAGATTATGATTTACATGCTTGAACCCTGCATTGTTGATGTTTTTCGTTTTAGAGCACCCTCACTAAGCTTATAGCTTACGCTCTCAATGTTCAACAATGTAGATCATTAGCGTGGCGTTAGCTCGAGGCAAGGCAAGAAGGGCTTCCAAGTTTGTGACTCAAGTACGGTGGTTGATTTTGTATTAGTTAGCAATGTGGCAAGGGTTGTGTATGAGCTTGTATGACTCATTTACATATGTTGATGTTGGATTGACTATGGTTTGTAAGCATGATATGCTATGATGAATGTTGTGTGTGTTAGCATGTCTTTAGATGCTAGGTTGCCTTGTTATAGTGCAAACCTCTTTATGCTTACCATGTGCCTTTTAAGGCCTTTGAGTTCCTTGTATGACCTTAAATGTTGAAATGCCTTTTGTTGGAATGTCATGCTTGAAAGCTATGTTGCTTGAATGTTTGTGCACCACTTTGTGTTGTTTAGTGCCATTTGGTTTCTTGTGAAAGCATGCTTTTATGGTTGGTTTGCCTTGGGATTGATGATAGCGTGTTGGTTGAAGTTTTAGAGGGATTTAAGGGCCTCTTGTGCCTTAAATCAGCTCAAACCTGCAAGTTCGTAGCAGGGGTATCGATACGGTTGGTCCCGTATCGATACACCCTTCTTGTTTCAGGCCTCGTGTTTCGATACGCGAGGGGGCGTATCGATACCATTTTGGTCACTGGAGCTACTGTCCATTTTGGTATCGATACGGGCCTTTGGAGTATCGATACGGTCATCTTAGCGTTGACCGTGGGAAGTCAACCGTTGAGGAGGGTATCGATACACTCCTTGGGCGTATCGATACGGTCTCCACGGGTTGACTCTGACCAGTTGACCAAGTCAAGGGGTATCGATACACCCCTTAAGTGTATCGATACCGCCTGCAGTTTAAGTTTAAAATTGGGCTGTAAAATGTTGGGTTGAGTTCTTTTGTTTGTTTCGTAAATGTTGTTCCGCTGTGTGATCACTTAGGATTTAATACTCCTCTAGACAAGATTTTAAATGAAAAAAATAGGGTTGCTAACCGAGGGGGAATCCTTAAGGGGTTTCACTCGGTTTTCCCCGTGTAGCCCACTCGGACCGGTCATCCGGCCAGACCGGGACGAGGGGGTTACATCACCAAATTAAAGATATTCAATATAAACAAGGTAAAGTAAAGAATACTGTAGATAATGCATGCATGCACCTAAATGTGCCTAAAATGTACTTAAGAACAACAATAATATGAGATGGAATGCACACAAAATATATGACTTATGAGCACTTTACACTAACCTGAGCGGATCTTGAAAGAGCCTATTTAGAATTTTAAAAAATTAGATGACTAAACTAAAATTTTGAAGAGCTCAATTTATAATTTAGGGGTTCAAATCATAACATTTACTTTGAGAATTTAATAATTCTATGCTTAAAAAAAAAGAGAGATATGATCCTATTATTTAAGGACAATTATTCTGTATACTGTATACAAGCAGTAGTGTAAATTTTCTTTACACAAGCATACCTAATTCTAGGCTAAAATCTAAAATTGAAATTCCTAAACTCTAAACAATAAATCCCAAATTCCAACCACAAACTTAAAATTTTATATCCTACAATATAAACTCATAACATCTAAACCCTTAAACTAACCCACTTATGAAAACTATATTTCCACCCCCGGCGTATTAAATAATAATCCATTATTTAGTAGTATGTTTTAATTCATAATTACAAGACCAAGTAATCAAGTTACTTTATTTACTTACTATACTAACAAAACTAAAATTTACATTTTAAAAACAAATATTCTTTATCCTTTTGTTTTCTTTTTTATGCCACAACACTAAACAACTAAATTATAAATCATAAATCCTAAACTTAAAAATTACACCATACACCTCACAACATAAACCCTAATTCAATACATAATTTTAAACTTTAACCGTAAACACAATTTTTTTAGTATTAACGTATAAATAAGAGCAAAAAAAAAAGTAGAAAATTACTATTCCATTTTAAGTCATTTCCCTTTTTATATTCAAGTTATTATCTTCTTCTTCTTTTTCTTCTATATTTTTAGTTTTAGGTATATTTTTATTGTGAATCTTCTAATTTAAATGTTTACTTTTTATTTGTGAATTGAATTGAATTTTATTTCCATAGATTTTTTTGGATAAATAGTTTTTTATTCATCCAAAAAAACTTCCAACAAACCAATCCAAAACACCACAAATCTAAACTAAAAACAAAGCCAACAACTATACAGACTCCAATCTTAGCTAAAAAAAAGAATTCACAAATTTAGGATGGCCCAATAATCTCATACGAACATCCTGTCTAATAAGCTCAAACAAAACAATAGTTTGTTTTTATATAATAACATTTTAAATTGTTTTTAATTTAAATTTTAATTAATAAAATATTTTGTTCTTTTAATTTTTAGATTTAAATGTTTAATATACTCTTAATGTTCACAATATTTGATCAAAATCCGTGCCTAACCGGCACCTTTAGACACGATTCGTTTCATTATTTTTTGCTACCTATGGTTCATGTTTTATACTGTTGGAAGTTGGAACTACTTTTTTTTGGTTCGAGTACAAAAAATCTTTATCTTATTTAAAATTAGATTTATTTAATTACGTTAAAACTAAAATGAATAATATTTGCATGATATTATTTGAGACAGCAAAAACTATTTCAAAATGCAGCAATTCATTGCATTTTTTATTCACAAAAACAAATTCAACAGATCGAAATCTATTCAGAATATAAAGTAGCTAGCAATGACGGTTGCTCCAACTATGACAATCCTTGAGACTTTCAACATGGCCCCGTCGCTGTGAGTAGCCGGAGCCTGAGAAGGAGGAGAACCGGCACCGGCACCGTCTGGGCCACTTGGTGCACCTGCAGAGCTAGCACCACCAGGTGCGGGGGCGGGTGACGAAGACACCTTGGAGTCAGAAGCAGCAGGGGCGGCGGCGGAAACCAAGCCGACAAAGGCGATCAAGACCAAAGCAAGAACAACAATTTGACGTGCCATTTCTTTGTTTTGTAATTTGGTGCAGCCGTGCAGGTGTTTATAGCCCAGAATTAAAAAGAATGTCAATAAAAAATGTAGTTATTCTCGTATTAACAATAGAGAATAACCACACAACACAATGGAGAATGGAGAAGGTTTCAAAATTTTATATAGCTTTTAAAATTCTAAATTGAGGAGGTTCGATTTTTCAACTGTTTCACGAATATTACGAAAAACCATGCATTTTCAATAAAAGAACGTGACATGGAAATCTCAACTAAAGCAATATTAAGAAATGTTCAACTTTAAATGATATTACATTAATAATAGTGTTTGTTATTTATGAAAATTGAATCAAATAAAAATGTTATGTATAGAAAATGTACAAAATTTAAGTTTTAATCTTAAGTTTTAAATCCCAAAATTTCTAAATCTTAAAGAATACATCATATCCCAAACTCTCTAAATGCTGATATTAAACCCTAACCCTAAACTTTTAGGGTAGAAGTATAAATACGAATACCGAAAAAAAGCTGAAGATATTTTTATATTAATAAAAAATTACTTGTCTCAAAATAAGACGTAAAATAAGACATTAAATTATATTAATAACAAATTACTTGTCTCAAAATACTTTTATTGTTGTTGTTTTCGAGTTGAATGCTTTAAATAGTTACATAATTATGTAATTTGAACTTGTGAAAAGAGTCTAATATTTTTATATTATTAATACAAGTAATATAACTAAATACTAATTAATATAATTCACTATCAATTTTTAAGTAATATAATTTGTTATCAACTATCGATTAATTGTCAAATTAATAAAAATCGAGTCTAAACGCACGACACAAAGGTGGACCCTCTAAAGCCCGTAATTGTACTCCATTTCATAAGCCCACAAAAGAATGGGGAAACCCAAAGCCACAACATATTTTCATTTACATTATTTTGGAAATACCTGCAAAAAAAACTTTTATTCAAAAAGAAAAAGAAAAAGAAAATTCACTCCTCAATTCCTCTCCATTTCGCTCCCAAACAAACAAACGAAAACCCTAACTTTATATCGAGTGAATGCTCCTTTCCTCTCCCCCGGAATCTGCCTTTTTATCTTTTTAGTTTGGCGCGGGTTTCTATGTTTACAATGCTGTGAAATCGAGGCCTTAGGTTCTTGATTTTTAAAGGATTTTTTCTCTGTATATTTAGCTACATAATTTGTTTATTGTGTTCGTAAGATAAAAAAAAGAGAGAGGCTATGGTGGCATCTGGTAAAGAAATGGAGTTCCAATTAATGGAGGCCGGGAACAGGCTCGTCGAACCTCCTTCATCAGTTGATGAGCTCATCCCTCTCCTCGACGTAAGCCCTAATTACTCTTTCCAATTAGGCTTTAATTTCGTTTCAGACTTCGTTTTTTTAATTATTATCACACTTTGATGTATTTGATTTCATTATGCGTGCGGGTTGAATTTTCTTTATGGTGTTTAATTTTTTGTTTTCTGCTATCAAAGTTAGTTCCTTTTCTCATCGTGATCTGCTTTTACCTTTTTTTCCCCTAAAGTTTTCTTCTTTTTGTATGTTTTCAGTTATTTAGTTCTGCTTCTGCCATTGCTATTTTGAGCTTGAAAAGTATTTTCTTTTCAAGAATATTGTTTAACTGTTTTCTTTACTCCATTTTTTGTAGATATATTAATTTGTGTATGTTTGAGAAATTGCTAAGTGTCTGATATAATTGACGGGTTTGAGAATTTGCTAGATTTTAAATACTTGTATGTGACCTTTATTTGAATGCAAATGCCATGCATCAGTAAATGTTTGGATGAAATTATTTGAAGTTATGCAACTCTTTCAAATTCAAAAAGGCGCGCCAGCAGTATTTAAATGACCGTTATTTTACGCACCCTCTTTCCTTGTCTTTAAGCGGCATGATGATATTGATTCTTCCTAAAGGGAATCCCACACCTTACTTCAATTTTGTGACGTCCGAGGAACCGTTACAATGAATCTTATCCTTGATTCCTTAGTTAATTAAGCACTACCTATGTTTGGTTACTAATATTTAACAGCTAAGGATAAATTTTTATTTTCCGGCTTGAGATGGCATTGAAAGCATTGGAAGTTAATATGGAAAGCATTCCTATTAAGGAAAGAGTTTGCCGGTAATGCTAGACTATGTTTTCATTATATAGAACACATATATTGATCAGAATATTTTTTGTTGCAAATATCTTGCCTGTTTCCTTTGCGGGGCAAAAAACGTCAAATGTAAAAAAAAAAAAACTATTTGCAAAGGGTAACATCATTAAAGCTGACTTCGGGTATTATGGTGCAGTCCCCTTTTTAGAGTTTAGACAAGGTCTCATGTGCTCATGATTCCAAGGGAGAAATGAAGAGGTGCAAAATGGTGTTGCTGAGGCAATATCATCCTTTGGTAGATTGTTTAGGGTCTATGCCTCTTTTGAGTTTATCTCTTATCAGTGATTTACAATTTGTTCTTCGGTACGTGTTTCAAGAAGACTGTATCAATTCCCTTTTATAATGATATGAGGCGCTTGCTGGTGTCTCAGCAGGACAGCAACTCAGTGATGATAGGGCGTTGATGCATTTAAATTTGTCTTAACTTATATTTTTCCATTTTTGTCTCCCCCAAGTGTAAGTGTGTAACCTTGCAGTTGTCTATAGTCCGTTTCAGATCTGTTTCTTTCCGCGGAGCCTTGTTGATATATAGATGCTTTGTGAGTATTTCTTAATGAATTGTGGTACAACTGTATGATTGTCTAGATTTGTAGGTAGTTTAATAGTTTAACATCCCTTGTGTTCTGCCTTATAGTAGTGCTTGTTAATGTGATGCTTTTATGTTGATGATGAATGTTTACTCTTCTCCGTCCTCTATAATTCTAGCAAGTTGAAAGTTGTCTTTCAAGGGTGGAACAATCACCAAGCGAAGCAATGCAAAATGCACTCTCTCCATCACTTAAAGCCTTGGTGGCAGACCAACTTTTAAGACATCCTGATAATGATGTCAAAGTTGCAGTTGCTGCTTGCATCAGTGAGATAACAAGGATAACTGCACCAGATGCTCCTTATGATGATGACCAAATGAGGGTATTTGAAATCACTGGTTTTGGATGCTTTTGCAGATTACGATGAATTTTATATAAATTTCTGCATATGAAGTGTTGATTTCTATTAATATGTATGCAGGAGGTCTTTCAACTGATTGTATCATCATTTGAAAATTTGTCTGACAAGTCCAGCCGCTCATTCATTAAGAGGACCTCAATTCTTGAAACTGTTGCCAAAGTCAGATCCTGTGTGGTGATGTTGGATCTTGAATGCGATGCACTACTCGTTGAGATGTTCCAGCATTTCCTTAAGTCAATAAGGTAAAAACTAACTGCTTGATTGCATTTGTTCATCAATGTAAATCTTCAGCTATTGTCTCCTAATTTCTGTCTGATTTGTAAGTTTTCAAAGTTACACAAGATTATTACTGTTGAAGTCTTCTTTTAGTTTTTTTGCTTTGGGCTCTCATGGTTTGAATCTATGTTATAGCTGAAACTGTTTTCTTATATTAAGTGATGAACAGAATTGCTGTGGATTCTTCAACTTGTTTTTGAATTGATAGGCTTCTATTTAGGGCATTGAAAATAGAGATTATGATCCTCTTGTGTTCTGTCACTTAAAGGATTTGTGTGAACTAGGCACCTATGTTAGATTTGGCTTCTGTGGTTCCTTATGATTTCTTTTCAGGGATCATCATCCAGAGACTGTCTTTACATCAATGGAAACCATTATGACCCTTGTATTGGAAGAAAGTGAAGACATATCTGTGGGGTTGCTCTCCCCAATTTTAGCTAGTATAAAGAGGGATAATGAGGTATGTTGTCACGCTTGTCACTACTCTTCTCTTCTGCTATCGTGTTTAGTACCCATTGGTCTTCTATTTCTATCAGGAAGTTCTTCCTGTTGCCCGGAGGCTGGCAGAGAAGGTGCTTGAGAACTGTGCATTAAAGCTGAAACCTTACCTAACGCAAGCTGTAGAGAGCTTGGACATTTCTTTTGATGAGTATAGTAGTGTAGTTGGTTCTATATGCGAAATGGCACCTACTGCTGTGGATCAGAAGGATACTGTTGCTGAAAAACGTGGGGTAAGCAATTTGCTTCATTGTGCCTTGTTCGTTGAACTTCCACATTATTTACTCTGCTTTCTTGGGTGAATTTCCTGTAGGATGATGAGAACAAACCAGTAGAGTCGCCTTTGGATAAGACAACCCAGGCACGTTCTGTATCATGCTTTTATTGTCAATTTTCTATATTTTATATGCGACGCTGTGTGTGCGTGTGGATTCTAGTGCTTCCTCTTGTTAGAAATTAATACTGGGAAGCTGTCATTCTCACATTTTTAAATCTTCAAATTCCCTTTCAGGAGGATAAAGAAATTCCTGAAGAAGCAGTTTCTACCGAACAAGTTGGTCTTGCAAATGAAAAATCTCCCAAGTCAGTTGTTAGCAATGGCACAGTGCAAACTGCTGAAGACAACTTATTGACTGATTCAAACTCCTTAAAGAAGGAAGAGGATGACCATCTTTCTGATAAGTCCAAGAATGATGATACATCAACTGTTGCTGGACCTGATACATTGGAAACTGAGAAAATGGTCAATTCAGATTCTAGGTCAGAGGAAAGTACCCTGGAAACGGAGAAGAAATCTGATTCAAAATCAACAGAACCTTCTGACAATGTTCATGTCAATGAGAAGGAAGCTGAGACATCACTGGACCCTAAGAAAGACATCAAGGATGTCACTGGTTCATGGTGTGGTGATATGTCTGTTGATGGGGCTGTATCTTCTGACAATAAACAAGAGACATATGCTCAGCCTTCCTCACCAAAACCAACTGAGGACTCTACTGATGTTGCTTCCCCAAGATCAAGTGGGACTATTCCCGATGATAGTCATTCCGAAAAGGCTGCACTGCCAAGGACTATACCTGATGAGAGTCATTCCGAAAAGGCTGCACAGCCAATGACGACACCTGATGAGAGTCATTCCGAAAAGGCTGGACAGCCAGAAAGAAAAGAGGGCTTGACTGAGGAGACCACGCCTTCTGTCGATGACGTCCCTAAGAAGGTATCTGAAGGGATGAGTGATTCAGAAGAAAAAACAGATAGGCAATCAGGCCAAAAGGCTGCCATTGTGGTTTCCAACAAGGTTAATGATGTTGATGTAGATGAAACTAAGAAAGAAAGTGGCAGTGCAAGTAGTTCAGAGGCAAAATCAAAGACACAGTCCTCAAAGAAGGTAAATTCTAGCAGAAATAATTTAGATGGACCTTCTTCAAGGCAGCTGGAGGATAAGAAAAGCCGAGCTCGGGGTAAAGTTATTCCTGAGAAAGATGGAATAAAAACCGCAACCATGAGTGATGATGAGGTGCTTAGTTTTTGGCTTTTAAGTTGGTTGTGTTTTATCAACACTGTTTGTTTAAAGCCTCACTATTTTATATATTTAGCTGTTATAGATCCTTCGATCTAGTGAATCATTGTTGTCTTGCTATTTGTTTAGGAAACGGTTGCTTCTCCAAAGTTGGTGAAGCCAAACAAACATGATTATCACATGGAGGAGAATCCTAAGGCAAGTTCCAAGAGAAAGCATACCCCAAGCAAAGAAAAAGTAAGTGTCTTAGGCGCAAGAGTGTTGAGATAGCATTTATTTTTTTACTTTTATTTGTCTATGAATCTTTCAAGATGATATTTTTTAGTGGTGGAATGTTGTAGTTTTGGTTGGTTGCATTCATTTTGAATTAAGTAGGCATTATAGATTATTATTAGATTCTCCATTGTCCATTCTAAGCATTTAATTTTTCAAGATTATATTTTATGTGTCTTAGTGACGATCCTTATGTGTTTGAACAGCCAAAGCGATTCTCCCATTGTCCATTCTAAGCATTTAATTTTAGTTAACCTTTTTAACTTTCTCTTTTTCCTATTCATCTACTCTCTTTCATAGTACTTGCTTCATTCTTACTTTTAAACACCTCTTCTTTGTGTGTTTCTAAAATGCTTTTCCGTTTCAAAATGATGCATATCTAGCAACAATGCAGCTCATATGTTTTCTTTGGGGTCATTTAGTTTTCAGGAGGCCTTTGATATTTCTACAAGTTTCTAGGATTTTTCTTCTTGGAACAGTAATCCTACAATGCTGATTTTATTCCTTTCTAAGAAGTTCCAGATCAAAGCTTCTAGTGCACTATAGTATTTCATTGGTGTTGGTGCTCGGTTTTATATCTCCCTTTGCTGTTTCTTAAGATCATAACTAATTGTCTTCTCTCTTGCTTCATGGAAAGATTTTGGAGGTTATAAGCTCAATTAACTTCGTATGGAATATTGTAAATCTTTTATTTGACTGTCCATACAAGCTGCAATCTGAACAAAGTTGAAACAATGATATTTCATATACCACTTCTGGAGACGCTTGATTTTTTCTCTCTCTGTATGTTGTTTCTTTGTCAGGCATCTGATTCTATGCAATATGGTGAGAACCTGGTTGGTTTGAAGGTGAAGGTCTGGTGGCCCAAAGACCGTGAGTGAGTATAACATTTCTTCATACCCTTGCTTTATATTTTACAAGTTTTGCATTAGTGATACTCTGGAATGGAAACTATTTGTTTTTCTTTCTCTGACATGTGTAGGCATGCCTGGGCATTTACCTTAATGTGTGCATGCCGATTAGGTGCCCATTTCTAGTTTCCTTGCTCATATATGTTGTTACCCCCTCCTCTCCCCAATTGTGTTGCTTAGTAATTTGGCTCAAGTTTTAAGGTCAATAAAATAAATTAAAACTTGCTGTAATCTTGCTCCTTATGACCTTGTTTAGAGTGCACTTATATTTGCTCTGTGAATATTGACTAATCAAATGTTCACTTTTAAATGTTAAGCGTGAAATATAAGATTCAAGCCTTTACAAAGGGGGCTGAATATGAAGATCTAAAACCCCATGAATGATGAAACCACAAAAAATTGACGGACAATCACCAGTGGTTGTTACTTGTTAGTGAACCACCTGTGGTTTCCCCTTCCTATGCAGCAAACAGAGGGCCTATAAAAAATTGAAAGAGTAAGGGAAGAAGAGAAATAGAATATGATGATACAAAAACAGAGGGCCTATCAAACGGAATCACCAATTATCCTACCTATCACTTATTTGTTTATTTTATGAATAGAAAGAAACCAACGTTATCTTTCCTTCTGACAAAACTGCATCTCATCTCCTTGAAGTTTGTGCTGAGAGATTCAGAATAGAAAGAGTAAATTACTTAGTTATTACTGATATTTTCTCAACTCTCAATTACCATTTTATTGTTTATTTTTCACTTGAATTTTGGAGCATTTTCCTCTGGTTAATCCTCTTCGTTGTTCTTCATCAATCCATTTTGTATTGTTTAGATTTTTATTATGCTTTTTTTAATGACTTTAATCAGGGATCTTAATTGTGTAAACGCTCCTATATGGATGCTATTCTTTTGCAGGTTCTATGAAGGTGTTGTTCATTCGTTTGATGCGGTTAAAAAGAAACACAAGGTGACACATAGAATACGACAGAAGTTACCTTTTGCAGGAGGTTCTCTCGTAATTATTCATGCGAAAATGTGTTAATTTTTTTTTTATCATTTTCATTTGTCTATAGGTGCATTATGATGATGGTGATACAGAAATTTTAAATCTTAAGAAAGAAAAGTGGAAGATAATTGAAGACGAGTCTGAACCAGATGAGGTTGGCAGTTCTCTAATTTATAAGTAATTAGCTTCTACTCATTTCATGTTCTAGGTTGCTAATACTTCATGGGTACAGGAAGAAGCAGCTAACAATTCAAGTCCTGATGGTTCATCTGAAATGTAAGTGATTCCATTTTGTGTTCTTTTAATGTTAAATTTGACTGCATCACAATCTCTGTTCTAGATGGTTTCTGGGTGTATTTTGGCATTGCATGATTAAACTTTATGTCGATGCATCCTCCCTTTAGCAAATGCAATTACTATATTCGGTATAGCTTTGCATTTGCTTCTTGGGCCCTCTGATCTGTTTGTCTTCATATAATTGGCTAGGCTTACCTTCTTTACCCCTTGTTTTGATTTCCATGGACAGGCCTCAAAAGAAGAAAGCAAAAACAGTTGATCAGCTGAGCAAGAAAACTAAGATGGATGTTTTGCCTAAAAGGTTACTAAATTCTTTCAAATGGTCTTTTTATATGACTCTTTCTATGGTTTTTGAAAATCCTTATATTTTGGATGGACAGGGTTGGAGGATCTTCTGCCGGAAAATCCAAGAGTGCTGCCACGAAGTCTGGCCGCAAGACAAAGGAAGATGGTAAAGTTGATAGCAAATCCAAAGATGTCCCCAAGAGTGTTGGTAAATCAGACAATGGTGACAAATCCATGGATCCTACCGCCAAAAGTGGCAGTAAATCAGTTGACACCGCTTCGAAAGTAGGCAACAAATCCAAGAATGAGGACAGTGGTGACACGCCCAAGTCTACCAAATCCAAGCATGACGGAGGAGTTACCCCAAAAGCTTCCATAAAGTCAAAGCAAGACACTTCAAAGGCATCCAAGTCCAAGCAGGAAACCCCCAAGATTTCCTCCAATTCTAAGGGTAAGCCTCTTAAAAGTGGTGGCAAATCTAATACTAATGGTACCAGTAAGTCAAAATCCAGTTCATCCAAGGTTGAAGAAAGTGAGAGCATGAAAGAGAACTCCACTGATTCAGCAAAGGTTGTGGAAAGTGCAAAGCGGAAATCACCAAGTTCAACCAAGGCACATACAAGTGATGCAGTTTCTGGAAAAAAACGGCGACGATGAGCTGAATCACTTGAACTCCAACGCCGTTGCCAAGGTCTGGTTCTTGTCCAATGTGGAATATAATGGTTGAATGCTAGTATTTTATTGCCGCCTTCTTAGATGCCCTAGTGCTGCATTCACAGCCAGCTAGCCATACATTTGGTAATTGGCCAAGTTGTTATGTTTGTAGCTAGCTAATACTCACAGTTAAATGTAGTTTTATAATGCTTGTAGGGTAGAGTTTTTCTTATGCTCTATGGGTAGGATTAATTCATGTTATTTAAGGTGCAGCATTAGGATAAAATTGGGTTAGCCTTTTTTTGGGTTTAATTACAGATACAGAGTGGCTTCTATAGATAATGTAATTGTGTTTCAGAAACTTGATGAAAGCCGTCATCTATTTCAATAAATGCCCTTTTATGCCTAACTATTTTCCTTGGAGAATGTAAATTATACTATGGTCTTCACATGTCAATGGGGTATTGAAAAATTAACTCAAAAACCGTAAATTCTTCATTTCTTGTCTCAAACTCTAAGGATTTCCTTATAGCTCTCTTAGTGTCCTTGTAGGGGGTGTGGCTAAAATGCAGCTAACATAAATTCTTATTATTTTGGTAAGAATTTTGGTAAAACCGAATTCTTATTAACTGGGTGAAAAAGTTGTGTAGATTTTGTATTAGGTAAGATTTTGTTTAACTACACAAATTTTTATGTATAATAGCAATGGCTATTGTTGTCAATGTATGAACTATGACTGACCTTGAAAAAGATGATTAAAAAGAGGGGTAAGAGAGAAAAGAAGAGGGTGTGTTGTCACAATGGGCAGTGATGCCAATCAGTCTGATTGTTCAGCAATGGCGGTTGTTGTGAAGCAGCAGTAAGTAAAGCAAGTGGTCCATACAATTACACACTGACACAGAGGCAGAAGAAGAAACTCGGTTCCATCTATCACTGACAATATTATAAGTTTAAACGGTTTAAGTTTAAGTCCTCGACTTTAAATCTTATACTCTAATCTCTAAATTCGCTATTTTAAAATGGAGGCACCAATAAAAATATAGTTAGAAGTACACGATTTCTATCCACTAGCGAAAAGGTGGTGCAATAGAGAACCCAACTCTTTTCAAATAATAACAATACCAATTGAATTAATAGTCGAGATTTGTGTTTTTTACGTGTGCTTATTTTAAACAAAACATTGATTGGTAAGACTAAAAACTACTACTTCAAGTTAAAATACACAACAAAAGACGTAATAAAAAAAGGCAAAGAAAAATTGGAATGTGACGTAGTGAATATCTTTGTAACTACATCTACATATCTATCTCTTTATATATAACCAGTAGAGTGTAGGCTGATGAATGTTCTGCTTCTCTCCTATTTTCACTTTCCTCTATCAATATCACTTGGAAATTCATGTTCTTTAAAAAGTTAGATTTTGAATTTGAGTTTTTTTATTTATTTATTGTTGATGTCTCTTCATCCACAGTGTGTTAGATAGGTAGGTTATGTTAGAAGGAAAAAAGAGAGTAAAGTTTGAATAACACTTGGGTACTTGTGACTGACATGATGGAGAGAGACAATGAAAAGCTGGTAGAAGTTAAATAACAAGATTAGTGGATGATAATGATGAATATAGAGAAGGGATTTTCCCCTTTCCTGGGTGTGGGGTTCTTTGATTTTTTTCTTGCTTATGATTCTTACTGGCTTTTGGTTTGGTTTTGCTAGGAAAAGTGGAAAACCCTAGAATCGTTTTTAACTCCTTGGTACCTTTTTTTCCATAAATGGGGTGTTTACAGATCTGATCCATTTCTTTTACTATTCTTGGGTTTAGGTCTATGTGAGTGAAAACAGGTGGGTTTCTTTGTTTAGGTAAAAATCATGTTTAGTTTCTTTGTTTTAAGGACTTGTTGGGGACATTTTGAAATTGACAGAAGAGAGCGAGCACACAAGTAGCATTTGTATAAGGCTATACTTTTGCTTTTGCGTGCTCACTTTTCTTTCTGTCAGCTTCTACTGCCCGGATTTTGATCCTTTGCTCACCTTCTAAGCCTGTTTTGTTCCTTCTCTCTCTCTCTCTCTATATATATATATATGTGTGTGTGTGTGTGTGTGTGTTTACTTGTTCTAAATACTATCTTCTTCCCCTTTTCTATTAAAGCATGCGATCATATCTTTACTGGTGTTTGTTTTCATCTGAATCTAGCAGCACCGAATTGTTATGTAAACATTGATTGCATTCTAACATGTTGCCTGTTTTACTGTCTGGAAATGGATGTTGCATGCAGGTAGTTTTCTGTGTTAATTTAGCTAAATATTAGTTTACTTGCAGCAGGTTTGGTGTTTCTGATTTTATTGTGTATTTACATGCGTTAATCTGCAATTTTTGAACTTTAAGATTTTTGTTTCTCTTGGGATATGTAAACAGTAGGATGCCATATTGCCATTGTTGTTCCAACCTCTTGGAGAATTTGAGTTAGAGCGTGTTTAAGCGCACAATATACTTCAATTTATTGTAGAAGTTATGGTTGTTTAGGCCATGTATCAAAAAATCGAAGACCTTGGACTTGGAGTGAACCCACCATGTTTAGGTTTCTGAATGGATTTCGAAAGGGACTGATTCAAGAAAATTTGCATGATTTCAATGCAGTTAGGTAGTAGGGTTTTGAATTTTGTATACCACTTTGTTCTTGCTTGTTTTGGCAATGAATTTGAATATTTTGAACAATTTGGTACTTATTATTCATACACACTTTTGTACTTGTCTATTTAGGGTATTTTATGGTTGTAATTGTTTAGGGGGAAATATATGATGCACTAGAGGCGAAAACATTTTGTTTCCACAAGCACTTTAATTTCAGGGGTTATGAATTTAGTTTAAGGTTTAAAGTTTAGTGGTTTATAATTTATAGTTCGTGGTTAAAATTTAGAGTTTAGTATTAGGGCATAGGGTTCAAAGGTTATGATTTAGGTTTTAAGGTAATAAGGTAGAGATTTAGGTTTTATCTATAACCCTAAATTCTAACCTTAAACTTTAAATTCAAACCACAATCCCTAAATTCTAAGCCCATAAACCTGAACCCCTAAACTAAATTCCTAACCTTTAAAATTAGGGCTCTTGTGGAAATAAAATATTTTCACCGCCGGTGCATGGAACCAATCAGAAGTGCAAATCGCGCAAGCGAAGCCGGGAAACGGAATAATTTACCCATTGTTTAGATAGCTTGTGTAGTGTATTATCCAAGGAAGTGGAATTCTGCTATGTAAACTGACTGTACATGTATGAGTTTTACAGTTACATGTTTATCTATAAAAACATAACATGTCCCATGTTAATCTATTATTAGCCTAATTTCTTGACAGTTGTGTTGTTTCTCTCCCTCCATAACATGTAAATGTTTATGCTTTCCAGATTGTTTAATCCTTTGGCCATAATCTTCATGCTGATTTTGACTAGAGCATCCTGCTCCAAACCTTGTTATCCTATGGATCTCCGGCAAGTTCTCGTTGCCGAAACCGGTAGAGAGAAAAATGCGTGTGTTGTCATCGTAGCAAAATCGCAAACCTGCTTGTCGTAATGCAGGCCTCGATCCGTTCTCGTAATTCACATGTAATCTTCATTGCAGTATTTCCATAGCCTCTACCTAGTTTATGGGGCATTAGGATGTTATATGTTATTAGCTTAGGGAGGAATGGGGTAAGGCTTGTGAGAAGCCATCGGGTTGTACATTGTATTTCAATTTGTTTTAAATTACTTACAATGTGTTGGTCCCGTAGCTCAGTCGGTTAGAGTGTTGGTCTTATGAGCCGAAGGTCGCGAGTTCAAGCCTCGCCGGGACCATTGTGTCTGAATTATGTATGTATAGGGAGTTTTCTGCCAATATTTGCTGTTCAAAGCACACAACATTTAACTGCCCCGCCGTGAATATAATCCATTTTGAATGAAAACTGTGGCCTGCAAATGTATAAATATTCATTCTGCAGAAAACTGGGTTAGGTTTAGCCAGGCTTACTATTTCACGTCAAAAGAACAGTCTCAGTTTCAACAAATAGGGTGAGTCTAACATGCGTCTAAAAGACTGTAAATTTTGAAATTTATTAAAAAAATTAAGTCTAATATTTTCAATTCGATAACAAATTTTAAAATTTTTCATCTTTTTACCGCATCCTAAACATGTTGCAGCACATGGCTACCCAACAAATATGAGATTGAATCATTTAATTCATATGCATAAAACTAATAGAATCACCATCCAAAATAAATCCAAATAATTTATTTTGAAAAACCACCAACTCTTAACTTTCAAACGTTGGACTTGGATCAGTATTAAGAAAAAGTTTAATCATTTTTTTTTCTAAATTAGGGAAAGTGCGAGGAATCAAACCGTGGCCTTTTAGTAGTACTATTCTATAATCTGATGTAATGTTATTAATTAATCTTTCCCAGCGCATTAGCAAACTACCCACTCTTTGTACTTTGAGACTAAAAAAATACATTTTCCACAATATTGGATTAAAATATACACTAATTAAACAATTAAATCACAGAATTTCTTAAAACATCCGAATCAAAGGAACCAACTCTCCCACTAACCCTAAAATAATAAATTAATCCAATTAGTAGTGGTGCTACTGCTACTTACGTAAGATTTTAATCGTCACTCAAACATGCGTCATGCTGCTGATTTCACCAAAGGGATTTTAGGGTTATGGTGGAATAAAGTTTATATTTTCCCACACCTCAAGACTTTAAAACTTTTTTAAAGCTTTTATATATATATATATATATATATATTATATATTATTGTTTTCACTTGCTAGGAAGTTCATATATGATTAACAAAGTACAAGATCGAATTTTCCACAAACAATTTGATTTTTTTTTAGTTTATAAGAGAAAAATAAGTGTTTTAGTTTGAACCGACCATTGGTAATGCAAATATACAATATCTTATAGGGGTGGGTAAAAAATTCGATTATCCGGTCTTGGTTTTGGATCCGGTCAAACCTGATAGATTTTTACTTGGAATTGGTTTCGGTGGGTACCCAATGGGATCGAGATCAGTATCGGGTACATGATATTGGTCTGGTACCGAATGGCGTTGAAGAGGTTGGAAACAACTGAAGGCACCCCTTTATTTCTCTTTATGTATTAATATTATCAGTATGACTCATTTTAAGACTTCAACCTTCGAGCCTACAATAATCTGACTTCGTTATTTAATATTATTATTGATGCTTGGAATTTTTCCCCTGTTGCTCAAATTTTATTAATAATAGACTAATTGACCGGGTACCCGGTATTGGTACCGTCTCCCACTAGTACCAAGAACGGTTGCTGAAATCTTGGACCCGATCTAATTGAGACCGAGACTGGTTCTAATTTTCAGGAACTGATGGTTTCGAGACCGAGACCAATTCTAGACAAAATGGCCGGGTACCTGGTCTTGCCCACCCCTAATATCTCACATTGGTTGATTATTAACTTTTAAGTGTTGGATTCTAAAAAAAAACTTTTAAATGTTAGTCTTAATTGTATAATAAGTGCCTAAATTATGTCTCTTTTTTACAATACGTGTTTAAAGTATTTTTTGCTGAAATACGTGCTTAAATTTATTTTGTTTTTGCTGAAAAAAGTGCTTAAATTTCATTTTTGTCTTGTTTTAAAGTCTACTGAGGCACTTACTTTGGCTAGAAAAATAAAGTTTAGTTACTTATTTCAGCCAAAAAATACTTTAAACACATATTTCAATAAAAATAAAAGTTTAGGCACTTACTTTTGCCAAAAAAATATTTTAGACACCTATTAAAAAAACTATAATTTATGCACTTATTTTATAGTTAAGCCTTAAATGTTTATATATGATTTTGTAATTTTGTTTTTGAATAATTAGAACTAAGGCTTACACATGTGTGTTGTTGTCATTGTTCGGTTAGTGTGCACTGGCTCTTTTGACACCTTCGATTTTTATTTTTGTTATTATTTTCAAAAAAAAATATTTGTTAGTTTTTCATATTTTGAACGAATTTTGGGTAATCAAATTTTAGTGTCTTTTTATGACTTGACCCTGTTCCTATAAATTGAGAGGTTTAAAATCTCTCATTTGATGCACTAAGCATTTTTATGCTTCTACTTTCTCATTTTTTTTCTTTTGATTTAGAGTAATACAAGTAAATATGCTTTAATTACCTACTTTGGTGAAAAAAAATTTTAAATATATATTTTAATCAGTGGTGAAATCAGGATTTGAGGTACGAGAATTTCCGTACCACTACAATACAAATATTATTGAAAACACATATAACTCTTTGAAAATTTCATACCACAACAAATTAAGTGGGGTCAATTGACTCCTCTAAAGTATGTGTAGCTCCGCCACTGATTTTGATAAGAAAATATACTTAAGAGAAGTTCAGAAATTGACCTAGAAGAGATGTCGCCCCTTAAAATTTTTAAATTTTTATACTATTTAAATTTTTTATGTATTTTTTAATTATATCCGTTCCCTTAATTTTTTATAAATTCGATCTTTAACATAAAGTTTTATGTCCGTATCAGACAACAATAACATGGTTTAATATTTTAGTATGGATATGAAAATGGCAAAAATTCTAATTTTACACGCAACTTGGAGGAATAAAGATCACATCTTCGGCCGCATTCCGAGTTGGACCGCTTCTTCAAATTATATCACCGTTATCAACTTGTTCACCAGCCGCCCCATCAACCACTTCGTTCACACGTAGGGGTGGCAATCGGGTGGGGAATAACCGAAAATCGTGGGGATCTGAACCGATGGGCATGAGGAATAATCGAAATCCTTACCCATGGGGACGGGGATGGGGGAAGTTTTATAACCGGAGCTCAAATGGGGATGGGGACGGGGATTGCTATATCCGAATCGTGAGGATAACCGAACCGTACTCGTATAAATCACCGTGGGATCCGTAAGAATCCCCAAAAATATCCGTAGGGATCCTGATATTTTACGAAGTTTGATGGCCATAAGGGTAATTTACCTATGTTTCATCAAAAATATATTCTCACCTGAGCATGGCCGGCTAGAGTAAGTTTGAAAATTCTTTGTAAATTCTATACAAATAATTAGAATGTTATCTATACATTGTTGTAAACATGATTTAGTCTAGTTTTGTTTAAAATACACGGTGATTGATTTAGATATGTATTATAAATTATATGAATATTTGAATGTTGAAAGGTCATAAAAATTTGGCAGCATATTTCTTAAAAAAGTTTTAGTAATGACTTGGAAAAATCACCAAAAATTCTACAAGTTAAATTAGGAAGTGAGCGTTATATTTATATAATGACACGAAAGTCTGGATTTGTTTAAAACAAACAGTTATTGATTTCGAGTTACATATTAGGAATTATTAATTTTTGAGTGAGCAAATGTTAGAAGAAAAGACAACAGATAGTTTCTAAAAACAACAATAACAGTGACTTCGAAAATTCACCATAAATTGCACGAATAAAATTAGAAGAAGTAATTTATATGATTGGAAAAATTATCGAATCTAGTTTCTTTTAGAACAAACATACCATTATTTGAAACTATAAATTATTAATCACATATTTTCTTTTAAAGGTAGTTCAAGATGTCATGTTTCAAACGGTTAATATTTAAGTTATGTTTTATAGTTTTGAAATTGTTTGTTAGTTGTTTGATAAAACTAAATTTATCTTTAATGTTTGTAATTTTGGAGATTTAATGTTGAGTATTTGTTTTATAAATTAATTTATATTTTTTGGGTATGAGGATTAACCGAAAACCGCGGGGATTCGTAAGAGACGGGTATAGAAGCGAAAAAATCCCCGAAATGTTTAATGGGGATTTCCCAAAACCGTACCCGCAAGTGTTGGGGACAGAGTGGGGAATACAAAACCGTCCCCGATCTGCCCCGTTGCCACCCCTATTCACACGCGCGGTGCGGTCTCTGTTCCCAGGGATATAGTATAATTGTGGTTTTAGTCCTATTTTCGTTGAACTTTGAGATTTAACCCTGGACAAATAATTGTAATATATCCGAACCTAAATTAAAATAAAATCACAAATAACGAGACCTAAACTAAAATGAAACATGGACTGAGAATGTTATGAACCAGAAATTATTATGCCAAAGGGACCTCTTGAGTTAGTTAGTTTTTTAGATAAATTAGATGGCGATATTATTAGTATAAATAAGCAAAGAGGCTCTAGGAAAAGATCATATGAGATTTGTAAAACATTTGGCTGCGGTTATTTTCTTCTCTATTCTGGTTCAATGTTTTCTTATTTTCTTTCTTATTTCTTCTCTCGTTACTATTAGTATTGTTGGAACGTTCATTATTTTATATTGGATGTGATTCAAAGTTTTCATCGTCTCAACTCTATTTTTTTTTACATTTTGGTGTGATTTTATTGTAGTATACGTTCATTAATCTTAATTTATTGATAACATACATCATATAAACAAGCTTCTCGAATTTAAATTTTATAAAATAACATTTTTTTTATTTTTAAATAATAGAGTAACCTCTTGGCTTTTAAAGGTTAAGTGGGGTCAAATTTTAATTTTCTAGCAATGTCAATTTGACGTTTGCCGACATCTAAGGGTGTCTGTCATTGAATTCTATTTTTGAGGAAGGAAATTGGAGATAAAAAAAGAGTGCCAACTACTTCACTCCACAATCACACGTGGCTTCAATTTCTGTTTAATTTGACCATTAACGGTGAAATTATTGGGTTTAGAATCAAATTTTGGATTTTCCAATTGAAACCAATCTCAAAAGTGAACATAGGACGTTTTGATTTGATTTTGGTTTTTGGATTAACTCTAAATCCTATTAAACTAACCGATAATTTATAATTTATAATTTACACTTTTTTTCAAACAGAACCACAACAGCACGTGCGATATCCGGCAGCGAAAGAAAAATTATATTATAGGTTATTTTCGTTACGTCATTCGTAAGATTAACTAATAAAAATTATCAGTTTTATCATTTTTTTCATGTCATATTTCTACTAAGTAAATATTTATTTGATAAAAATTATTTTAAAAAGGCTTAAGGGTGTAACAAGCCCTTAAACTTTTGGAAAAAATAATTAAGCTCTTGAACTTTTTTTGCATTCAATTAAGTCCTTGAACAAAAAAATTGAATCAATTAAGTCATTTGATCAATTTTGAGCATTAAATCTTAACATTTTTTCTTTAGTTATTACTGACACATGATACACTATAGTTCTATAATGTTGCAATTGCAGACTTTAAAAAAAATTATAAAATTTATAATTTTTTTTTACAACTTTTCATGAATTTTTTAAATAAAATAAAAAATTTCTAAAATTGTTAAGTGGAAACATTGTGATACGATGCACTGCACTAACATATTAAAAAATTGTCAAAATTTAATGGTTAAATTTGGTCAAAGAGCTTAATTGATTATATTTCTTGGTTTAAGGGTTTAATTGATTATATTTTTTGGGTTCAAGTGCTTAATTATGTGCAAAAAAAAATTCAAAGGCTTAACTGGTTTTTCTTCAAATTCAAGCGCTCTTACACCCTTAAGCCTTTTTAAAATTGATTTACAGTAAATATGAGGGAAGATTTAATTGGTAAAAATATGACATAGAAAAAATAATGGCCCTGTTTGGCAATTAGCGGATAGCTGATAGCTGATAGCGGATTGCATTAGTTGATTTGACTAGCGGATTGTATTAGCTGATTGTATAAAAGTGTTTGGTAAAATTAACTGATAGCTGATAGCAGTTTGATTATTTAAACAAGCAAAATGACATATAAAGACATGATTATATTCAATACTTGTTTGAATAATTTATCAGTTATGAATATTTTGTATCTAATAAATATTAATTAGATTTGTAAAAATTATTTTTAATATAAATTTCTTAAACATATTTGAAAGATTTATATATTAATTTATTATTTATATAATTATTAAAAAAAATTATATGCACATATAAATATGTGATAATAAAAAATAGAATTAACTTATAAATATCACCATATAAATTAGTAGTAACAACAAATAAGTCGAATATTTAATATGTTATTATTTATATTAAAAAATGTTATTATTCAGTTTAAGTTATTTGGAGATTTTTGGTAATTGTTAAGGGTAAAAGAGTCATTACAACTCTAATATCAAACCTCTAATCTCAAAAAGCTCATATTAGGAGCTTTTTCACCTCAATCCGCTCTTTCAATCCGCTATTTACCAAACATCAATATTAGCGAATTTGACTAGTCAAACCTCTAATTATACCTCAAACCTCTAATTTTTGCCCAAACCGCTATTTACCAAACAAGGCCAATGAGATGCGTACTTTTTATTAGTTGGTTTCATGGATGACGTGGCGGTGATGACTCATGATATAATTTCTCATGGTGAAGCCGCGTGGGGTTGACAAAGGTCAGGTCCCCACAACTTAACATTTTCGGTCTATTTTCTCACTCATACGATATATATATTTTAATTTGGCCCCTTAAAAATATTTTGAATTATAATATATTTTACTTACATTGATATCACAAAATAATTTTTGCTTTAGTGATAAAAGTGAAAATAAATCAATGAAAGGAGGTGGAAGGTTGGGAGGGAAATAAAGGTCAACAAGACGAGCCTTGTTCTTTATTTGTAGTCTTCAACTTCAAAAAAGTAAGGTACCCCATTGGACAGTGGCACCTTGACTTTCTAGTTTCAATATTTTCGGACCGGCTTTCCCAGTGGTATGGACAAATTGCCTTGCAAGTTGCACCTTTCATCCCCATCTTCCACTCACTTTCCTTTGAAACATCTTCTGGATTCTATCCTATCCTCCCTATATATATATATTTCCCTATTCCTGGGTTTTATTAATCTTTCCTTCCTTTGCTTTGTTTTTGTACTATCAACTTTGAGTGATGGAATCAGCTTGGCCTTTGGTGGATACAAGTTTGGATCTTAACATCAATCCTCGACAATCTCGCTGCAACAAAGCTATGGTGAGTCTGGGTTTTTTTTTTATTTAGATTTTTGCTTGTTTTTAGATTGTTGGGCTTACAAAAAGTTCCAAACTTTTTTGAACCAGAAGCCAGAATTCGAGGGAGAAGCGGCTCACTCTGGTGTGAAGGTTCCGGTTAAAGATGAGGTCAGTTTCTGGGCAACTTTTTTGGTGCTTGTTTCTTCATCTAGTTCAGGCCTGTCTTGGATTTCTGCAGCATATGTTCAAAAAAAAGAAGAAAGTGAATGTTTTTTTCTAACAGGCTGGAGTTTTGGTGGAGGAGTTGAATCGGGTCAGCGCCGAGAACAAGAAGCTAACTGAGATGCTAACAGTTTTATGCGAACAGTACTACGCTCTGCAGCACCGATTCAATGAATTGATGAGCAACAATTCAAAGAAGAGAAAAGCCGAGTGCGAGGCTTATACAAAAAACTTGATTGAGAGCAGCTCTAGTGATGAAGAATCCAGCAAAAAACCAAAGATTTCAAGGGTTCATGTCCGCACAAATCCTTCAGATACCAGCCTGGTAGGTTCCCAGGGTTATATTTCTCTTCTTCCCGGATTGAATTTACCAGTTTCTGCTAAATGTGTTTTAATTGCAGATTGTGAGGGATGGATACCAATGGCGAAAATACGGTCAAAAGGTCACAAGGGATAACCCCAGCCCCAGAGCATACTTCAGGTGCTCCTTTGCCCCAAGTTGTTTAGTTAAGAAAAAGGTGAGTGGTGCTGATGCATCTACAACTCGTATTCGGATTGTATCGTATTCGAATTCATGTTTATTTGGTTCTGATTGATCAACTTCAGGTGCAAAGAAATGCTGAAGATCCATCGATATTAGTGGCTACATATGAAGGAGAGCACAACCATGACCCTGCACGCAATAATGCTCCGGCGGAACGATCATTAAATTTAAGCCCCACACACACTGCTCCATCTGCCCAAACCAAAGCTTCACCTCCCACTGTAACTCTTGATCTGATGCAGCCGGCTAGAATGGAGGATGATGCCGAAGAGCCAGCTCGACGAATCCAACAGCTCTTGGTTCATCAAATGGCAGCTTTTTTAAGCAGAGACCCCAAGTTCACAGCAGCCCTTGCTGCAGCCATTTCAGGATGAGTTGATAGAGAAATGATGTAGAATGTAGATATGGTATTTTTGAATCTAATGTCAAGAATTGTAAGAAAGAATGAAGTCATTCTTTTTCAGTCCAGATGTTATCTAAATTCTGATTTCCTTCTCAATTACATGAAAATCGGAATTAGACAGATTACTGTCAGTGAACAAATTAAACTTACAGAGGCTAAAATGTTAACTTTTCAAAGTATAGGAACTAAAACGAACTTCTCCAAGAGACCTTATTATATTACTTCAACCAATTTCTTTATATTCAAACTTTGCAGCTGCCAGCTGATCATTTCTTGTCGACATATATTTCCTTTAACCGATTACAAGATGATTTAATGGAATAGAACACTAGATATTTTAAGGCTAGTAATTCTAATTTTTAATGTTGGTAAATAAAGAGAATTTTGATGATTTTAACCGTTGAGAAGTAAAATTACAAATTCTTAACACCGATTATAAAATTAACATGTATTTTATAAGAAAAATATATTAATAAATATATAAAACAATGTATACTTAAACAAGCGTTGATGGTCGGTTGGTTAGAGCTGTTAACCGTTTTATTTCTCTTCCTTTTAACTCTCAGGTTTATGACTTATTAAGAATATTTTCTTCTCTTAAAATTTCTCTCTCCTCCACTAAACAAAAATTGATAGTCTTTGTCAAAAAAAAACAACAACGTATACTTCCCTTTTTTTTTTCTTCAATTTGGGCCAAAATAGAGCCGCCCATAACACCATGGATCATGGTTTTAAGAGACATTACATCCAAAAATATGAAAGAGAGAGAAGGAAGAAAATAACATGGGTTATTAATCCAAGCCCGATGACCTGTCTATTATATAAAAAGGTTTGAAAAAAAATATTAAGTTTAATTATAAAATAAGTATTTAAATTACAGTCCGCAAACCTGTTTCGAGTAATTACAGTCCGCAAAGAGGTGATTTCTGGATTCAGGATAAGCATCACACAGTAAACAATAATTTTTAACATTCAATCCCATATGTCGTAGTCTGTCTAGAGTAGGCAAACGTTCCAAAATAACCACCCATAGTATCAGTGAATGCTTTGGTATGTATAAGCCATACCGGATCAATCTGTGCCAAGGTACTTTAGGACCCGCCTCTCTGATTTCATTCCATATATTCCCAGCCTTCACAACTCCAGTGGGAATTAAAGAGTGAATAATAGGTCTGAAATTCAATATTTTCTTAACCCCCAACTGAAATGTGTTTTGGACTCCACATCTCATAAATCTCTTTCTCCAACCAAAAAAATATTGTAGGCACTTATTATAAAAAAAAACATAGTTAGAACATTTCTTTTGTAGTTAAACCAAAACATTAAAATAAATGAGAGTATGTAAAAGAAATTAGATTCATTTAAAATATGAGTTACAAATCGTATCAAATTTATAATATGTTATTTTTTTCTTTAATTTTTGTTTACTTTGTAATTTATATCGTATGAAAATTAGATACACTAAAAATATAATGATAATATTAAAAAATAAGTTAAATTTGTTTATTAATAGAAATATAAAAAATGAAAAAAATAAAATGATAGTAAAATTATATAATTAGTAAATATTAAATAACATAATTAATTTTAAAAAAATAGAAAATAATATGAACATGCTCAAAAGAATTTGATACTCATATTCCAAGTTAAACTGAAGTAAAATAATTTTGTACGGGCACGAACCAACTTGCCTCAGTAGTTAGGGGAACAGTTGTTGTTCTTAGAAGTCGCGGGTTCGAACACCAGCAGTTGTAGCAGGGTAGTTGAGCATTCATTGTCAAATGGTTGAGAATATATTTAGAACATATACTACTTGTAATCACTTTAACTTTCATAAAAAAAAAACTTTGTACGACACCCTACATGCTCCGGAGTCCGGTCCACTAAAACATCTAGAAAAGAGAAGAAAAAAAAAAGGACAAATAAAAGTGGGATTGAATTCAAAGCAGCAGATTTCGTGCATGGATTGGATTCTAAATCAGATTTCAAATTTACATTGACTGGTCATTTAGCTGGTTTTATGTTTGCCACTTCTATGTGTATGCCAAACCCTAATTTAACTCTCTTAAAATTTTGAAATTCGTATATAATTTTAAAAGAATTATTTTTCTTATTTATTTTTTATTAAAAATTTATTTTCGTCCCCTAAAATTTTATAAATTCGCTCTCTCTAACATAGAGTTTTGCGACTATCCTGCTCAAAAGTATTTATACCACTAACTTTAGAATTACAAATACATTATGAAGTCACATAATACACGTATATGTAACGTAATACACATGTGTATTACACATAGAGGACGGTTCCCCTCTTAAAATTTTGAAACACGTAAAATTGATTTTGATTCATCGTGATTTTATAGAATTGATTTTGTGTATAATTGATTTTAAAGTAACATGATTTATGTCACATCCCAAAAACCGGTCTAGTAGAAATTAGGTTCGAAATTTTTATTCGGTTTATTATTATTTTATGGAGTAAGTAAAAATTTATTATTTTTTTATGTAGTAGTTAAAATTATTATTATTTTATGGAGTAGATATGGAGTAGTTAAAATTATTATTATTTTATTATAAAAAAAGGAAAAAAGAAAAGAAAAAGAAAAGGAGTAGTCTCGGCTGATTAGTATAAAAGGGGGGGGGGAGTGTTTGAAATTACACAGCAAATTGAAGAAAACAAATTAGTAAGATACGATCCAATGTTTGATTGGTAGTCCGATATTTTCGATATAGTAATATCGAATTTCTGCCGACGACGGGGTAAGCTCAAATCTCTAGTTAGTTTAAGTTTCGGTATCGAGTTTGATTAATATTTATATATATATTCGATAATGTCTTATTATTTTAATTAATTTTTATCGTAGTACACGAGGTCAATTCAGATCAACTTTCAAGCCCAATAAATAAAAATAAAGCACCGGTCTGTCAAGGTGAGTGTAGATGCATTTGTCTCGGGTGACACGGTGTCATTCCGATATTTTTTTTTATGTTCTGATATGTGGGTATAGTCGTGTCAGGGGTAGGCTCGGTGCCTTCCTATTGCATTAATTATGAATTTATTTGCATTTGGTAAGTACCCTGCATTATTTTGATATGTTTAAAAATGATTATAATATGCTACATGTATATGAAAATAATATGAAATATTATCTGATATGGAGCTACGGCTCATCTTGCTATTTGAATTGATATGATCTGAAAATCATGGACTATGTGAATTTGTGTGTATTTATGGACGTTGGATACAATTGGCATGCCATAGGAATATTCGAGCTCACCATGTAAGGGAGGACTACGGTCCAGGGCTACGGCCTATATGTGGGAGATAAAAGGATGGAAGTGTAAGGGATACATGGAGCTACGGCTCAGGGCTACGACTCATTTATGATTCATGATATGGTGTACAGGGAATCCGCGTATCCAATGGTACCAATATAATATGTGTTCGATATGTTATACCATGACATGTTTATGATAAGATATATGATTATATTATGTTATGTTAGTGATATGGATATCTGATCATGTTATGCTTATACTGTTATAGAAGCATGCAAATAAGTTAGATTAATTTATATTTAATCATGACACTCATATTATTGTTAAATCACTATCATGACTACCTCACTAGGCTATGTAAGCCTAACATACGTGTCTCATGCATTTTCAGGACTCTGATAGGTTTCCAACCTTTGATCGTGTGGTGCAGTTGCAAGTCACATCTCTACCTTATATGTATGATATCTTTCATGAACTCCTAGTAAAGTGGCATATGATCCAACTTTTGTATAAATTGTGTTTTGTAATTTAATAATGTGGTTTTATTTTAGTAATCTAGAAAAGTCCTATTAAATAAATGTTAGAACAATAATAATGATAGATACGAATAATTTTCTAATAAAAATGATTAGAAAGGACTCTAAGATTTTTGTAAGTTGTTAGGCTCATTTAAATATGTAAAGAATTTTAGTAAGATAATAAAAAGAAATAGATTTGAATATTTTACAAAATAGTCACTAAATATTGCATCGTCTAATCAGGTAGATAAATAACCTCCGATAGTAATGAGGTTTTACAGGCTAATAACTAGTTAGTTTAATTTCAGTATATTTTCACGAATTTTAGATAAAGACCTTTAATTTGTGAAAATTACAATTTAGTTTCCTAAGTTTGAAAAAGTTTAAAATTGACCCCAATTTGAGTAAGTGGTTAATAAGTTAAGTGTTAAGTCTTAAAAGAGATTAATAAAATATTACGAAATGATTTTTGAACTTTGAATTTATGTCTCCGATCTCCGCATCGTTTCCGATAGCGCTCTCCGACCCGGTTCTCTACCAGGCCGGGAAGGGGGTGTTACATTTGTGGTATCAGAGCTAGAGTTTAGTCGATTCTAGGACTAACCAGACATTCGTTAACGAGTCTATGTCTCATATGCCACTTAGGAGTTGATTAAATATATATTTTGTGACTTGCAACTTACACGATTTAATTCTTATGTGTGTCTAGACCCAAAATGACTGCTCCTACTAATAAGAAAGAAACAAATGAGCCCGATCATGATTCCTCTTCCACTCGAGGGGAAAATGTGAGGCTAGAGCCAAGTACCGAACAAGTGGCTCAGAATGATCCACCTCATCTTCCACCTATGTTATCGGCTCAACAAGACTATTTGATGTCTATGGCCGACATGATAAAACAAGTAGTGGTGTCTCTTCGACAAGAAGCACCTTCCTCATCTGCTGAAGCTGTTCAGCAGATCTCTCGAGCTCCAATAGATAAGCTCAAACGTTATCAAGTTTATACATTTACTGGCCAAGATCTGGATAATCCTGAAATCGCAGAATATTGGCTAGAAAATACTTTGAAAGTAATCAACAAGCAACTGAAGTGCCCCGAGGAGCATAAGTTGGAGTGTGCCTTAGCCTTGATTGCAGATGAAGCACAAAGCTGGTGGCACACTGTAACTCTCACTGTACCCGAACATAAAGTAACCTGGGAATTTTTCCTCCAGGAGTTTCATAAAAAGTATATTAGTGAGCATTACCTCGCTGAAAGACGTAAAAAGTTCCTCCATTTGAAGCAAGGAGGAAGGCCAGTACATGAGGCTCTGCCAAAAGTTCTCAGATCCCTCTGTGTAATTTTTGTCAAAAGAGACATTTGGGACAGTGTCGTAAACAGTCAGGTTCTTGTTACCTGTGCGGAGAATCTGGTCATTTCATCCGACAATGCCCCCAAAATCCACAAGCCCCTACCTCTATAGCCTCCCAGAACGTTCCAGTAAAAGGGAGGGGAATAAATCAAGCACCGTCTGGTTCTTCCGGAAGGCCCCACAACAATAATGCTCCTTCAGGAAGCCGAAATCCAAAGACCTCAGCCCAGATGTACCACGTTCGAGGCCGCGAACAAGAAGACGACCCTGATGTTATTGCAGGTATGGTGGAGTTAGGTTCTGAATTTGTTTATGCTTTGATAGATCCAGGCTCCACGCATTCCTTTATTAGTGAACCTTTGATTGAAAAATATGCCTTAAAATGTGATCATGTTACTTCCAAAATACTTGTGTCAAACCCATTAGGAGATAGTGTAACAATCCAAAAGATCTGTAGATCTTGTCCCCTAAAAATCCAAGGAATTCCTTTTCCGGCTAATTTGATGGCCTTACCCTTTAATGAGTTCGACCTTATCCTTGGCCTAGATTGGTTAGCTGAACATCAAGCATGGGTAGATTGTTCTAAAAAGAAATTATATCTCCGTGGACTAGGTAGAGAAAGCATCACCTTAATGAAATCTAAATGTCAGAGTAGTCTTATGTGTGCCTTAGAATCTACGAAGGAACTGAAGCCTGAAGATATACCCATAATAAGAGATTTTCCTGACGTATTCCCTGAAGAACTTTCGGGACTCCCTCCTGTACGTGAAGTTGAGTTTGGGATAGAAGTTCAACCTGGAACTACTCCAATTTCTATCGCTCCATACAGAATGGCTCCAATAGAGTTAAAGGAGTTGAAGGCCCAAATCCAAGACCTTGAAAGTAAGGGGTTTATTCGACCGAGTTCCTCACCCTGGGGAGCACCAGTTTTATTTGTGAAGAAGAAAGATGGATCGATGCGCTTATGCATCGACTATCGACAACTAAATAAAGTAACAATAAAAAATAAGTACCCGCTTCCTAGAATAGACGACCTATTTGATCAACTAAAGGGTGCTTCTGTCTTTTCTAAGATAGATCTCCGATCTGGTTACTATCAAATGCTCGTAAAGGAATCCGATGTTTCAAAAACAGCCTTCCGAACCAGATATGGCCATTACGAATTCTTGGTGATGCCTTTTGGGCTCACCAATGCTCCTGCAGCCTTTATGGATTTGATGAACCGAATATTTCGACCTTATCTTGATAAATTTGTCGTTGTCTTCATAGACGACATTTTGATCTATTCGAAAGATTCTGTTACTCACGAAGAACATCTTCGGATTGTACTCCAAACCCTCCGTGAAAAACAGCTCTATGCTAAATTTAGTAAATGCGAGTTTTGGCTAACCGAAGTATCTTTTCTCGGTCATGTGATATCTTCCGCGGGAATTCAAGTGGACCCAAAGAAGATTCAAGCCATTCTCGAATGGATACCCCCGAAAAACGTGGGAGAAATTCGTAGTTTCCTGGGTCTTGCAGGATACTATCGTAGGTTCGTTAAGGGGTTCTCCTTGATTGCTTCACCCCTAACGAAGCTTCTCCGTAAAGACATTCCTTTCAGGTGGACAGTGGACCAACAACGGAGTTTTGATCAACTTAAACAAATTCTCACCCACGCTCCTGTCCTAGTACAGCCGGAGCCAGGAAAAGATTTCACAGTATACAGCGATGCATCCCATCAAGGACTGGGCTGTGTCTTGATGCAAGAAGGTAAAGTTATAGCCTATGCCTCACGTCAACTCAAACCGCATGAGCTTAATTATCCAACTCATGACCTTGAGCTAGCTGCGGTTGTGTTCGCACTAAAGATCTGGCGACATTACCTCTACGGTGAAAAGTGTTATCTTTTTACTGACCACAAAAGCCTGAAATACCTTTTGACCCAAAAAGAATTAAACCTTCGTCAGCGTCGTTGGATGGAGCTTTTGAAAGATTATGATTTGGTAATTGATTACCATCCCGGTAAAGCAAATGTGGTGGCGGACGCTCTTAGCCGGAAGCCCACTTCTTCTCTTAGATGTTTAAACGCTCACTTTCGGCTCATGAAGCGTGGCAAGTTATTAGCCGAGCTCAGGGTACAATCGACCATTGTGTCCCTGATTAAAGCACTTCAAGAAGATGATGAGGAGTTGCAACCTATTTTAGCCCGAATCAAGGATGAACTGGACCCTGATTTTGCCATAAACTCTGAAGGCTTGTTATGCTTTCGTAATCGTATATGTGTTCCAAACAATGATGATCTTCGGAACCAGATCCTGCGTGAAGCACATGCTAGCCCTTTTTCTATTCACCCCGGAGCTGTTAAGATGTACAAGGATTTAAAAGAGATCTACTGGTGGTCCGGTATGAAAAGTAAAATCGCAGATTTCGTAGCAAGGTGTTTGACTTGTCAACGGGTTAAAGCTGAACATAAAGTACCGACGGGACTCCTTCAACCCATTGAGCTGCCACAGTGGAAGTGGGAACGTATCACTATGGATTTTGTAAGCGGATTACCTCCGACTCCAAAGAAAAACAACGCAATCTGGGTCATCGTAGATCGATTTACCAAGTCAGCTCACTTTCTTCCTGTAAGAATGGACTTCAGCTTATCCAAGCTAGCAGAGTTGTATATCAGCGAAGCTATACGCTTGCACGGAGTTCCAACATCAATAATTTCTGATCGAGACCCACGGTTTGCATCTCGATTTTGGAGAACCTTGCAAGAGGCATTGGGAACTAGAGTATATCTCAGTACTGCATTCCATCCCCAAACCGATGGCCAATCTGAAAGGGTTATTCAGGTAACCTCGTTATTTTCTTTCTTTAATCATAAGCTAGGTATCCTATATCAATTACGATCTTCCTTGTAGATTCTGGAAGATATGCTCCGAGCCTGCATTATTGACTTTGGGAAAAATTGGGAGAAATCCCTACCCTTAGTGGAATTTTCCTACAACAATAGCTATCAGTCATCTATTCAGATGGCTCCTTTTGAAGCGTTGTATGGCAGAAAATGCAGAACTCCTCTGTGTTGGTCCGAACTTGGTGAAAACAAGGTGTTGGGACCACAACTGCTCAGAGAAACAGAAGAGAAAGTTCAAATCATCCACTCTCGATTGAAACAAGCTTTTGATAGGCAGAAAGCTTACGCTGATCTGAAACGAAGAGACATTCAGCATAATGTGGGAGACAAAGTCTTTCTTAAAGTCTCTCCATGGAAGAAAGTATTTCGTTTTGGAAAGAAGGGAAAACTCAGTCCTCGTTTCATTGGACCTTTTGAAATTACTGAAAGAATTGGCCCAGTGGCTTATCGACTTGCACTTCCTAGCGAGTTCGATAAAATCCACAATGTCTTCCACGTGTCAATGCTCAGAAAGTATAGATCCGATCCATCTCATATCTTAGAGCCGGAAGAATTAGAGCTGAATCCTGACTTGTCTTACGAAGAGGAACCAATTCAGATTCTGGATAGAGAAATCAAAAGACTAAGAAACAAAAATGTTGCATTGGTTAAAGTCTTGTGGAGAAATCACAAGAGGGAAGAGGCAACATGGGAACCTGAGGACACGATGAAAAAGCAATATCCTCATCTGTTCGATTCAGGTAAAAATTCGAGGACGAATTTTCTTAAGGGGGGGTGAGTTGTCACATCCCAAAAACCGGTCTAGTAGAAATTAGGTTCGAAATTTTTATTCGGTTTATTATTATTTTATGGAGTAAGTAAAAATTTATTATTTTTTTATGTAGTAGTTAAAATTATTATTATTTTATGGAGTAGATATGGAGTAGTTAAAATTATTATTATTTTATTATAAAAAAAGGAAAAAAAAAAAGAAAAAGAAAAGGAGTAGTCTCGGCTGATTAGTATAAAAGGGGGGGGGGGAGTGTTTGAAATTACACAGCAAATTGAAGAAAACAAATTAGTAAGATACGATCCAATGTTTGATTGGTAGTCCGATATTTTCGATATAGTAATATCGAATTTCTGCCGACGACGGGGTAAGCTCAAATCTCTAGTTAGTTTAAGTTTCGGTATCGAGTTTGATTAATATTTATATATATATTCGATAATGTCTTATTATTTTAATTAATTTTTATCGTAGTACACGAGGTCAATTCAGATCAACTTTCAAGCCCAATAAATAAAAATAAAGCACCGGTCTGTCAAGGTGAGTGTAGATGCATTTGTCTCGGGTGACACGGTGTCATTCCGATATTTTTTTTTATGTTCTGATATGTGGGTATAGTCGTGTCAGGGGTAGGCTCGGTGCCTTCCTATTGCATTAATTATGAATTTATTTGCATTTGGTAAGTACCCTGCATTATTTTGATATGTTTAAAAATGATTATAATATGCTACATGTATATGAAAATAATATGAAATATTATCTGATATGGAGCTACGGCTCATCTTGCTATTTGAATTGATATGATCTGAAAATCATGGACTATGTGAATTTGTGTGTATTTATGGACGTTGGATACAATTGGCATGCCATAGGAATATTCGAGCTCACCATGTAAGGGAGGACTACGGTCCAGGGCTACGGCCTATATGTGGGAGATAAAAGGATGGAAGTGTAAGGGATACATGGAGCTACGGCTCAGGGCTACGGCTCATTTATGATTCATGATATGGTGTACAGGGAATCCGCGTATCCAATGGTACCAATATAATATGTGTTCGATATGTTATACCATGACATGTTTATGATAAGATATATGATTATATTATGTTATGTTAGTGATATGGATATCTGATCATGTTATGCTTATACTGTTATAGAAGCATGCAAATAAGTTAGATTAATTTATATTTAATCATGACACTCATATTATTGTTAAATCACTATCATGACTACCTCACTAGGCTATGTAAGCCTAACATACGTGTCTCATGCATTTTCAGGACTCTGATAGGTTTCCAACCTTTGATCGTGTGGTGCAGTTGCAAGTCACATCTCTACCTTATATGTATGATATCTTTCATGAACTCCTAGTAAAGTGGCATATGATCCAACTTTTGTATAAATTGTGTTTTGTAATTTAATAATGTGGTTTTATTTTAGTAATCTAGAAAAGTCCTATTAAATAAATGTTAGAACAATAATAATGATAGATACGAATAATTTTCTAATAAAAATGATTAGAAAGGACTCTAAGATTTTTGTAAGTTGTTAGGCTCATTTAAATATGTAAAGAATTTTAGTAAGATAATAAAAAGAAATAGATTTGAATATTTTACAAAATAGTCACTAAATATTGCATCGTCTAATCAGGTAGATAAATAACCTCCGATAGTAATGAGGTTTTACAGGCTAATAACTAGTTAGTTTAATTTCAGTATATTTTCACGAATTTTAGATAAAGACCTTTAATTTGTGAAAATTACAATTTAGTTCCCTAAGTTTGAAAAAGTTTAAAATTGACCCCAATTTGAGTAAGTGGTTAATAAGTTAAGTGTTAAGTCTTAAAAGAGATTAATAAAATATTACGAAATGATTTTTGAACTTTGAATTTATGTCTCCGATCTCCGCATCGTTTCCGATAGCGCTCTCCGACCCGGTTCTCTACCAGGCCGGGAAGGGGGTGTTACAATTTATGTTTGGGAGTTATTTTTGTTAAAAATTACAATTGTGTAAAAATATAGTGTAAAAATCACGACGAAACGCAAAAGCTACTTCTACCTTGTTTTTCCCAAAATCACGTTTAGAGTTTTAGATCCAAACATATTGGTACGATGACCGAAGTATATTTTCCCGTTCAATCGAGATTTTTGGACCTCAAACGCAAAACCAAACTTAGTCTAAGAAGAAACTAGATTCTGTGTTTCTTACACTGATTTGCCTTAAAACAACATAATAACCTGATTCTTGGTTTCTAATATATATATTAATTTAGAGTTTAGAGTTCAAACTTAAGACATAAAAATATAAACTGTATATACGCATGCGTGTGTGTGCAGTTTATGGTGCCAAAAAGAAGTGGATATTTTTCAACTCATCAGGTTTTCAATAATCGTGCTACACGCTTTGAACGTTTTTGGTTTCAAGGAACTGTGGCTGTGGGGTTTTGGAAAGGATAGAAACCTGCATTTATGATGTAAGATTTCCTGCCATTTGCTTTTGCCTCTCACCGCACAAACTCATCCATTCATTTGTTTCTAGATGATGTTTACCATTTAACTATGTCATGATCAGTAATTTAAATTATGGTTGTAGTCGCATTTTCAGTCACGGTATTTTATCGTGAATACAGACAATAAGTCAATAACTGATGTATTGCGGTTATTACAGATCGTTAATTTTTAGAATAACGATTACGAACGGTGTTACTATCACTATATTGCGACCGCTATTGTAATAACGGGCCACTATTTGAACCCCGAGACGTGATGATGACCTTTGACTGTTCCACCTTCAATAATGAACAAAAATCTTCAGCATCTTAATCATGTCTTCTTATATTATATACCCCGCACTAAAAAACACCTAAAGATTAAATTCTAAACTCTAACCCTAATATCCACATCTTACATCCTAAACCTTAAACTCTAAAAAACATCCTACCCCTCATTCTCTAAACTCTAACTTTAAACTCTAACCTTAAATCCTAAACCCGTTATTTTAAAGAGAGAGCACCAAAAGAAGCGTAATTAGAAGGCATACGATGAGTTTGTTAAGAGAACGTACATGTGTTCATACGATGATAGAATTATAAATGACTTATGATCATCTCCCGTTTTCTCTTTTAACTTTCTCGGAAAATCTGAGAAAGGAAGAGAGAAAAACAAAGACCGGGAAGTTTAAAGTCCACGAATTTGTCTACACATGTCCACTAACACGTTTGGGACCCCATAACCAGCACAGTTTGTTCAAAAAAACAAAAGAAAAGGTGACGCATTCAATTAATTAATTAAGACCTAAGTGCTTACTTCAGTCGCATGATGTCATAACCATTACGTTATATATGGCCGTGAATATAATCATGATGTTTCTTATGAACAATCTCTTTGAAAACTAAAAAGGAACACCCAATTCTCTTTCCCACTTGGGAAATATATGTCCACTCCAGCCACGCTCATATATATTCATTGGTAATTCAATAAGATTATGCTTTTAATTTCAGGGGCTGCAAATGGATGCACCAGACTTTAACAAAGAAAAGGTTAATTATTACTTACAGCTTTATGAATTATGATCTTTGTTTTGAGATTTTTTTTTTATAGATTTTAGTAAATTTTTGCAGGTTCAAGCTCTGCAAGAGGAGTTGGAACGTTTGCAGAAAGAGAACCAAACGCTTAGATTATTGTTTGAAGCAACGAGCAGCAAGTACAAGGTGCTTCATCAAGCATATCTCCAGGAATCAAACTCGCAGTTTGGTCCGTATGATGAATGTTCAAACAAGGGACCAAGGCCTCAAGTTGCAGCCGTAGCTAAGGCGTCGCATGTTTTCGTGAGAACGGACCCTAGGGACAAAAGCCTCGTAAGTTATCATCGACATCGTCTTTAAGTTTTTACCTTGGCTAGCTAGGTTTCTTAGCATTACTGTAATCATGATTTGTAGATAATCAGAGATGGATATCAATGGAGGAAATACGGTCAGAAAGTTACTAAAAATAACGCATCACCTCGAGCTTACTTCAAGTGCTCTGTGGCTCCTGGATGTCCTGTCAAAAAGAAGGTATATATACTATATAGTATATTTCATGCTCAAACTGAGCCATACTCTTCTTTGTTACCGGTATTCGAATCTCTTGTAGGATCTTTGTTTATGTTTCTTAGGTTCAGCGATGCGTGGAGGACGAATCTTTTCTTATGGCAACATACGAAGGACAACACAACCATGATGCTTGTTCTTCACCAGGACAGTCATTGTCTTCTTCGACAGCTACCCTTCCTTATCCGGTTCTGGCTAACCCTTTTCGACCAACCATCACTCTTGATCTCACTCTTTCAGGATCCAACATTCAAAACAGTGTTAGGAATTACCTTGGGAATGCTATGGAAGATTACAGCACAAGCAACAACATCGACGATGACGAAAACAAGAGAGTCGAAGACTATGTTGCATCCTTAACAAAAGATCCTAACTTCACTCAGGCTTTAGCCGCAGCAGTTGCTCGCTCCATAAGTGCCGGACAGCCTAAACCATCAATCTCATGAACTTCAAAAGATACTAAAATGCTAAGGTTATCATACAGAGTGACCTTGGTCTGTGGTACCAAAATATTTTATATTGATTATAATCTACAAGCAATTCTTTAAAAGCATTTGCATTTACATTCCTTTTAATTAAAAATTTATACATGATTTATAATATATAATGAAAAGGATAACAAAAGTAAAACTATCATATCAAGTTGTTTTCCTACATATTTTCAACAAAGCTTGTTTTGGCACTGTACAAGTGAGCTTGAGAGGACCTAATATGAACCCCAATCATCAGCTCTGCTCCAAAACCAGAAAGCATGTTAAAGACTGAATGCAGTTAATAGCTTACTATTTGAATTTGGTATTTGGCCACAAAATTCACCACCTGCATGTATTTTAATTTACAACTCCTCATTCTTGCTGTCTCGTCGTAGACCACATGTTCTTCTCCAATACATTCGTGCTCTAAGCTTCCGAGGGTTTTCCTCGTATCATTGAATAGTGGCGCCCTTGTTTGGACCTCGTATCAACTGTTCAGGGCTTCAGACTCCTTCATTGAAGTACTACTTTTTTAGCTTCTTGTTTTCTGCCTCTTTTGCTTTCTTCCTTTCCACTTCAAGCTGCTTGCAGTTTTCCTCGTGTGCTCGGACAAACATCTTCGAAAAGCTTAGCAGAGTAGACATGACTAGAGAAAAAGTTGCAGACAAAGGGAAAGTGATAAATCTGAGTAAAATAGAGTAAAAGAGCAAGATCCGACATGTAAAACTGCTCTACAGCTAAGATTCACAAGGGTGCATGTTGGCTAATAGTTTTCTTAAAGCACAAATTACTTGTACATATTAGCACAGACGCTAGTAATGATATCTAAACTAGATCAACTTTACTGTAGGTATCCAAAGTGATTTAAAACAGTTGCATACTGATGCAAAAACAACAATGGTTATAGATCAAGAAGAGAAAGCCACCGCCATCATATAGGACAGCATCACTCAGACTGTTGCTTTTGGGATTAGAATTTCTAAAATAAAAGAAAACCATTATATTTCCGTTTGTCCCAAGTTTAAAAAATTCTCCCTTCTGGCCCCCACTTTACTTGATCGAAAAGTAACAATGTAAATGAATCAGTTGTCTTGATAAGAATTTGGGTCCTAAAATGATGCAGGGTTAAGCATTAAACAGACTTGTTAAGGCTAAACAACTACCTTGCTCAAATGGGCAACGTGCAGGATCTTCCCCAAAATAATGAGCCAATGAATCTGCATTTTTACCCTGAAGGCATCAATTTAGAAATGCTAATGAATTTGTTTTCTTGCAGGCACATCGAATATGCAAGAATAAAGCCTCCTTAAAAGTAAATCATACCACACAAGACTGAAGCAAAATCAAAGACTTGACTTCTTCTTCAGCAAAACCAAGGAACTCCCTTAGAGTCTGAAGGTTTAAATAAATAAAAGCATTAACTTTCATAGAAATATGAAGAATAAGAAGCAAGAACAATGAGAATTAGAGAGAACACAAGTTATTTGAAAGTGACTATTGATCCAAACCAAATATGATTCCCGAAACAAGTGATAAAGTTGTAGAGCAGCTCAATGGTCATGGTACTCTTGATTAGCACTTGAACATTTCAAAGGCTGAAGAAGTGCTGCCTTTAGGCACATAGGTGTCTCAACGAACAAGTATTTGGGAAAATAATTTGGAAGGCTGTTCACAGCAGTTCATTTTATCATAATAAGTGGTTGTCATATCTAGAAACCCAACGCTTAATTGTAAAGACTAAAGACTATTGGATGAGATTGAATCTCAAGATCTTTTGACCAAAGTCTCCGATGACAACAGCTCTAATCAAGTTTCTTTTAACCAAGGTTGATTTAAACATCCCAGCTAGCTTCTGCAAAGGCCAAAACTGACCTACTAATTACTAAAGAGTAAAGACCCTGATTGCAAACTTTAATGCACCATCTTTTTCGTCTTCAAATATTATGAAATGCTGTTATTTTAGTTAAGGGAAGGGGGTGAGACTAGGAAAGCCAAGGTTGTGGTGTCCCTAAAAGGCAATGCTTCAAATATAAGAAGAAAATCCAAGCAACATGTGAATGTGCAGAACCTCATTGACATGCAAATTATCCAGTTAATATATAGGAATTACCTTGCAAAAAGTTTCAGACACGGGACCATCATTTTCCGAGGCATATAGTTCTTCAACAACTTTCTCCAACCCTTTACCAAAGGCTTGTGTCTCATCTGCCAAACATTTCAATTGTATCTGCATGGTAATCAATAATTTTAGGAAGGTCTTTAAGTGTATGACCTGAAAAGGCCATAAAAATTTAAGTGTATGGCCTTGCCAAACATTTCATATGCCAAAGGTTAAGTAATTTAAGTGTATGACCTGAAAAGGCCATAAAAATTTCACCTTTGTTGCAGCTTCCAGAGTCGGAAGGTCTTTAGGAAAATCTAGCAATTCTGGCAATTTTTGGTCCAAGACCTAAAAATCAGAGGCCGTAAAGAGTAAAGTATAAACCAACGTTTTCACATAGAATAAGTTATGGTCTGCAATGGAAATAAAGGCAAATTTTAAAAGCTAAATTAAGCAGTTCCTTATCCCATAAGAAGCTAAATTAAGCAGTCTCTCTCTCTCTCTAGTTAATTTCAAAACATGCATCCAAAATGAAGGATAATAGACTTCAGCAAAGATCAAGAGCTTTGAACCCATATTTTAATCAAAAGAGACATGCTCATCTCCAAAGAAGCACGAAGCTTTTTCCTAGTAGAAACCACTTCTAAAAGATGATAGGCTTGCTCAGCAAGAAAGATATTCCGGAGTAACTTGCGACCCAGGTTGATTTTTGTCTTTGCATAATTAAATCCTATAATTGCAAAAGTAAAACAACCCAGCATACCATGCATTTTCCACAATAATTTTCATGATATTTTAACCTTTACATTTTAAAACTAGTCTTCAACAAAATTGAAAAAAGGATGCAGTGAATGTCTGCACACATTCAAGCATTTTTACTATGGTATACACAAAGGCAGAGGCATTCCATCTTGAAATGTTAGGGTATAAGTACAAGAATAATCAAGTTATTCAAACAAATTTAACAAGAAAGATCAGTATCAAGAAAATTAAGGTAGATGATCTTCTACCTTGCAAAGAAAATGCATGAGAGTCATCTTCTTACTCCGAGCTCGTGTATCTGTGAGTTTAAGAAGACTATCCAACCGAAAACCAACAGCAGAACCTGTGGGGAGGAACCATAAATTACTGAAACATATTGAGTAAATTTATTCTTTTTGAAAAGACTGTACAGATATGATATCTAGGGACCCGATTTCTATTCTTAGCAGTTAAGGAAAAAATACAGGATTACAGGACCGTTTAAACATTTAAGAGACTCAATTAACAATAAGGAAACAGTGAAAATACACAACTCATTCAAGAAGAATAACAGAAGGCAAATCAGCAGTGAAAAGCCTGACCTTGTTTTCCATTAACAAATCTACCTAAACAGAATGGGATACAAAAAGATGATTGCAATAAGATAGTTCTTCATCTACTAATGAAATATACCTTCCCAGTTAAATCACTCACCCCTAGCAGTTCCTTGGTTCAAAGCATTTCCCAGTGAAAGAATAGTTTGCATGATCCTTTTCAATTTGACCGAGTTCCTCACCTGATGAATGCATTGGTGAAATGGTTCAAATGACTAAATTATTCAGGGAAAAGAACACCTTCAATTGGAAAAGCTAATTTATGTAAAAAAAGAAGAAGGTTAACTTGCCTCTTCGACAGCAGAGTTTACAATACCCAAACTATTTCTAAGCTCAGAAACCTGGAAAGATGCAATAAGTACCAGTTAGGTGACAACAGTAGAAAGCATCTCATACCAATCTGAGTACACAGGTTTTCCTCATACCTGGGAATGAAATTGCATTTTGAATAAGAAAACTCTTAGCTTAGACTCTACTCGCGGCACTGTCATCAATTCTAGGAAAAACTGTCACCAAATACTGAGCAAATAATCAGATTATATGTAAACCAAATTGTTAAAGAAAAGTGTATAACTCAAAGATACTCTGCTGACCTGTTCGCATTTTCCTAAGTTTCCCTTGTCTCCCTTATAACCCTGAAAATAAAAATATAATCATCACCTAACACATGATTATTTGCATAGTGTACATGATGCCACCTACTCAGTTATGAGCATCTAAAAATCTTACCATCTGAAAACTATTACTTCAAGAGCACAGATAGAGAAAAATATAAGCACATATATTCAATACCGTGAGTAATTCGATCTCTTCTTTTGTAGGACAATATTTAATAAGGTTCTCAAGCTGATCAGGATCTAATGCTGTGTCATCTAAGGCAAGGATTGCACTCTGCAACATAGTGGCAGAGAAGAAAAAATGTAAAACACCAATTGAAGAATATTTCAGGGAAACAAATTGAAAATGACGTGTGAGCTGTTATATAAGTACAATTTTGGTAATCAAGCGCTGAGGAAAAATTGTAATTAAAAAAGGAGAAACAAAATTATCTAAGCCTAAAATAAACACATCTGTGAACTAAATGCTGTCATTTATTAATTGTGAAAAGCCATGATACCTGTCTTTGGTACATTGAACTATAACTGAAAATCTAAACTATACATCAAGTGGCATTTATTTTAAAAGAAATGTCATAGTTCATCTTACTGTCAATTCAGGCAAAGGGATTTTAACTTTTGTGAGCATGATTTCACAATTATATGCCCGCCTAAGCTCAATCTGCAATATAAATGAATTTCGTGTGAGATAGAAAACTCAGATTAAAGCTCCAAGATGAATAAGAGTTTAACAAGAAGATAAACAGAAGCACCGACCAAGAAAAGTAACATTATGGAAAATCACCATCAAGACCCAAGTATGGAACAGTTAACAGGTTTACAGGGGAGAAACTTCTTTCAGCCCCAGTTTGGTACAAAACAGAATTTAGAATATTAGAGTCAGGCAATCAAGAGAACTAACAATGAGCATCAAGCCTTCAACCTGTTCAAGAAAAAGAGTGTTAATTACCAGCTGGACTTTATCAGGTTTACGGCCTAAGGCTTTACTGTTTCCTTTCCCGTGCTTGCTCCTGCTATTTGCAGTCGGCGAATTTGCAGAGAAAAGACTCTCAAGTTCTGACATGTCAAATTCTGCAGCCCTAGTACAGAAAAAGAAAATAACCATAGTACACTCTATAAATTTATATGACCGAAAGCAATTCAGGGACAAATGCGTACTTGGCAGCTTCATCGGGTTTTTGTGCATCGGCCCATAAGCTTCCTTGAGAAACCCTTGTTAACTTCATCCAATGATATGGCTTTAAGTTGGCCTTTCTGGTTTGAGCTTGATTTTTGGAACCTATACGTGCTCCTGAACGTCCCCTCAACAAAGGAGGTGGTCCTGGAATTGAAGGTACACTGCCATGGTTTTCTGGGGTTGCTCTAGATAATCCCATGGCACAAGGAGCTGGAGGAGGTGGCACAGGTGGAACATGTACCGACTTATTTGATGGACCATTTGGAGCAAGACTAGGAAGAGGGGGAGAGGGTGGCTGGGGCACTGAGGATTGACTAGTAGGATCTGAAACAGATCCAGAAGGTAGGGAAGTTGGAGGAGGTCCTGATGTCTGAAGTTGTGGTGAAGAAACTGAGCAGGTGGCTGCATTTGAGTAAGCAACATTGGGAAGGGATGGAAGAGGGGAATCTGGAACTAGATAACTTACATTAGAATATGAAGAGAGTGGTGGTGGGGGATGGGAAGGGGTTGGAACAGATGGAAGTGATTGCTTAACCAAGGGAGATGAAGGTTCCCCTGAAAAGGAAGTCAGAGGAGGTAGAGGGAGTGGGGGTCTGGAAGATTGGGATGTATTCTTCGCTGCAGTGGGAGGAAAAGAAGGGGGCTGACAAGCAGAAGATCGGGTTGAATCATATTTCTCCGTGACAGAAGGTGTTACTGATAGATAAGGCAAGAGAGCTTCATTGGTAGCTTGTGTACCATGTGAAGGAGGATTCAGTGAAGTTGTTCCAAAAGAATGCTGCATAAGATTCAGTGTTTCTGATAAAGAAAGAGACGGAACAGATGAAGAAGTTAATGGTTGATTGTGTTTTCCTTGGGGCTCGATTTTCTTTCTAACTGATTTTGCATCCGTGGTTGCTTTGAAAGATGGCATATATTGTGCACGCTTTTGCAAGGCAACTTGAGATTCCAGAATCTTGGCCTTCCTCCGACTTGAATTGGCTTCTGCAGATGGTTTAATAGAGATCTTAGAATGTTCTGATCCTTGTGGAGTAACTTGAAGTTCTTGTAATTCAGTATTCCCCTCAACTGGGCTAGGATCATAAGGTGATCTGAGACAGGGTGTAGGCTGGGCAGACTTTTGAGGAGCATCCCAGATTTCCTGTGGTTTAAACTTCTTTCGATTTGCATTTTCATCCGATGTGTTAAAAGAGAATGTAGATTCTTTCTCCAAACCAGTGCATGTTTGACTTGTTATGATGTGTTCGGATATCTGTGATTTTAATTTCCCCTTGGCTTTATCATCAAGCCAGATGTTGGCATTTTCCAAACCCTTGAGAGAAACTGTCTCCAATTTCCCTTGTAGCATATTTGATACTGGGATACGCTGAAGTATATTTGATGCATCTGTTGTAGGAGATAGCCAATCACCATTGCCAAAAATCTCTTGAACTTTAGCAAAAGCTTCCACGGGAAGACCACCTTTCTCCTCAACACCCGATAAACCAGTTGAAAAAGCAGAAGTTCCAACATCCATATCTGAGAAAATAACCTTCACAGAGACGTAAGATAATAACTATTCAAAACCGAACAGCACAAGACAAAATACCAAGGACAAAGGAAGATGAATATATACCTCTGCTCTAAAATCCTTTGGAAATCGATCCTTAGCATTCCATAAGATGTCAATTTCTTCACGGTTAAGCATCAACATATATGATTTTATAAAGGCTGTATTGAACATGACCCTGAACATCAATAACTCCCGCTGCTGATCACTATCTAAACTAATACATTCAATAACAACATCACCCACAACATGGCAATGGATGTCGAATTTAACTAGTTTGTTATCCACCTGCAATAATAACTGATGATTTAAATGTATAAAGAGGAGAGTCACTTCATTTTTTAAGTTGAAAGCAAAAGATGTCTTGTTGTGGAAGGTTATGAGGAATAATTAGTTTACTTCCAAAATAAATAAAGTAATGATGTAAAATGTACTACTTAGATAAAAGAGAATCAGACTCGCCTGCCTGTAATACTGAACAAGTTTACTTTTCTTCGGTGTAGAGAAGAGAACTTTGGGGGTCTTGTCAGCAGCCATCAAAGGATCCTGTCCATATATTCTAAAGATTGGACGGCAGCCCCCCTCGCCATCCGTATTAGGAATACATCTTAGAATAACACAATCTAATGTAAGTGGTCTATCTGATGGAGGCCATTGTGATCCCATGTTGCTCGTAGAGACATACTGAAGATACCTTAGTTGAGAGGGTAGTGGATTCAAGAGAGACGTCAACTGCAAAAGCTCACGAGGCGCTCGCTTATAGGTCAATTCTAATGTTTTCTGCTCGCTACTGGACTGCTTCCGATATAACATGAGAGCAGCAAGCAAAAATGCCAAAACTGGCCACCCACCTCGTTCGCAATGCATTAAGATCAAATTTTGTTGCCTAGATGAGAACCAATTTTCACTAGATTTCAAGAAATGACCGATCACCTCAAGGGTGAGTATTGGACAACCTTCATATTGACGAGGATATTCCTTTACAGTCATATTGTACTTGGACAATATACTGGCAATCCGGCTTTGGTGCTCTCCTTCTTGGAAGTTATAGACCATGAATGAGGCACCAGAAAATTGATCAAGGAGTTTACGCAATATGCCTTCAATATGGATTTTAAATTCAATGTCTTCCCAAATGTCCGTTGACAAGCAGCAACTAAAAACTAAAAATATACACAACAGAGCTTTGGTTATTTAACAGGTCATACGATAGTGCTTTCCGGTGGTTGATAAGCAAACCACAGATTCTCATATACTGCCACACAACAGAGATTAAGCTGTTTACTCGCACATTTCTCCTACAGCAGTACGTAAAAACCACTCTTACAGGGAAACCACTATAACTAAATTCGTACACCGTACTGAAATTAGGGCAAAAAATGAGAGCTTTTAAACAGGTAACAAGATAATCCCTATCCTAAACCATCAGCTTCTTTCTGCGTATAAAGCTAAGGTTACAGTCCCCATCAAACTATTCACACTATGCAGTAGGCATTTTCTCAAAAATATTGATGAAATCCAGCTTCATACCAAATCAGATAATCAATTAACAATGTCAGTATGAAAACACTTGGAGCAAAGACTCCAATGTAATTGCATTTCCCACGGACACCGTTACAACAACCAATTAACAACGAAACCATCAACCATGGGGTGTATGTATATATCTATTCAAATAAATGTGTAATTCTATTTCGTAGAAGCAAATGAAATTATAAAGGGGATAAAGGAAAAGCCTACCATAAACTCTTTCAGAGAATTCCACAATCCCATTGAGCGGCTTTTTATGAAAGATCTTCTTAAACAACGCCATTGTTGTTCTTAGATGAAATCAGCCCAGAAGAAAAAATGCCCACATTGAGCTAATATAGATGAAGAAGGGCGGGAATGATTGCAATGGTACATGGCAGAGGAATGTGGGTGTTGCTTGGTATCCAAGCAACAATTTCTTGGGATAGAGGCAGAGAAACTTAGCATTCAATCAATCAATGGACGTTAAGAGATAGGAGAGTTAGGTTTTGGAGAGAAAGGAGAATATTCTGTAACAATATGAAAAAGGGATTTGGGTTTGGTACTAATGAAGCGGAAGAGTAATATAATATTAAACAAAATGAGACAAAGATCTAAGCTTTGTCTCTGTCTCTGTCTCTGTCTCTGTCTCTGTCTCTGTCTCTGTCTCTGTGTTGGTTCTTTTTTGTGTGCGTTAATGGATGACGATAACTACTGGTCATTGAATTGTTTCATTTTCTCCTTATCATTATTGCCCTTTACATTCGTTTTTATTTTTCCTTCAAAAATAATAAAGAATTAAACATTAACATATATCATAAGAGATTGGCTAAAGAGTATTTTTGCTCCCGAGTTCGACTCAAAAAATTAATTTCGTCCCTCGTCTAAAAACGCATTCAATGTAATTCTCGGTCTGCGAAATCGATCAAATTGACTCTTTGACCGACGTTAACTGTTATGGTGCTGGCGTGGCAGCTAACGATTATGATGTGGTGGTCCACGATACTGACGTGGAATGATGACGTGGCAAGAGGGGTTGAATTGATTATTTTAACCGAATTCGAGAGCATAATTGATTTTTTACCGGATTCAGAGGCATAATGATTTTAATTAAAAGTTTGATAACTTACTTAATCTTTAAGCTAAAAAATTAAAAAAAAATTAATATTAAAAAAATATTAAAAAAATAAAAACACCATAATGAATTAAAAAAAATAAAAACATTAAAGTTATAAATATTAAAAAATCAAAATTAAAAAATATTTATAAACTATTAGAAAAACTTTCGATTGTTTCTCGTTATGCTAAGCGTACTAATGTTCATTGAACATATTTTCAATTGAAACATTCTTGTATTAGACTAGTAATAAAACTAAAATTCTCTTTTTATTTTTTTACATCAAATATTAATAAGCATCAATTTGATGTAGAAAAGCGAAAGAAAATTTAAGTTTTATTGTTACTCTAATACAATGTTGATTCACTGAAATTTTTTAACGAATGGTAATACTCAGATTGACAAAGTCGAATATTTTTTCGATAAAAATGTTTAATTTTTAATGCTTTACAAACATTTTTTATTTATTAAGTTTTTACATTAAATTTTATAATTTCTAATACAACTTTAAATTTTTATATAATTTATATTTCCAGTAACTTTTAGAATATTTTTATTAACTTTATGAATTTTTATAAAAAAAATAAAAAATGTTTTGATTTTTTTTAAAAGTCTTTACTTTATTTTTTTAAAATTATTCTCACTTAATAAATTATTTATTTTTAAATTTTTAAAATTTTCATAAATTCTTATTTTTCAAATTAAATATTAAACAAATTATCAAACTTTTAATTAAAATCAATTATGTCCCTGAACTCGACAAAAAATTCAATTATGCCCTCGAATTTGGTTAAAATTGTCAATTCAGCCCCTCCCGCCACGTCACCATCTCACGTGTACTGCCACATCATCACCATTAACTGTCATGTCATCACTGTAACGGTAAACATCGGTCAAATGGTAAATTTGATCGACTTTGCGAGCTGGGGGCCACATTAGTGCATCTTTCGGCGATGATCAAAATTTATTTTTTGGGTCGAACTCAAGGGCAAAAATACCCCTTTAGCGTAAGAGATTATATACATAAGAGCAAGTACGTTTGGCCGGTTAGCTACGTTGCTTATCTTTATTATAAGTTTTATAATAAGCATGTAATTTTTTTTCTTTCTAAAAGTAATAATTCAGTCCCTTAATTATAAGTTTAAGAACAAGTATGTCACTTTTTTTTCTTCTAAAAGTAACAATTCATTCAGTCAATTATTTATAAGTTTAGGAACAAACATATCACTCAATTAAAATCTTGTGGGAAACAAGTCACTATGTTATTAAAAGAGAAACAAGGGCTTGATATAATAACAATTTTAGTCCTCAAAATTTATGCATTCTATTAACTTGGTCCTAATTCGAACTTTAATATTTCATAATTAAAATTTTCATTAGTGAAGTAACTTTATTTACTAGCATGTGACGTTAAAGCTATAATGAGTATATTCCATTAGTCTGTCGGTTGTCCAGTAGTGAAGTAATTGCGTTTGTCGAGTTACCACATCTATTGATTACCAGACTGATGGACAATAACAAGAAATGAGGTAACTAGTACGTGGTTGAAGGATGTGTCAGGAGAGTGTGGTGTCAAAATATTTGAATATGAAAGATTAAGTTTATTGAACTATTTCGAACAAAAACCAAATTAATATAATGCATACATTTTGGAGACTAAAATTGTTATTATATCAAGTCGTGATTTCAATTTTAATGATAGAATAATATATTTGTCAAAAAAAATTAAATGGATGACATTTAATTACTAGTACAGAATTATCAACGTAAATTATAAAAATATGTCCTAACGTGTATTTTATTTTCCATAAAATCAAATATTTTAAAATCTCTCTTCATATTTTTTTAGGTCATGAGTTCTAGACCCGCTAGGAATATTCTTTCTTTTTATAGAGTCTCTCATAATCCCCTTCTAGATAGAATTAAAATTTATTAAAAAAAATTTGATAAAAAATTGGAAATAAAAAAATCCCAGAGTACCAATAAAATACTATAGATAAAACCATTTGGGTTTACAAAAGGATTCGAACCTAACAACCTCAAGTTGAAATGAACAAGATAATTTTTTTATGAATCACGTGTCTTGTTAAAAAATATTAAATTCTGACCTGAAAAAAAAGAGTACATATGATAACAATTAAAAAAATCAAATTATAAAGATAAATGAAACGATTGTTTAAGCGCACTCTAATTCAATATTAAATTTAAAATTTTAAATTAATTTTGTAAAGCGTTACCATGATTATATTCTGATTATAGATAAGATGTTTGAACGACAACATATCTTCTCCATCGACTTTACCCACTCACTAGCAACTAAGTTTCTGACCAATAAAAAAAAGAGAAAACATTTAGTTTTAGTGTTCCCAAGGCTTACAAGTTGCAACGATAGAACTAACCGTCACGTTTTTCCGTTGCCTCTTTCTTTAGGACCGTAGAATAAGAAATGGGACAACAAGTTGGCGTTAGATTTAAAAGCTGATGTAGTATATAATAATCCCATTATGGTAGTTTGAAGTCTGAACGCAAAGAAAAGCAGCTCCTCCCGTGCGCACTACGCACCACCCGCCACCCACCTTTTCTTGCAGCTCCAAAATTATCAAAATTTTCCAACACCCTTTGCTCTGGTCCCGGCGTTAGCATTGGTAGAGCCAGGAAAGTCGTCGTTCTTCTCATTTGTCAACGTAATTGGTCTCCAAATTCTCACACCCTTTCCCCTTTCGTTTACTTTTTTTTTTATTACCGGATCTTGAATCTCCAGGAAATGGATATGTGTGTTGTAACTCTTGTGTTTCTGACAGCTACTTCAGTTTGGGGACAGAAAATGGCAGAGGATGGGTTGACACTGCAGATGGTGAGGGATTCGTTGATAAGGCAGGAGGACAGTATTGTTTTCAGCCTGATAGAACGAGCCAGGTTCCCTTTGAATTCTCCGATGTACCATCCTTCCTATGGTTCGCTTCCTGGGTTAAGCGCCTCTCTGCTTCAGTTCTTTGTTAAACAAACAGAGGCCGTTCAAGCTACGGTACGCTCTTTTTCTTTCTCTCTCCACCTTATCTCTACGAGAATAGAAATTTTCCGTACTTTTCAGTGTACCTATTTATTCTCCCCACCTTAAAAATTAGGTTTAAGGGTTATAGACTTGTAATTAGGGTTTAAGGAATTTGAGATAAGGTGTATTATTTTGGCAAAATAACAAAAGATGCCCAACGTTTACATGTTTTGTCATTTGACCCCATATTTTTTTGTCCAAATATACCTCCAACATTTGTTTGTTTTGTCATTTGGCCCCCTATTCTTTCTTTTGGTCCAAATATGCCCCCAACGTTTCATTCGTAGTCCAAATATGCCCCCAGCGTTTTAGTTTGGTCCAAATATGCCCCGTTAGATAGAAACTGTCAGTCAACTGACGTTCAATAGCTGATGCTGGTTGGACTTGCCATATATTAAGATTTGCTGATGCCACGTCAAAATTTTTTATAAGCCGTTGACCGTTAGTTGATTGACAGTTTACATCCAACATAGGCATATTTGAACTATGAATGAAACGTTGGGGGCATATTTGGACCAAAAGAAAAAAAATATGGGGCCAAATGACAAAACAAGCAAACGTTTGAGGCATATTTGGACCAAAAAAAGAATAGGAGGACAAATGACAAAACATGTAAACTTTGGGGGCATCTTTTGTCATTTTGCCTAATTGTAATTAGTGTTTAAGGAATTCGAGATAAGGTGCATTTTTTAGAGTATAAGGTGTATGGTTTAGATTTAGAATTTAGGATTAGAGTTTGAAATTTACTTTTTAGTATTTTTTTAGTGTTGGGAATAGAAAGAGCCAACTAAATTTTATCCATCTCTACGAATAGAAATTCACTGCCCCTTTTCGGTGCCCCTTTCTGTGTCCACATTAAAAATTAGGTTTATGGTTTAAAATTAGAGGTTGTGGTTAGGGTTTAGGAAATTTGAGGTATGACGTATCTTTTAGAGTATAGGGTGTATGATTTAATATTTAGAATTTAGTATTAAGGATTAAAATTTAATTTTTTATTTTTTTTTAGTGTTGGGATATAAAAATGTCACCGAAAAAGAGAAGATGATTTTTTTTAGTTAATTACATTATACATCCTTGAACTATAATATGGTTTTGAATTAGATTCCAGACTTCATTATAATCTAGTCGAACCTTCAAAAGTATTAATATTATATCAATAAAGACTTTATGTTAATCTAATCATCGATTTAGACGTTAATTGTTAGCTTAAATCTAACTAAAAATATGAATATTTCATAACGTCTTAATTGAGTCCTCAAAGTCTCAATATAAGAACAATTTAAATATGATTTATTAAAAAACAACTATCTTAAATTTTACTAAAACATGTTAGATCTGAATCATTTATGCAATAAATACACATGTATTTAAAATTTGATTTACGTATTTTGAATATATTTCAATGTCCATGTACTTGGAGATTAAGTGGAATCAATGCAACCTAAGTTGGAATGAGTTGCAGGCAGGAAGATATGAGAATCCTGAAGAACATCCATTCTTCCCAGATAATCTACCACCCTCACTGGTGCCACATTTTAAGTACCCTGAGGTATAATTTACTCTCCCCTAGCTGGCAAAACTACCCGTGTTTCTCTTCTCGGTTTTCCGAAATTCGGAGACCGATTCAATTATAACCTGAACTAATAACTTCAACACAACAGGTTTTGCATCCTGCAGCAATGTCTATTAACATAAATAAGGTCATATGGGATATGTATTTCAACAAACTGCTTCCATTGTTTGTTGCTCCGGGCGACGATGGAAACTATGCTTCAACCGCTGCTCGCGATCTCGAGTGTTTACAGGTATTTAACGATCTCTTGTACATGTCTTCTTGTGTATCGATATGATTCGATGTGATATGTAGTTAGCAAAGTGGCTGTAAAATACATTGATAATCCCTTCAGGCCCTCTCTAGAAGAATTCACTATGGAAAACTTGTAGCTGAAGTTAAATTCAGAGACGAACAGAAAGATTACGAGCCGCCAATTCGTGCTCAGGTATTTTAATTTCATTGTGCTCATATGATGCATATAAACTGTGAAGTTAGTACTATGTTATTGACAAAGAACATCGTTTAATTTCTATGTTGTGGTTATTTCAGGATAGGGATACTCTGGCATCTTTATTGACATTTGCGGATGTGGAAGAAGCAGTAAAGAAGAGGGTGGCGAAGAAGGCGATGACATTTGGTCAGGAAGTGAAGCTTGGTGATGATGGAGGCAAGGGAAAGTACAAGGTTGATCCAGCTGTTGTTTCGGCTCTCTATGGAGATTGGGTGATTCCTCTTACAAAAGAAGTTGAAATCGAGTACCTCCTTCGTCGCCTTGACTGAAACCTTTGCCTAATCGTTCTCGATATTTCCTTCCGAATAAGATCATTCATGTGTCAAAACTCAAAACTGCTTCCTAATTAATAAAGTTGTATCATGGAAAATTGGAAAAGTGAGCTGACTTTTCATATTTAACTCAGTTTAGTTCAATCTGCATCAAAGATTTCTTAATGCTGTTAAACAATGGCAGGACCATACTTTCTCACGTTTTCTTGCATTTTCAGGGAAGCCTAACACTTTTTATGAGCCAAGCATTTCGTGGTTTAACTTTACCATGTAAATCTTCTTGTGCGTGTATCACAAGGAATCAAAAGTTATACAGTTTCAAGGAAATATAATCCTCCAATTAACTACAAGAGACTTAATACAAGGATGATCATACAGTTGGGAAAAGATGCTAGAAACAAAAGCACACACACAAAAAAACTGATTACAAATTTTATGCAGCTGATCCCAATTTAGAATGCTTCACGTATGGCAAGAACCTTCATCGTCAACTGCAACAAAATTCTACAACTTTTTACACTTAAAATATTTTGAATCTTCTTTCTCTAGGATATAGAGTGCCTCCTGTTCCTCGAAGATGAACCCGACGACTTGGTATCCCCTGGAACCATTGAAGTCGGGCTTTGCGAACTTGTAGATGTCTCAGAACTTATGTTTTCCACATGCCCTTTACCGAAACCCCACAATCTGTCGAATATTCTTTTTGACCGAGATGGCAGCAGCTGCACACCACTTTTACTGTTCTTGCTATTGTTTTTGGCCAACTTACCATTTTTTTGGAATTCGTCCTTGTTTATCTTAACCTGACTCATCTGTTTATCGAGGGAGTAGCAATCTTCAGCTGCAGTCTTCTCTGATTCTTCGTCAGTGTTGGTCGTGGAATGGGATGCACCGCAAGGATTGTTGTTAACTGATGGAGCTCTGGCTGCAGCAGCCCTAACATGCTCAAAGAAGAGAACTTGCACAACGACCCGTAGTGGAAGTCTCTCGTTCTGTGCTGCATGCATAGATGCATCCAATGTCAATTTCTTGACATCCATCAAGCCGCACAAATTCTTTCTTCCAGCCTTTGTCAAGCTCGGATGCTCCTGCAGGCAACAAAACTTTTTTTAACACTGTCCGACTACACTCGTGAAGAGGTTTCAGGTTCTCATTATATGAGAGTGACATGTATTGTGAAAAAAAAAGATAGGATTACAATGTTATAACAAAATCTAACCATGCAGTTAGGATTACAATGTTATAATGTTGGAGATTTTCCGTAAGATGCAGATGCTCTAACGGGTCGTAGATGCTGTCACAGCTGCAGTACAAATAAACCTATACAATGATTGATGGAAGAGTGGCCTAGAAGTACATTCTAAATATTCACAACATGAACTTTGTTGAGCATCAGAAAATATACAGAAAGAGTTTATGCATATGATGGGATATATAATTCAAGAAGTTGAAAAGACAGATGAAATCGTAGCTGAAAAGCATACCTTTAGGTACATGTCAATGGCTTTATAGAGTCCGTCATGAACTGGTCTAGCAAACTCAGGTATAGACCGAGACAAGTCAATGAAACTGTCAAGGGGAAGGTTTGGGTCACACGCAATTTCTTCAAGATACTCATCAATCAGTTTACCAACACTTAACAAGGATCCATGCCCTAGAACAAAATCGGCACATCCCCTCTCATTCTTTGCTACATATAAATCTTGAATATGGTTCATATACTGATTTGCAATACATAGAACCATTTCAACATCATACAATGTAGTTTGGGGAGGCTGTGCCGGGATTAATAAATCCTTGACAGAAGCTTCATGCAGCTTTAAACTTATCCTCTTCGATAGACCTTCCTTTACGGAATCGTCCATCCCGACCAGGATGGCAACTTTCAACAGCTTCAACAAGAAACTACATGAACAGCCAACACCCTCATCCGAAGGCAATAAACACACAATTGTTTCCACAAGTAATTTGTTCCTCCATGAGTGTACATCAGAAACCAAGGCATCAACAGAATCTGGCAACCATCTAACAGCGTAAGTTTTCAGTGCCTCACCAATAGCCACACCATCCATTCTTCCCTTTGATTTTACAGCAGTCAAGACTCGCTTGTAGAGATCAACATCTAGCTCACATATATCTTCAACCCACCAATCATTCGGAACAGATACAATCTTCTCTCGAAATTTCATACCATCTTTAGCCATTTTGTCACACGCAGACAGATTCCGGTTATAAGTGTAGGACCATGTAACGTTCGCTGGATCCACGGAGGTTTTAGATGCTATGGAATCAATGCATCTTCCAACGATCTTCAGGTTTTCAGACCATGGTAGAACAGATTTGGTGGTTTGTAGAACAATAATGGAATCTTTCCAGCTACGGAATATACTAGAATTAAGAAATACTTCGATTTTAAAAATCAGGTTACCTCGATCAACATCCTCGGTCATCTCTAGGTATTCAGCAGCACAACGTGCAGCCACGACATTGTAAGCATTTAAAGTAACCGTCATCCCATAGCAGAACTTAGCACAAATTTCAAATGCTTTTGGCCCACCAGGAAAATCAACCATATTAATCCCATCACAGCATTCTTCACTGGCTTTCAGCACTAGTTCTTGCAAGCGACGGCTCTTAGACAGCAGAGGGAACTGCAAAGCAACATAAAGATGGCATTTGTAGTTGACAATTATAATTAAGCAGCTGCTTTCCACAGGCAGAATTCTAGAAATTCATAAATTTAGAAGGATTGAGCATACCTTGTGAAGGTAGAATTTAACTTCGCCAACATTAATGGTGACATCTGTTGCCAAATCAGATGCGACATACCTGTGTCAGGGGAAAGTTTATGTTAACTCCACAAAGAGGGGAAACTTAAACCTAAAGACATCGAGAGAATACCAAAAAACTTAACCTGTTCTTCCCCGGGGGGGAGGGGGGGGTACACAGGAACATAAACCACATTCATCATGAAGATAATGACCTTAAAGATGGAAAGAGAACAAACCAACAGCCATATTTGCCTCGTAGGCTCTATTGAAAAAATCAAAGGTTATTTTGCTCACTTGTCAAACTATGTGTCGATGAACTTAAAATTAAACTCTGAGAAACTACATATTATCTTCTCAACCAGCTTGGCGACATTTAGGTGTAAAGCATTGCCTTTCTCAAACATGAATAACAGTAGAAACAAACAAAGAAGCCTAGAAATGGCTTGAAAGCCTCAAAATCTCATTAAAGATTGATTCAGATTTATTAGCTTTTAGTTATTTAGCTAAGTCCTTACTTTTGCAACAAAGAGATTAAGTACGATCTCGCCCAAGACGTCTGTAGAAAAGGATTCTGGCCACAACTTTCTATATATACATCAGAATCCCATAGTCTTGTCCTTTTAAGCAAACAAACTAACAAGCTGCAATGCTGCTGACATTTCATTTTACTATGCAACTAAACATTCGACGAAGACATCCGCATACAGATTTCCATGTTAGAGCTCTCAAGTCTACTTTAATTTCCATGTTTGAATCAATTGTGTCATCCTAATCAGGTGTTACTAATCTGCTAGTCAAAGAATATAAGCATCTCAGATCAGTACATGGTTCAAGTAACACATCGATTTGGTTAAGAGACTAGATTCCTCCTACTTATTACTATACCCTTAGCAAGACAACAATGAAGTGATTCAGTTACGAGAACGTGTTGTCAGTGGAAGAGGCTTTCAGGCATGTTATAATGGAGTAAATCCAAGCTCACTTCTCGTTGGGTGGAGCATGTTAATTGATTACACGGGGAGAGATTCTTAACAAGCATGATTAAAGGCCTGCGTGCTCCCAATATGCCTTTCCACATATTTGGACCACTAACTCAAGAAAAGAGGACAGGTTCAACAGCTGGACCACCTTCAAGATACCCCATGTCTTTTTTTCACTCTTCAACGTTCAATCCCCTCCCCCAAATAAAAACCAAACAATAAAAGAATAATAATTGCAATGAAACCACCCATGTGGTTAATCTGTCACCAAGCCAAAAGCCAAAAGAAATTACTTGTTAAAGTTGTGACTTTTCCAATGGAATGATTAACCACTTAAAAGTTCTCTCTTTTTTCCTTTAGGTATACTAAAAAACCTCCTAAAGCAATGCAAAAAAAAAAAAAAAAAAAAACAGTTGAAAAACAAAGATAAAATTTTCAAAAACATTAGATAAATATATGTATTCAGTAGAAAATCGATAGAGGACTAGAGCTAAGCTTGCATCTCAGAAAACCATAAGGACTAAAATGCACAAAACAAGATAGGGGAAACACCAAAACCAATAGTTAAACATGTCGGGAACAAACAGCACAATGGAAAACAAAATGCGAGGCAAACAAAACCAAATCAAAGGGAGATAACAGAAAGCTAAAGAACAATTTAGTTGTAAAAGAAAAGAATGTGAGGGAAAACCCATCTTACCGTATGCATTTGCCATCAGCTTGGAAGGCGTCAGGCTTCGAGCCGAGCTTCATAAACTTCATGTTTATTGTTTTTCCTCGAGAATACCTTTACAGAAGAGGAGAAACAACAGGAAAATCCCCTTAAAAATGAAATTCAAGAAGCTGTGCCTAAATTCTCTTGTGGCTGTGATGCTATTACCCATATACCATGTACCAACGATAAAGTTTCTTTCTTTCTCTGTCTATGTCTTTATCAGCTGGATAAAACCAAACCAAGTACCAGAGGCAAAGAAATGGCCCCCCTTTTTTCAAAGAGAATAAAAGGGGAAAACTTGTTTAATATGCTTACAATTCTGAAGAAAAACAAGCAAAATCAATGCCAAGAAGCCAAAAGAGATAGTTTAATGAACAATGGACTGAGACAGCAAGAGAAACATCAAAGGAGATAGTTTAAATATCCTCCTCCACACGTTTCTCATCCCATTTCTCATTATGATGACATTGTCGAAGCTTAATATCTCAATTACCAAACAAAATTCAGTAACAAAAACTTAAACCCAGAAATAAATTTCAAAAAGGATCAAAATCCCAGAAAAAGCAAAGCAAAGGGTGGCGACAGAGAGCTAAAAGATGGGAAATTTATGGGTTTATGGAGAAGAAACAAGCAAGCAAGCCAAGAAGAAAGAAGAAAAAGTCTAAAAGAGGAAGGCCAAGGCTAAGGGGTGATCATGTGTGTGAATGGTGGGGTGGGGTTGTTAATATCCACTATATAAACATCAACTCTCGCCGCCTTTGCTGATATCAAAGATCTTTCTCTAACTCCTCTGCCCAAGGCGCAAATATCAATGGTTCAAGGAATCTCTTTCACTCTGCCTCTCCTTTTCACCCTTTTATACCATGATGGATGGTGTTCATTGCCGTTGGAGTTGTAAAAACTAAAAAGTTGATTTTTCGAGAAAATAATTTATTCTCAAAACTGAATTTAACTCGGTTGATTCTCAACTTCATCGAAATTGTTAAGACAACTGAGACATATGTGAAAAAAAATGGTACTCTTCTTCTCTGTAGATGCACTAATTAATCCAATTCTTTAAATATTACAATCTTCTAAACTTTCTTTTTTATAAAAAATTAAACAAGTTTGGGTTCGAAGGCACAATTTAAAGATTTTGTAGGATAAATATTCTATACACAGGCGGTGCAAACTGAAAGTTTCCACAAGCGCCTTAATTTTAGGGTATTAGGAGTTAGTTTAGGGTATAAGATTTAGGGGCTTAGATGTAGGGGTTAGAATTTAGAGATAGTTGTTTTAATTTAAGGTTTAGAGTTATAATTTAGAGTTTATAGATTAAAACCTAAATTCTTACCATATTACTCTAAAACTAAACCCTAACCTATAAATCCTAAATTATAACTCTAAACCCTAAATTCTAACCTCCTACACCTAAACCCTATACCCTAAAACTAAGGCGCTTGTGGAAATTTTTAGTTTCCACCGCCAGTGTATAGGATATTAATTCTTATAAAAATAGTAATCACCTTCTCTTAATTGTATGTTCATTCTATTGTCGATATTTGAGAGTAGCAACTCTCTCCGCTAATAATATTGTTTTTGAAGTTCTAACATGAATTCTCTTCTTGAAAGAGCATGATAATCGTCTTCTTTATAAATGCACTAATTGATCTCTAATATTAATTTAAATATCAACTAAAAATGTTTGAGAGTATCTTAAATCTTAATTATGTTTGTAGAATTATAATTATCACATTTCAATGTAATAAATAATTATGTTTGCAAAATTAAAAAGTAATACTTTAATTAAAGATTTATATTTATTATATGTGTTATTTCAATCAACCAAATATAAAGAATAATATGGAACAAAGTGCAATGACTCTTCTTAATTGGGTGATTCACTTAGTCATCCTTTACAGCTGCCTCATCATTATTAATATTATCATATCATTCCATATGATTGTACGTCAAATATTAATTAGATTATTAAAAAAATTAAAATAAAATAATAATATTTATTTTCATAGAATTTTATTCGATTATAAAATAATATTTATGTTTAATTTTAAATTTAAACAAATTTGATAGATTAAATTATTCGAACTCGAATTACTTAAATAAAATACATTATTTTTTAAATAAAATAATAGCCTCTACTTTTTGATTGCTTAGGAATCTAATAATACGTGTCTTTAAAACAAACAGACTACTTGCATCCTAAACTCCATCTGACTTTATTCTAATATTACATTAAAGCATAGCTTAATTAAATATAAACAAAACACTAATAATAAAGTGTAATGTTTTTCGATGTCTCGTATTGTTGGCCTTTCAAGTGTATTTAGGATCTAATCTATTACGATTTAATCTCTAATATTCAATCGGAAAATCATAATAGATTCGAATGAGTACGAAAAATTTGAAATATTGATGTAGAGGCATCATGAAATAAGAGACGATCGGAAAGGTGAGGGACCGGGAAGCTCCCTTTATGCCCAACCTGATTCAGTGGGTTTGTGTTAACCAAGTTGGTAGATTGTGTCCAGGTTTTATGGCCTTAAACCTCGACATGATCGTACTAGCTACCTACTCACACCAATGTATCGAACTTTGCCGACCATACTAAGACTTTAATCAACGTGGAATACACTTAATTCGAAGATTATCAATGTGAGAGCACATGGTCATGGTCATGGATGCTATCCAAAATCAGGGACGGAGGCAAAGGGTGTTGGAAGTGGCAGTCGTGCACCCCTAAAAATTTGAAATTCATATATAATTTAGGATTTTTTAAGAAATTTTTTATGTATTTTCTATTGAAAATCTATTTTCGCCCCCGCTAAGAATTTTATTGGTTCGTTCATCCTAACATAAAATCTTGCGTCTGTCCCAGTGGACCAAAATGAAATAAAAAACATATGTGGTGGAAAAAGTCCACAAGATACTTTATCATTTTTATGTAATGTGTTTTTTGTTATTATCGGTATCTGATTTATTGGTCAAATAATTCAAATCGAATACTGCAAATGTGCATTATAAGAATTAATTTGATTGTAATACTTGTTATATCCTTCCCAGGGATGGGCACGGGTTGGTTTGGGTTTTTGGCCCACCTGAACTCGATCCGAAACTAATAATCATAAAACTAAACCCGACCCGATCTTATTATTTAAAAAACCCGACCCGAAAATAAATATTCTAAACTTGACCGCGACCCGAACTATAAAAAAATTAATTTTAGGGACCTAATTGTAAAAAAATAATTTTAAGAGACATAAATATAAAAAATAATAAATTTAAGGACTAAATTGTAAATAAAAAATTAATTTTAGGGACCTAATTGTAAAAAAATAATTTTAAGAGACATAATTATAAAAAATAATAAATTTAAGGACTAAATTGTAAATAAAAAATTAATTTTAAGGACCTAATTATAAAAAAAACATATAAAGTGGTAGTATTATTACACATATCTCTAAAAATTTTAAGAGAAAAGTATACTATTAGTCCCAGGTCGGCTAGGGTCAGATTTTCTCACCCTAAAACCCGAACCCGGCCTCGCTCTACACAAAAATCCGACCCGAATTTAATTTAATTTTTTTCATAAAAATACTCGACTCGATCAGACCGGGTCGGATCAAAACCCGTCGAACCCGAGTGAAATGCCCATCCCTAATTCTTCCCTTTTCCGCCTCAAGTCATTTACAATGTCTTTTTCGACAACATTCCTCCGCTTCAACTCATAAACGAGGATATATGAGTTGTTTGACCATATGAGTAACTGAGCATAGAAGGCCCAGTCCAGCCCAGGTAGTATCCAATTCCAAAGAACAGCTGGGTAAACCCAAAACAAAACGAAGAATAAAATAATCAAAACGCAGCGTATCGAAACAAAGAGGATAGAAAGTAGAAACCGCTCCATCCAATATCCATGTCCCGCTCGTTTGGCCATTGCCCGCCAGCTTCAATTGCTTCTTGTTTTGTTGGCCGCCTTCTCCTTATAACACTCCCTCAAAACGCTCTCTTTCTATTTCCAGTGCTCATCCCCTTTAAAAATGAAAAACAATTAATTCAAACACATTTTCTCCGCCATCAAGATGGAACCCCGATCGAAATCCATCCATAAATGGCCGACGACTACGATTCCGGCGCTTCTCCTCCTGTCTCTCATCCACCGCGCTCAATGCTTCTACCTTCCTGGTGTCGCCCCCGAGGACTTCCAAAAGGTCTCCTCTCCTCTCCTTTCGCTTTACATTTTCTTTACATCTCTCGCTTGATCTGCATTGTTTCATTCGATCTCGTTTCCAATTCGTAATCTTGTCTGTTTCTAGTAGAATTATAATAGGACACTCGTAAGTCGTATCACTATGAGAAGGAAACTGATGAAATTCTCTGTTTGTAATTAGAAATGAAGGCTTCTATAATGCTGTTCGTATCGAGATGTTTCATACTCTGTAAATAGATTTTTATGCCATTTTTGAAACTATCCGAGGTATCCGACTTTCGTACTATATGCTGTTCGTTTTCTGTAATGCAACCTCGGATAGTTTTAGCTTAAGATTAGGAATTGTATTACCGAGAGATTTTATTTACAAATTGACGTAATGAGAACATACGCGATCGTGTTTAGTTACCTTACATCGGGCTTATCTCGAGTAACTAGTCGTTAATGACGTCTGTTAAACCACTTTAGTTTCTCGCCACTGCTGTTATGTTTGTGAGTGTGATTGTATTCTCGTTTAGTTATTGATTCTTTTGTTGCGGAATTGCAGGGAGATCCTTTGAAAGTGAAAGTGAACAAATTGACATCTATAAAGACACAACTTCCTTACACGTATTATTCGCTTCCTTTTTGTACACCAGAGAAGATTGTGGACAGTGCGGAGAATCTCGGGGAAGTGCTTCGCGGTGACCGTATTGAAAATTCTCCATATGTTGTCAGTTTTAGTATCTCTGATGATAATGGTTCCGATTGTTTAGTTTTTGGCTGTTAATGTATTCTCTTTGGCTTCAATTAATGCAGTTTAAAATGCTAGAGCCACAGTTGTGTACTGTTCTTTGCCGGATTACACTTGATGCCAAAACTGCAAAGCAGTTTAAAGAGAAGATTGATGATGGATATCGAGTCAACATGTCCGCTATTTGTTTCTTCGGATATGGAATTCTAATACTATTCTCATAATGTTCGTTCTCACCGTTCTTTTTCTGAAATTTGTGATTCATTTGACAGGATCCTGGATAACCTTCCCCTCGTTGTTCCCATTAGAAGATTGGATCAAGTTCCTAATATTGTTTATCAGCTTGGCTACCATGTTGGGCTTAAAGGCCAATATGCTGGGGTAAATATAATACTCACCTACTACAACCATAAGTTCCTTTGTTTGTGGATGCATCAGCTACTGTGTATGCTTACTTTCTCTGAATGCAGACAAAGGAGGAAAAATATTTCATTCACAATCATTTGGCATTTACCGTCAAGTATCACAGGGATATGCAAACTGACTCCTCTAGAATTGTGGGGTTTGAGGTTAAACCATACAGGTTAGCTCCGAAGTTTTAGCATTATATAAAATTGTTGATTCTAAGAGTTTGTGGCTGAGATTATGATATCAAGTTTTGATGGCATTTTATTGATAAAACAATGCAGTATTAAACATGAATATGAGGGTCCATGGAGTGAGAAAACACGTTTGACAACATGCGACCCTCATACTAAACGCATGGTTGTTAATTCTAACACTCCTCTAGAAGTTGACGCAAACAAGGAAATTATATTCACCTATGATGTTGAGTACCAGGTCAGCTCTTCAACTACAAATGATTTCTTTAGGGTGGACAGACTGTTTCTTTTTTTTTTTCATTGTCAACGGGGGGCAGAAGCACCTTTAGGCGACAATCGCTCGTGTTCAAGTAAATTCTGCTGGAATTACTTGGAAAGAGTTTCTACTGAATTACTTCTATTGAAATAAAGCTTATGACCTTAGTCCCTATTAGGTGCTAATATGCTTATGTTTTCTCACGATGATTTTCAGGAGAGTGATGTGAAGTGGGCATCCAGATGGGATACATATCTTTTAATGAATGATGACCAAATACACTGGTTCTCAATTGTCAATTCTTTGATGATTGTCCTCTTCCTTTCCGGCATGGTAGCTATGATTATGCTAAGGACACTTTACCGCGACATTTCCAAGTATAATGAACTTGAGACCCAGGAAGAAGCGTTAGAAGAGACAGGATGGAAGCTCGTACATGGGGATGTTTTCAGGCCTCCGTCTAATTCTGATCTACTCTGTGTTTATGTTGGCACTGGTGTCCAATTTTTGGGCATGGTACTTGTTACCATGATCTTTGCTGTTTTTGGATTTCTTTCCCCTTCAAACCGAGGTGGTCTTATGTCAGCCATGCTCTTACTTTGGGTCTTCATGGGCATTTTTGCTGGCTATGCCTCTACCCATCTATACAAAACGTTTAAAGGAACACAGTGGAAGAAAATAGCTCTCAAGACTGCATTCATGTTCCCAGCCATCATCTTTGTCATCTTTTTTGTTTTAAATGCTCTCATATGGGGCCAAAAGTCTTCTGGGGCTGTGCCGTTTGGAACAATGTTTACTTTGGTCTTCCTATGGTTTGGAATTTCAGTCCCACTTGTTTTTGTGGGTGCTTATGTTGGGACCAAGAAGCCGACAATGGAGGATCCGGTGAAGACGAATAAAATTCCTAGGCAAATACCTGAGCAGGCGTGGTATATGAACACGATTTTCTGTGTTCTCATCGGAGGAATACTCCCATTTGGAGCTGTTTTCATCGAGCTGTTCTTCATTCTTACCTCAATCTGGCTGAATCAATTCTACTACATCTTCGGATTCTTATTCTTGGTGTTCATTATTCTCCTTATCACTTGCGCCGAGATAACCATTGTGCTTTGCTACTTCCAGTTATGCAGCGAAGATTACAAGTGGTGGTGGAGGTCATATCTCACATCAGGTTCCTCAGCCCTGTACCTGTTCCTGTACGCTATATTCTACTTTTTCACCAAGCTGGAGATCACTAAGCTGGTTTCCGGGCTCCTATACTTTGGATACATGTTAATTGCTTCGTATGCATTTTTTGTGCTAACCGGCACAATTGGATTTTATGCTTGCTTTTGCTTCACAAGGCTTATCTACTCATCTGTCAAGATCGATTAATGTGTATATATATATATATATATATATATTAACATATATATTCATGCATTCAGTTTCTGATGTAAACTGTATGCCCATTTTTGAGTCGTGTTCGTTTTTACAATTGATTTTAGTATACCTTTTCCTGATGTAGGTTGAGTGGAGCTAGTGCTTCTTTTATCAAACATTACCCGCCGCTGTATTGAATTTGTCCTGAAAAATTCAGTGGTATTAATGTAACTGGACTTTAATCTACAAAATATCAAAAATATTTCACTAACCAAAGTTGTTTTGTCATTCTGATCGTCTTCTTAGGCGTTAAATTCCAACTTAGATCTAAGGTGAAGCATATATCAAATTTTCAAGCACGTGTTTACCAATCACATAGATAATTTAGATATGATGTTCAAAATATGATCAAATAAAAGGTTAAAGAAATTCAGGTTATGCATGTAATACACTTGTTTAAAATTTGATCAACATATGGGTAAACTACAACAAATGTCACCCAATTATGGGTCGGATTACATTTGGGTCACCTAATTATTAAAAATTACATTTGAGTCACTTAATTATGGGTAAGGCTACATTTGGGTCACCTAATTATTAAAAGTTATATTTGAGTCACCTCAATTATGGGTAAGGTTACGTTTGGGTTACCCTTCATATTTAAAAAAGTACATCAATTTAGTCATTTTTTCTTCCAAATCACTTGTAACCTTACCCATAATTGAGTGATCAAAATGCAATCTTTAATAATTGGGCGATCCAAATGTAACATTACTCATAGTTGAGTGACTCAAATGTAACTTTTAATAATTAAGTGACCCAAATGTAATTTTACCCATAATTGAGTGACCTGCATTGTGATTTACCCTTTGAATTACCATTTAATGTCCAACCTAAAAATTGGACTAATAGAAAAACATGTTTGATACAATATTTAGTGATGTAAAGGAACCGAACGTTCAGCGAACCACTCGTGAACCGTTCGGCGGGAAGTTCGTTTATTTATTAAACGAACGAACATGAACAAGATTTTTTGTTCGTTTAATTAAATGAACGAACACGAACAAAGGGTTTGTTCGTTCATTTATGTTCATGAACGTTCGGTAATCCGTTCGTTTATGTTCATTTATGTTCGTTCGCTTTATTCACGTGTGTTTAGGGTGCTCATTGTTCAATTAAATCGAACTAACCGACCGAACCAAAACAAATTTGGTTAATCTATTAGATAATTTTAAGTTTCGGCTAATGATTAATAGTTTTTTCAAATTTCAATTATCGATTAATTCGATTTATAATCGAAATTAACTGAATTAATCAAACTAACCAAAAATATTAAATATTTAACACATTATATATGTTTGTTTAGGGTTCGTTTGTGTTCGTTTATGTTCATTTGTGTCTATTTATGTTCGTTTACCATTTAAACGAACGAACATGAACGAACACGAACAAGCTACATTCCTTAATAAACGAACACGAACAAGCTACATTCCTTAATGAACGAACACGAACAAGCTATATTCCTTAATGAACGAATACGAACAAGAAATTTTGTGTTCGTTTATGTTCGTGTTCGTTCATTTGTTCGGTTAAAGTTAAACGAACGAACATGAACACATCCTCATTCGTGTTCGTTTACAGGCCCAACAATATTTCACTAACCATTAGAACATTATTTGGGACCAATTTAGAAAGAAAAAACCCCAAGGGACTTTATATATTCGCCCGTTAAAAGCCATTCATTTCCCCTTTTCATGCCAAATAACCGTTACAATGGCCAAAAGACAATAGGTCAGACATTGAGGCACAGACAGGAGGCCACGTGGCCAACACAACACCATCCTTGTAAGTTGTAACGGCTAGTTTCCCCCCTTTAGTTTCCACCAACTCACATATAAATAGAGTAAAACTCAATCTCAGTCTCATAATCATTACCTTAGTACCAGCTCAACTCTCTGGAAGTCGAGTCTCTTCTACCGTAGCTTTAAGTTGAGTTTCCAATGGCTGCCGTTTTCTCAAGTAGGCTAACCTCTTCGTTGGTGCTTTTGTTTCTATTTTTAAGCATTTCAGAAGCTAAAGAAATAGTGGTTGGTGGGAAAGAAAACGCTTGGAAGATCCCATCCTCTGAATCGGACTCCCTCAACAAATGGGCAGGCAATTCCCGTTTCCGCATTGGCGACTCTCTCGGTAATACAACATAATGCCAAAAACTCCACTTTGCGACACTGTTTCTGTCTTCTTTTCTAACTCAAATTTTGTGTTTATAACTTTATGTTACAGTGTGGAAATATGATGGTGGCAAAGACTCTGTGCTGCAAGTGACCAAGGAAGCTTATGCAAGCTGCAACACCTCAGTCCCCATTGCAGAGTACAAAGATGGAAACACCAAATTGAAGCTTGAAAAATCAGGGCCGTTTTACTTTATTAGTGGAGCTAAGGGTCATTGTGAGCAAGGCCAGAAGTTGGTTGTGGTCGTGTTGTCTCCACGGCACAGGTACACTGGAACCTCTCCAGCGCCTTCTCCGGCGGAGATCGAGGGACCTGCCGTTGCTCCCACGAGCTATGGTTCAAGCTTGAAGGCTGGATTCTTGGTGACATTGTTGGGTTTGGGTGTGGTGTTGTTCTGAGTTGGGAAAAGGCTTGTTTAGTTTTGTGGAATATTTCATTTTTTGTATGTAGTCGATGATGTTACAGCAATATTGCTTCATTCATTCCTTTAATTGATGATATTCAATCCCATGGAAACTGCAACTGCTTCTATCCTTTCTCCCTTACTATTACAATTGCAATTTTGGGGGTTTGAATTCAATCCAATTCCATTTAATTATAAAAATTGGTGCTTTGTATCTTTGAACAAAAAAAATCGAAATGATCTGGTTTGACTCGATCCCATTCATTAGTCCAACCAGGCATGTAAAGGTCCTTTCTTTATAAGCTTCTAAGGCCGATAGAGAAGGAGAAATGGATAGGCGAATAGATAAAGTATGGAACTTTGCAATTCCCACATTTACCCTTCCCATCTTCCATCACTCCTTCAACTCAAAGGCTTTCCATTCTCTTCATGGGCTTGTTCTCCCCACCCGTCTTCCTTATTATTTCATTTGTCCTTATCCGATTCTGAATACTCTGGGGGGCCTTGCTTTCTCTCCAAGTTTTGGTTTTTCATTTGTCCAGAAAAGGTTAATAAAACAAGGGATTTTCCTTATTTTCTCTCTCTCCTTATTGGAACGGGATACTGTTTTCTGGGCTATATATATTTTAGGGCAAAAGATTTCTTCTTTCTTGAAAAGCTTTTGTTTATTGGGTTTCAATTTTAATACGATGAAAAGGGTTTCTGTGGTTGATCAAGAAACTAGGGCTAGATTGAAGCATCAAACACTACTCCAGGAATTCTTGGATTTGCAAAAGGTTAGTCCTTTGCCTCAATTACTCTGTTTATGCATTGTTCTGATCATTGAACACTTCTTTTTATCAGCAATTCAATTGTTTATGATTCTTGATTTGGTTCTGGGTAGCCTGCAGTGCAGCAGGATATGGATTTGTTTCTGCCTAAAATTTCACTAGTTTTCTTAGTCTAAGAGTTGATAGAAATTGATTCCCACAGAATGTGCAGATTTTTCATATGTTGAATGTCAGTCCAGTAATAATGAATCTACCTGTTTTGTGTACTTGAGTTAGCAGTTAATTCTTTCTATTCAATCATTACTAGGAATTTGTTTCGAGGAAGAAAAAACTGCAGGCGATGAACCAGAAGCGAGACGCTCTCTTGGCCGAAGTTCGGTATGAGGTCTTTTTCCTTAATTTGTATCGAGTTTCGATTTGTATGTTTTAGATATTGATGGAGATAACCGACTAAATTATCTCGCTTTTTTCTTCTGAATTCTAGATTCTTGCGACAGAGGTACAGCTATTTATCGATGATCAAGTCTCAAGAATATGAACAACAACAACAAGATTCTGTTCAATCACAAAATCCCCATCTGCGAAGCAAAATGGCTAAGCCTAAGAGTTTGGTTATCAATGAAGCCGGTGAAAGAAAACCGTCTCCTCTTCCCGATATAAATCTGAATGTGGTAATCAACTTGAAGCATTGCCATTGAGCATTTGTTGTGCTATTATCAGTTGTCATATTGGGAATACATTTCACTATTTCTCGTATTGCAGGTTAACGAAGAAGGAAGTGGGAGAAATCAAAGAGATGTTCATGGCCTGTTGATAAAGGAGAAGAAGCCGAAAAACCATTTGGTTAATGGCAAAAGAGTTGGGAAGAAGAAAATATCATGGCAAGATCCAGTGGCTTTGAAGGTCTGAATATAATGAATGATAACTAATCTTTCACACACAGTTTAGCAGTTAAAACAAAGGTGGGAGCAAGAGTTAATCTGTTTCCCTGAAAAAGATTTGATTTGCATTGCTACAGATTATTACTACATCACTGCCTTGTACTTGTTTTCTTTAGAAATAACTGTAAATCAGGGAAATTTTGCTCAGTTTAGCAAATATATATGAATACAGTGAATGCTTATTTATCATACAAGTAAAATCTTTCTGCTTCTAGTTTTGACAATGTTTCACTGTGGTCTGTTGTTTAACTGGCAAAACATTGAATGTCCCAGAATTATGTTTATGGTGACCTGTAAGAAATATGTTTTGTATTACAACCTTGATTGCTTGGTTTGGACTTGGCTTGAACTTGAAGTATAAGTTCAAGTTGTCGTATTTGATGGTTACCAAAAAATGTGTTGGATTTGCTTATGTTTAAGATGGCACCAGTAACCAAAAAATATTTGATGGTTACCAAACTGTACATCTTATTACTGAAATTGTCATATTGTGTTATTTTCAGAAATACAAATATCCCTGTTTAATGATTCAAAACAAGAAACAAAAGGGACATACATTCTTTCTTAATGTGTCATCAATTCAATTCTTGCTCTAAGCCATCTACATATGCATATTGGAATATTCGAGAAAACAAACAGGTTCTTTGATCCCAACAACGGGCACAGCTACTATCCCTGACTTGCTGCTAGCTTTGGTTCAGTGTCAATCGGTTTGGAATGGGAAGATTGCTCCTCTGAAGATGAAGCAGACATGATTGGTTTCTTGAACTGCACCAGGACCATGGTCATATTGTCGCAACCCTCCCCGGTGACTGTTGATGGTGCTAAACACTTGTCGAGAACCCTCTCACAAACAGTAGAAAGCTTGTTTTCCTGCATTGTATGCAAGGGTTCATACTGAGTGTACACTCATTAAAGAAACATGATAGAATGACGAATTGAATTGACCTATAGCAAGCTTCCTAAACAAGCATTCATACAGACTGATCGAAGTTAGAAAGGCTCAAGTACATACAGAATGTAGTTGTTCGTGGATAAAATCTACTAGCTTCTGACTTGACATGCAATCCCTGAAATATAAATTCAAATTGAGATGTCATTAGATGCTAAACTCAAGATTGATATCGAGTTGGAGTCGTCCAACAAAATAAAATTTTGAAAAATGCAATAATTCTGATATTATCTAACAGTATAAGGCATTAGATATAATACCAAATTCCATCACATGCCAGCACAAGGAAGTCATCATCATCGCATAGCTCAACCTATAATTGAAAATTGTACATTGTAGAAACTTAGATACAACAAGCTCCAAAGACTTAGGATTGATTATCGTATATCAAAGCCAAGATGGAATGGTTAATCGTATAGTGATGCGGCCACCTTGCTGAGAGAGTATACTTACTGTGTTTACATCAGGATTTGCAGTTACAATTTGCTTTTCAGCAGGTAAAAACTTATTCTGCTTGAACTCAATGTCACCTGAAGGAAAAGGAATCAATGGATTAAAACTGCATCTCTCTCTCTCTTGCTATTTCTCTCCCATTGATGAATAAAAATACTCGATATGCATGGATGCATACACTTGATTGGAGACTACGGATGTATATAAATGTTACAATTGGTTTAAGAAAAGAACAGCAGTTTCTGCCAAGTCGTATAGGTAAGTTACCTATAGCTCTTGCAAGATTCAAACAGCCATTGATACGTCCTGCATGTATAAAACCACCAGCTTTTAAAATCCTTTCTTTCTCTACCTCTAGATCAGGTTTGTGATCTCTAGAGAGATTGTATGCCTACAAAATAAAGAAGCAACAAAAAAGGGGATTATGTATTCAGAAAGAAAGAATTCCCCGTAGTTCAAAGTACAGCAGCCAGTTCATTCACATCTGGTTAATAGAACATTACCTGACCGTTTCTAGATAATACACAACGAGAATCACCAGCATTTGCAACAACGAGTTTGTTGTTTCTTAGTACCGCAACACAGGCTGTGCTCCCAGATGTTGGTCCAGAAAAGTCAGAGTGAGGGCCCTTATTACAATTTAAAGAAACACTTGTAAATTATACATACAAATTGTTGCAATAAGAAAACATTAAAGCAGGAAAGTAATGGATGAATACTAAATTTGTGCAAATCACAGACAAAACCATATTGTACATTTAGATCCCTGCCCCAACCAAAAGGTAAATGCAGCCTAAGATGTTAAGTTTCACAACAGAGGTATATATCCGCCGTCATCTAGGCTGAATTGATACACTGCATAAGCTAAGAGTTAACATACACATCATGTTCTATTCTTCTTCCTCAATCTTGGTTTCCATCATAGTTTGTAGCCAACAACAAATTTCTGTTCAGGATCTAATTAAGGACAATAACACGGGTATATTTTCATAAGTACCTCCTCAAAAGCCCAATTATCAACTTGGTCATTACTGTTACCACTCCTAGGAGACCATATCAGTCCTTCTATCATGCCAGTAAACTTGTTGAATTTATCACCCAAAATAGCTAATTCTCTCCATCCTCTTTGTCCGCGCATCATCTCATCCATTCTGTACCAAAACGTAACTCAAGTTGGAAACACACAAAATGAACAATGGGAAGATGCATTTTTAACTACGAAAAGGAAAGGGGGAGCAAGATGGGAATAGAAGCCCTATCATTTCTAATAAGTTTCCCCTTTCAAACTTTTAGGAAAGCTCGGGAAAAGCAGTTGAGCTTCGATGGAAGGCTCTACGAGACGGAACATTACAAAGTCTTAAATCTAATAAGGTAGAAATTATAAAAGTCAAAACCACAAAATCCATAATCTTGATGAGAAATAAAATTTGAATACAAAGTTTAAAAGACAACGTATTAAGATTATATCAGAAAAGAAATGGTACCCTCAAATCAGTGACACCAGTTATGTAAATTTACTTTTCAAGCTACTAAAACTGTAATAATAAGCATAGAGAGTATTTCAACATGAAGAACGCGTGCATATAATGTTTATAAGAGAACTTAACCTTGTGAAATTCATAGCTACATATTAGCAGCCCTAAACAGGTGGATGAAAAAGGAAAAGTTACACACTTTAAGTATCAAAAGGATGGTAAATATGCATTATTACTAGCATGTACTAAACACCAAGTCCCCAAATCATTCTGGCTAGGAATTGCATTGTTAATTCTCATAACAAGGAAGGCATAGTGAAGTGTGAACAATAAACGTGAACTTGATTAATCAAATTAAATAACCTTAAAAATGCTCTCTGAACTGATGTTCCTATATCCCCAGCTGCAAATGCTTCATTCTTGAGAACCTGCCGATGAAGATATTTGGCACAGAACTTGGCAACCACCTTACCTACAAGTCATGAGCTAGGATAAGTTAAAAAGAAACTTGAACAGTGGTCCAATAGTAAGACACTTAATTGTATTAGGATCAAAATTAAGTACAATTAAAAGAGCAATTATGAGAATCCTTGAAAGCAAAGAAGTTATAGTTTACAAAGCATTCGCCGACACCAGACCTAAATGTCTTAACAGAATCATTTGAAAGGTAAAACATTTCAAGATCCTTCAGTTGGTTCAAGTTCTAAAAGGGAAAAAGAGCAAGTACATGAATGGGAAGCAACAAACTCATTAAGTTCAGATAGTGTACAACAAACGAAAACTGTAAATGGAACTGACCATCCAAGTCTTACCTCCATGACCGTCATATAAACCAAAGAACGAAGTAGAAGCATCGAGATCAGGATATGCAGCATGCTAACAAAACAAAAAACAGAAGTAACTAAAATGTATACATGATATAACAAGATCTGGAAATTTGCAAGAAATAAAAGATATGAGCTACAATATGTATAAGGCTATAAGAGTCACACTCATATTACATATTGACAAGAATATAAAATTTAAACTTTCTCTTAAGAACTCATTGATGGAAACTTAAAATACCACCCCTAGCATCACCCCAATTCAGTTCCAATCTAGTAGAATAAATAGGGTCCAAATGCTTCAAACATTTGAAAATTAAAGGTGTCGTTTGTTACTCACAGCATCTTCCATAGTTGCACGCCATCCTTGCATGGATGCCAGGCCATATCTAACCCTATCATTCTCGCCATCTTCTGTGAGTTTTTCAGTTTTGGGAGTGCTGAGATATACACCCATCTATGTCTGCAATTGAATGAATCATGTTAACTCAGCTTATAAAACTCAAAGAGTACTCAAAAGTCAAAACAACGTACGACTCGCCAAGTTTTGCAGCTAAAAAGTTTTAGAATCAACAGTTTTATTGATGAAATATACTTGGAAAACAGGTCTAATAATTAAGACATTATCAAGTACAAGCAATAGCAATCACATAAGATAGTTTCTAATCAGAGAAACACAGAATCTCCTATGCTAACTCAAAAGTGAATCTAGAACAAGAAGAGAACAAAACAGAAAAAGGTAGGTTGAAAGAAGACAAAGAAGCAGAAGCAACCTAGATTGAATGCTAAGATTATAATATAATTCACAAATAAAATCCCAGCAATAAACTAAATATCACAGCTTGAGAAGACCAAATAAAGGTAAAGCAACTAAAAACTCTTAAATAACAAGACAAGAGAAGCTCAGATGCTAATTTGATACGTCACGATTAAAGCAGCTAGAAAATTGTGGTTTTATTATAGAGTTGTAGGTATCCTTACAGGTCCAGCCAAGGAATCTATAGAGGAAGAAGACAGGAGTCGAGTGGGAGAAAAGGGGAAAGAAAAGAAGTTACAGAAAGCCAAGAAAAATTCTTTGGAATGAGGACTGGAGAACAAGGAATTAATGGGAGGCAGAGGCACAGGCAGAACCATTCAAGAAAAGGACAGATAAAGAGGAAGGGAAAACAAGGGAAGAAAGAAAGTGTGAGACTTTTGAACAAAGGTAAAATCTTTTGAATTCAGTGGGACTTTGGTGGGGTAATTTCAGGCTTTCCTTATCCTATTTCCACTTATTTTCTTCTGCTAGACTTTATTTAAGTAGTTTCATAGTCATCTAAGTTCAAAGTTGCTGCTTACAAATATATTAGTTTTCTTAAAAATTACTATAATTTAATCACTAAATTAAAACTTTATTACAAATAATTCATTTTACTATTAGAACTGAAATATATATTTTGGATAAAGTTTTGAACATAATATTTTGGATAAAGTTGTAATAAATATAAAAGTATTAATATGAAAAACAAAACATTAAATACAATTTTGTAAAGAAAAAAGAGAGAGAGAGAGAGAGAGAGAATCTTCTGTGAATAAAAAGACTTTTCAAAGTCTTCTTCGTCAACCATTTTGATTTTCCTTAGAGAAAAAAAAAAAAGAGAGGGAGAAAGACTCAGTTTTGGGGGACCTCCATTTCCATAGTTCCATTGGAAACCACATTTGATTTCAGCAGTTTAGCGTCGGCAGCAGATTCTCTTTCAGTTCCACTCCAACATAATCGCATGGTAATTCCCCTTTCTGCTCATTTTGATTTTGTTGCAGCTTTAAGCTAGGGTTTCATCAAAGTTTCCCCTTTTAATACAGAACTAGGGCGAATAGTTCTCGAAACCAATGAAAGACTTAGTCTTTTTCGTTTTTATCATTGCAAGATTTAAGATTTATTTGTAGTTAATTAATTTTGATTTATTGATTCTTTCCCGCGTGTTATTGGCGCTCAAACGTATGTTAACATTGATGGGTTTTTATTGGATATTATGCTCGGTTCTAATCGCCTATGTGTTGTTTTTGTTTGTGAATTTAGGCAAACAAGCACACCATTGTTTTGATGCAGACTTCACAGAACAGATCAACGAGAACATTTATGGATTATGGTTCCATAACTCAAGCTATGGATGGTATGTTTTTGTTTACTTTTGCTTACAGTGTCTTTGCCTTTTGTTGTTTGTGGAGTTTCTGGTTTTTAAGTTCCTACTATCTTATTGTTCTTGGAAACAGCTCTGCATATGTTTTTGTTTCTCTAGTGTATGTCCGGAACATTTATATTTCCGCGTTGTAACAAGATGATGATTTATTTGAATGAATCATGATTCTTCTGAGGAACCACTCTGTTTAAATCATTCGACAAACTTTAGAGTTTGTAATGTTCTCCATGTGAAGGTATATGTGGACTCTATGAAAGGAAACTTAAGGAGCTAAATCCAGCAACACGGAACATCACATATGACATTGCTGATCTTTACAATTTCATTGATGGCCTTACAGATTTGAGTGCCCTTGTGTATGCCTTTCTCTCTCTCTCTCTCTCTTTTCATCCACCCTTTTTCTTGGAAAATTAGCATCTACGAATGTAATATTGCATGTTTACTTGGTCACGTGTATCAAGTGTCTTTAAAACTGTCTACTAAAGGCTTGAATTTGTCACATAAAACCTGAACCCTTAGGAATTAGTGTGCATTTTAAGTCCAGGAGTCACCATAGGAAACTTCCTTTTCTGCTGAAACTCGAACCTGTTTTCGAATGAATCATCACCCACTTATAACAATAGATATGCCCTTGGATTATCCAAGGCTCAAGGAAATGAATGTGGCTGATGGACAGTCTGTGTATTCCTTAGATACCGAGAACAATCCAATCATCATGTGTTTAAACATGAGTGTGATTTTACATGCATGGGAGGCTGTGTCTAGAATTTAGTTATCAGTTTGTGCAGGTCTTGATGTTTCAGGCTATTTGAGTAGGTGGAACCATGCTGTTCACATATGAGTAGATTAAAAGATTCCGATGGTTCAGTCGAGTCTGATTATTACATGCAACCATGTTATTGTTCCCCTGGTGACATCACTTGGTTATATTGATTACTTATTGCATGCAGATACGATCACACGATTCAAGGTTATTTGCCTTACGACCGGGAATGGATTAAACACAGAGTGTTTCAACACCTTAAAAAGTTGGCAAATTAAACCCTCTTTCGACAAAAGAGGATTTGTATAAAGTGCAGAAGACCTCATATGCTAATTGTGCTCGTATTTACTTTGCTTTGCACATACTTTTGAGAGCCATCGTAGCTTTCTCCAGGGTTTCAAATGTTGTAGCCTAAGCAAGAAACACAAATGGTTTGGTTTGTGGAACTGCAATTTCTTGTGTCAATTTTAATTATAATTGTTTTACCTATTCACTTTTGGCTTTGAATTTTTGGTAAGATAATAGAGGTGCTTCATTGTTTATATTTTCACGACTTATTCTTAAACACAGTTTTCTAAACTATTTATGAAAAGATTGTTCAAATTGTAAGCTTATTAAACAATATTTTGGATAAAAATACTCTGCCTTTTTTCGGTGTTCCTTTCTATGCCAACACTAAAAAAACATTAAAAAAATAAATTTCAAGCCCTAACTTTAAATTCTAAATCTTAAGCCTTATACCATATACCTTGAAAAAAATACACCCTGCCCCAAATTCCCTAAATCCTAACCACAAATCCTAACTTTAAACCCTAAACCTAATTTTTAGTGTAGGGACATAAATAGGGGCACTGAAAAGGGTAGAAGATTTCTATTCTAATATTATTATAACGTGATAAATTTTGTAGTAATAAAAAAGTTAAAGAGAAAAATTACCATAAAAAGAAAATAGATTTGACTTATACTTGTTCTTGGAGAGGTCTTCTTTAGTTTAATTGGTGCTTAATACTTTGGCTAAAAAATACAAATGGTTACTCAACTTTTAAGATCTTTTCATTTTGTTATAAAAAACTAGCAATTTAGTCATCTTTATAGAGAAAAATGTTCTTTTTTAGTCATCAAACACTAAATCTTAATATTCTTAAAATTTTTCATTAATAGCTAATTACGTGTTAAATGTCAATTCAAATATGATGTGAAATATATTTAATACACTGATTAAAATAACTTTATTCTTATCACATAAATATCTTATTTGATACTTTAAAAACCAAACAATATGAATTACTATGAATAATAAAAAAATTCAAAAAAATATGATTAATAAAATAGAAATTTCAGTCATCTTGGGATTGTATTAGATTTCCAAACGGAAAATTAGACGTTTTAGCACCTTGAGATCATCCAAGTTCGTACCTTTTTCCCCCCTTTAATGAAAGTAAATAAATCACTATACAAAAGAGTTTCTTTCTATCTGTTCCCCGCTATTTTGGCTGCGTTTCTCTCAGCCCCGAACCTAACAATCCATACTCGCAATCGCAGAACACGTTGGATCTGGTCAGGTCTGTCTCCACGCCTTTTTCTCTATAGTATAATTTGTTAGGGTTTATTACATGCTAAGGATTGGATCAATTTGAGGTTTTAAGTTTTGTACTCATGGTGTTTAATGATTAGGGTTTTGAATGCCCGATTCAATCATTTGAAGATGAGTTCATTTTCAATTACGCGTAAGAAAACGCCTTTCCAGAAGCACAGAGAAGAGGAAGAAGCCAAGAAGAAGGTACAGTGGGCTTGCTTTGCTATAAAGCTCAAAACTTTTAATTATTTTGGATTCATGCTAGGATTTGCAGCTACTGGGTATAGTTATATTACTCATTTAAGCTGAATTATCAACTTTAATTTTTATTTTTGTTATCAGAGGGCCGAGGACGAAACAGCTCGGTTATATGAGGAGTTTGTGGCTTCGTTTCAAGGAGATAATGCCCCCGGGTCAAAGGCATTTGTTCGAGGTGGAACAATCAATCCCAATGAGAGGTTGAAATCTGATTCTGAAGGTTAGTTTGATTCAGAGACTTGACTTTTTGAGTTTCGAGCAGCAATTTTAATATATTTGTCTCAGTTTTTTTAAGTGTCATTGTTTTTGTTTGGCGCTATGGATTAGTAGAGTAATTTTTGTTTTGTATCATGAGGACACATTAATAAAAATATGGGCCTTTTTTATTCATTCACGGATGGCAGGTGAAAAGTCCAAAGATGTGGTGTCTGTTCCAAAGAAGGGAAGTAGGTAACTTATAATTGCTTTTGAATAACCATGCTGCATTGTTAATGCTCTTTGGTGAGGCATAATAGACGGGAAATCTGTACGGGGATGATGATAGTGATCTTTTCATTATTAAGATGTATTTTTAAGGGGTTCTTCTGTAATATCATGAAAAAAAATCATATAGCAGTGTGTTCCAACTTGCATACCACTTAATTTGAAAAGATTCGATAACTGGGGGGCTTTTTCTAGTTTCGAAATGACATACTTGTTTACAATATTGTGTATCTCAACTCTTAATTGCTACTCCATTGTGGAATTGTTACCTTTTATGGGTCGTTTATAAGTCCTAATCTGCTTTATGAAAGAAAAGCGCGAGGAAGTTAATGATGTGTTGATGTTGGTCACATCTTGCATAGTGTAAAAGAAATATGAAAAGTTCCACTTCCAGTCAACAACCTGCAATGGAGTAATTAGAGATTCCAAAGAAATCGTTACTTTTTATTTGTAAATATCAATTGAAATGAATGGTTATCATGCAATTTTGACCATTTTTTTTTCATTTGACATTAATGCTATACTTTGCATCATCAAGTTGGTCCATCCTGCTATTATGTTTAAACCTTTTTGCTTGGATAGGAGTGAAATATGAAACTTCAGATAAAATTTACGGTCAAATTTATCATTGTGTTGGATGGGTAGTAAATGGACATTGTATCCTTTACTTCAGATCATGTAAGTCATCATCTCCATTAGACTTTAATCCAAACTAGTTGGGGTTAGTTGCATGAATGATTTTCTTATGGGATTTTCAAGCTGGTTAGATAACAGTATCTAGTTACATTGAATTCTAAACAGAAGTAGCCAAACTGTTTTTTTTTGTTGGCTGGTTTTCCCTCCTGTTTTATTATGTCACTCTTCTTCCAGTCTTTTATTTTAGTAACATTTTTAGCTGTTCATTTTTCTAAAGGGTTTTCTACTAGTTTCAGTTTATGATTATAGAATAATGATGCTTACTTTAGATCTAATTTGGATAATGCTGGTTTTCATACATCTGCTACCTAATGTTGTTGAACTACTTAATTTGATTCTTTAGAGGAGGCTGTTCCAGCATTACACTCAAGCAACAAAATTTTGGCTAAAACAAAGTCTACTAATGAAATCTAAGAACTAGTTCAGTATGCTTCAATGTCAAGCAAAACAAAAAATGGTTCCACAAGAAATTCTTCTTTAAAGTTTATTGATGAGCAAAATGAAGAAGCTTTGGTAAAGACTGTGTGGGACTTTGGAAACGAATTTCTCTGAAAACTGGAATTTTATCTTTCATGTCATTTCCACAGGTATGTTCCATCTTTCATACCACCTCCTTTGGCAGCCAAGGGAAAGGAATCTGAGAAGAAGGTGACTTTTATTAACGAAATAATGGAATGCCTTTTTCATTTATTTTATTGTCAACTAAGTTGTCCACTTTGTGATATTCACATTTGGTCTAAACTTTTCCCATGCCAATTGTAGAAGGAAGAAGAGAGGATGAAGGAGAAAGAGAAGGGAAAGTCTCGAAATATTGATCATTTTATGGAGGAGCTGAAGCATGAACAAGAAATGAGGGAGAGGAGAAATCTGGAAAGTGAACATTGGCGTGATGGGCGTCATAATGATGGTTCAGCTGTAAGTGGGATTCAACTTTGTATTCACTTGTATGGTAATTTCGTCAATATTTCATGCATCTTGCCCTATTTTCTCCTTGTTTCATTCACTTAGATGTATGAGGGTTTATGTGTTATCTGAGTATTTCTTCATTTTTTTTTCATTTAGCATCTCCATCTTGCATGACATTTTACCTGTTTTTACTTCTTTGCCATAAAAATATATGCATTTTTATCCCTTGGTTTTTCCTATCTCAGCCATCTAGTCGCTTTGATGAACTGCCTGATGATTTTGATCCTAGTGGAAAATTGCCTGGATCACTTGATGATTCTGATCCTCAAACAACAAATCTCTATGTTGGAAATCTCTCACCAAAGGTATGCTTGTTGTTTTCATGTCCTTAATCTGATTTGCCCCTTAATAGCTACATCTGTTTGTAACCAAAATGTTCATAATATAGGTTGATGAAAATTTTCTTCTGCGGACTTTTGGAAGATTTGGACCTATTGCTAGTGTGAAGATTATGTGGCCCAGGACAGAGGAGGAGCGAAGACGGCAAAGAAATTGTGGTTTTGTGGCTTTCATGAATAGAGCTGATGGACAAGCTGCAAAAGATGAAATGCAAGGTATTTTCCTAGAGCTTTTATGTAGATATCTTGAGCTGTCTATTTTGTTCTAGTAAAATGTTTATGTGAAGCATTTGTAAATAGTGATATCTAATTTCCAAGGGGATTTCTTTTGTTGTAAATAATGTTTTCTAATTTCCAAGTTTTTGTAAATGCTAAAATGCCATATGTTTTGATCAGTTTATGATTTATCGGTCATTGATTGAAGATATGTTTTATTTGACAGGAGTTATTGTATATGAATATGAATTGAAAATTGGGTGGGGTAAATCTGTTGCTCTTCCGTCACAAGCATTACCTGCTCCCCCACCTGGACAAATGGCCATCAGGAGTAAGGAGGTTTGTTTTGTTTTTGCACAAAGAATTTGAAGCTCACTTGAATAAGTTTATTGTTTTGAATAGGAGATGCTTGAAGACCAAAGTTCCTCTCAATTCATATTATAACTTCGGGTTGAGTAGGCAGTTGACAAAAGCCACTTCCTCTTATTTATTGTTTTTACTGGCAGGGTAGTTCTATAATCTTATCTGGTCCTTCAGGCCCACCAATCACATCTGTTCCAAATCAGAATTCTGAACTGGTAACTTAAATGAATTATCTTCTTTGTTTTCTCTCTGAAAAATAATTTCACTATTGGTTTGTCTTTGTGTCTCATGTAATTCTGATTCTTCTATTGTGGAGTAATGTTGATTTTTTTATTCTAGGTTCTTACTCCAAATGTTCCTGATATAATGGTCACTGCACCTGAGGATGGTCATCTCCGCCATGTGGTAGATACAATGGCCCTTTATGTTCTTGATGGAGGATGTGACTTCGAACAAGCTATTATGGAGAGGGGTCGTGGCAATCCTCTATTCAACTTTTTGTTTGAGCTCGGTTCAAAAGAACATACTTACTATGTCTGGAGACTGTATTCTTTCGCTCAGGTCTGTTGTCTCAATGCATCTTCTTAATGTTGTCTCTTGTGTCATAATCATGCTATGCTATGCTTTGGTTTATATGTCAATAAGTTAGTTGAACAATTTCAATGTTTGTGGAAATGTAGGGCGATACTCTTCAAAGGTGGCGGACAGAACCTTTTATCATGATAACTGGTAGTGGAAGGTAATCATGTGCCCAACAGTTTTACCGTGCATAAAATTCTTTTCAAGTGTGTTACAGCAGTATTTATGATGCATAGATTTTTTTTACTTTTCTAGATGGATACCGCCACCTTTGCCAGCGGCTAAAAGTCCAGAGCATGAAAAGGACTCCTCTGCAACATATGCTGCAGGAAGAAGCAGGGTATGCAGAGATGAACATATTTTGTTCTGGATTGTGTTCTTTTTGTGTGTGTGTGTGATTTGAGTGAATTACTAATCCTTTGTTGTACTAATTTTACAGCGGGTGGACCCAGAAAGAACACTTACTGATCCACAAAGGGACGAATTTGAGGACATGCTACGTGCATTGACATTGGAGAGGAGTCAGATAAAGGAAGCCATGGGCTTTGCTTTGGATAATGCTGATGCTGCTGGAGAGGTATTGCCTAACCGCAGCACACCTTATTTACTTTCATGCTCTTTAAGTTGTCTTCTACTCTCAAACTGTAATGGTTCCTTGCTGGTTTGTTGTTGTCTTGAAAGTTAAGACTCTAGAATTGTTGAACAAAATGATTTTTAAAGGGATGGGTACAACATCAAAAGTCTAGTAGTAGCACGTGATTATCTGGACACTCCTCTTTATCCTTATGCAGTCTAAACCTTAAACAATAGTATGAGAAACATTAATTTGATGCACTTTTCCCCTCTCTCTTGCCCTGCAGGTAGTTGAAGTTTTGACAGAGTCTTTGACTCTAAAAGAAACACCTATTCCAACAAAAGTTGCGAGGCTTATGCTTGTCTCTGACATTCTTCATAATAGCAGCGCTCCTGTTAAAAATGCATCTGCTTACCGTACCAAATTTGAAGCAACATTACCTGATATAATGGAGAGCTTTAATGATTTGTACCGCAGTGTAACTGGAAGGATCACTGCAGAAGCCCTAAAGGTGGTTATAGTTTTAACCTTTTATCCAGTATTCAAATTGCTTACTATTTTGTTGGTTTTTCTGGGTGTTGCTAAATGAACCGGCCTGTGGCTGCGGTGCATGTTTATTATCTTTGTTCTGGGTTATAAGGTGACCTTTTCTCATTTCTGCAGGAACGGGTTCTGAAAGTGTTGCAAGCATGGTCAGATTGGTTTCTTTTTTCAGATGCATATGTGAATGGACTGAGAGCTACTTTTCTTCGATCAGGAAACTCTGGTGTGGCCCCATTCCATTCTATTTGTGGTGATGCACCAGAAATTGAAAAGAAGTATAGCACAGAAGATGCAGTTGATGGAATTAAAGCTAATCAAGATACTGTGTTGGCCATTGGCAAAGGTGCTGCTATGAAGGAGTTAATGGATCTCTCACTCGCTGAGTTGGAAAGACGCTGTAGACATAATGGATTATCTCTTGTTGGTGGTAGAGAAATAATGGTTGCAAGATTATTAAGTCTGGAAGATGCCGAAAAGCAGAGGGGTTATGAACTAGATAATGAATTGAAGCAGCGATCGAGTAATAGTCGGTATTCTAGTGGTCAGAGAGGTGCAAATGTTGAAGCAGCAGTGGGATTGTCTGGACGGACTCGTTATGCAGAGGATGAGACCCTTTCACAATGCAAACGGACTGTACCTCTGGTTGAAACTCTTCCAATCCCACAGCCTGAACTAAAAGCGGTCACTAAGAAAGAGAAAATTGATCCTGTTTTGCCAGCCTCAAAATGGGCTAGGGAGGATAGTGACAGTGATGATGAAGGAAAGAGAAGCTCTAAGGGTCTAGGGTTGAGCTATTCATCTTCTGGAAGTGAGAATGCTGGTGATGGTCCTAGTAAGGCTGATGAGTCGGAGTTTGGAACTGAGGTAAACGTTGCAGTTCCATCTGAAAGTGCAATGAATGAAGAACAGAGGTATTGTAATTTTTTTGTTATAAATTCTTTATTTCTTAATGCTACAGAACAAAACAAAATGTTTGTATTAACTCTCTGCAACTGCATTCGCCCATGCATTCCTTAACGTTACTTTTACACGTATATAATGTCATAGGCAAAAGTTGAGGCGACTGGAGGTTGCTCTTATTGAATACCGAGAATCCCTTGAGGAGCAAGGAATTAAAAACGCCGAGGATATTGAGAAAAGGGTTGCGGTTCATCGGAAGCGGCTAGAATCTGAATATGGTCTATTAGATTCCATTGAAGATATTTCAGGAAGACGTAAGTTGCTTTGCAGGTTGACAAGATACTGATACTTGTAGAGACTTGTATTTGTGTACCTCTCAAAATTGAAAGCATATAGTAATTTTATTTTACTACATTATTGAAATTGCAGAAAGAAAATCGAGGGAGAGGAGAGATAGGCGGGATGATGTGCATGACTCTTCAAGAAAGCGGCATCGAAGTCAAAGCCAAAGTGAGAGCCCTCCAAGGAAAACATCCAACAGAAGCAGGGACAGAGTAAACGATTCAGGAAAGGACCGTGAAAGGCACAGAGAACGATATCATGATGTGCAAAATGAAAGGGGTAGAGATAGGGAGCGGGACCGTTGGGAAAAGAGTGGAAGCAGAGAAAGGGATGAACATGACAGAGGTAGGGATGGCAGAAGGCGAGTGAAATGAGCAAGGGATGGCCTGCCTTATTATGCAAAGCTTTAGCATGGTTTGAGATGAGGAGATTTGTCATAAGGAATTTGGTTTCAACTTTCAAACGGTGCTAGAAATGCTATAACTCCTGGGACTGCCAATGAGAAGAAAATCTGGTTCTTGTTTGAACAATCTTGTAGTAAAATGTCCGACTGCCTTTGATGAGGCGGGGATATATCGATTTATAATGTTGCATGGTTTCATTCCGTATATATGCTACAAAACTTTTGAGACAAGTTGTGAATGAACAACTAGTATTTGAGAAAATCATAGTTTGAACTTTCAAGAAATTCTATGATTCGACCGTAAAAAGGAGGCTACTCCCCCAAAGCCATATGTATTTTTGCTTTTGCTCATGAAATGATTTTCCATCGTTCAGGTATTCTACAAAACATTGGTTGAGTTAAGAATGGCCGGTCTTCTCATAGAAACTCTTCTTTCAGATGTATTCTACCGCCTCTACGTACCGATTTGATTGATATGAATGATCATTGTAAAACATTATCTACCATCACCACTGTTAATAAGAGACACCAACTCGATGTTCTTCGATTCTTCCGCCTCAGCTTCAGTTTCAGCCTCGTCTTTGCTATTCAACATTTCAGTTGGAAGAATGGACGAACTGGGATCACCTCTGGGTACCAAAAACAGAATCCCGAGAGGCGAAAGCCTCAATATGTTTCGAATCAAAATCGCTAGCCATAGATTCTCGAACTTTGTACGTGTAACGTTCAGCAAGTGAAGCAGCAAGCCACCTCCCCATGTAGACGAGAGGAGTCCGACATTGTCAATGGACATGAGCAAGGCAAAGAAGGTGCCTTCAATCCCTGAAGGACAAAGCTTTGCAGATAGTACAAGAAGGGGCATCCATTTGAGTCGCCAAATCATTTGTGTTGCAGCTTCACCGATCACAATGAATAGATAATCCGGTATCCCGAATTTCAAGTTTATTCGCAGCACCAGCATCAAATCTAGCATCCCTGTTAAACCGTAGAATAGCTGAATCCAGAAAAGCAAGTCTCTGAAAGGCTCATCTTTCAGCTTGTTTTGGTAGAGTATTGCCCCCAAGATGGCACCAACTGCACCAATTGAGAAAATGTAACCGATACTCTCCTGCATTATAAGAAACAATGTCCGCAAGCATCAATATACACACTTGTGTGTCTTTGGCAATGAAGGAAATTAATGCAGAAATATACCTGAGAGAACGAGGGGCCGCCTTTCGAGTCGGTGTACCAATAGAACAACCCCTCGCTTATATTCAAGCTCAGTGCAAAGGATAAATACATGTATAAACATGGCCTCCAAACCTCGGGGCATTTCAATGTCCTCCACATAGCCTTACCAGCATCAATGAACTTCTGGCTTATCTGAGTCAAGAAAATAGTTTATAACGAGGCCCCACTTATCTTCAAGAAAAAAAAGAAAAAGTTTAATGATATGAAATGTAGATCATACAAGATTCAACAAAACGAGCTGAAGAATACCTCTTTGTAGGCAAAGTTGGGAACATGGGGCTCAGAGAGAATAATCCCAACCAAAAACACGAGGGCAGGTGGGATAGTCAACAACCCAAACACGCCCTGCAAAGGAAGAAGCCATTAACATATTTTAAAGAAAATTTGCGGAAACCGACTATGGAGTTATATGACAGCAAACCTTAGGACCAACAAGGTGAACAAAAACACCACTAATGGGGAATCCGACTAGAGCACCGATAGCGGACATCAAAGTACACAAGCTTTGCAAGTCGGTGGCAAGGGAAGGATGGCTAATGCTGTTTTGTGCTACACATGCATCGATGGTCACATCTGCTATAGCTACCCCAGCACTTCCTGCTGTCAATGCTAACAGGGCAAATACCAGGTGCAGTTTGCTGTGCAATGATATCAAAAGCATGGAGACCAAACCCAGCAACCCTGAAATATGAGATTGAATCATTGTGCATATTGAGATGGTGCAAACAATGGAACTATTGACAGCTATAACACCATTGACGAAACAAATCGATTCCTAAACGCCCTGGTTCTTCTTTCCAAATAAGAATCAAGTAGAAAATCAAAGCATAATTGCATCCATTGTGGCAATGATAGAGTGACATAATTATATGTAAGTTGATAAATCTATACAAGCTGTAGTTTTGCAAAAGCAAAGATCTGGGTTACCTAAATTCTACCAGACGATGGAAGCATACGAATGAGATTTCATTTATGGATTGGAAACTATGATAAATAGGTAAAGAGACAAAGGTAGAAGATGTAAATTTACCAGATAGAATGAAATAGGGGCGTCTTCTATAACCCCTAATGGAGACAACATCTGTGAGAAGGCCCCAAATAGGTTTCACAATCCAAGGAATAGAAATAATCCCAGAGTAAACCTGCAACTCAGAAGGTTGTACCTTTTGAACATCCTTCATGTAGTACTCGGTGCCGACTCGAGCAAGTGCTCCACCTAATCCCTGACTTATCCCATAAACAGATACGATTCCAAATACAAAGCTCCAATGTGTTTCCGCTGCAAGCATTCTAAGCCAATCAATTGGACCCCAGAAACAGTTGGGTTTTTTATCTGGCTCCACAGCCTTGTTACCACCTTCGACATTTCCTTCCTCCACCATAGCTGTAAACCAAAAGAAACAATATTGATCCGGGTCAACTCAGTTTCTTGGACAAGAAGGTACAAAGATGAATCTTGTGAAGTTTTGAGCTTTTGATAAGAAGGGAAACCCAGTTTTTAAATCAGAGGATGCTAAAATGGGATTCTTTTCAGTTCTTGAAACTGAAAACAAAAAACAAAGATGTCTAAATGGGGTTACAGTTTTTTCAGTTGACCTTTATTTACCTCCTTTAAAGGATTCAACAACCTACATTCCATCAATGACGCCGTCGCATAAATATCTTTTTTTAAAGAAAACCAACTGTATACCTCATCTTTTCTTTTCTTTTTCCAAACGTGGCAGATCCCAGTTGGCCCCACATACTTGGTAGTTGACATGAATAACATGATGTATATAACAAAAATACTAAAACTGCAAAAATGCTATTATGATTTATCCATACTAATATTAACTTAATTACATCATCCCAAATTTAATTGAAGTTAAATTTTATATGGTGTTTTTTTAGTTGAAATTGTAATTAAATAACTTAATTTTTTAACAAGTTCAATTTCATCTCTCTACTCTATTACATCTAAGAAATTTGATAGTCATTAATAAACTGCTAATTTGTTGCATACAGACTATGAAAATGTTGAGCTTTCCATCAATCTTTCTCTCTGCTGATGAAAGTTGGAAAAGTGAGGGCCATTAGTCGCCATTCCAACTTCACAAATCAGCAAGGCCTCATGGAATAGCAACACAAGGACTGCCCAACCAATAAGTAAATTCCCATCCATCATTGCACTGGTAAACCTCTTCCCCGATGGAAAACGTTGTTCACATTCATCATCACCTAGTTTTCCTTGTCGGGTTTTGAGCTATCATCTTCTGCAACATCCTCTTCTAGTTCATCCTCATCTTCAATGGGAATGTCTTCACTGTAATCATCTAATGAACAAGAAACACACACAAGGAAGCTCAAAATACGTTCTACCTTGATCGAAAGCAAATGATCAATTATCCTACATTTTTTCCATTATCCCATTAAGATGTGAACAAGATATTTGAACTCTTGAATATGAGAGCATCAGCACTATATTAAACATGAGAAGCAAAAGTTAATCCTACAATCATGCTCATTCTACATTTGAACTGCGTTACAGTGAAGGTTAACAGAAGCCACCAAATTATCAAATAGAGAGTCAGTGTACCAAAACCAAGTGGAACAAGTGAAATAAAAATTTCTTACCCCTTTGAGTCAATGATGCAGGAACAGGATGATCCCTGGATCCCGATACATTATCAAGAACATAAGGAAGATCTAGCAATTCCAAGAAAGATAGAGTCTGAGGATTACGGGGAGAACCTACAAAGGAGAAAAGTCACAACCATTCAAATTGAAAATCTAAAATAAAAGGGAGTGCATAAGCTAATCACCAATCAATTCAGCTAAAAGAACAAAAATAAAGAATAGTGATTCGGAAGAGCTGTGATAGTAATATTGAGATGTCCAATCAAAATAGTGATAAGTGGCATATATATGCCAACATATTTACTGAGTTCCTTACATCTGAAATTTAAGAACCATTATACCTTCAGCACCTTAAAAAAGGAAAAGTATCAAAATATCACCATAATACCTACCAGAGTGATACACAAACTTTACCAGAAAAAGTAGTGTTTGAAACTGAATGGGAGGGGTTGTAAGGTGGGACAGTTTGAGAAAATTCACAAGGTTTCACTCCTCTGTCTTCCAGTCTGCTCTTAACCCATTGTCGACAATCTTGCATGTCAAGCTGTGTACTCCTGCATATTAGAACAGCAGTTGTTGACTCACTAGTTCTAGTAGAGTAATAGGACTTGCAAACAGCCGAATATACACACCTAAAGTCTCCACGTCGGGTGGTCAAAGGGAAGACACAGTTGAATTTTCTTGTTATTGCTAGCCATTCCTCATCATATTGAACCTCAAAAGGTCCTGGATCAGATTCAATATCAACAATCTAAAAGATCAGAGAAAGCCAGAATTCATATATTAGCTTCCAGCAAAGACCAAAAGAAAGAACCTGCAGGAAACAGTCGAAACTTATGAAAGATACCTGCAAGAACTTGCGCCCAGGAAGGCATTTATCAAGTGCAAGAAATTTTGTCACTTGACCACCCTCTTCATGTTGAACAAGAGCAGTGAATTTGCAGTGCAAGTGAGCTGAAAACCAATAAGATGGTTTGAGTTTTTCAAGCAGCTGAGCTGCAGGCTTGCTTCCAAGAGTTCCTTGTTGGATCTAAGAAATATGTTTCAACCAACAACGAATCAGATTGGTCAACAAGAAAACTGAATAAGCTTGTTATGAGATAATGCAACAAAAGCAGATTATATGAAAATTGTCATTCCTCTACGTTTATCCATTTCAACCAAATCAATTACAATTACCTCATCTTCGAAATGTTTCTTGTAGCGAACAAGTTGTTTCCAGTTCCCATAATCAGTGATGCCAAGTGGCCAATCATGTGAAAGAAAAATATCAATCGGTTCCTCCACCTGCATGAGTTTGTGAACATCATACTCACGAACATGGTACACAGACCTGATAGTATTATCATTATAAGGTGGCCTCTCATGGTGTCCTGCTCAAAGGAAAGCAAATTGGTTTCAGTTTCAAAGCTTTAAAACTTATGTAATAACGGAGACTCCACCTTAAACAAGAATCAATATGATATCTTTGACTCGCTTGCTTTTAAAAAAAGCAATCTTCCAAAATAAAGAAAATCAACCAACCTAAATGATAGTGACGAGCATTGTAAATTCCAGAAAGTCCACCGATACGGATATTGCCAAACTTCACAACCCCAGCAAACCCCAAGAAGTATATATTAGGTGCTGCCCATCCCCCATAATACCTATTGTGCAAAAGAAAGGACCACACATTCAATTGCAGAAATAAACATTTAAGGCCTATTCATAAAAGAAGCAAAATCCCCAAGCTAAAACATTTATCAGACCTAAGCTCAGCTCCCCCACCCCCCACCCCAAAAAAAAAGAACCAGCTTGGAAGAGGTGACTTACAATTCCCATAAATAATTGGAAGCTTCATGATTTCCACCGATAAATATGGTGGGAACCGGGGCAACCTCCTGACCCGAATAGTATTTCCAGAATGACTTCATCTCCTTATATTTTGAGGGCACATTAAGGCTCTCCATATCTTTCTCATTCCTGATTGCCTAAGTTCCAAAACAAAATTAATCATAAAAACCAAGTTAAAATCAGATTTGGGTATTTGAAAGAAGAGAACTTTTGGATTAAAAACGAGAAATGTTAGTCGAAATCGAGGTGAGAAACTGGAGATTTGAGAGAAAGAACCTGGAAGTCACCACAACAGAGGAGGAGGTCGATTCTGATGTTGCGAGTGTTTTCGATGTATTTAATGGTTTCGTAGACCTTGTCAAGATCCCCATGCATGCATCCTTCCACTGCTATCTTCATCCTTTCGGTTAGAGATTGGACAAAGTAACTGAGCGAACCCAAAACCCGGAAGGTTTTGTTTTTCGCCTTTTATTGGAGTCTACAGGGTTTTTTGAAGGTCAAACTATAAGTTTGGTCCCCGTATTATACTCAATTTTCCGATTTGGTTCCTACATTTTAATTTAACATGTGTTGGAAGTCAACAAGCCAGCCCTTACTGTGTAAAGGTTTGCAATTGCTCTAACTAAAGCTATTGGACTTGTGGATTGTCTAACTGAACAATTAGTCGCTCTAACCTACTGTTGTGTTTAGGGGTGATAATTAGCCTACCCAAGCTCGGCTCGAAAAGTTCGTGAACAGACTCGAAATCTACATATGCTAAAATAAATTATATGTTTGTATTTTCTTTCTTTAGTTGGTTGTTGTTTGATTTTATATTTTCTTTAATTATGTGTTTGTATTATAAGAATATTTATTGATTATTTAGATTAATCTAATTTTTGGCACTTTTTTCCCCTTTCCGGTCATTGAATTTCGTTTATAACAAAGTGTTTGTTATGAAAGGGATTTTTAACAAATCTTTTATATATAAAAAAAACTATAGCAAAATTTTTCATTTCGAGCCGAGTCTGACGAGCCCGAACCGTGCTCAATACTATAGTTTTTAAGCCGAGCTCAAGCCTAAAATTCCGAGCTCGGCGAGCCTCGAGCCCAATTATACTGTTTCCGAACCGAGCCCGGCCAGGCTCGGGCTCAGCTCGTTTCGTTATCACCCCTAGTTGTGTTGGAACAAATTGCAACGTTCGTATTATATGCATGAATTTATTCAAATTTGAAACCGGACTAAGGTACGCTTTATGCAAAGCTAAGCGTGAGTGTTGTTCCCACTTCTTGCAAAATGGCCTACATGCGAGCAAGGAAGTCAAATAATTACAGTAAAGAACAGAAACAAATAAGAGTAAATTTTTAGTCTTGATAAACAATGAATTTTCTACATTTTGACAATTTCAATCAATATGTAACAGCAATTGTTTCTTCTCTTTTATAAGTAGATGAGATTGTACAATGACATGAACAAACACATGGCGTGGCGTGCCGTGCCGTGCCGTGCCATGCCATGCTATTCATATGGACATAGAAAACTGGCTGTTTTGCAGCCTAAAACATGCAGAAACTCTCAACTATTTTGAAATAGGAGGTTCACCCATCCACTTTGCACGATATCCAGTTCCTTTGCAGTCAGAGCAGCAAGCTGATCCCTATAGTATGCGTAAAAGGAAATATCGCTTCAGTGAGTAAGCAGTTGACAGTATAGAATAGAGAGGGTATGCAAATACAGAGATGCCTATAGTTTTGAGATATACCTTCCCAGCACAAATCACACAACTGGTGTTTCTAGAAGGAACTTGACAGAGCATGTTATCCCCAAGGATAAAGAAGCCGGTACCTCCACACCACTTGCATTCAACGTGCCCCATGGAGCTGCACGAAGAACAAGCAATTGGCCTTGGTTGCTGTAACAAGCATGAAGAATGAAAATATCAGTACCCAAGAATGGTAGGAAATTTGGTTAGCCCTTGACAGGTTCAAAGACTCGACGTGGTCCCAAAAGAGCGCCACATGAAAGGAATGCAGTCACTTTTGCCTGGACAACAATCCTTTCTTTCCCTTCTTCTCAAACACATCATCTAAGATGCATTTTGATAGTATGAATATTATCCTAGAACCTCTTTCCTAGACTTCAGTTACTTAGACTCAAGTGTAAGTGTCAGAATTCAGATACATAAAGTCTGTCCGTGTATTTGAAGCATCCTAGAAAACCATATCCCCGTACCGTACCCATGTATCAAACATAGTTACTTCAAGAAAAGTAGGAGTCCGAGAAACATAGTCCTACACTACGTCTCCGTGGCATGGCACAAAAGCAACAGAACAAAGTAACAAACCAATAGAAAGTTTTAACATTTCAGCTGTTTTATAGGAAATGTATTTGCTAAATTCATCACATTGTTCACATTAACGCCTCATCAATGAGGGATAAAATTCGTCTCCACTTTTCGGTGCCCCAACCCTAAATTCTAAATAGATGAGATTGTACAATATACCCTAAAAAATACATCCTACCTTAAATTCCCTAAACCCTAACAACAACCCCTAGCCTAAAACCCTAAACCCTAAAGTTAATTTTGAGCGTGGGGCATATGTAGGGCACCGAAAAGGGATAGAGGATTTCCATCCCATCAATGACATCCTTTAAGTTTGAAGTGTCTCGGAGAAACAATAAACCTGGAATTAAGCAACTACAATGGAGTTGGGAGACTAACAAAGATATCGTACATACAACTAAACAGGTATACAATTAGAGAAAAATATTCCGAATTCCCCAGAATTTAAAAATCTAAGATGCATCCAATATCAACCACCCAATATCTTGCTCGTCAAACATCACTTGAACCACAAAATTTAAGAAAATACATAAAAGCCCAACCAAATTCAACACTTTTTTTAGTTTCAGAAGTGAGTTAGAATGCACGAAATCGAAGTCCTAACTTAGATTCGAAATTCCAGGCTACAAATCATTACGTTAAAAATAGATTCTACCTGAGAGATGACCCAAGCTTTTTCCATACGGTTAACGAATTCGGAAGAGCTCTCGTAGGAATCAACAGCAGAAGCTCTGATTCCTATAACCCTCGAACCCTTGGCCCTTGAAGTGGTACCCTGAGGTACAACCCCAGCACCAAACGACACTCGATTTGTTGACACAAAGCTCAAATCTTTCTTGCCAATTGATTTGCCCACGATCACCGGCCTGGAACAACTCGCACAGCTTTCCATTTCCCGTATTAGTTACCTTGTTTTGGTAAATATGTTGGCTTTTTTTATAGGGAAAATAGAAATTCTGGGTTTGGGGGAAGATTTTTCTTGTGGCGCCGAAAAACCAAGGAAAGTTCCCTCGTTTTCAAAGAGGAAAAAGGGAAGATAAAAACTGCGAGCAATGAGCTGTTTGGTAACTATAACAATGGACGAGGAATGGCCCACAATCTTATGGTCTTGATTGGACCGTGAAGGAATAAAAAGGATAAACTACACCATTAGTAACTAAACTTCCGTTCGAGTATCGATGTGGTCATTGGTCAATGATCCAACTTTAAGTTGCTTTAATTTTAGGGTAATTATACTAAGCACCGGCGGTGAAAGTATTTTATTTCCACAAACGTTCTAATTTTAGTGATTAGAAATAGTATTTGTTCTGAATATAGTCTCAATCATTTGACAATACATGCTCAATCACCCTGATGCAACTGTTGGTGTTCGAACCCGTGACCTCTAAGTACAACAATTGTTCCTTTAACCATTAAGGCAAGTTGGTTCATGCCAAACTTTAATGTGTTGATATATTCATTAAAACATTAAAATCGTTAATAGTCAAATGATAATGGCAATTTGGTACCGACATGAAAGTAAAAATAATATATATATATATATATATATATATATATATATATATATATATTATTTCGCACCATCATCTTCTTCATTGAAATTATGAAATTTCACTCATTTTAAAATAGTTGTTAGAAACTATCATTCACAGAGTCTTATGCAATCACTCTAACAATGATATACTTGTCTCATCGTCCTTTCTCACTTTGTCAATTTAGATTTTATCAAAATTTCTTTAAAACATGTGAAAATCAAATACAAAAGATCTATTTTTTTTTTTTGAGGATTTTGAGATGTTTGTTTGAAAATTTAAACGGTGAAAAAAAAAATTTAAAAAGCAAACAACATACCTAGAAATTAATCTCACCGGATGATTGTTAAAGGAGACTGGAGCATGAGAACGTCGAATCTTTGAATGTATCTTCATCGACTTTGAGATGATTTTGTGAAAAATAATCAAAGAAGAAAAAGAAAGAAGAGTAAAATATAAATGTCTAGAAACTAATCTTGTCTCGAATGACAACCAACAACAGCCAGAGGAATTAATGGTTTTGTTAATAGTTTAATGAATCAACAATTAAAATTCAGTATTAAAATTGAAGCGTTTTAAAATTTGTGAACCAAATCGATACACAAACCAAAACATTTTAAAGGAGATAACAATGAGAGCCAGGATTATAATTGAGGTACTTTGACCCCAAAAAAATTATATCAGGTTGGGCTTACTTAGAAATAAATACATCTTTAGTGGGAATTGGGCCATCTTTAGAGCCTAAAAACATCACACCTATATATATAATAGACCCAAAAAGAATCCTGCCAAGTGGCCCATATTAATTAACTCTCTCATGGTGACCTGAGAATTGGAACAAAGTGTTAATCTAATCATATAAGTTGTAGCTCACCTCTTGTTCTCTCAGTGGTAAATGATAATATAATTTATCTAGGTGACCTGAGTTCGAGCATCAGTTTTACACGATGTGTGTCTTATTAAAAAGAAACTAAAAAAGTTAAACAGATACTACTCTTGTATTACATCAGCATATTTAAAAAAATATCTGTTAGTTACAATCAAATCAAAACCAACCAATAAAAAAATAATAAGTGCAGCAATCATTGTTCTCTAGGTAAGATGGAACTTTTATGGGGTCTAAGTTCTAACACACAACATATATATTCTTTAAATGATGGCAAGCAAAACGAAGCATGCTCCTATTTGATTTGTGTAATCAACAGCTATCTCATTATTCAGAAAGTTTTATTTGTTTTTATAAAATACGAGATTCGAATTTAAATATTTAAGATGTAAAAATTTCAACTCTGTTTTTTCAATTAATGCCTTGTTGGCATCTAGGATTATAGTTTTAAGTTGCAGAGTAAGGAGAATTGTACACATCAATGTTATGAAGAGATAAGCCACTTGATAGCAACCACTTAACCTTCCGTACCAATTTTAACAATGGAAACAAACCAACTTTCAACCACTTAAGAACATAAATCATTCTGTATTCATTTAATCTTTAGCTTAACTTGATGGTGAATAAAAAAATTAGAGTTTTTAAAAATTTTTTAATTTGTGACCCGTATTTCGTATTGATTCGGTTTGAAAAGTTTGTAGCGCAATTTATTAGGCGAAGAAACGAAATTGAAAGAGAAATTGAGATGTGTGGTGACTGGTGAATGCCAAAGAAGCAAGTAGGAGGTGTGGGGTTCCACCCTTGTGGTACAAACATTGTCGCACACCTCAAATCTGTACAAGACTACACTTTTACGATTATACTTTTATTTAAAGTAAAAAACTTAATTTGAGTAGATTTCTTGTTGTACAAATTTCTTTTGTATTTTTTTCGGATTAAATTTTTAATATCCTTTTCTTTTGTGCGATCATATGTACTTTGTCTTAATATTAACACGATACGAAAGCTTAGCTTATGGTTCCACCAGGATGGAAATCATCTACCTCTTTTCAGTGCCTCTACATATGTCCCTACGCTCAAAATTAATTTTAGGGTTTAGGGTTTTAGGTTAGGATTGTGGTTAGGGTTTAGGAAATTTAAGATATGGTATATTTTTTAGGTATAGAGAATAGTGTTTAAGATTTAAAATTTAAGGTTAGGGCTTAAAATTTAATTTTGTAGTGTTTTTTAGTATTGGGACATATGTAGGGGCACCAAAAAGGGGCAGACAAATTTTATCCGTTCCACCATCTCAATATTACTTATACTAAACCTCAACTTATTTTATATCTTAATTAATGCCATTTTTGGATCAAAGGCCCTTAACACATGATGACAAACACACAGTTTAAATAATTAATAAATAATCTGAAATATTTATTTATTGATGATAATCTGAAATAGGCGTCAACATCTTTAAATAATTAAGTAGAAAAGTGTATAAAACATTTTGGAGAAATAAATAAATAAAATTGCATGGGAGAGAAAGGGTGGAAGTAACCCTTACGTTGCTAACAAAACACACAGTTTCACAGAAACATCCCATCGAACATTCCGTTTCTCTTGTCTATAAAACGATCCAATAAATTAACTTCACCTGCTTGTTTGACCTCAGACCGATTCTTTTTCTTTCTTTCGTTAAGGTTAATTCTCGAGTGCTTGAGATGGAAAACCACCTTAACGCCTCATCAACGCCAACGCCAACAACTTTCGTGGAGGCTGATGCAAACACCTTCAAAGGCCTCGTCCAGAAACTCACGGGATTCACCAACGATACAGAAAAACTCCCCGGAGGGCTTTCCTCCAAAACCTCCTCCCACGGCGGTGACCACCCTACAGCACCGCGCCGTCCACAGTTTAAGCTCCAAGAACGTAGGCAACAACATGCCATGATGAGAAAGCTCGAGATCAAGCTCGGTCTCACCACTCTACGTAACTCGCCTAGTCACTGTGTCTGTGTCTGCCAAGATCGCCGGCTTGAATCGCCGTTTCCAAGTCCGGTGACTCCACTAGGGTCAGAATCACTCTTTTATTCGAGTTCTGGTACTGTATCACCATCGTCTCCGGCGGTCTCAGAAGAAGAAAAGGCGATTGCAGAGAAAGGTTTTTACTTGCACCCATCAACGTTAAATACACCTAGAGGAAGCCGATCACCGGAGCTCTTGACTCTTTTTCCACTTAGTTCACCTAGTGAGGAGAAACGAGATTAGGTCTCTGTGATTAAGTCTTTGGTTTTTTTCTGGGTTAATATCAATGGATTCTTGAAAATTTGCAAACTTAATTATCGTATTTTCTTACCTGCACCCATGGAGATTAAAACGAGAGTCGAAGCACTTGGGTTTACGTATATTATAATCTGATAAGAATACGATGTTTAGACGCGTTCCATTTTCCAAATGCATTGGATTCTTGGCATTGAACTTGATTAGACTAAAACCAAGTTTAAGGTCTAAAAGAAAATTTGTCTGGTTTCGTATTTCCCATGTCTTCGTACTAGAATGATTGCATCCTTGTTTTTCTACTTTTAGTTTGACTTGAATTGCAAATGGCATTGCGTATACAATTCATATGAATACAGTTAAGGTGTATTATTGTATATAATTATCATCAAATATGCCCCATCTATTATTGTAATTCAAATATGTATTTTGATTTTAATTATAATTATTCAACCATAGTTATAATAAAATGATGGTAGTTTCTCGACGGAATATATGTTGGTGCTGCTTCAATTGAAAAACCTTGTTCAACCAATAAAAAAAAACATTGAAAAACCTGTCAAGAAATGATTCGTTGATGCAAAGTTTGAAGCTGTCGGGTCTCGTATTTTCCACATACCACATTGAATGAAGGGTAAATTACGGGGCAATATCTTGATGGAGACCCGTGTTAATGCGTACCTTTGACGTCTGCTTGTAGATGATTAAAAAGTCATCCACTTAGAATTAGGGATGGACATTTTACCCGGATCTGACGGATTCCAACTCGACCGGTCAGATTTTTTTAATGAAAAAATCAAATTTGGATCGAGTTTTTGCTAAAGGTATACTCGGGTCAGGGTCGGGTTTAAGGTAGAAAATATCCGACCGACTCGACCCGGAATTAAAAGTATAATTTTCCTCTAAATTTTTAGGGATATTTATAATAATATCCCTCTTTATATATATATTTTATAATTAAGTCCTTAAAAATTGAATTTTTATTTATAATTTAGTCATTTAAATTATATTTTTTTACAATTAAGTCCCTTAAAATTATTTTTTTACAATTAAGTTCCTAAAATTAATTTATTTTATATAGTTCGGGTCGGGTCGGGTCGAATTTAGTATATTTATTTTCGGGTCGGGTCGAGTCAAAATTTTTAAAGAATATTGTCGGGTCGAGTCGGGTGCAGGTTTAGGGTGTTTATTTTCAGGTCGGGTGCGGGTGGGCCAAAAACCCGACTCTACCCGACCCGTGCCTAACCCTACTTAGAATACGGTATGACCTGAGAAATATTGAACGCAGGGCCCATGGGCATGATCAGGAGTCAGGACACAACACAACACATGCAACCGCGTACGTTGACGAGAAGCTCATGCATATGGCACTTTTAATCCAGGAGAAAAAAGTGTCAACGATTTACATTGATTTTCTTTTGGATTTTATATTTTTAAGCTTCCAGCTTTTGTTAGGATCCTTCTTAACAACTTAGAAAAATCTGCAAGAATATTAAAAGAAATAGAGAAAGGGAGAAGCAGAGAAGAAGAGATTTAGCAAGGGAAAAGAAGTCTGTTTGATAATATTTTTCAATAAAAATAAACATTACAACCATCTTCTATATATAACATTTATTATTAAAAACGAACGTAAACATCCAATTTCATTGGCTCTCTTTTTTTCTGGCTCCATATTTGGTTGCTGATTTAAGTATTGAGCTGTACTTTTAGCGGTTACACCTGGTTGTCTATATCCAATTGTATTTGTCCTATTCATAACAGCTTTGCATTGTTGAAACTGTATGTTGTTATGCTTTCTTTACTATGTCTATGACCCTAATCAATTTCAAGTTGAGCAAGTTGGTGAAGGTAAATGGGAAGACAAGATGTCTTCTCTAGATGTGTCATATTTGGTTGCAATATTGGAGTTTTTAGCTGCTTTATAGATTATCAGGATAAAATTATAACTCATCAAGAGATGCTTTTAAATTATATTTCTATTACTTTGGCAGCCTGTTAGTGCTCTTCGAGGGGTAAGTTGAGCTATGCCTATACAGGGACGGACATAAGACTTTAGGTTAGAAGGCCGAACCTATAAATTTTTAGGAGGGCGAACTTATAAAAGTTTAGGGAGGGCGAAAATAGATTTTTAATAAAAAATATATAGAAAATTATAAAAAAAATTTTAAATCATATATAATTTTCAAAATTTTAGGGGGACGGTTGCCCCCACCAGCACTCCCTCGATCCATCCCTGCGACTATGACTAGTAATTTTCTCTTATCCCAACTCTTATAGTCAATTAGCCACTAAATTACTTGTGCAGTATAAATAGATTTCCACACACATACAAGTTGCAGCTATTTAATGTTTAATTCCTACCCACTCCTTGTATTTCTATATTTTCCTTTATACAATTATATTGACATCTATTGTTTACAAGACCAATCAATATGAGAAGAAATGTAAAGGATTGGGCCAGGACAAAAAGACCCAAATACAACAAGAAAAGAAATGGAAAAAGACCCAAATACAACAAGAAAAGAAATGGAAAGTTCTATGATGAGAAGTTGTCAACCCATCAATCTCTGAATAGAAATTCTATCCGCTTTTTAATGCACTTATTTATGACCCATATTAAAAATTAAGTTTAAGATTTAATATTAGAAATTGTTGTTAGAATCTAGGGAAAGATATATTCTTTAGGGTATAAAGTGTAGGTTTATGATTTAAAATTTAAGATTAGGATTTAAAATTTTATTTTTAATATTTTTTAGTGTTAAGGCATAAAAAAAAACACCGAAAATGACAGAATTTTTATCCTCAATCTCTGATTTCTGTGGCTAAGATGGCTGTGAGAGAGATTCGAGCTCTTTTACCCACCACCACCATCCACTAGAAACAAACTTGATTGGGCTACAGCCAAAAAGGATGATACTTTTAAGGTTAAAAAATTCAATATTCAAACTCCAATTATTCCTAAAGATTCTAGTTATGCTTAATGCTTTCTCCACTAATACTATGTATATGGCCTTTGGACCGCTCTAACCAGTGACGGATCCAAAAAAAAATTTTAGGGTAGGCTCAAGTTAAAATATTCATGAGAGTGTGCACAAATAATAAAATTTTCAAAATTTCAAGGTGGGCACAAGTCATAAAAAAAATTAAGGATCAATTCATAAAAATTAAGAAAATTGAAGCCAAATGTGTGAACTTTGAAAAGTTCAGGGTGGGCATGGGCCCACCCCAACCTTATTGTAGATACGCCACTGACTCCAAGACAGCAACAAGGGACGGACCAAGGGATTAGGGATGGTTGTCTCTCTTGAAATTTGAAATCCGTATATAATTTAAAAAATTTTAAAATTTCTTTTATTGAAAATTTATTTTCGCCTCTAGAATATTATATGTTCGCTCCTCTAACATAAATTCTTGGTCAATTTCTAACAGCACCATTGTTGTTACAACAACAGAAACCCGAGTTCATGTCCTATGTACACACTGACAATGATGTGCACAAACTCTCAAGACCCATCAAATTCCCTTCAAGTCCACAAAAAAACATCATTTCTAATTAATTACATATCTATTGAAGGAATTGAGTATTTAACAAACTTCTGGATTTGGGTGTTTCAGAGTCAGTGTTGCAAAGGAAATGGTACATTTCATTTTATATATAATAATATTTCGATTGTTAGGTTAAAGTAACACTTACATTAATAATCATTATGTGTTAATCTTATGTGGACTCCTCGATTGTTTTGTTGTGCGTGTTTCGCCCATTTTAGTTACCGGTGGTATGCTTGCATTAATGTTAGGCCTTAACTTTGGCAAACTACACAAGGAGGTTAATTAAGGAAGTTAGGCAAATGTAATTAATTAGAAAAACTCTAACTAAATAAATAAAAAAGATAAATGTTCTATACACAGGCAGTGGAAACTGAAATTTTTCACAAGCGTCTTAGTTTTAGGGTATAGGTAGTTAGTTTAAGGTATAAGGTTTATGGGTTAGAATTTAGGGATAATTGTTTCAATTTAAGGTTTGGGGGTTATAATTTAGGGTTTATAAGTTAGAACCTAAATCCTCACCATATTACCCTAAAAACTAAACCCTAACTTATAAACCCTAAATTATAACCCTAAACCTTAAATTGAAACAATTATCCATAAATTCTAAACTCCTAAACCCTATATCCTAAACTAACTCTCTATACCCTAAAACTAAGGCGTTTGTGGAAACTTTCAGTTTCCACCGTCAGTGTATAAGATATTAATTCGTAAAGAAAATATCAGAAGCTTGGATTTTGGTCACTGTAAGAGCACCAACCTACCACTAAGTGTTGAACAAATAAGGTTAATTCAAAATAAAATTAAACATAAACGGGAAAATAATAAAACTTTCTTTAATCGAATTGAACAAATTCGAAATAAACAAAAAACAGATTGTTGAGGCCTACACAAATGCAGTTTCCTTAGGACAGATTTCGGTCACTCCTTTGTCCTTGAGTTGTTTGGCCGTCAGTCTCCCAGGATACAACAACAGATGATCTTCGACAGTAGCACTCTTAAAGAGATCACGAACAGAACCCTTGCCTTTGACTATCACAAAAAACACATTGCAATTTTCGGGAGTAGAAAATATTTTGAGTTGTTTTTAAAACTGAAGAGATGTGAGGTTTATATAAGGGAGTGATTGAACCACAAAAAAATCAAAGAAAAATGTGTCACAAGGATAGAGAAAACGCGTGCCACAAAGGCAGAAATTCTTATTAAAATATAAAAAACAAGAAAAATAATAGACTCGGTGGTCGACAATCAATACTAAAATTAGTTGTCAACCACCAATCAAAGGAAGAAAAACAAAGTTACAGCCAACAAAGATTTGAGAGAGAGTGATTAGGTTATAATTTGGAGAGAGGCTGCGTATTGTAATAATTGGTTTTAATTAATATTATTCTAATGCTACATTGTAATTGTATTTTTCTTTTTAACCATGGTTTTTCTTAGGTGAAAACATGGAATATTAAAAAGATAGTTGTAATTTGAGATTCATTAATTGGCTTAATAGTCTCGAATGCTCATCTGTTATATTTTTCGTGTTGGTTCAAATTTTGATATTTGTCTTAAAAGTACTATGTAGTAATATTTAATAAAAAATAGATAGTTACAATTTAGTTTATAATTTCGTAGGGTGAATGATATTCAATGATAACGTGTAAGAATTAGTGATGTATTCTATCTTCATTCTCATACCATACCTTAAAATGACTATTTTAAGTGGAAAATAGATGCAAGAAATTTCCATCTCATGTCTGTAATTTTTTTTAAATTATAAACATAGTTGGTAGGTACACATATAATTGAATAGTTTTTGTTTTTTATTAAAAAAATCAATAAGTGCTGTATATAAATAAATAATGGAGGGTGTGCTTGTAAGATGAGAAAAGGATAAGAAAAAAGAAACAAAGGTGCAGCAGCCAGCATGAGTATTTCCCCCGCCTTCCTCTCTGCTAATAAACTCCTTGTTTATCTATGCCTAATTGTCTTCTGTTGGAAGGAGGACTCTGCCACTGCTGAGAGCCATCAGCCTCAATATCACCACACTCATGCCATCCATGTCGCCTCTCTTTTACCCTCCTCTGTTTGCACCTCTGCTGCTGCTGCTGCTGCTGCTGCACAAGGTTAATCATCTCTCTCTATATATGTATATGTATATGTATATGTATATGTCTATGTTCTATCATGTTGTTGTTGAATACTTGAATCTAAACATGGCTTGTATTTCAGTAGTACTAATTGGAATGGAATGTGTATTTATGATGAATGGCCTTGAATTTCATTCAGGTTGGGACCAAACTTCCTCTTTATCGGTTGTCCACAAGCATGGCGCATGCTCTCAGCTCCAGCAGGAGAAAGCAAATATTCCCACTCATGCCGAAATCCTCCTCCAAGACGAAGCCCGGGTCAAGTCCATTCATTCGAAGCTTGCCAAGAACCTAGGCCTCACCAATGTCAAGCAGACCGATACGGCAAATCTCCCAGCCAAGGACGGTAGCGTGGTGGGATCGGGGAATTACATAGTCACGGTGGGTCTCGGCACCCCAAAGAAGGACTTGTCTCTCATATTCGACACCGGAAGTGACATCACATGGGCACAATGCCAGCCCTGCGTGAAATTTTGCTATAAACAGAAGGATCCAATTTTTTCCCCTTCCTTATCCTCAACTTACTCTAATGTTTCCTGCGGCTCAACTGCCTGCAATGCACTGGCTTCTGCAACAGGTAATTTTCTTTGGTCGATTCGACTCACATCGGATTGAGAATTCGAGTTTACCTCAAAATGCTAATTCACTTTTATATGTATGCTTTCAGGTAACTCGCTTAGCTGCTCATCTTCAGCTTGTGTTTATGGCATCCAATATGGGGACTCCTCCTTCTCTGTTGGATTCTTTGCTAAAGAAAAGCTCACCTTGACATCTAGGGATGTGTTTGGCGACTTTCTATTTGGTTGCGGCCAAAACAACCAAGGCCTTTTCGGTGGCGCTGCCGGTTTGCTAGGACTTGGCCGAGATAAACTATCTCTGCCTTCGCAAACCGCCGTGAAATACAAAAAAATCTTTTCCTACTGCCTGCCATCATCCTCCAGCTCAACCGGTTTCCTCAGATTCGGCAATGGTGGCATCTCAAAATCTGTAAAATTCACAACATTATCAACAATCCCCCAAGGGGAATCTTTCTACGGTATTAACATGATCGGAATAAGCGTGGGTGGCAAGAAACTATCCATCTCAGCTTCCGTTTTCGCAGCCGGTGGCGCCATCATTGACTCTGGAACTGTCATTACGCGGTTGCCACCGACTGCGTATTCGGCACTAAGGTCTGCATTTCGACGACAGATGAAGCAATATCCAATGGCACAACCACTTTCGATACTGGACACATGTTATGACTTTAGCAAGTATTCTTCTGTTAGAATACCTAGGATAAGCTTCTTCTTCAGCAGGGGTGTTGAGGTCCCAATAAACCCCATGGGAATTTTGTACGTTAATGGTATCTCGCAAGTGTGCTTAGCGTTTGCCGGAAACAGCGACGACTCCGATGTGGCGATTTTCGGGAATACACAGCAGAAAACATTGGAAGTGGTATACGACGGTGCTAGAGGTAGGATTGGTTTCGGAACCGGTGGCTGCACCTAAGTTTGCAACTGATGGCCACAATGGTTTAACAGTGAAAAGTGATTGCCTATATTGATTTTAGTTTCAAGCCTATAATAATAATTTCAGTTTCATGCATCTTCTATATTTTGGCAAAATTGGAAATGTAATATTTATAAGCCTTAAATATACATTTGGTACTTGAATTATACTTTTTTCTCAAGTTGGTACTTGAAGAATTTTTACTTCCAAACTAGTACTTGAACTAAACGTTTTCTCCCAGGTTGACACCTAAAGAATTTTTCCTCCCATTTTGATACCCAAACTTTAATTCCATTAACTATTCTAATATTTTTATTAACATACTTAGTCTCAAAACTTATACATTCTATTAATTTGGTCCTAATCCGAAATAATTCAATAAATTTAACCATGAGATAACTGCATTCTACCATAAAATAACATCAAATTAGTCATTTTTTACGATACTTTCAAGTTAAACAATCCTAATAGATCAAAACAACAATGAGATAACTGCATTCTACCATAAAATAACATCAAGTTACTGTTAAAATTTTTTATACTGGAAAGTGATATAAACATTTACAAGAGAAAAACAAACAATTTAAGAACATAACAAATAGTAAATTGATAAGATTTCTAAATATAAAGGGTTAAATTTATTGATTTTTTTGAGTTATGACCAAATTGATATAATGTATAAGTTTGGTATCAACTTGAGAGAAAGTGCCTAGTTCAAGTACCAACTTGGGAGTAAAAATTCTTTAAGTACCAATTTGGGAGAATATTCTTAATTCAGGTACTAACTTGAGAGCAAATTTTTTTTAGGTACTAACTTGAGAGAAGGTGTATAGTTGTACATTTAAGCCTATTTATAAATAAGAATCCTAAAAATAAAGATAGAATTGTATGATTATTGGGCCAACAATCAGGGCCTCAACCTCAATACATCTGAATCTAAATCCATGGAGCAAATATGATCTATTGAAACTGAATTGGGTATTCCAGTTTCTGAATTTTTTGCTGATTGCAGCAGCATCTTTTAGGAAGTCAAAAATATTCCAGCTTAAAGGTCTATATTTTTTTAGAATATTAGGGCTAAACATCTGCTTCATGGCAACAAATTACCAGATACTTGTTCATTCACAAGTTGACAAAAAACCATGGGCCTCACAATTAGTATATAAGTATTTACAAACTGTGTTTTTGTATACAGATTGAGTTCAGAATTAAAATGATAAGGATATGCCTTCTACATGTGTGCCACGTGTATAGTTCATCTCAACTACCAAATATAATAATAGAGACGACTTTTTGTTTGACACAATTGTAAGCAATCAACAAAAGAAAAAAAAGCATACCAACAAGGATTTGGTAGATTGGTAAGACACGTTACACTTTTAAAAAGGAGATGTGAGTTCGAACTTTAAAGACGACATTATTAGGAGAGGCAACCACGCACCTCGAACATAGACCATAAGATAAAATATGCAAACTACTATTGAGAGATCAATCAACAAACATAAATGTGTTTAAATAGATGGGTGGGGTGAAAGGATGAAATTGAAAAAAAAAAGAGAGAGATGCCTTATTTCCTAAATTTTTGGGTACACTATATAAATGATTATCGTTTTTTTCTAACACTTGTATTTTAGTCAATAAACTTTTATTACAGTCCAATTATTAAATTTTTAATTCGTTTTCATTACGGTTACTGCGTCAACTATCGTTTAAAAAATGATGATATGACACATTAGAGTCATTTTCCTTTAAAACCGCTAAGTTTCTCAAAATAATTGCAGCCATCAATCTCATATCGTTTGCGTCATCACCGCCTGACATTATGAAAGTACAACACCCATTATATTAAAGAGTTCCACCATTAGTTCATGAGAACTTAGATCAGATACATTGAAAAAATTTAAAAACGTTATTTCGACCAAACTTTTTAACAATGATTTTCAAACAAAATAGAATTAAGACTTATAAAATTCTTAACAATTATTTTAAGGGATTGTATTGCATTGTATCCTTTGGTAACACATGGTGTTTGGTTAGGTGCTTTTGGGAAAATTTTGAAGGAAACTTTGGAGAGGTAAATGACATGACTATTTGGGGAGATGGTGATGCTTTTGAGTATGGTGGGTATTGTGTTTAGTAGCAACGACGATCGAAATAACGTCGTACGATGACAACGCGTACGATAGAAGGCCATCAACTGTAATTGTTTTGAGAAACTTAGGGGTTTTTTCAGGAAGAAGATAGCTCTAATGTGCCACTTTATCATTTTCAACAATGATCATAATAAACACGAATTAAAAATTCAGTGATTGTGTTTTAAGTTTTAAAAGTTTGATGGTCAAAATACAAACTTTCTAAAAACGTAGTGACCATTATATAGTTTCCCCATTTTTTCATATGTCCTGTATAATAGTTTTCTCTCTCTAAAACCGTCCCCATTCCTTTGTGAAGTCTCGTTTTTTTCCTCCCCTATTAAACCGCCTTTTAAGCGCTTTGTTCTCTCTCTCTATCCCTCTTATTATGGCATTTCCTTTCGTTTCCCTTCATTAAGGTAAACCTCTTCCTCTCCCTCCCCTTCCCCCACCACCTTCATATATTTATGTATTTGATTATTAATTTCCTGATACCTCGATTTTCATTTATTGTGTTGGAATTAGATCTGCAAATTTCTGGTTGCTTTGCAGGTTAAGATCTGAGATGATCCCGGAAGCTTGAAGACTGTTTGATTTGAATTAGCATGCAAATTAGGCCTTTTCCTTACCTCTCATCTGTTATCAAATACGCTTCTACGCTTTGTTGTTTCCTGATTTGGATACTAGTGATAAGAGGTGAAAGTTTTGAATGCTCCAGCTGTAATATGGGCTATTTGAACTCCGTTTTGCAATCTTCGAATCAGGTTCATGCTGAATATGGACCGGTCAGCGGCGGAGGCCTTAGGTTTTTGCTTTCTTTCCTTTTTCATTATTCTTTGCTTCTTCGATCGGTGCCTCTCTCTTTTTTGCTTTGCAAGTTACTCCTTATTCAATTTCCATATGGTTCAACACATGTTTTGCTCTTCACGCCTTGTTCGAATTTTTCCTGTTATTTAGTTCGTGTGAATTTTGGAAGTATCTCTTTTTTTCCATACAGGAAAACATCTGCTTATAATTTTAGTATTGAAAATGTAAACATCAACTTTCATAGTTAGAGTTCCTGAGATATTCGTTATTTACTTTCCTTTTCCTTTTAGATAAATATAAAATATCCCTGCTCATTGGATAGCTTGTTTTAAGTTAAACCTTGGAATATATCTTAATTAGTAGGGCATCTGATTGGTAATCATTATCATTAGCAAAAGTAGACAAAATGAAAATAGAGGTAACTTAAAACAAATGAATTTATGCTAGAAATGCATGCTTAACCTCCATAAGTTTGGATAGTTCATATACTCGCAAATTTAGATCAGCATGCATGTTAAATTATGGTGGATCTTTACCTTTTAATGTTTTTTTCACTGCACGAATTCAGAGGAACCTACAATGGAATCTTGATTTTGTAGTTTTTGATGCGTGCAATGTGATAATTTATCAATTGACATCATGGAAAAAGAATTAGTTTCTTGTTTGTTCCATTCTTTACGGGACAGGATTCAATCGTGTTGCCAATATTACTCGGGCAAGAACAAATTATCATTTTGCTTTCTTTTTTGAAGGGTTTGTTTTTCTTTACAGGGCATATTTTGGACCTTTCTGTCATTGACCTACACGTATTGCATTTTGTGCATAAAAAAATTACTGCATGGTTTTATCATGAAATTCAAGTCTTGTATTTTGAATGATAAGAGATTTAATTTTGTTAAATTTTTGTCTTGAATGAATTGAGTTATAAAATGTCTGAAGAAATATCATTTGTACTCTTGATGAATCACAAAAACAATTACATCAGAAGTCGTGAAATATTTTTTGGCTTAAATTTGATGATAATATGAAGTCTATGGCTATTGATTTCACATCTTTTCCTGAAAAATGCAATGATTTGTGCAATGTCTAAATTAAATGTCCCTTGTTTTCTGGCTACAGCCAGAACAGAAAGTTCAGTTACGGCTATGCAAGCTCTCCTGGAAAGAGGTCTTCAATGGAAGATTTTTATGAAACAAGAATTGATGGTGTTGATGGAGAAATAGTTGGTCTTTTTGGAGTTTTTGATGGTATATTTCTCTCATACTTTCTCTATGTACATGTAATTATGTATCTCTCCCTGATGCTTGCGAACGTCTCTTTCTAATGGTTTATGTATATTTTTTTACAATTTACTTGTCCTACATATAGATAAATACTTTTTGTATCATCCATAGTCATTATTATTTGTGTTAAATAGTGTATAATTCATTTTGTTTTCCTCCATTTTAGCCTTTCTTCATTTGATAATATCTTTCTGTTTTAAAGTTAACCTTTTTCTTCCTTGATTTTGCTCTGATCCCTCTGGGTAGAGCAAGATACACACTGTTGTTTGCCGGACAAGACAAGTGTGGTCTCAAGTTTCGACATAGAGAACATATCTGAAAGGATTTCAGGCAGATTCTGGTATTAGTTATCTGTTCCAATGTGGTAGCAATATTGGAAGCCATTGCTCATGGGCTGTTATTCGCTCAGGACAGTACTGTGCTAAACTATAAATTCTATGCTGTGGCAGTTCATTATATTCCGCCTTAGAATAAATTCTTTTACCATGCAGCATTAAGGTCATAACTTCTGTTACATAAAAGAAATCTGTTACTGGCTATTCATGCTTAGTTAATTGTTCACTCAATCTTTACACGCAAGACTGTTTCAGGTCATGGAGGTGCACGGGCAGCTGAATATGTGAAGCATAACCTTTTCAGTAATTTGATCAGGCATCCAAAGTTCATATCTGACACCAAATCTGCTATAGGTTATTCACATTGTGACTGTATCTTATAGTTGTGTACTTTCGAGTGGGCTGGTCTAACTTGTCTTTTTAAATTGTTTCCAACTCCAGCTGATGCATACAACCATACAGACTCTGAATTTTTAAAATCAGAAAATAACCAGAATAGGGATGCTGGATCAACTGCTTCTACTGCTGTACTTGTTGGTGATCGTTTGCTAGTTGCAAATGTTGGGGATTCTCGAGCTGTTATCTGCAGAGGCGGCAATGGTATGATTCATTGTTTTCGTATCTATTTTATATTCATCTGATGTCTGACGCATATGATGTTTCCATTAGCTTTATTTGTAACATGATAGCTCTATATGTTATGTTTTACTTCAAACAAGTTTAACAGTATGCTTTCTTATGTAACTGCTCCTTTACCCATTCAGTGTCTCCGTGAACTCGGATTTTCTGAAAATCTTGTTGAAGAATCATCTGATTGCTGGCTGATCTATGATATTCCCTTGCAGCTTTTGCCGTATCTCGTGATCACAAGCCAGATCAAAGTGATGAAAGACAACGGATTGAAGATGCAGGAGGATTTGTCATGTGGGCTGGTGCGGAATTACATCTAGCCATTTCTCTGTCCCTCTCTTACTATCCTGTATTTTCAGTAGAAGCTTTTCTATGTGTAAAAATTCTTCCTTTTATTGTGGCGGAAATTATCTCTGTAGGAACTTGGAGGGTGGGAGGTGTTCTTGCTGTCTCTCGTGCATTTGGTGACAGGCTCTTGAAGCAGTATGTTGTTGCTGATCCAGAAATTCAGGAGGAAAAAGTTGACAGCTCGCTCGAGTTCCTTATTCTTGCGAGTGATGGACTGTGGGATGTTGTTTCAAACGAGGTATGGAACACTTTTTTCGTTTTTTAACTTGAGATACATCTTGGTAGTAGTTTGGCGAGAACTGGCAGCTTAGCATTCTCCCAACCTATTTAATTGAAGAAATGAGGTTGGTTAGCTTCCTTCATAACTGCTCTTTACCTTTTGCAGGAGGCTGTGGCAATGGTAAAGCCAATACAGGATCCCGAGCTGGCAGCGAAGCGGCTGATGCGAGAGGCATGCGAGAGAGGTAGCGCAGATAATATCACGTGTGTTGTCGTCCGTTTCTTGGCCAGTCAAGGTGATTCCTCTAGTAGTGTTTCTGCTTAACCGTCCCTTCCTATCTTGGCTTTAAGTTTGGGTTCTATAGCTGACGGGGAAAAAAAGAGTCAAGATTATGTAAAGAATGCCAAGACTCGAGTCATTTTATGTTGTACATGTAGTAAGATTTGTTTCTCTTGTAGTTAGCTCACGTTTGGATCACATTCCATATTTCTGATGTCCCTTCACTACCCGGTTATTACTTATTACATTCAACAGTTGCATGTTATTCCTATAATCTTACATGTGAAGTCTATTAAATAATTTTAATGTGTTGAGGCAAAAGTAAATGAAAAGTTCCAAATCACATTATTCAACTCTTGTTTATTTACATGGTAAACAAAGAATGTTCAATGCAGTCTGGGACGGAACTAGAATTTGGGGTTCGGAAGGCAAACTATGAATGTTTGAAAGTGGGACAAATTCATAAATAAACTAATTTTTAAAAAAATTTAAATAATAAGATAAAGGTGAAAAAATTCTTCGGGTGGGGGGCAATTGCTCTTCCCCACCTCCATGTAAATCCGTCCTTGAATGCAGGGCTATGAACGGATGGAATCACTCACGGCAATAAGGAATTAATTGAACTTAAACTAAAAGCAATAGCTAGCGTCGAGTTGCTGAAGTTTGCTTTTTCGTCGATAGTTTTTTTTAATGGTTAAAGGTAATTATAATGTAGTATCTACTCAGACATACTTTTAATCTTTTAACAATAGGTAATTAGGCATACACCTTATAGACAAAGCAATTTAAATCCATATTTTTTAGGATGAAGATCATCTGCTTTTTATTGGGTTCTTCATCAACCGTTTTTAATTGGGAACAACCTTGAAAAAGAAAGAAGATTTGTTAATGGGAAGAATTCATGGTCCTGCCTAAGAATATAGAGAAATTGATAACTTTGCATTCTTCCACTTCCAGGCTTGGGTCCATTTTTGTAATTTTAAAATTACATGATCCATAAACAAAAGATTTGAGTGCAAGGGGCTGGCAATCATTTCCTGGTGAAAGGAGTAAAGTTTGCGTAATGAAAATGAGCAGGTTGTTAGGCCAAGAATTCACGACTGTCCAGTAGTTTCCTTGGTTTTGTTGTTACGATATCACATGCCAAAAAAGGGGCTTGTTAGGCCAACTGAATTTCACTTGCGTCTATTTTTAATCTTCTCTGCCAAAATTTGACAAAAACCAAGCAACCAACTTCCGGGGGACTAATAAGGCAAAACTCAAAACAAATGGAAATCAGCTAAGTGGTTTGGTTTTGTTGTTGATGATCGTCACCCATTTCTTCTTTCACTTTCTCACATTTCTCTGCTCCTTGCTTGTCTTTTAACTCACCAAAATTGGAAGGTTTAGTGAAAACAGGGGTGGCCAAGAACGTGGGGTTGACTTCACCCGCCATGATCACCAATATTTTCTCCTCGCAAACGCCCTCATTTTCACCGCTTTCGCCGGCTCCTCCGCCGTTGTTGTTGTCGAAACGAGCAGAGAGTCGGCAGTATGAGCAGGCGAGGAGCAAGAGAGAGAAAGCGATGAGAGCCAACATTGCTGCCAGGCCTCCGAAGAGGTAGGGCACGGGAGAATGCCATGGAGAACGTGATTGCGCCATTAAGGGCTCTGGTGATGCTGCTATTGTGTTAACGTCGTTGATAGGTCTCATTGTTTTAATGGAGAAGGTGGTTTTGGTTGAGGAAGATGAAGGTTAACCTGACAAACATAGAAAGCCAGGATTGGTATTTATAAGCAGCTAAACTGACCGAAAATAAAAATAAAAATAAAAATAACAAATCCTGTGTCTTTTGATTAATTTACATTATAAGTAAGATTTAATTTAATTAAATTTCAATATTATTCTTGTACATTTGCTACGGGTAAAAATCCTATGCCCCTTAATCATGTTCCCTTCTATGTCTCACACTAAAAATTACTTAAAAAATAAATTCTAAACCTTAATCTTAATTTTCACATCTTAAACCCTAAATCCTACACCATAAAAAGTACACATTACCCCTAATTCCTTAAACTCTAACCACAAGCCCTAACTTTAAACCCTAAACTCACTATTTTAAAGTGGGGCATAGAAAGGGGCATAATAAAGAGGCAGACGATTTCCATCCATTTGCAACATAGCGTGATTAATTTGCGACATTAAGTGTAGTGAACTAAAAGTTTAGTGATCTGATGTTAACGAGACACTCGTTTAGTCTTACAATGTATAAATTTTGGAGAATTTGATTTTGACCCTTAAATTTTTTAAAAGTTTTAATTTGACCCCTCAAAACTTTTAGAAGTTTGAAGTTAAACTTACTTTTAAATATTTTTAATTAAATTTCTTCTTATAATTTTTAAAAGTTGTCATTAAATCTCTTAAAATTATTAAAAATTTTAGATAGACACTCAAATTTTTTGAAAAGTTTAATTTAAGCCTCTAATTTTTTTTAAAAATTTCAATGGCCCCAAATTCTTTCAACAAGTTCTGCTATTGATCATTAGTTATGTCAAATGGCGAATACAATTACCAACAATCATATGATATGTTGGTAGAATAGTTGGACTCTTAATTCCATAAATCAAATGTCATACTTTAAATCAAATTAAAGTACAAAAAGCAAATTCTTAATGTTAGTGTAATAAAAAGGACAAAAACCATATCTAAACCTCATAATGCATACCCATTGATGCTTTTGCACATGAATGGTGGGCATGGTGGTTTTTAAGTTGGAATCAAGAATTAAATCCCATGTTGTCTTCTTGTAAACTTAAATCTTGGATCTTTTATTTTTTTATAACCATTAATATTTAATTTATTAATTTGTATCGAGTACTGGAGAAATTATCCTAATCTAATTTATTCATTTCATTTCGTCGAAATTCAATCTTAAACTTTGCTTAAAGATCTAATGTCCTATTCTACTCGACCAAATAATTGTTGGTTTAGATTTTTGCACTTTGATTGTACCGGAACAACAACAAAGGGGAGGGGTGTGTCCTCTTCGCTAATAAAGTTGGCCATTAAGTATCATTAGAAGCCAAGGGTACAATCGTAATTTGAACAACTTGTTGAAGCTAAGACCCGAAAAGACGATACAAAAAATTCAACTAATTATTAATTAAACACAAAAGTATCTCCATTAATATATAAATATATAAAGTTGGCAGTGCACTATGAGTAATTCAGAGTGTAGAGAGGGGGAGAAGCGTACATGGGAGATTTTAGGGAATGGTCTCTTAAAAACAGGCTAAAAAAAGACGCGTACACAAATCATTTAAAGTGGACAAGAATATTGTGGTAGAAAACATTGGGCTTAGCCTTTGAAAACAAATGGAATGAACCCATGTTGGAAGAGGGAGGCACTTATCTGTTAAAACGCACTGAGTTGAGTACTGGTGTCTGCTGATGGAGGCATCCACCAGACCACCACAATCATTTTATATGTATAGACAAGAAAAGCATAAGCTTTTGTGGGTAGTGGCTTTATATCATATCATATCATATTATATAATGGATTAATTTCAATTGTTTTCAAAAGGAATGCAAGTAGTAATTATGGCTGCGGCATGCATGAATATGATGTTAGATTATGGATAAGCTGACTTTTTATCATATTCTTAATCTTATTATGACTATGAGGGACCACTGAATAAAAGGTGATGGTATGGGAGTTGGGAATCCCACTTCATAAGCTCATAGGGCAGAATAGATATGGCCTTTTATTTGGAGACATGCAGTATTAAGAAGAAGCACTTTATGCTATTGTTGGATGGATTATTATCCTATATATTGACGGTGGAAACTAAACGTTTTAGTTTAGGGTTTAGGGTCTTAGTTTAGGGTATATGGTTTAGGGGTTTATGTGTTGTGGTTTAGAATTTAAAGATAGTGGTAAGAATTTAGAGTTTATGGTTATAATTCAAGATTTATAAGTTAAAACTTAAATCATAATCATATTACCCTAAAAACAAAACCTCAACCTCTAAACCTTAAATTATAAACCCTAAATTCTTATCACTATCCCTAAATTCTAAATCCCTACACATAAACCCCTAAACTCTACACCCTAAATTAAGAACTTAAACCCTAAAATTAAGGCACTTATAAAAACTTTCAGTTTACACCGCAATATAAATCCTGAATGGATATATACATTACATATATTGCTAAGCTACTCATTGAGCCTGCACTGGGGTCACGCCACTTTCACTCAACCTACACTATTTGGGCCTCAGTCTGTCAGTCTGACTCACTTCATTACTGTTGCTCATCCTATTGGCTATTCCTGATGAATCTGGTTCAGAATATATAGATATGGAGTATATTTTTTTCAGCTGCTGTCACTGCTTTTCATTCATTCATTTAAATGGAATCTCTACCATAACATATTTTTGTTTTATGTTTTGAGAGAAAAATATCTCCATTACAAAACAATAAGCAATAATCCTTGCTTTACAAAGTTAAGGCCAATGTGTATTGGCCTTAAAATCAAGGTTTTAATGTCTTTAAATAAAATTTCGAACCCACAAAATATGAGAGCATCTTTGACCATTTAGTCAATAAATGGATCTCAAGTTTTATTTGTTTTTCAAGAATTCAACCTCATCCGGTACATAAAAAATGAGAGAACTCTGGTTCTTCAAAAATTTTGAATTAGAATCTGTTGTCACAACAGAAATCAAAACGGAGACAAAAGCTGGCAATCCACTTGAATGGGATCTATGACGTAGCTCTAGATAGCGATAGTTGCACTAAAACCACAATATCAATCAAGTTTTAGACTAAATCTCTTAAAGTACTACTTTACAATATATATTATGCATAGCTCTAATGGAAAGCGGCTGTCCAATCAGTTTTCACATATTTTTTATTAAAGCTTGGCTCATGGATTAGTTGAAACTCTATATACACTAGCAGTTTTTAGTTAGTTTATCCAATTTTCTTACCGGACTGGATGGAAACCATCATATATGAAGAGTGGGATGCAGATTAATCTTGCTCTATCCCAGCCTTCAAATGAGCGAATTAATCTGGTTGTTTGAAGGCCATCCATGACTGGCATGCAGACATCCTGCAAGATAAATAAGTAAAGGAGCTTTCAGAATACAAATGCATGCAAGTCATTTCATCCCTAAACATGGAGTTAGCTTTTCATTTTGTTTTCACCATCCAAAAGAGTGGGAAACAGATTAAGGAATTGCAAGATTAGGAAAGAATTACCATCAGGACAAGATCATAATTGTGTTTCTGAACTGCACGGACAGCTTCAACACCATTGTTCACAACATCTATGGTGTGGCCTAACTGCTTCAGCATTGACCGTGCCACCATTACATTAATCTTACTATCTTCCACAAGTAGGATCTTAGGCTTTGAGATGGTAGAGTTTTCGATATTTCTTGACCACCGTTTAATGTGGACTGAGAACCAACATCAGGTTTCTTCTGCTTCTTAGGAGGGAGCTGGGGCTCACTCATATTGATTTTCATTTCCACCTCTTGGCTAATCTCTGAGCAACTCGACACATCTGTGGTAGAAACCTTGTTCTTGACATGTAATGATTTAAAGCAAGCATTCATATGTAGCAGGTATTCCAATTCCAGTGTCGTATACATCAGTGTTGTTGCAGGTAACTCTGCTTGCTCCTCAGCTCCATCTGCTGTTCCATTCATGACTGGAGTAGCAGGTTCAGGAAGTGAATTATTTTGGCATAAACCTTCGTATTTCTTACCATGAAACTCATTCTGATCACAGCTAGTTTTAGACGTTGATGTACATGTCTCTGCTTTCAATGCACTAGCCACTAGTAGTAGATTTAGCAGTTGATCCATCAGATGCGTGCTGAGATCCTTCTTTTTGCAAAAGCCGGCTCTGCTACTACATAAAGTTTTACTCCTACCTTCCCTTCATGTGTAAACTTGATCGCATTGCTGAAGAAAGAAAATGGTTTTACCCAATATGTGAGGAATTGAAGTGATAAATGGTAAACATTTTTAAAATATATAATCAGCATAATTGTTAGAACCATTAGTTCCCATAAAACTACTTTCACACTTGCAGTACCACATGTTTAAATCTCTGAAATTTGGTCCTGATTGATGCTACCAGTGCAACCTCTCTATTCCATACAACATTTTGATGATAATTTATAAATTATAGAGGGAAAAATGAAGCAAAAATCATGATTCTCATAATTCAGTACCTAATCAAGTTGGTGAGAATTTGTCGAATTCTTAACACATCTCCAATGACCTGAAATCAATTCAAAAAGTTCCAAAAAAAAAGGCGGATGACAAAAAGAACCTTAATATAATAGTGGATGAAAATGCGTGATAAAACACTGACATTAATACTAATAGGAACATCATCTGCCACATGTCCTTCCAAGGTAAGAATCTTTTGTTATGATGCTGCAGATGTCTGGAGAATATGCTTTACCACCTCTCTTGGTCGGAATTTAGTAGCTTCCAACTTCATAACACCGAAAGAACAGGGAAATGAAGATGCATTTAGAAATTCCAACTTATGAGAATGGTAACCTGTCTGTGATTGAACAAAATATGAAGAAGCTATAACATCAAAAAAGTAGGTTCTCAATAATGTGATTGTGAATCAGAAACTGAACCTTCTAAACATATATTATAAAGTTCATTTTAACCTGGCCTCTCACAGCAGTTGTTGCTATATATACCACAATAAGTTCAACTTGTCACAGTTGAAAATTGAAAAACAAAAAATGTGGATAAGCTTTTTATCAAGTAAAATCCAAACCTGATTCAACTTTGGAAAGATCAAGGATGTCATTTATAAGCTGAAGGACCAAATCTCCAGAAGATAGCATGACATCCAACAATTGTTTTTGCTCTCGATCAAGTTTTGTAGTAGAAAGTATCTCGGCCATGCTAAGTGCTAACAACCCCAGATAGAGGAGATGTTATCTCGTGAGACATGGTCGCCAGCATCTGTTTTGCACGCATTGTCTCCTCTACAGGTAGTATAGAGTACAGAATGTAAGAAATTATCTGCTCTTTTTAGAATTTGGGACAACTCTTCTATGGGTGAGGACTGCTTTTCCAGTTTTAGTATGCTTTCTTGCAATTTTTCCTTCAGTATCAACTCTTTTACTTGCTGTTTCCAGTATATAACAGTGTCATTTTCTCACCTCCTGCCTTTTCCAATTTGATCGGTCTCCATCTCACAAACCATGGCAATTTCTTAGCCACGTGTTCCTTAACTATCAGCCCTAAAATTCATATGCATATACATAGCAATGCTAATAATTTAGACTTTGCCAATTCGGATTTAAACTTAAATTTTTCATATAATTATCTCAAATATAAATTCAGTACTAAAAATATCAACAATCTAAATTTAATACAACTTCAAATGATTTAACTAAAAAATTGAGCTAAAAATTAAGATTAATATGATTTCATACATCTTCAAAAAAATATATAATTTATTGTTGGTTACTTTAATTAAAAGCTTTTTAAAGCAACAATTAGGCCTTCTTTTACTTGAGATTAATGCAACCATTAGGCCTTCTTTTACTTGCTTTCCTCGTTGTTGCAAATTAAGCCCAATTGATTCCTTTACATAATTTAGCCCAAATGCAATTGGGCCGATGTCTCAAAGCCCCAACAACTCGGGCAAACTAAAGGAAGTGCATTTTCTTTGCTCCGTTTTTCTTCCAATTAAAGAATAAAGAATATATTTGTTCAAAAAATAATAAAGAATATATATATGTTCATGTTAAATAGGAAAAGGCATTGCTAATTTTGGGTTTCGAGAGTGAGGAGAGTAATTAAAAACAAAAAAGTTGATAAAATTGGTAAAGGGGGGAACAGTGGTAAAAGCAAAAAGGAAATCGATGAAGAAAAACCCTAGAATCGGGACCGAGAAGCCTGTGTAGATGCATGTCGGTGGAATAACGTTGGATCTGAATTGGTTCCTGCAATTCATTCTCACGCTTTTCATTTTCGCATTTGGGGCTCTCCACTTGCTCAAGAACACGGCGTCGAAATACTTCGAGGTCGACGCCAATTTCGATCGGCACCAAATTATGCCTTCCATCCCCGTCGACACCGACCTCTCCCCTTGCCAAGTCTGCTCCAATCCCGCCTCCAAGAAGTGCTCTCGTTGCAAATCTGTTCGTTATTGGTACCTATTCTCCTTTCCTTTCCACAAGATTTTGTGTTGATTGCTTCTTGTGGCGGTTATTACTGTTTCCAATCATTGTTTGAGCTGTTTCTTTTAACTTTTAAAAGGAAAATAAAGTTTATTTATTTATGTTATTAATACTCGTAAGCGTCCTAGTGATTATTAACTTCTTTTTTCAGAGTTTCTCTAGCCGTTATTTACTGGTAACGTTTCTTGATTCTGCATTGACTCTAGCTCAAGTGCTTATGATTGAAAATTTGTGGTTCTTCTGTCTGTTTTAGTTGCATGTTTTGGTTTTCTGACTCCACTTCGCTTTTTTATTTCTTTGGAATTTTAGGATTTATAGGATAGAAAGATGTGATTTTGCTGTCGATATTAGAACGGTTTCCAGGATTTTTATTTTATTTTTATTTTTTAAAAGTTAATGTAAAGAATTTTTGATTGATTTTTTATTTCTCTATAAACGTACTGTTGTGCTTAATCTAGGTTGAATCTGAACTTATTCGGCACTGGTTTTGTCTACAAATTAGAAGTGCAGCAAGTTCCGTGTTGAAATTTTGATCACTCCATCAGTTAATTATGCAAACAAATTCCGTAGTTATTGCCATATTTGCATGAGTTAACAAAAAGCCTCTTATGCCAATTGCTCCTTGACTTTAAAAGCTTTGTGTTTTCTGTCTGATATTAGAAAACAAGGATTCTCAGTTAACATGCTAGTGGACGAATATTAATTAAAGTTCGTGCACTGTTGGTTCATAAATTCTTTTATCATGTAGATGGTTTAGTCTTATGTTTGCTTTCCTGTTCAGCTCCCTAGCTTGCCAACAGGCGCACTGGAAGGTCCATAAGACAAAGTGCAAAGTAAATTCTACACCGACTGCAAGCACAAAACCATCTTCAGGAGTTGCTCTGGTTCCTGTCAGTGGAACCTCTAAGATTATCAAGAAACCAAGAAAGGTTAATCTTTTGACCCTTTATAAAATCAATTTATGTAAATTTGAAACTCATATTCAAAATTTCCAGGTTCTTTTCCCTTATGATGAATTTGTAAAGCTTTTCAACTGGGAGAAACCAGGATTCCCTCCATGTGGACTCTTAAATTGTGGAAACAGGTTCATGTTTACCATGCTTATTAATTCTTTTAGTTGAACCTTTTTTTACATATAATTAAACAAAATAAGTTTATTTTCCTTCCTCTATTTGATTTATCTTTTCCTGTTTATTTCTACAGTTGCTTTGCCAATGTGGTTCTGCAGTGCCTTGTATCTACTCGTCCACTTGTTGCTTACTTGTTGGAGAAAGGCCATCGAAAAGAATGTAAATTGAGAAACTAGAGCTACTAGGTTCTCATCCCTTGGTTCTTGAACACCATCAGACTTTATTTTTGTTGTTTCTGTTTTCCAGGCAGACGCAATGATTGGTGCTTTCTGTGCGAATTTCAAACTCACGTCGAACGTTCAATTCAAAGTTCGCATCCATTTTCACCAATTAATATTCTTTCACGGTTGCCTAATATTGGAAGTAATCTTGGTTATGGAAGACAGGAGGATGCACATGAATTCATGAGGTCAGTCTCAGTTTATGTGATCACATTTTCTTTTGACATCTACTTGAAATTAACTCGAGGAAATACTGGAGTACTAGGCTTTTTTCTCCCTTTTTTATCATTCATTTTTCAGGTTTGCTATTGACACAATGCAATCAATTTGCCTTGATGAATTCGGCGGAGAGAAAGCTGTTGAACGCAGCTCTCAAGAGACAACCCTTATTCAGCATATATTTGGTGGTCATCTACAGTCTCAGGTGATGCATCTCATTGGCTTAGAATAATCTACTTTTCTTTTCTCTTTTCCAATTTAACTTGGGCTATTCACCATTGGTAAAGATACAGTGTCTATGGATTCTATTAGTGAAGAAATGTTCTGAAACATTGTGTGTTTTTCAGTTTTCTTCTTAATTTAGTTTTCCCCCCAAATTGGAATACCTATGTTTTAATAAAATTAAGAGTATTTCTCCTTAACTAAGTGAGCATTTTCTTGGAAGTCAAATCTCTGATCAATTTCAGTTCATTAGGCTGTAATGTTTTTTTTAATAATTCACCTTACTTGGTGTTTTAAAATGTTCAAGTTTGTACTGTAATGTGTAATACTTATCATTGCGCTAAAACCTGTAGGTGATTTGTACAAACTGCAATAAGATTTCAAATCAGTATGAAAATATGATGGATTTAACTGTTGAAATTCATGGAGATGCTTCGTCATTGGAGGAATGCCTTGACCAGTTCACTGCTAAAGAGTGGCTTCACGGAGAAAATATGTACAAATGTGATGGGTATGATTTCTTCTCCGTTTGGTCTCAAGATGTTTATAGTTTAGTTTGCATGGTTTTTAACTATACAGTCAGGAACTCTAGCCATATTTTGTACTTTGAATTTGATGCCTAACTATATGGTTATTCACATTTTGGGATCTAGTGTTAACTATGGTATTTTGTTTCTTGTTTCAGCTGCAATGACTATGTTAAGGCATGGAAGCGCCTTACCATACGATGGGCTCCTAACATTCTGACAATTGCCTTAAAAAGATTTCAGGTCTTACCAGTTACCGGTAAATTAGTTCATTGAAGATTTCCTTTATTGTATCTGAAATTTCTATTGAAATTCTTTGCAGAGTGGCCGCTTTGGAAAACTCAACAAAAGAGTCAGCTTTCCTGAGACATTAGATCTTACCCCTTACATGAGTGAAGATGAAGATGATACCAATCTTTACAAACTTTATGCAGTTGTTGTCCATGTGGACATGTTGAATGCATCATTTTTTGGTCATTATATCTGTTATACCAAAGATTTTGCTGGAAACTGGTATAGAATTGATGACTGTAAGGTATTCCGGCTCCCTCTCTCTCTGCCATTATCATTTTCATGTGTTGTGGCAATTAAAATAATCTCTCCGTGATGCCAAGGCCTCTGTGTCATCCCCAAATTTTGATCATCATTAGAAAATGGGGTAGACATAGTTTTGTATGTCATGTCTATTGTACTTGAATTTCAGTTTTGGCTTAATACCAAAATAAGTGCCCAAACTATCCCATTTTTCCCTTTTAGGTGCCTAAACTATTTTTTGTCCCCTTTAGGTGCCCAAACTATTTCATTTTCCCCCTTTAGGTGCCTAAACTATTTTTTGTCCCCTTTAGGTGCCCAAACTATCTCATTTTTCCCTTTTAGGTGCCTAAATTATTTTTTGCCTCTTTTAAGTGCCCAAACTATTATTTTTTGTCAAATAGGTGCCCAAACTATCATTTTTTGGTCAAAGTATGTGCCTCGGTTTGACCTTAAAAGGGGCAAAAAATGATAGTTTGGGCACCTAAAAGGGGCAAAAAATAGTTTAGGCACTTAAAAGGGAAAACATGATAGTTTGGGCACTTATTTTGACATTAAGCCTTCAGTTTTTTAGCTTAATCTGTTTGGCCTCTTTTTGCAGGTTTCGAGGGTTGAACTGGAAGATGTACTTTCTCAGGGAGCATATATGCTTTTATATAGCAGGTACCATTTTCCTCCCTTACGGTCTCTCCAAATACCAGCAGTTAAAAGCTTCTCTCCCTCTCCTGTTTAAAGATTTTTACTTTTCTTTCGATCAAATTATAAAAAAAAATACCAGTTTGCCATCAAAGTAATCATAAATGTATAAAAAAAATTCCAGATCTTTATGTCCTTTTTTCTGTAAGTAACTGTCACTGGATGTATAATTGTATATAGGACCGAGCCCTTTGTTTTGTCACGAATATATTTTAGTATACTGAATGGTAAAAAAGAGCCCTAGATGGAACCAAGTAAAAGATACATATAAATATTCTAGTCAGTCCTTTGGCCCTTTTAAGTCTTTTATATTAGTGACATGAGAGGCATCCTATTTTCCTATTCTTGTGCAGGGTTTCTCCACGCCCATCATGTCTTAGAACCTCTGGAATGAAAGCTGAATCAGAGCATTGCTCAAAGGAACATACTGAATTTATTCCTGGAAAAGAGTCTGTTAGTTCTCCTAGTGGTCGTGAGCCCCTGTCAATGAACGGTAGTTTGCATTCTGATATTTCTAGACTCGAAGTTGGGTCATCCGCTGGAATGAATACAGATGCTGTTCATAGACATGAGAGCAGTGATGTGGCTAGGTCAACATCATCAATTGCTAAGGAATTTTCCTCACATTCTCAGATTGATTCAGAAGCTATTAGAATAAATGGTGAAGATAGGGAACCAGTTAATTCTATAGCTGTGATAGAAAATGTGGAGAACAATAATATGGACTGGACAAGTAGTCAGCCATGTTCTTCTGATATGGATAAGGTTCCCAGCTGTGGTAAAGACCCTAGTCCCGATGCTGTAAGTGGGGCAGAAAATATGAAGACGGTTGAAGCGAACCAGACTTCAAAAGAAATAAGAACCTGCGAGCAAGATTCGCAAGTGGAAGATTCAGAAGACGCCGATTCATGTGTGGCAGCAGCAGGGGATAGCAGCCTGAATCGTGAATTGTCCATAGAGGAAGGGAATGGGATAAGGGGAGCTGAAATAGCAGATGGCAGTTTGCAATAATTGGCTGCAATTTCTTTATCTAGTTAAATCATTATTTTACTTTATAATTCCATCATCCCATGATCAAAAGAAGGTGGGGGATTATATACTCTGGGGTTTCACTATTTACAGAAATCTTGGATGCTATTGTACCAATTGTTAGATGGTTCATAACCATTTTAGGTTGAGAATGACATAATGGTTACGATTATTAGGATAAGGTTACTTTGATAATAAATTTATCTTTGCCAAATTTGTTACGTACCTGTTTTTATGTCATTCCTCAACATTCTTCCAGTTGGGTATGAGTTGTTATCAAGAAGGATGCTGCCAAGAGAGATTCAAAGCAGCAGCAAATCCTTAGGAGAGCAAATGAGCTAATGCACTGCATGGAAGGTAGAGAGAAAGCACACACGGCCAAGAGATCTTCAGTGCCCGTATTTGCTGGTTTTGGCTCTTTGCAAATGAGTTGTGTTCCCAAGGCTCACTTTTGAATTGTATATCATATATGTATACGCATGACAATTAATCGTCCTTCATATCAACCAAGGAAGACAGTTCAACCATAGACAAACTGGTTCGGTAATCTTGGAAGAAACACCATCGACTTGGGAATGAATAATATAGCAGAATTCACGGAGGTCGAGTAGATTTATGTTCTCCTTTATTATACTACAAGATATCCAAGTGATATTATAAAGACGAGACTTTCAAACTGATTCCTTCAGATTATTGTCTATCCATGCTGAAAAACAAAGTCCTACACCAACTGTCACCCTTGTATTGTATTGTCTCCTCCCATTAATTTTTATCATTCAGACAGTACATGTCTGATTTCAACTAGATAAAAATCCTCAACCTTTAACAGGAATCACTCCTTGGGTTCCAAAAGAATGTTATTTAAATAATAAATTGTTGCATCCATAACCATAAATATATTACTTAAAAGTCTCATTTGTGCCATAATCGAGTTGAGACCAAATCAGAGCATTCACTTTACCCATACTTGTTTTGCAGCCTACCATGAGACCCAAATATATAGCATGGTGCCAATGCGAGGATGTTATCACTTTGTCAGAGATCTCATCAAGTTCTGCAACTAAAAGTCAACCATCCAGAACACTCCCAAATATGTACCCCACGCGCACACACACATATTTTCATAATATTCAAAAGAAAAATGGTAAGCATACACTTGTTATCAAGAATGATCACCAGGATCTAGATGAAGACACTAGTGCAAAAAGTGAGTTCAACTTCCCAACAGAAGTAGAAGACCTCAGATTTACTCTTGCTTGTCAGCTGAATGAGCACAAGCATGTTGAAATAACAGTAAGCAAAATGTCGTCGTCATTTTTTTAAAAGTTTGCACAATAAAAAATCCTGTAAATTACCAATCCCACTCTTGTAAGGACACTACTAAATCATCAACTTCTGTAGAACAGATAAAAGTACCTGCCAGAAGCGTCTGAGGCAGCTCCTCAATCCTTTTAAGCTAAAGTAAAGAAATGCAGCTATAGTTTGATGAAGGTGCATCAGCAGGAGAGATTCGTTCAAACAGTAGCAACTAGAGATGATGACAAATGAGACCCACAATGATCGAGTATTGAAGATCCCATAAATGGGCAGCAAAGAAGCAAAATCCCAGACGGGTGTAGAAGCAGAAAAGTAACAAGGCAGACCCAGAAGACACCTCGACACAAAACAAAAACATTAATTTTTTAGTAGAATTTCTTGAATGATTTCTCAATAAATTTATAGAGGAAATATTAAGCTTTTTTTCTCCTACTTACAAATGGAGTACTTAGCACAGATAGTGAAATAAAAAGAGTCATCATATAAATAAAGAAAAACAGAAAGTAACTTATCCAAATCCAAGATGTTGAGGGTACTTGCCCAATTAAAATAGTAGCACTGAAGTAAATAAACTTAACACACTTAACCCAGTCTTCTCACATAAGAATTACATCCTTCTGGTACTTAGCTCCTGCTCCTTCGGTGCCCCTTTACACCATTTCTGCACCAAATTCAGTACCAATATTTCACACACATATCATAATGCAAAACAGCAAAGCAAAAAAACTAAACTAGGATGAGTATAGCAGTGAGGATGATCAAATCTAGAAGGTGACGGTTCTAATTGGTTTGATGCACTTGCTCACCATTGTTGAAAATGATTACAATAAGAAAAGCCTATCCAGCAACTAGTATAAAGTTAAAGAAGGTTCACCCATTAGCATGTGGCAATTCCTCACGACCACGGAATGGTGGAGACCTGCTGTAGCTACGCCCTCGGGGAGAGGGACTGCGACGTCTAGGGGATCGTCCACGGGGACTGTAACTTCTGTTTCACATTGACAAATGTCATCAAATAGTACAAAAACTTCAATCAATTATAAAAAGAAGACAATGCTCTGCTTAGAAGACCTTACCTGCGCCCATAGCTTGGGCTCCTACGATATCTAGGGCTACGGCTGCGACGTCTTCCTGTACCACCTCGTGAGCGGCATTCTCGAGCAAAATGACCAAGCTCACCACACTCATAGCACTTCAAATCAGAACCACCAGAGCGTCCTCCCCGACCGCCTCCGCCTCCACGTCCACCTCCGCCTCTAGAATTACGAGAGAGCTCAACTCTCCAGCCATTCTTGCCTAAACCAAATAAGCAAGTTATAAAGCTAGCATAGCACATAAATCACAGGGGTAACCTCATTCTTGATAAATATGTCATTAAGAAAAAGAAACCAGAAACTAGCTGCTACATGGGATTAAAGACTCTAAAACCCTATATATAAAAACTAAACTTGAAAAACGCCACACACAAAACAATCACATGAGCAGCTTAATTGTGATCTAATGGCTTACAAAAACTTTGATCAGAAATAAGAGTATCTTGTCGGAAATTGGAATACCATCTAATTCACGAATTGCATCCTCAGCGTCTCGGTGATCATCAAAGTCAAGGAAAGCATAACCCGGTGGCCTTCGGGCAACCCATACACTGCAGCATATATCTCAAATCAGAAAGGCAATACTGGAAGGAATTAGGACAGCAAAATCATGCTGGAAACGTGATACTCGTGGTTAACCAATTAACAGTTCAAGAGAGGTGGAACAACATGATTCTACCTTCGAATAACTCCAAAGACACGAAACTCGTCTTCAAGATCCCGCTCCGAAACTCGTGGGTCAAGGTTACCCACGTAAACTCGAGACATTGTTTTTAGGTTTTCTCACAGAAACCTATCAAATCATCCTTACGTTCTTCATTTTTCAGTTGAATACCAAATACCAAGTAAAATAGAAAAGAAAAGGAGCGATCCGAAGCTGAACCTGGTGAGTTGCGCCAGAGAAGAGAAATAAGAACAGGCAGTAGCAGCGGCTTCCAGCCTTCCAGTATTTGGTTTTTCGGGGGAAATGAATTAGGGCTTTTGGTTTTATTTATAAACGTCAAATTTGAAAAATTAAATTAAGGTTTAATTACCCTAAACTATTGGATTGAGTTATGAATTTTGTCAATAAATATTATATTTATTAAAATGGTTTCAATACGATTAATTATTAATGAAATTGTTTACGTATTAAGTAAATTCGTACATCTAGATACACGTTTGGTATGTTTTGGAAGGAACTCGGGCGATGTGAATCTGGGTCACTCTTTTGGGCCATATTTTGTGAGAGTGTACATGTCCATCTCTTAAACGCCTTTCTTCCCAAAGCTCATTAAAGACCCCACATCCAAACTCGAAGCCAGTCCCAGAGCGGGTTAGATTTTTTTTTTTTTGAAATAGCCACTGAATTTTTATTAAACTATAAAAAAACTCAATTACAACGCAATCAAAAAGAAGAAAATTTGGGTTAAAATAACCAAAAAAATTCTTACAACTCAAAAACAATGAAAACGAAAATTTCTATGAAATACGTATACCAACAAAAATTCAAAAGCTTCCTGAATCTCATTGTCTCTGTCCAAACGATACGCATAAAGAAGGAAGGAGTAGTGCGTGATCCATTCTGTCAGGCAAAAGGTACCGCTACCTAAGACTGATTTTATCGACAAACAACCATCAACGAGTGGGGATAAAACATTCCAAGTGGCCACCGATAACACCATGAATCAGAAATTAGCGCCGAGTGAATCTCTGTGCGAACAACAATCGAACGCTAGGGTATGCTGAAACCTACCACGAAGACAGATGAACCAAACCAAAAAAATAAAACAAAATCATGTCACAAAAACAGAAGAAGAAGCGTGTCACTAGGACAGAGAAAAAGCGTGTTACAGAAGCAGAGATTCTTATTGAAATAAAAACAAAAAAACTGATAAAATCGGTGTTCGACAACCAATACGAAAATTGATTGCCGACCACCGATTAAAGAAATTGAACACAAAAAAAACGGCTAGAATTGAAAAAAATTGAGAGAGGAGCGGCTAGGGTTTTTTGAGAGAATCGTTAGTCCAATTGAGTTTGAGGTTTATAATTAATGTTTATAATTATAATCAAAGTTTATAAAATTAAAATTAGAATTAAATTTTTTTAATGTTAAAACATAAAAATTCGCACTTAAGAAAGGATCGGCAAGCAGTAAATCTCAAGGATTAAAAAAGGAAAACACACAATTAGCAAGCAATGATATTTGTAATTTGTAAAGCCAAGGAATCCAATTCTGTCACCCCATTTCCTCTTATCAAAATATGGAGTAATAAAAAAAGGTGAAATCTTTAATCTCAGTAAAGGTTTTTCGATAAAACAATTCCATTATTCTTCCAAAGCCACCATCAAAATAATCCGATACTATTTGTATTTATTCCCATTGAATAACTTTAATTACCCTACAATGTCAAAATGGGGAACCATAAATTAAGTCCACGCGGTTAAGAAAAGAAAGACGAAATATCTTACCTAAACCATAGAATTCATTTCACCCTCAACATTTTAAGTTGACTTTGAGATCACTAGACTTTTTAAAAGCTAAATATTAAAAAAAGTAAATTCAAAAGTGAACGAATTTTAAATTAATGGGTATGCTACTATTTTTTATTAATATAATTTTTTGTTTGATTGGACAAGTTGTATGAATTCACAAATGAAGGAATCAAATCCTCACCCCAAATCCTCTAGAATGTTGCTTAGTGACACCAACTAAAATTTTATATCACTATAGTTTAATCAACCAAAGTCAAACTAATATATATGCATAATTATTCTTAGCTAGGAGATGGCAAGTGGTGCAATTATTTAATTTGATATTAAGTTAAATAATAGAGATTGGTATTTGTTTTCAGGGATGGACTGAGGGGTGTTGGTGGGGCGACCGCTCCCCCTAAAATTTTGAAAATTATATATGATTTAGAAAAATTTTAGAATTTTTTTATGTATTTTCTATTAAAAATCTATTTTCGCCCCCCTAAATTTTTATAAGTTCGCCCCCTAAAAATTTATAGGTTCGCCCCCTCTAACCTAAAGTCCTAGTTACATTCCTGTTTTTTTAGCATAACCTCGGTGCCTACTTGGAGATGTTTTATTTACATTTTATAATGTAAAGCCAACGTCCTTGTTTGTTTTTTTAAAAACCCTTTTTAATGGTATTGGGAAATTGAGAAAAGTCATTTGTAATTGTAACGTGGTATGTTTTTATATATAATAGTAGAGACAAACTCCAATTTTGACTGCATTTTTTTAATGTTTAGATGCCCAATTGGAGGGCGAGATGAAATTTTCGTTTCTTTAATAATGTTTACCTCGTGTTTATTTTATTTATCAAATATTTGAAGATTTTGGGGGTAATACCATTAAGACTCTTCGAGGGATTTAATTAACTTTAAAGCACTACGTGCTAAGCATTTATATTTTCCAATGGCAAATTAAATAGTTTTAGTACATTTTAAGTTATGTCCAATATTATATTGGAGTTGACATTTTTGTAAATATATACAATCGTATAATTTAGAATTTTAATTGTTATATATCACTTGAGCCCAACAAATGTCTTAGTCGAAAAGCGGATGATGTTCATCTTAAGAAACACGAGTTCAAATTACTTTGTCTACAAGGTATATGTAAATTGTCAAAGGGTTAAAGCTATATGCACACATCTTGTAGACAAAGCGATTGAACCCGGATCTCTTAGGATAAATATCATTTACTTTTTCACTAGGACCATTTATTGGATTCATGTTTGTGTGTGAATATATGTGTGAATAATTCTTACTTAGGGAAGGGGAGAAAAAATTTGCTCCTAATGAGCATTAAGCCCACACTCTAAGAAAGATGAGAGGGTATCAACTGATAACTTTTAATCATCCGCTCTAAAAATCGTTGACAATCATGAATATATTTAAAAGTGCAACAAAAATAATTATAACAACAATATTGGTCGTTGCATGTATAATTATCATCTTAATAATTTGAGTAACTACAATCAAAACAGATCGTTACAATTTACAAGCACAACTGGATTGATCGAAATATTTAGAGACCTAAATAAGAATAATTTTATATAAGGTTCACACAAGTTGAAACTTAAAATATCTTAAAATTAAACTTGAATCTACGCATAACATTTATATACGATGAGATTCAAATAAAGACTTTAACAATAATATTTTATGAATGCACAAAAAAAGTACAATTACAATCCGTTTAAAAAATATAATTACATCATAATATGTATACTTTTTTGTCAAACAGAAATTTCATTTAAACAAAGGAAAAGGATACAAACTCAGGTACTAAAACTAAGGCTTGGAAACAAACAATGGGTACCAAAAACCCTAATCAAAAGTAACAACAAAGAGAATCCTGTGAACCCAAACAAAAAAACCTAAGTAAGTCAACAGTGTTGGCAAACGGCGGCAGATGGAGGGGCCAACTTCCGAATCCATAAGCGGATTCACCCTACAGAAAATCTTTGATAGTCTATCGACCGTTGATCCAAGGGGTCGGGCAGAAAGGAACGGCAAAATCAGGCCGCAATGGCCGGTAAGGAGGCTGCAGTCGAGTGGTTCAACCTTAAAAAAGAGAAGAACCTCAAGGGAGGCAGAAAAAGGCACACCACCAGAGAGCCACGCTGACGAGACTTTGTTGGAGGATGGAGCTGAAAGTTCGATCGTCCAAGGAGAAGCTTCGAACCGCTTACAAGCAAAGGAATCGAGCAACCAAAATCTCCTTAAAAGAAACCATAGAAGGGAGGAAGAAGAGAAAAAAAAAGAAAAGGAAAACCTTTTCTTCTATTCCGCAACGCTCCCCTGAGTAAAATCGGTCCCGTTCAATAACCACGGTCGACGGGGACAAGAATCTCATCGAAACAGGCCAGAGGCGAGACATCGACAACCGACTTTCGAAAAGAGACGAAAGATAAAACTGAAAAAAAAAATAGAGGGGTGAGAGGTCAACCGCCAAGAGAGGGAACGACTGACTACCGCTGGTTCTGTAAAAATTTTGGGGGCAAAGAGGAAAGTTGGAGGAGAGCGTTTAGGGTATTTTTTATAAAACAAAATTAATCTTACATCACAATATGTACGTGTGAATAAATTTATCTAAATTTGAAATTAAATAACATAGTCTCTATATATTATGTCATTTTAGTGTAAACTAATGTTTCTCACTTATCCTTCTCAGTAAAAATTTGTTTCTCATTAGTTTTTGAAAAATATGATATGAAAATATTTTAGATAATTTAATTTTAAAAATTCAAACATTTATTACTAGTGTTAAAAATAATTTTAAATAAAAAATATTTTTTTAAAATAATATTTACTCTAAAATTAATTTGAAAACAATGAACGACATAGCCTAAACTGCTTTCCCTTTAAATGTTGATAGAGTTGAGCAAAGTTTGATTCGAAAATAAATTTTTTATTAGATTCAACTCGAAAAATTTGATTCTAACAAATTCAAATGAAGTCTAAGTTATAAAACGAGACTTTAATAACTTAATTTCTTTAGTAATTAGTAGGGGTGTTTATGGTCGGTTAACTGTACCGTTTAGTCCAAACGGTCGGTTAACCGTTACAGTAGTTACTGAATTTTGCTAACCGTAACCTAACCATTAAGAAACGGTTAATCACCGATAGTTAACTGTTAATTCACGAATAACCGACAGTTCGGTTATAGGTTAACATGTAACATATTTACAATTTTTTTCACATGTTCACTACTTTAGAGAATAATGAAATTATCTTTCCAATAAATATTATATTAAATGTTCATAAAAAATACTTAAATAGGGAGATTCCAAACACGAACTCCATACTTAATTAAAAAATATCTCCACATTATAAAGTTTTAACACAACACAAAACACACGAGCTTCATAATAGTTTCAAATTTCAACAGTGTTCAACATATTACAATATACCCTCAAAGTTCAAGGCATAAAAAGACATCATCAAAGTTTTAAACATGAATCTTTTAACTAACATAAAACAAACATAATGTAACTGAAACTTTCATGAGGGCAAAATTGGTGGAATAGGCCAAGTAAGAAAAAAAATTGGCTTTTAGAGTTGTTTGAAAAAAAATTGATTTTTAAGGTTGTTTATCAAATTTTTTGGGAAATAGGCCAAAATCTACATGACCATGTCATTTCCACATGGGGAGGTCTTGTAGATGAACAGTGATATGCATGCATTTTTACATGATCCAGTTAGATGAATAGTGGCATCGCCATCTCCACATGGCGAGGTCCTGTTGATGAACAGTGACAACACCATTTCCACACGGCGAGGTCCTGTAGATTTTAACTTATTTTCCAAAAAAATTCAAACAACCCCAAAAGTCAATTTTTTTTAACTTGGCCTATTCCACCAATTTTGCCCTTTCATGAGTTTATACCCACAAGCCACAAAATAATTTAATAAATATATAAAAATAAGTTTATAGGTTAACCGTCTGTTAAAATTTCTAACCGTAACCGTAACCTTAATCATTAACCATTAATTTTAGCGGTTCGATTAATCGAAACCATTTAATCTTAATGGCTTGGTTAGTTAACCTGTTAAATGTAACAGTTATACCGATTAACGGTTACAGTTATAGTTAATTATGCACCACCCTAGTAATCAGTAGATTAATTTTTAAGTTCGAGTCGAATCCCCAAACTCTGCCTTGTATATGTATATATCATGTGGAAAAATATGATGAAATATATATATATATATATATATATATATGAATATCGTATATGGTTATTGTTGGGTTTTTAGGGGCTCGATTCGATCAACCAATGTTGCTCACCAAGTGGTGGAGAGGTGGATTTTTGGGTGTTAGGGTTTAGGAAGCTAGAAAGAGAATTGACACAATAATTTATAGTGGTTCAACCTTCTAACCAAGGTCTACATCCACTACCTTAGCTCCCCACTAAGGATTTCTCAATCAATCCACTATTGATTCGTCCCCTTTTCTAGGCTTAGGAGGTAACCCTTACACACAATCAAGCTTTCTACCCAAAGCCTTGATTGAAACCCTCTCTTACAAAGAGATAAACAAAGCAAACTTAAAACCCTCTAATAGGTGTTTGTTTGCACAATTAAGCACTCACCCAAAACCTAAAACACTTGAGCAAATTTGACAATTTTGGCTCACTAGTGTTTGTCTATACAAGAAATGACAAATTAAGCACTAAGACAATTTTTTGATCATTTGATGTTTGACAATATGAGCATTAGCCTTCTCTTGATGCTTGGAGGTCCCTTTTATACTCACAAATGAGTTTGTAGCCGTTACTAGCCGTTGGGGATGAATTGGAGCCGTTGAGGACTTTATTTCCCTTCATAAATGCTGTTCTGCAGCTATCAGTATCGATACGCGTGGAACGGTATCGGTACGGCCTTCATAGGAAGTAGCCGTTGGGCTCTTGCCAGCCTGGGCGTATCGATACGCTTGAGGGCGTATCGGTACGGGTTCACATTTAAATGGCCGTTGGAAAATAGCCGTTGAGGTAGTTGAAATGGGATAAGTACGCTTACCTGGCGTATCGAAACGACCCCACTCCGTATTGATACGGCAAGAGCCTGTATCGATACGGGTTTTGACAGTGGCCAAACGGGCAAAAAGGTATCGGTACGGGGGTTTACCGTATCGATACTGGTACTCTGAAAACACAAGTTTGGCTATTAAAAACATGAAAAGTCTTTGCCAAAAACTTCTTAAAATACCTCAAACATAAATTCAAGTTGTTTGGACTTTAAAACAAGCTTTAAATTCTTTTCAAATTAGTCCAAAACATTTTTCAGTTATTATATCAAAACATTAGTTCTACAGTTATAGAAAGTGGTTTAAATTAAAATCAATTAGCATCATGTCATTAAAAATATTTACAATTAAATTTAAATAGAAACTCAAATAATTTAACTTGATTAAAATTGATAAATTCTTAAATAAAAATTAAATTAAAAATAAAAGTTATCAATTCGATTAAAAAAATATTCAATTTGACTTATCAAATACTTTGCCCCTAGATGTTATTGCTATGTTGCTTTTATTTGTTTCTACTTTATCTCGTCATCGTCAACGTTGTTGATCAGTTTATTTGTTTTTTCTTTCCAAATTTCAAACCCCTTAATTACTCCTTTAGACCAAAACCAAATCTTACATCATTATTCTCAGCGTGTAGGGACCACCAACAACCATGGAATTGGTAAAATCTATCTTAGCCGTTGGATTATAACTCCAATCTTGTTCCCACCCAATCTCTTACCCGGTCACTCGGTCATTCTTCAACCTTTATAACCCCCCAACAATCTCCTACTCTTTCCCCTTCATCTTCAACGCTTCCTTCTCTCCGACTTCAATGACTTTTTGACATCTCAAGCAATCTTCCCTGCAAGCTTGGTTTCCGTTTTTATCCCCTGAAAATGGCGGTGGATCTGATAAATTTTCCAAAGATCGATGATCAGTTCGCTATACAGGAGGCTGCATCACAAGGCTTGAAGGGCATGGAGCACTTGATCCGTCTCCTTTCTCACCAGTCAAACAACGTCGACTGCACGGACCTCGCCGATCTCACCGTCTCTAAGTTCAAAAAGGTCATCTCTCTTCTCAACAGAACTGGTCACGCCCGGTTCAGACGAGGCCCGATCCAGTCCCCTTCCCCATCGTCACCATCCTCCGCTTCTCTATCTCTTACATCTGCTCCGATCTCGACACCGGCGATCGTAAATCCGGGGCCGGTCGGATCTTCAGTTGTCACTCCCGCTAGTTTTGTTCAATCTCAGCCACAGAGTTTGACTCTCGACTTTACAAAACCTAATTTGTTTGGCTCCAAAAATAAAAGCACTGAGTTGGAGTTTACAAAAGAAAGCTTCAGTGTTTCGTCGAACTCTTCGTTTATGTCTTCTGCCATCACTGGAGACGGTAGCGTCTCCAACGGGAGGCTAGGATCATCTCTATTCTTGGCGCCAGCTGTTTCGGCAGGAAAACCGCCGCTATCCTCTGCACCTTTCAAGAAGAGGTGCCATGAACATGACCACTCCGATAACGTTTCTGGCAAGTTATCTGGCTCCGGCAACAGCAAGTGCCATTGTTCAAAACGACGGTACACAAAACACTTTCCTAGATTTATTCTATTTTATTCCTTGGGCGTAGTTAAACAGTTAGTTTAGTTTTTGACTTTATGGATTAGCGTACAAAAAAGTTCAAAATCTAATCGGCCGTGAGAGGATTAAATTCAAAACGACCGAGTTTAAATGCAATTAAATATCATCTAGATTGTGGCGAGTTAATGGTCAACGTTTGGGGGTGGTTGAGCGGTTGTAGGCACAATAAATGATAGGGCACGCGTGATAGTGACAAATGCTAAATTTCTACAAGGGTTTTTGTCTCATGTTCTGATTTTAAGTTTGACTTTTATTCTGTGTTGAATTATGTGGTCCCCGTTTATGACAAAAAACTGTACGCACACGGTTCACGATAGCAGTCGTAGCGGAATCCAAAGTCCACTTTATTTATTATTGTAGCATTTATTATTTCAGGAAAAATAGGGTGAAGAAAGTGATAAGGGTACCCGCGGTAAGTTCAAAGATGGCCGACATTCCCGCAGACGATTATTCATGGAGGAAGTACGGGCAAAAGCCTATCAAAGGGTCCCCATACCCACGGTAACTACTCTTTTCCTCATTGTATCTCGAAGCTGATATGGTTAGATCATCGGATCGAACGGTTGTTAATCTGCGGTTGGTGTTGACTCTCTTTTACAGAGGATATTACAAGTGCAGTAGCATTAGAGGGTGCCCGGCGAGGAAACACGTGGAGCGAGCTCCCGATGATCCCTCTATGCTGATTGTAACTTACGAAGGGGAGCACCGTCACTCTCAACCTGCGACGCAGGAGAATCTGGTTCCTGATGTGGGGCTCGACTGGTCCTGTGGTCAACGTGATAATAAACAATTACTATTAATTTAGACTAATTTATTAGAAAAAAAAAAAAAAAGACAAAAGGAAGGTCGAGTGGGTGTACTAGTGTTTTCTAATACTTTTGATTAGTTGAGGGACTTGGATGTAAATTGGCTTCTTCTTTTTTATTAATTTTAGTTCCAAATGAAAATTTAGAGTGACTAAATCTTCAGACTGTGCTTGCTAGTTGCTTGTGTAGAAAATGTGATTTTGTTTTATGTTTTTGGATGCAAGGAATGGCACGTCTCCACAGAAAACTACTAGATTCCTCATCTTTATTCGGTCTTAATAAATTTAAGAGAAAGCATAAATTCTTGTTTTGTTGCTTTAGACAGAAAGATGTTTGCATTTAATTCATGGGAACAAAAGAGGGTGGTATAATTTTAAGTGAAAGAGTTGTAAAAGGATTCTCTTTGTCTCCATCCAGCTCCGGCTCCGTAATTCGGCCGATTCGCTTATGCAAGATTGGGCCGATAATCTTTTAGCGGGAATGTTGGGTTATGCTTGAAGTGTAGGTTAGATTTTAGCAAGTCTGAGGCCTGGGAAGATGAACATTGAACAGTGCAAGCCCAAGGAGAGTATTACTCCACCAGATCCCCATCCCAAGATAAGCTGATGTTGGGCGGCCATCAAATATTTCAAAACTCAAAACCAACAACAAATTTCCTTTGGCGTCGCAGCATTATTATATTAATTAAATATTAATGTGTCCGATAATTGGAAATGCTAAATGCAAAGCAAAGTCGATTGAAAATTAATCTAGGCCATGCGTTGAGGCTTTATGTGTTTGGGGAGAAAACTTTATACAAATATGTAGACTATATTTGGTGGTAATCTCCCAGCTCTTACCTGCTGGAAACTTACTGTTCATATAATTATTTCAACCTTACGCTGCAGTCAAACAACTTAGTCAGCATATATATATGTGTGAATTTATCTAGATTTAAAATCGGATATTGTTTTATATTCATTATAAAAAAGAGAGGAAATTATATTTATAACCTTGAAAGAATACGGTAGAGACTTAGGGATGTAAATGAGACGAGACAGATCGTGACTCGTGAGCTACTCGAGCTCGACTCGATCAAAGCTCGGCTCGAGTTCTTAACGAGCTGAGCCGAGCTACTTGATACCCGACTCGAAAAGCTCACGAGCTACTCGAAAATATAAACCCTAAACATAAATATTAAACCATAAAATCCAAATCCTAAATTCTAAACCCAACAACCTAAACCTATAAACCCTAAACTAACATCATAAACCCTAAAATTAACAAGCTTGAGTTTACATGTAAGTTTTTTCTTCACAAGACTTTAAACGAGACCGATAGATGAAGAGTTACTCGAGTTCAATCATTGATCAATCAACACTTGACTCGATTAGGCTCGAATCAAGCTCGAACTCGACTCGAGTTCTAAACGAGCTGAGTCGAGCTCAAATTTTTCAAGCTCGTTAGAAATTATTCAAGCTCGAACTCGACTCGAAATTTTAACGAGCCGAGCCAAGCTTAGCACTACTCGTGCTCGACTCGGCTGGTTTACACCCCTAGGTAGAGTTGTCTGATAAGATGAAGTTTGTGAAACGGGATGTATTCATTAATCACAAGAGGTATTAATTAATAGTCTGAGTCTGAATCCAGATATAAAGAAAATAATGACAAATCTGTAGTTGGGGGTGGCCCCATTCTAAATAGTGGAATTCCTTGCTCCCACAAAAACAAATCCCATATATATATATATATATATATATATATATATATATATATATATATATATATATATATATTCAGTTTTACTAATAATATTATCTTAAACCTAAAGAGATAAGATAGGTTTGGTAATGGCTATCCCTATCCCTATCCCCTATCAATTAACCTTTTAAATATATTGCTTCCATTTTTTAAAACCTATGCTTAGAATATCTGTCTGCCAACCCATGCCACATAATTTTAAAAAACTTTTAATTCCAGACTAATCCGGAATGCGACAGGCATCATCAATTATAGGATAATACATTAATTAAAAGTTTATTAATGGTTTAATTCAATATATCAATTATATCCGGATTAAATTTATGGAAATAAAAACAGCAAGAAGGAAACATCGAATCATTATTATTGATGAAAAAGTTTTTATTTCCGCTCAATTTTTAAACAAGTATACAAAGCCAAAACGCATTACATAACCACAAAGACCAAACTTAGACGTATACCTGTCCGGTCACATTGAATTTATTATTGTGGAATTTAATTATATGGGATTTAATTATTACTTATTAAAATTATCAATTCATAATTTCATTAAAATTAATCACACTAGTACATTCATTAATATTGGAATAAGGTACATTAAATCTTTTTAATCAAACAATAGTAATTCAATTTTTTTTGAAGTAATTATTCACCACTTAATTAAATCTTTAACTATCTTATCTTTTATTCATTATTATATAAATCTTAAAATTAAGATTTCCGTCGTACACGTATTTAAAATGTTAAATATATATAAAATTGTTTATGCATCATACATATATACAAAGTATTAATACTATGTATGAGTTACGATTCTGATTGGCCTATCTTATCAAATTGACCTATTGATGTTCATATCTATATCCTACTATTTAGGGATGTATGAGTTCCGACCTGAAACTGACTCGCACTCGATTCGAAACGAGTCGAAACATGAAATCAATCTAAAATGATATGTATCTGATTTGACCCGACTAAAAATTCATCCGATTACCTTTTTTACATCCCTACTACCGTCGTCTCCAAATTGATATTATTAATGGCCTTCGTTCTAAATTCTAATAATTTTCAAATCCTCGTCAACTTGTCTTGTTTGGTCAGCACTCATGAGCAAGGGAGACTCAAATGACCAAACATTAAATGCCTTGAATCTCACGTAATAATGCTTAATTGGGCAGTGAAACCCATGGATTGGCTGAGACTGATCCATTCCCAGTTGATCTCATTAATTATTATACTATATCATGTGGTTATTATTCAATTTAATTGTCTGTTTAGTCTAAAGATTCTAAAGATTTAAGATTAAGTACATATATAATTGTCTATATATTCAAATGGAATAGTTGAAAAAAATATCCATTTAATCATCTGCAATATCAATCCAACATATAATAATTCTAAAACTTAATTTAATCGACGCAAGAAAAACAATACTTTTATTTAGAAAAAAAAACAAGCTGAACTTAGTTTATATTATAATTCAATAATGTTTTATTATATTATGTAACGTTTAACATTTGAACTTATTATAAAATATTATTTTATTTTTAAATTAAATATAATAATTATTGCACAATTTATTATGTATGTATAGAAAAAATATTATTAGAATTAAAAAAAGAAAAGGCAAAATAAATTCTACCGTGTTTACTTGTAGTTGTAAGGTAATGGATTTATTTAAAATCTTACACCTAAATTCCTAATGAATCATTGCAGTTTCAGAAGAAGAAAAAATACAGCTAAGGTGATAAGTTATTTTTATTTCTTGCTATCACAAAAAGGAAGTTAGACATGTGAGTGGTGTTTGTACTAACTTTTAGTATTAAAAATAAAATAATATTGTATTCAATTGCAAAAGGTAGAAATAAACAGAGTTAATTTAAGATTAAGTACAAAGTTTAGTGTTAAACTCAACAAAGAGATAAAAATAAAAATAAAAACTTGATATGTTATTTATAATTTTTCACCAATGCCAAGTAATTTTTTTTTGTTCAAAAGTATTACCTGATGGGTTTTTATTGACCAAATAATTTTTAACTATTTTTGAGGTGAATTGAGTAAAAAATATATTTTATAATATATAACCGTACAAAAAATCGTAAAATAAACTATTCTATAAAACAAATATAATTTCAAGGACAAATTATGTTTTAAACTTTTCCTACTCTGTCCATATGAGTAAATTGAAAAACATTAATGAATGTTTAGTGACATTGATATTTTTATCGATAAATGTTTTATTTAAAATTAATAAATATATCAACGTATTAAGCAGAAAATTTGAATGCAGATAATATTACAAGCATTCCTTCTTAAGATTCATTTTTTAACAATTTCATAGTTACTATATTTTTTAAATTCACGTAAACTATATTTAATATTTATATAGATTAAAAAGAATAGTCTAAAGATGATTAGAATGTAGTATTTGTTTATAGATATTCTTAACCTTTTAATAATGCGCATACGCCATATAGACAAGGCGATTTGAACTCGTATCTCTTAAGATAAACATCATCTGCTTTTTCACTGGGACACTTGTTGGGTTCATAGATTAAAAACGTTTAAATGTTTGTTGCATGTAAATAAACTTTAACCGTTACTTTTTTATAAACAAAACAAAAATAACACTCTTAGTCAATATAATAGATATATCAAAACGGTTAAAAAATATTAAAGCTGAGAAAATAATGATGGTCGGGTGGTCAGAGCTTTCTTACATGCTTCTTCCCTTCCCCTAAGCTTTGGTTTTAAACCTAACATGAGTACTCCCCTCCACCCTCTTCCTAAGTCCTAGGATTAGTTCCCAGCAGGAGCAGTCTCCATTTCTTTGTTAAAAAAATTATATTAAATTTTCGAGTAAAAATATATTGATAATTTAATATTAGATTATTAAAATATTAATATTCAATCATATGTGTTGTAATTTAATGCAAGGAGATCCCTTCTCATTATAAATAAGTAGTTATATAATCTGCAATAAAATGTCATGGGACATCAATGAATCAAATTCATCTTTTATGCTAGATATTGTTGGTTCATGAGTGAATATAAATATATATCTTTAAAAATTATAAAACAATGTTAGATATTTGCATGATTCTTATTAAAAATGAAAATATTAAATGCGTTAATATATGCTTAAAGATAATTGTTTGATATATTGTTAATGAGAAAAATTACAAACAATTGTAGAATTATGACATCGTAATAAATCTACATGTGAATTCTTCCACGGCTAGTGTACTTTGAAATAATATTATATTTAATAATTAATGTTAAAAGAGTAAACTAAAAACAATTATAGATTTTATTGACAAAAAATGGTATTTAAACTATAATTTTATAAATTGGACCTATTTTATTTTAGAATAATATCTAAAATTAACTTCAAAAAATATCTAAAATTTATTTTTTTCTATATCAGTCATTCATCAACAATAACCGTTGATAGCGTGACTCAGTAATCGAGAGTCACGTGAAAATGTTTGTGTGATTTTTTGTGACACGAAACAAATTTTAATTGGATAAAAATTATTTATTTTCATAAAAGAACAATAAAGTTTGAAGTATTATTTTTGACCAACAAAAAATTGAAGTAGCAAGATAGAAAAACGATATAGTTTAGGTATCAAATTGTGAGTTAAGCCAAAGTTATAAAGGTTATCTTTGATTATCTGTTGGGGGTGTTTTTTAATATTGGCATTGGCTTCTATCTTTTTTAAGGCTTAATACTCGAATAGGTGCTCAAACTATGCTTGTGGATCATTTTTGGTGTCTAAACTATTTTTAACTTTAAATAGGTGTCTAAAGTTTCAATTTTGGTATTTTAAGTGCCTAACCGTTAATAAAAAACCGTTAGCCAATTAAATTGTGACAAGTGGCATGTTTTTAATTTGTAATTTATTTTAATTAATTTTTAAATAAAATTTAAAATTCAATTTTATAAAAAAAATTATCTGTTTTAAATCTTTACAAAATAGTCCCAAATTCTTAACCTAAAACCCCAAATCCCCAAATTACCATCGCTGTCGCCGTTTACTACCTCATCGGAGGCCACCACTACCGCCGCCGGACCACCATGACCGTTTCCCCCAACCACCCATCGCAGATAACTGACGGTAGGTGTGCCGACGACTTCCTTTCGCGATTTTGACTTCTTTCGACGTTAGGAAGCCGATCGACACACCTACCACCGTTTACCGGCGATGAGTGATTGGGGAAACGACTTGGTAGTCCGACGGCAGATATGGGGGCGGCGGGTTCGGCCGGGGAAGTTAGGGATTTTGAATTTGGGGCCATTTTGTGAGTTTTGGAAAATTTAGGGTTTTTTTTTAAAAATATTAAGTTAAAAAATTAAATTAGAAAATAAATAAAATAAAAATAACGTTAGTTAACGGTTAAACACCTAAAATGATCAAAATTGAAACTTTAGGCACCTATTTAGAGCTAAAAATAGTTTAGGCACCAAAATTGATCTACAAGCATAGTTTGGGCACCTATTTGGTTATTAAGCCTTTTTTTTAAAGGAGTAATGAGATGGGAATAAGATTTAGCCTTATTATTGTTGTTGGTCTTTGGTGTTATCCATTTCTCGCTTCCCTCTCCTCTGCTTGTATAAATCCTTAACCTACGCACCCTGTCCCTCCTTGTTTTTCCTCACATGGAAGTGCTGGTGGGTCCTACCTTCGCCATCGACGTTGCTGCTTCCCCGGCCCCGGCGTACGCCCCCAAGGAGAACATCTCCTCCTCTTCTCTCCTGTTTATCAAGGAGGATGAGGTTGGTGGCGGCTCGGATCCGGATGACAGCTCCTCCTCGATCGGATCTCCTGGAGACAGCGATGTGGAAGAAGAAGAAGAAGAAGACGGCGTGGTTTCCTCTGCGGGAATCGGAGGCTTGGCTTCTTTGGAGGATTCTCTTCCCATCAAGTTAGTATCTATTGATTTATGTTAGGAATTTAGGATATCCTTTTAATTCAAATCTGAAACACCTTTGTTTTACAGGAGAGGGTTGTCGAATCACTATGCGGGAAAGTCAAAGTCATTTGCAAATCTTTCAGACGTGAGTTCAGTGAAAGAGCTGCCAAAAGTGGAGAGCCCCTTCAACAAGAGGAGAAGATTGTTGCTAGCAAATAAATGGTCAAGGTCCAGGAAATCATCTTTCTATTCATGGCAGAACCCTAATTCCATGCCTCTTCTTGCTTTGGTTGAAGACGATGAGGACACAGAAACAGCATCAGTAAAACCAAAGTTGCAGCAAAGCAATCTGAGAGCTAGTTTCAAGTCCCAAAGTTGTTTCTCTCTCACAGATCTGCACCTACAAGCAGAAGAACAACATCAATAACCCTCTCTTTCCTTTTCCTTTTTTTACCATCCAAATGCTTTAGGGATTTAGATTGCCTCAAATTGTTTTTACCGGCTACAAGTATATATGTAAAAAAAACATCAAAAGCTTTTTTATATAAATAAAAATCTTTTTCAACTGATTTCATTAATTTTGATTTTTGTCGGGTAAATAATATCATAATATTCAGAGATATGGATGATGATGGACTTCATGTGTATGAATAATTGTTGTGTGATAGTGGGAGCCGGAGGGGATGGCGTTGATATTTTCAGTGTCGTCCAATAAAGGAGAGGGTAGCTAATTAGTCAGGTCAAGTCAGACCAATGTTTTAGTTTTTGTTTTTCTATCCATTTTTATTAAGAAACAATATTATTTCAATAAATGTTGATGGGATTTTAATTTTCCAAGCTACTTTTTTTAGAGAAGAAGTAAAAGATTTTTGTAGAGGAAATATGCGTACCAATGATGAGTAGGGACGAAGCTCAATAAGAGTGCCTGTGGCTCATCCGTAGGAGTGGATTTTTTTTATTCTTTGATTTTTTATATATTTTTTGAAAAATTGGAATAATTGTGAATTTACTCTCACCTTTTAAAATTTATATTTTGTCTCCCATTTCAAATTCTGACTCCGTCCTCCTGATGAGAAATTAGGTGGAGGAAAGTTTATTTATTTTGAAAGAAAAAGGATATTAGTAATGTTATACATGGCCTCCATATGACCAATAAAGTGGAGTTGAAATGTAATGTTAATGTATATAGGGTAGGATAGGATAGGACAAGGTGCACCACTAGTGATTGCGATATTTTGCATAATGTATAAAAATCACGCGGCCAATCCCAACATCAGAAAATCAATTGTTGAGAATAGACAGTCATTATAATGTAATAAGGTGCATGTTTAGTGGATACTAATCAACTTTATAATTTCTGCTTTGGGCTAATGGAATTGGAAACCAAGAGTTGTAAAGTTGTAGGTTAGAGAAGAGTGTAAAACATGGATTGGATTTGGATGTGTAATGTGTTAGTGCTAAAGTCGATGGTCAAAGAATTCCCCATCAGATCAGAAATGTAATGTTTTGGACAAATCACATTCATGCATGCCTTGTTTTTATGGATTTAAGATGTTGCTTTCACCCATCCATTTTTATGATCACAAATCTTCATGTTCCATTCCACTATTTATATTACCACTTTCTTCACTGTTTCTTTCTGTGCTACTAGAAAAAGGCATGCTTTTTAGCATATATATCTCGAGTTGGTCTTTGGCTGTGTCAATTTGTATTGGAATTATTTAAGTTTGAGACACAGGGTTTTTAAGTATAATCATTATAAGTTGAGATATTTTTAAACTTAAATTACTTGTTATCTTAATTCATATTCAGACAAATTAGAGTTTGTATTAAACAAGTTGGAATTATTAATATTCCACAATCAAATGGATTGGACAATTCAAAGATAAGGCCGCAGAAATACAAAGTACAATAAGCTTTGGCCCAAAAGACAACAACAACAGAAAAAGGTAGCAAGGACGACTTTTATTATGGAGCCATGGAACTCCAATAAATCCCGCGTTGAATACTCTTCAAAGAATAAGCGCAAAATCCTGTTTAAACATTGCCAATAAGCACTACTTCAGCTGTTGTTCAATGATCCTTTTTACTTGTGAGATAAGTAAACTCCAATTACAACAATGTCAACTCCCGGATGGCCCCGCTACGGCCCTTAGCTACAGATACAATGACGACTGAAGGCAACTGTTTTTCAAATGTGAGGAGCTTAAATCCTGCATTTTTAAATATAACAAAACATTTTCAAAATTCAATTAGAGATTGAAGCAGTAGTAATTGACAAAGCTTAAACAAGAACAACTACCGGTATCAACGAAACAAATGCTTTGGAAATATCGTTGCATCAACTGCCTCCTTTTTGCTTAAGAGTGATCTTATCCCCAAGAGTAAGAGCAATCCCCTGGGTCTTGCTCCTTATCCTTATATACCCACTCAGCTTCCCATCTGTTTGCTTCTCAACACTCATATTCACCAAGGCATCCTCCCCAAACACACTCTTTGCGTACAAGTTTGCCGCCAGGAACCCACACTCTCCGTCTAGTGCAGATCTGAAAACAAAACCAGCCAGAAAAGGATTCAAGATAGTCTATAAGGATCTCACTCGAGAAAGTTACTATCATGTTACAACAGCAACTTCAAAACAATAAACATATGTATTTTTAAATGTACTTATTTTTCTTTACAAGGCAAACTTACGGTGCAGTAAGGCACTTCATGTTAGTTGACTTGATAATATGGTCAAGGAATTCCTTCTCGTTCTGAATTACAGTGTTGACAGCAACCTAAATCACAAACCAAAGAATTAGTAGTAATAATAAAATTGGAACATCAATGCGGATAACAACTAAGGTATCAATATTTGGCTAGTAACTAACTAAAAGAAATATGGAGGCTATAAGAGCAAGGTGGTAATAGTAAAATAGGAAATAGTTCGAGAAAGACCTTGTTTTCCCACTCAAATTCTGCCCACATAGTTCTGAATGCAGTATCAGTACAAACAGCAGGTGAAATATAGTCCATGATATCAATATGAATATCATTTAGAACAACAACATTTCTTTCAAGCACATTTGAAGTCTCATAAACGATGTTGCCAAATATAACACCAGTCTCAGTTGAAGACACCTTGATATTGGCCTTTATTTGCTTGCTAGATTCAGGAGCTAGGGTATAGTTTTGTGGACGCTCCACAAGTTTCAGATCACCCATAGTAGCCAACTCCAAGCACAAATTCTGAAGGGTTTCCTTGGTTCGGTTGATAACTGTGACATCAAGAACAATATCATAGTGATGGACAGTGACATATGCTTCGGCATACACTGGATCACTGAATCCAGTCAGCTGAAGAATGCGGTTGAGCTTATTCGCATCATCTACATCCTTGACAAACTCTCCAGTTGCACGTTTTAAATCATCTTGAACCTCATCCTCCAGTTCCAGCTGACTCATACCCTGGAAGGTTGCAATGAAAATTTGAGATACAGTTGCATAACTTCATGACAAAAATCCAAGAAAGAATAAAAATTATGATTCAATTTCAAAGAGTTGCAAAAGCACGAAAGTGAACCAAAGAGATAAGGCAGAAAATTCTATAAAAACGAACAAAATGCATCCTTAAACAGAGAAAAATCCATATATGACAAGATATTGGAACAAACCAAAGATGTTAAATTATGTACATCTGATAATGACCACAAAAAAAAAGCTTTCTTACCTTCCGACTCTTTAAATGGTAAAAGTCAATAAGGTCATCTGGTTGTGCATGAGAAACCTGAGCCTTTGCTTTCAATTCCTCAGTTTCTTGCAACTGTTTCTCTGAAAGCATTTTAACAAAACTCTGACGGCAAGATTGCAACCATATTTTTCTGATATCATCACCAGTATTACACAAAAATCTTATGCACAGAACAATCCTATCATAAGAATCATTATCAATTGGGTGGGAAAGAACATGAGATTGTCCTAATTGCAGCATAGAGACAAAGATCAGCAATGCCTGTGTGGTTGCTTTGTTAACTTCAACTTTTGAAGGCTGCACTTCTTCCAGTCTCACAACAAGTTTAGTCAGTGTGCAAGCAACAACTGCAGCAAGGAAAAAATCGCCAGTGAGGAGAAGAGATCTGAGATTCCCGGAAGCCAATGATCCCTGAACAATAGTAGGAGCGGAGAAAGCAGTTTCAGAGGCGGCACTCTGGGTTGCATAAGTACCATCAGCGAGAATAGCCGGCCTCCTAGAGGAGGCGGTCATGGAATTTGATTGAGGAGTTTTCTTTGAAGCATCAGTAGCTTCCGCTTCCTCTGTAACAAAGTAGAAAGGAAGCTCTCCAAGACACTGCTTGATGGTTACAATGGCACTCTCAACTTCAGACAGAGAAAGGCAATACTCTCCAATGATCCAAAGGGCACAGGAGCAAACCCGCGCAGCTCGAATCTGATAAAATGTGTCCAACAACCGTGTTATAATGGACACCCTAAGTTTAGGGTTGGTTTCAATTATTTCTCGAACAAAAACTACAACATCAATAGCTGAAGCAACATTACTGTCTCCCAAGAAATCCATCAACAGATGCACAACTGTGCTTGCAACTTCTGGGAACTTGATTGCACAGGAATGAATAGCTTGAATGAGCATTTGTCTGTATTCTCCATTCTTCTCAAGCTCTCCACTTTGAGTTTTCATCACTTCTTTCTTCAACGTAAGAACAACCTCATTGATGTTTCGGGGTGTTATTAACTCTAGAACAATATCAAGTGTCTTCCTCCGGATGTCAAGATTTGGACTTGAAAGTGCCCTAAGAACATCCATGATCAGATCAACCATAATATCTCTGTGAGTAGACTTGAGCTCATTCAGCCTATCTAGCACAATAAGCTTCACATTGTTGTCACTTTGAGAAAGAAGAAGCTGACAATAAGTGTTTGCAGCGGCTCTAATAGCAGTAGGAGCAGATGACAGAGAAACAAGGGTGCTAGCACACTCATAAATAACTGCAGTTGATTGGGCATTTAATAAAGATATAATAATCTTAATATACTTCCCTTTCTCCCCACGGTTTGTTCTGCAAACCTTACGAATCAGCTCCAATACAACCATCTGAAGCAATTCACCCCATTCGGAAACCCTATCAACATGGGTCAAGAGGTAATTAATGGCTCGATCGTGTGCACAAGTAAATAGCATAAGAAATGCATTTCGTTTGGCAGATGGATCCTGCTCTGTTGAAAGGACCTTCTCAATCATTTCAGGTGCATCAACCAGGAGCTGTTCACCTTGTGGAAGCTTATATATTGACATGACAGCCAATATAGCATTCCGACGAATAAATGGATGCCGGTGCTCCAGATTTTGCAGAACTGAAGGAATTAGTGGCTCAATAATTTCTGTCTCATTCAAGCGGCAGAGAAATCTCAAGGTCACACCGCGTATATATTCATTAGGATGTTGAAGATTGTTTCTCAAATTTTGGCAAATCAAGATCATTTCAGGTAATACTCTCCCTTTAGCATCCGTTTTATCAATTATCTCCAAGTATAGAAGCAAAAGTTTTTGGACAGTGTGATCCTCTGAAGGCAATACGTATCTGACAATGGTAATAAAAAGCTGGGGGAGGGTTTCACCGTTCAACAACAGCATAATTGCTTTCTTCATGGCATCAATCTTAGCAGGAACATCATTGCCTTCGAGTGCTTCCTTAATCTCGTTAGCAATTGCCGGTGAAGCTTTGTCAAAGTGAACAAGAAGAGTACAAGACTTCTCCATTTCTGGCTAGTTTTCTGAACAAAATTCAAATAATCAAATAAATATGCATATAAATATATATAATGCTCGTGATTCTCAAATCTGGGACTAGAATAAAATCATATCAGAGTAAAATATGCATCTGTAACTATACAATTTTAAGATAGTTTAGAAAAATCATTCAAAAAGTCTTACAAAAGATTGCCGATTGCTTCAAATGTCATAAGTTTGGAGAAAATTTACAAGACAAATCAGCTCTATGACCATCTCCCTAAACAATACCCTCTCTCACACAGTTACCTCCCATATGCATATTTGAGCATGAAAACATATCATAGCTACAAGATTTGCAGACAGATCATGCACTGAATATGCTCCTCAGCTCTTCTAAACAATAACATTCACCAACTAAGGCGGAGTTTCAAGAAAAATTCAGCTACAATCTTGCATGAAAAAACTATATTTCCAAAATCAACCTTAATACCACAATAAAATCGTGGTTATTTGGGGAAATTATTAATATAAGACCACCGTTGAACTGTCTACCGAGTAATAAAAAGGCAAGATCTGAGAGTTTTCATATTCTTAATTCCAATACAAATGCTGAATTCTCCAGTTAAAATCAAAGCCTAACAAATTTAACAAACAAAATATACCGGCACTGCAAAAACGTAACAAAACATAGAAAGTTTAGAAGGTCAAATCAGATTCAAATCCACAGAGCACAATTCTATTCTAGCTAATAGTTATTACTATGAAGGATTCGATGAATTTGCCAAATCACATAAGACGAAATCAGAAACCTAAACCGAAGTTACCGAATCATTCAAGCCTGTACAGCAAACAAAAAATGCCGCGAAACGGAGTAGAGAGTAAACCTGTAGATCTCGAAAATTGGAGATAGAGAGAGGAGAGGGGAACCTTGAACGATCAGAGAAAGTGAAACACTTTTTCACTGGATGGAAATGATGAGGGTGGGGAAATTAGATCTTCAAATTAAGTGGACCGTTTTTTATTTATTCATGATTTAAGGTTAAGATAAGTTTTCAAACTATATTTTTTTTGGTATTTAAATTATTATTTTTATTTTTTAAATATTTAAACTATTTTTTTATCTAGGTATTTAAACATTTTTAGGTGTTTAAATTATCGTTTTTATTTTAAAGTTCAAATTGAAATACTTATTTTAACAAAAAATGATAATTTTAGCACCTACTTTAATAAAAAATAATAATTTAAGTACTTACAAAGACAAAATAAAATTTAAGCACCTAAAAAAGACAAAAAAATAATAATTTAAACACTTAAAAGAATTAGAATAATTTAAATACTTATTTTAATATTAAGCCTTATTTATTTACCTTTTGCCTTTGTTATTGTTGAAAATAAATGAACCATAGGATATGATACGGATCTGAAGATGTATTCCGAGTTTCGACGGTGAACTGGTAAGGGGTGTAATTTCACTTTTCACCTTTTCTTAATCGTTGATAAGTGGTGTAATCTAAGTTTTTCATCTTTTTCTTTTAATAACGATTAAAAGTTGTGTTTTGCATATGTTTTAAAAATGTTTTTAGAATTATTTTTAAATTATTTATGTATTTGTATCCTATAAACACTTATTGTGTTAAATATTTTTCAGAATTTCCCTTTAATGTTTTTACTATCGATGCATTAATCTAATTTATATTAGAAAAAATATTTTAGGTTGAAATTGGTTTTGGACCGGTTTTTAGAAACTATTGGGGGTCATAAAAAGTAATTTTTGAATTTGGATCATGCCGACAATTCATTGTTGTTTCTATATATTTTCTTCCTCTGGGTTTTAAGCCCAAAACAAACATCATCAAAAGCCCTAAACCTTACCCTTTTAGTAAAACTACAATTCGGAGAAGGGAAAAACGAAAGATGGCGTTCAGAGGGAAGGAGATGATGAAGAAGATGATAAAGAAGGTGGGAGAGAACAACCTGGCGCCTGGAGTGAAGGAACAACTTAAAAAATGCATTCCGGACAGCAAGGTCGTCATGAACCGTGCCAAACGCGGCCTTTTCGCCGGCCGACACATCCAGTTCGGCAATCGTATCAGCGAAGACGGTGGAAACAAGTATTCTCTCTATCTTTGCTACTCTCTAATGTCTTTTTTTCTTATTGCTTCTGCAATTAAGTTTTAGTTGAAACTGTTGATTTTATCATTCCTCCTTATGTTTTATTCATCGTTCTGAAGAGATCTGTGGAATGATATGTTAATAGAAGACTGAGCCTTTAGCTGCTGTTACTGAAAAGATGTAAATGCCTGCTAGGATCATGCCATAGAATTATTATTGTTGACTATAAGAACTTAGTTCAGGTTTTTGCTGCAAATTATGCTAGAAGCTGACCAATATCGTTTAGGAAACCCTGAATCTGTGTGATAACGTGGGATATTAAACTGAGAGTAGCATCCAATGAATCCAGTTTTGGTGGTTTGGACCAGAGTTGAATCTGCTCTCTATAGGTATGCCTACCAAGAGGCCAATGTGTTTTTCTGCCACTTGTGAATTGTGATCTATTTTCGTCATTATCAAGCTCATGATATTTTATTTGGAGATGTGATGTATTCTTGCAAGAATGCAAGTCATTCTAGTGCTTGGCTGCAAAGCTGGATGTTCTCCCTTTGTGCATTTTGAACTCTGATATCTGTGGCTGAATTGGTGAAGAGTATGCCGGAAAAAACTATTGCTCTGTTTCTTCATGTTTACTTGCACTTGAGTATTTAAATGCTTCTGAAGGATCTGAAGTTTCTAAAAGATTCCGAGTTATTTCTAAAATGATGTTGGCCATGATAAAGAAGAATGGTGAAAATGACTTGTATAGCAAAATCCTTAGTAGTTGGAAAAAGGCTTTAATTCAGTCGACCTAAGTTTGAACATTTGTTGTCTTCTCAAACTTTCTTGTCGGTTGTCACTCCTAGTTTGATATTGTTCAACTGCAGCGCGGTAAATAACTTTTTTTCTTCATATGTTGGAGTTATGCGGTCTTGTATAATTGGGAAGTTTTAATATCATGTATTGATTGTGACAGGTCGAGGAGGAGTTGGAAGCCTAATGTACAGGAGAAGCGTCTATTTAGTTATATCTTAGATCGCCACATTCGTGTCAAAGTAACCACTCATGCCCTCCGTTGCATTGACAAGGCAGGGGGAATTGATGAGTACCTGCTGAAAACTCCCTACCACAAAATGGATACAGAAATGGGCCTATTTTGGAAAGCTAAAATTGAGAAGATGTATGAAGAGCTTGGGCAAACGGAGGTAGTTTTCTTTTCACCCGAGGACGAAGCAAAGTTTGAACAAGGATTCAAAGACCTGAAGCTAGCTGAGAGAGCAGCTCGAAGGGATGCTAGAAGACAGATGTTTGGATGGTCTGGGAAACTGGAAGAAATCGAGGGTGGTAGAACCAGCCAAGACAGTCATGATGAAACTGCCAATGCTGTGGACGATAGTTCAGACGGCGATCTTCATAAACAGTGGGTTGCAAATTCTTGAGTTTAGAACTGCTTGCCATGTTGGGTGCCGTCCACATTTTCTGCTATTCTGTGAGGGATTTTGTTTGTTTGTTTTGGATGAATAATTTTGTAGCTATGCTTTATGTATCTGCTACTTTCGGAACTAGTGCTATGATAGACATGCGCATGTCGTCAACTTCACAGTTAAGGTAAACAGGATATTTCTTCAGTAATGTATAATTGGGTTTGGCTCTCTGTTGTAACTGATCCTTATAGGTGTGGCACAATTTTGGCCAATCAAACGTAGAATCCAGATGAAGATTCGCAGTTTTATATCTCATGGCAGTCAGATACCTGTAGTAGATCTGTTTAAACATCTAATTGCTCGTCTAAGCTCAATATTTAATCACAGGACAGGAGGCTCTAGTGGCCACTGGTGCATCAAGGCCGCTTGCATGAGCGGTGAGATCGGGACAATTCCTGGCTCATCCTGAGCAAAGGGAGGCAGTTCCGGACCCCGTAATCTAAACTAAAACATAGAAAATCAAGCTACTGAAAGAAAACAAACAACAAAACTGAGTGACAGGGCAACAGCAGAAAAACAAAAAGGAAGACATGACGACCATGGGAGCAGAGTCAGCCCAACCAGCTTCAGCAAGCCGCTCAATGGTTCACGTTTTCTGCTCCACTGCCAGGGCCAGGCTGTTCAGTAGAGAGCCCAAGGGTGTTTGGCGTGACTATTACGATGGGAAACCAAAATTTAAATGCCAAAACTTGGTGACCAAGCAAGCATTATTTGGACAATCAGTGAATGAGCTAATTTAACACTTTTTAACCTATTTACTAGAAATCACTTTAAATTTAATCAAGTATAGATCACAGAATTTACTAACTATATATGCAAAAAAAGTCTTGTCTCTTGACAAATCGAAAGAAACTAAAGTCGGCCCTGCGCGTTAACTTAACACACTAAACATTCTGAGCAAAATACAAGGAATCTTGCCCCACAATTCTCCTCTCCCTCTTCCCTAACCATATGTATAACATATAAATCCATTCCATTTCTAACATTTCTGCATTACGAATAAGACACGCTCTACGTTGAATTGAAAAGGTTAACGAACAAGATGGGCAGAGAGAACTGGTCTGTTATTGGCCGCTTCAAGAAAGCAGTGAAGCAAATAAACTCCCTGCTTAGCTTAAACCTAACGAAATGGCGCTTATCTTGTTTCCTCAAAAGAGCGCGGCGGCTGAGCTTGAGCTTTAACGATCGCATCGGTTTGCCTGGGTGCATTGAGGATGAAGAAGAATCCAGTGGAAGAGGGTTGGTTGGAGCTCTACACAGAACAGCAAGTTATGGTGCAGATGATGATGTTGACCAAAGGGCGGAGATTTTTATCTCCAATTTCCGTCGCCAGCTTTGGTTAGAACGCCAAGTTTCTTTGGAGATAAGGTATCGCCGATCCAGGAGTTTGGAGTCGGACAGAGACTAATCTCCAACAGTGAACCAGATAGTAAGCGTGCTCTATAAGATTTAGCAACAACGGAATTTGCATTATAATTATTGTTATTTTTTTTTAAAAAAAGAAGAAAACAGAAGAGGTTTTTCTATCGTATTTATACAGCTAGATTGTTTGAATTTCCGGTATTGCTTGAGCTTTGATTGTTTTATTTTTCTTTACATGTTGCATCTGTTTGCTTTGGATGCAGGATTGGTTGTAAAAACTTGAGTAGTGTCTTTTATTATGGAGTAATAAATATTATTATTTTTTCCATCAGTTTCGTTGCTTGTTATAATAATATGGTTTTCATTAACATGATGTTCTTCTCCGTTTGGTATAGGAATAGGATGAATTTTAAGGATCAGGGTTGGGATTTCTTTCTTTTCTCCCTCTGATTTCATCATTCTCTTGCCTGCTTTCATGCTTGTCTCATTTCTTTAGTGGCTGTGGCAGACTTAATGCTGATGCAAGCTAATTCGAGTGGGAACTAGGAATAGGATTAAAATGGTTTTGAGATGTTAAAAATGGTCATTATCCTAGGCCATCTGAAAAGCTTATTAGTTTTAATATATAATCCAATACTTATTAGTGTGGACTTGGATGCGTTACCACTTGCAAGTTACATTTGGCAGTCAACGTAAGGCAAATGCATGCAGCTTTTCCACTTTTCTTTACTCTTAATCTCTTCTTGCCGAAAGAGAAAGTTATAGTTTACTTCAAACTAATATTGCAATATTAGAAAAAGAAAAGAAAAGAAAAGAAAGAAATATAAGAAATAATTGATGTTGAAACGTTGAAATAGGTATTCGTTTAATTGATTCAACATCCATGTGTATTTTGATAGACATTAAAATCCGTATATTATCAATAATAAGACAAATAGAAAAAAGTGAGGCTTTTTATCTGAATAATTATGTTTTATGATTACTGGATTAAAGATGAATGTTAGCAAAATAGAGATTTTTGTGGTATTTCTGAGGAGTAGCTTGATGCAATTCAGTCTTTGACTGGATTTCGTATTGGTCAGCTCCCTGTGCAATATTTGGGAGTTCTTTAAGTCACTAGGAAGCTGACTGAAAGAGATTGTCTTCTTCTTTTAGAGAAGTTTCGATCTAAATTAAATTTTTGGGGTTCAAAGAAGTTGAGTTATGAGGGTAGGCTTCAACTTATTCGATCTGTTCTTTTAAGCATCTCTAGTTATTGGTCTAGACAACTCGTTTTGCCAAAAAGTGTGATTGATAAAATTGAGCAGATATGTACTCGTTTCTTCTGAAAAGAGATTCAGCCAGGGGTGCTCGAGTTAGCTGGTCTGTTATTTGTTCTCTAAAATCTGCAGGGGCTTGAGTCTTAAGAGGGTGGAAGATTGGAACAAGACATGTCTTCTCTTCTTGATCAGGATATTCTTGCCAATAAAGGCTTTTTATAGGTTGCATGGTTGCAAGCCTACGTGTTCAAAGAAGGGGACTATTAGACAATCAAGCCAAAACCGCAGTTTAGTTGGATAACAAGGAAGCTACTTAAGCTTCGAGGAGAAGCTGAAGCTCTTTTTTCTTATGTTATTGATTGGTCGGCTGTAATTACCAAGTGGATTTGTGACAGGTCTCGCGGCAGAGCTGAAAAGGTTAGTTGGAAAAGATTGCTTTGGTACCCATCGCACACTTCGAGACACTATTTTAGTTTGGATAATAGGCTTCAAACTAAGGATCGTTTGCGTAATTCAGGGATTATTCAAGAAGACTTACGTGTACTTTGTGGAAATGGGTCGGAATTCAGAAATTATCTCTTCTTTGAGTGCTCTTTTTCAACTGAGTTTCGAAAATTCATTCTTGGCTTATGTGAATTGAATCGAAACGTTTTGGCTTGGGATGAGAAAATGAAATGGGCAATTGATAATCCGAAGGGCAAATCTCTTATTGTTTTTATCCTCAAAGCTGCCTTGAATGCTTGTATAAATAACATTTGGCAGGAGAGGAATCGAAGACTGTTTCAGAATAGGTCTAAGACTATGATTGATCTTGTAGATAGTGTAAAAGACTTTGTCAAAGGAAAATTTTATAGGACACAGTTTGATATTAATGATACCGTAAATAAGAGGCTTTGTTTGGAGTGGGGAATTCATGTTTAGTGAGAATCCCTCCTTATTGAGTTTGTCTTGTTTAGTTGTAAGTAGTTTCTACTTTTCTTGGATAAATAAAAGTACACATTTTATCTAAAAAAATTATGTTTTGAGAATTAATTTTTAAAATACTATCGCTTTATCGTTAATTAATTTTATAATTGTAAGTTTTATTATTATTTAAAGTAATCAGAATTCTGCTACATAACAACATCTAACTCATGAAAAAAAAACCCAATTATACAAGTAATCCCTAATCTATGCAAAGCTTTGAATTAGTACTATCTACCCTATCCATATTCTTACCACTAACCTTGATACTCACAATCTCCCTAATATCTGCAAAAAAAAATCTCCAACCGAACGAGAAAGATCCCTGTACAAACGATTGTTTCGTTCAATCTAAAATAAATAAATAAATGCAAGCACGCCAAGTAAGTTTTAAAACAAAAACTAAGAAGGAATTGCCCTTGCAGTGGCTGCCCAAGCAACTTTCTGGTCCTAAGGCCGGATCGTTCTGCTAAGGCCACACGTAACTAACACAGTACTGCAAAGATTATGTGAAAAAAAGGGCATTCCAAAAATATGTGCATATCGTTATTTTTTTTAATCCATACTTGAGTTAACGTAACCTAAACTCGATTTCTTTACAAGTATATTGAAAAAAGTTCGATTTTAATCAAAATCAAGTTAATTTTATGATTATAAAATCACAACCTTTGATATTGTATCGAAGTACTCAACTTGAATTTAATATTAAAAAGAGATTAAATTATGAAATAAACTATTTTAGAAACCAAAACAGGATTATTGAAATAAAAAACAAAGATGATATGGAAACTAAAGAAAAGGAAGTTGGACCCACGGGCTTCTAAGACTATAAGATAAGAATTAGACCCAATTCATATAACAAAACACATGGATAGCTACCTTTTTATTATTCTAAATATCATCTAACTATGGACGGACGGCAACTAGGGCCTGCGGGCATTTGTCCTCATATTTTTTTCGTAAATTTGTTTTTAGCTCCTCAAAGTTTTTAAAATTCTTATTAATCCTTAAGAAATTCCAGTATTCCCACCAAATTCTCATTAAGTGCCTTCAAATTTAGATTTATTCCTCCAACTGTTGGAACTATAAATATCTGCCAAGTTATTAAATTTTGGAATCAATTTAATTATTTTCAAAGGAAGAAGAAAATGGGATGGTACTTTATGTAATCAATACTATTACTATACAAATAAATAAATATCTGTGTGCAGTATCTTTGTGGTGTGCGTCAAATTCAATACATAATTATTATAAGGTGAAATGTAAGTGTGGAGTGAAGAATCTCATTGGTTTAAATGCCAGAAAATATCATGGATACCTTTAGCCTAAGCAAAACACAATTAAAAGATGTCAATACAAATTTGAATTCATTCTTTATTTATTTTAAGAAATAAAAAATTCATTAGTATCTTTTAACTCAACACGAAATACATATGGATTACTTCTCAGATTACGTGTTAACATTTTCGTTAGAAAAATATTCGCTCCTTTTTTAAAAATTAAAGATCAATTTAACTAAAAAATAAATGCAAAATTCTAATATTATATCAACAATTATCCATGGGAATTTAATATTTTAATCGACGTTTCAGTTGAAAATATTTGATTTTTTAAAATCATATTAAGATTTAAATCGATAAAAAATATAAATATTAAAGATTGAATTCATTCGTTATATAGAAAATAAACACGAGAAAATAAAAAAAAGAGGGTTGAGGGTCCTCGTCTGTTATTGGGGTGTGTGGGGTTAGGGATTGTATTCCGTTTTCCGTCCACAAAATTATTTCCACTACAAACAGTTTCTCATTTATATTATATTTTTCTGAAAACTTTGGTGTTGCATTTGGATAATAATAATAAAATAAAGGAGGTGAGGTCAGGCTGCTTGGTGCAGTTTTGTGGAGCCGTCGATGTTTGACCTTCCTTACCCGAAAGATACCAAAGGGGTTTGAACTTTGAATATTACCCAACACCAATTTGCAACTGCGATGCCATTTGCTTCTTTCCTTTGAAGCCAATAATATGAACAAATGCAAATTTGAAGGCAGCTTTGGGTTTAGAGAATTATTTCTCTCTTCTTTATAACCCCCTCTCCTCCTTTCAACACTTGAAAACTTTCCTCCTCTTCAATTTCTCAAACAGGTACAACATCATTGCCCCTTTCCTCATCTTTATCTATGAATGATTTACTACTTTGCTTTCCAGTTTCTCCAACAATTTCTTTCTCTTTGGTTTCCTTTTAAGTTTATTTAGTTTTGAACCCCTTAAATCACGGATAAAGTCTCTTTATTTTTACGAAGAAATTAAAGTGATTGTGTGGAGAATAATTCAAACAAAATCGGCCTTTCAAAATGAAAACCAAACCGAGAGAGACCCACTTTTGTTGGGATCAAACACAAAAAAATACTGGAGCATGTCACCTCCTTTTCTTTCTCTTCTTATTTACTTTTGGTTTTAACAAAATGAAACACCCAAGCCCTTCCTTTTCCCTTTGATTACACAGGTGCTTTTTTGTTTCTTCCTCTTTTCTGTGTATCCTTTTGGTTCAATTCAGTTTTGAGTAAAAAAAATCTGTTAATGTTATGCAATTCTAGAATTATTTGTTTTTGATGGAAAGAAAATTGAAATTTAACACCTTGGTGAACAATCCTAGTAGTTTCTACTAGAGAATTGTGTTTAGGACTATGTTCTGCAAAATTTCCTTGTTAATGGTTTGTTTTCTGTTTCCTTTCCCTTTTGGAAGGAAGGGTGCATAGCTTATACTAGGATTTAAATAGGTTGCAAAACTCTATCCCTATGGTTCCAAATTTGAGTAGCCTTTAACTATTGTTGCTTCTCACTATCTTCTTGCGGATATTTTTCGTTGCTGAATTGCGATTATGTTAATGGCACGCAAATCATAGCCATATTGAATTCAAGTTAATAATTTGACGTACCAAATTCGGCTTTTGTGTGGAAAAGGCCAAACCATATTGAAGTTGGATTTATATATGAACATCTGCCCTTTTGCATCTTGGTTTTATGTGTTATGTTAGGTTTGGGTTGAAAGTTACCCAGCTTTAGAAGTTTGACAAGTGGTTTTTGTTCTTTACCTTTCTGTAGTATCAACTATCAAGAATAGTCATCCAGAATGAATGAAGTATGATTGTTGTCGAGCTCCTATTAATGAGGTGTCTAAAAAGGAATGTTTCTAATTATTGTTATCCGTTAAATAAATTGTGTCGGGTTCTTGCAGCATAGATGTTGTGTTTAGATTTTTCTTTTCCCTGCTGAACTAAAATTATGTCATGGTGGAGGATCTCTGTCATTACATGATACATTTATTTTGATTTATTTCAAGGTATAAAGGATACTTGTGATCTAGATGGATGGATATAGTGGTAAAAGATCTGTTGATGGGCCTGTTGTACATGGAAAGGGATCGGGTCGCATCTTGAAGGACAGTGTTAATAACAGAGAACGAAATGTTCAGTTTTGCAACCGAATTGGATGCAGTGGTAAGCTGAATTCCTCAAAAGGCACTCCAAATGGCTGCTTGGATAAAGCCAAATCTTCAAGGTCTTCTTACAACTCTTCATCAATTGGAAAGGAAGTAATTGGAAATTCCTCCAGGCTATCCTCTGCGGTTAGCAACACTAGGAAGTTATCTACAAATCCGCGAAAAAATCTATCATCTCAGCTGGAAACAGATTCTTCTGAAACTAGTAGCGTTCAGGATGAACCAGAAGTGTCGGGGCTCATACCTCCACCTGGAAAGATTAAAAGAGGGTTGCATCATGACTCCAACAATGCTGATTCTAGGGATGTTACAGTGATGGAAGTGGGAAGCTCAAGTGTAGCATCAAACCCAAGACCTAGGAGAAAATTTATTCAGAGATCTGGGTTGGGCAACCAGGATACTCTGGCCAGTCCATCTGTTACTTTGGGATCTCAAAGCACTTCCCAGGTGACTCGTTCTAGCACAAACAAGTACGGTTTGAGAAATCTAAGATGCAACTCTATTTCTGATGTTGTCCTGTCTGGTTGTTCATATTCGGATTCAAGCCTCAGCAAAAAGAAAGACATAGTGAAAAGGAGAAACTCTGATGAAGAGGGTGGTTCCTCCACCAAAGGGAAAAAGTTGAGTGGGCCGTCTTCAGAGGGACGAAACAACAGTTCTGGCCACGGTGTTTCCATTTCTGATTCAAGACGAACAAGGAATTGGCCTCCTAACAGAGATAGCGCTGTTGTTGCTTCAGTTAGAACTCGGAGGTCAAACAGTAGTTATGTTAGAGGGAGACTCCCTAGCCAAGCAAACGGAAATAGTTTAACTTTGAATGAGTCCCCTGTCATCCTGCCACAAGCGCCTCAATCAGATATACCTAACGATTTGAGCACTCCTGTTTCCACGGAAACTGTCTCAACTCATGCTAGTCCTTACAGTCAATCGGGTAGTATGAGTGAGGGTTTACGCAGTATCATGCAGTCTAGTCCTTCAGAAATTGGTACTAACCGCACCTTAGTGAACCGGGATAGCTTCCGACGCTACAATATGGATGGCATTGCAGAGGTAAATTGATCTCAACCTGCATTGTCCTATGCATGGAATTAGAACTTTCTCATTTTTCATGTTTGCTTCTAAGGGCCGAGTAGTGTTGGGAATAGCTTTTACCCATTAATATCTGAAATCATCTGATGTTACAGAGTTCTACTTCTACCCACGCAGAGGTTAAAATGAATCATTAGTAGTTTGTTTGCAATATTGCTTCATTTATTACAATTGGTCTATGTGTATGCAGGTATTATTAGCCCTTCAGAGGATTGAACAAGATGAAGAGTTGACGTATGAGGTAACTAGTCTTGAAGTGTTTCATATTGCTTGATGGTTCCGTTGCTGATTTCTGTTTCTGTCTTGCAGCAATTACTTGTTCTAGAGACCAGCTTGTTCCTTAATGGCCTAGACTTTTATGATCATCATAGAGACATGAGACTGGATATAGATAATATGTCATATGAGGTTTGTTTTTGTTTTTGCTATATCTGTGCTAAGTGTGCATTTTATTTTCCCGGCTATGTGCTTGTTAATATAAACTACATGATTAGCGTTTCTTGCTATAATGACAGGAATTACTAGCTTTAGAAGAGAGGATGGGTAATGTGAACACTGGGCTATCAGAAGAAGCATTGTCCAAATGCCTCAAAAAAAGCATCTATGACGCAACATCTTCTGAGTGTGCAAACATGAGCTGTGAGGGTGAAAAGGATGATGTCAAATGCAGCGTTTGTCAGGTACTTTCCACTATCACTGAAAACTTAATGCTTTTCATTTCTTGTACTCGACTATCTATGGATGTGACCGGAATGGGTTTTCACTTCAACTTAAAGTAGAACTCGACGATTTTATGTTTGCAGGAAGAGTATGTGATTGGAGATGAAGTAGGGAGGTTACAGTGTGAGCATAGGTATCACGCAGCATGCATACAGCAGTGGCTGCAGGTGAAGAATTGGTGCCCTATTTGCAAAGCATCAACAGAGAAGCCACGCAGTCTTGTTCATGTCACCTCTTGATTAAGTTGAATTTGAAGAATAGAAAGAAGGGAAAGAGAGATTTGTTTTGTACAAATTGATGGCTTCTCTTCAGTATTATAAATATTATTTTATTAAACTTTATATTATGATGATTATGTAAAGATCAAACCCCTTCATTAAGTCAACTAATAAACCAGGTGCTATTGTTTCTGCACTTGAACTTGTTCCCCCAAAAGAAATGCAAATCAGATTGCTCATGTTACTGTTGTTGAAGGTGACAAGTTTTTTGATTTCCTGTAAAACGCGAGTTAGGAGTACGACGCTTACTTGAATGCAAAAGCAAATAAATAATATATTTGGTGCTGATATTTGAAGGGTTAGGGTACACACTAAACAGTGATACAGGATCTTATATGACAGTGACTTCTCCTAAACTTAAATTCTAATTCTATTTTGGTCTTTTGATTATGCAATGCAAAGGCTTTGGCACCTACTTCACTTGTTGCTATCTGAATCTTAAAGTCATGCCAGTCTGCCCGCCTTTCATTTTCATTGGTTTTAATTGTTTGGTGCTTTACCTGCATTTTCCAGCTTTTGATTTGGAAGAATATCTTAACAATAACATGCATGGATTTCAAGATGCTAATTTAATACCACCTTTAGAAACTAGGTTTGTCTGGCTTTACCAGCAAAACTGTCGAGTATTGCCAACCACACATCATCAGAATCAACTCATATGGAACTTCATGTATGTATGATAAATTGTAAATTAACAACAAACAGAGGGGAGAACAACGAAAGATGGTGTTATTAATTAACCTTTCTGCATTCAAAAAGTAGAAACAACGAACATAAATTCCAACATATAGGAAAAGGAAAATGGACCTAAATCTAGGCTACAAAGTCTATTATTATTATAGTAGTAGTAGTAGTAATAATATTCGCGGTGAAAAGGGTCTTGTTCATCATCATCATCACTCCTTGTGTTGACTCTTTAAACAGTGTAATGCTGCTGAATGGTGTCGATATCAAGACCCTTGAGCTTAACAACCGATTCAACATGCCCCTTCAGTGTATTCAGCTCCCTCAGCCTACACAAAATCGTCATAAAAACCGAAAAATCAAGAAATATATACAGAAAAGCTGAAAAAGGACAACAGAATGAAATGCATTCTCCGGCACTGTTTTTTCTTCCAAGTGCACATGCATGCCAAAGTAGGTGCAGAAATTAGATGGCTCACCTTGCAACCTCAGCCCTGCGCTTGGCCTGCTCTGCAATCTCTGAAAGTTCCCTGTAACTGGTCTTTTCATTGAAAACGCTCGAGGTTTGTGGTGGTTGAAGGCCATGCAGAGTTCTCTGCGCAGCTGCCCATTGTGCCTCTCTCTCCTCTTTTCCATAATCTTTCTTGGTAGTGAAGGCAGTCTATAATGCAAAGAGCAAATGAAACTCACGGAACCGCAAGACCAAAGTTAAAGCACTTCACAAATTTGCAATGCAAAGGAATGAATGAACCGTACCTTGTTCTCCAAAAGGTTGTCCCAAGCTTTTCCACTAAGAACATAGCGAATTGCAAACTTGAGAAGATCGAGCGGGATATATGTCACCACACTGTAAAGCCAGATTACACCAGCCCATCCCCAACCCATACCTTGAATCCTAGCAAAACCCCAATTTGCATACACGGCTATCAAAGTGGCCACCTGCCAGACATTAATAGGGAGTTATCAGTTAATAACACACTATATAAATAGAGATGCTAAAACCTTATGATAAATAGCTTAGTAGATTGGTTAACTTTTCTTACCAGCTGAGCAATCATAAAAGCACTGACTAGTAGAAGTCCAGGACGTTCAAAGTAGGACCAACTGCGAGACCTTGTGACGAAAATGAGGGCCTGACTCACAATGCTAACTTGAAGGTATAAAGCCGCCATCATTTCTTCATTACTATTCCTCAGTGATCTAACATGGAATGTGTCCTGAAATATAGGAAATGGAAACATGGCAAATTTAAAAAGATATCTCACCAAAACAACACATAAAGGATACATAGCAAAAGCGGTTCTTACCGAGAAGAAATTGGTGTCGTTCATTGCCCAGAAGAATAACACGGTCATTAGTGCTAAGTAACCTCCAAGCACAATGCCAGTAGCAAATATCTCCTTGAGTTTCCAGCTGTCTGGCATTGGAGATGGCTTCACTCTGTCCTTGGAAATTGTCATGATTGTACCTATAAATGTGATGATGAAATTAATCAGACTCAAGACCGGTCCTGGTGACTTGTACAATAACGCATAGTGATATAACAATCTGATAAAGATCATCTCACCGTCATTCAGGATGGCAATAATTAAAACCATGAAGGGTGCAAAGTCAAACTTCCATATCAAGGCGATAAACATGAAGCCAAACTGCAAAATGACAATGAAAAACTTAATCCTTTTGTAAAGCAATTTAGCATCACTTGTTTTGTAAGTCTAAGAAGTCTTTATATACTTACCACAATACGAATGGTGATTGAGACCGCGTAGATCTACAAAGTGGAGGAATAAGAAAAAAAGATTACAAACACACACTGAGGAATAAGAGTAAGAAAGCAAACAAAAGTAACTTATGATATGACTAACAGTGTAGTTCTTCATCCTTTGGAAAATAGCCCTGCTGGTCAGCACTGCACTGATAATGACACTTAGCCCTGGTTCAGTCAGTACGATGTCTGAAGCACTTCGAGCAGCATCCGTAGCATCAGCAACAGCAATTCCAATGTCTGCCTTCTTTAAAGCAGGGGCATCATTGACACCATCTCCTGTCATGCCACAAATATGTTTTCTCTCCTGTAGTTTCTTAACGATTTCATATTTGTGTTCTGTCATTGGCACGAAAAGGAATTGTTAGGGAGAAAAAAGTAGAGGCCCTAAAAACTATACAAGTATCAAAGGTGCATGGAAATCAGCAGTTATAGTGCATGATAACAAGCAGCCAGTGTTAAACAGAACGGTTTCCTCAAAAAGTGAAAAGAGGCAAAAATATAGAAACTTCATCAACAGAGTTCTTAAAACACACCTGGAAACACTCCTGCAAATCCGTCAGCCTTCTCAATCAATTCATCCACAGGGAGGGCAGCAATGGAAGCATCCTTGTCTTGGCCCAGCAAAGAAGATGAAGGATACATGTTTGTTCCCATTCCAAGCCTCCTGCCAGTTTCCTTGGCAATGGCAAGCTGATCCCCTGGGTATAAAAAAAATAGTATAAAAAATTACATAATGAAATTATAGACAATGTGCAATATTAAATAATTAAACAACTCTCACCAGTAATCATCTTAACATTAACTCCAAGATTAAGAGCTCTTCTGATTGTCTCAGCACTATCATGCCTTGGAGGATCAAATAGCGGCAACAAACCAACAAATTGCCATGGTGCCCCAGGACTATCTTTCGTTTTCTCAGGTACTTCCTGCAGAAATAGAAATCAAACACAATTTAGTTACATAAACAACACGAAGCATGCACAAGTTTAATTTTCTGACCTGTCTTGCAACAGCTAAAGATCGAAGCCCGCGTTCAGCAAATTTATCAATTACTGCATGGACCTTTCTCTTGACATCTTCTTTGCAATTGCAAAGAGTTATAATCTATTTAAGAACATTGAAAGAAAATATGTTAGAAGTTACCTACCAAAAAATTTCATAACTTTTCCAAAATGAGAAAATACCATACCTGCTCTGGTGCACCTTTGCTAGCACGATGCCAGTTTCCATCAGAATCAATGTAGGTTAGAGCAGTTCTCTTGTCTACAGGGTTGAATGGGAGGAAGTGAATCTCTTGAATGCCAGCACGTGCCTGCCCAATTAGTATCCAAAATGACTAAGGAATCCTTGGAATTAATAGCAGAAAGATGAGGAAGAAAAAAAATACCTCCTTTGGATCTGCAAGCATTCCTACAATTGCAGCATCAATAGCATCCTGATTTTCAGTCCTTGAAGCCCTTGCTGCGTAAAGTAAAACATGCTCTCTTTCAACTCCCTTTGCAAATACTTCAACAAGGTTTCTATCAACCGTAAGTTTGTTTAAAGTCAGAGTTCCAGTCTTATCACTGCAGAGAACATCCATTCCTGCCATTTCTTCAATGGCTGTCATTCTCTTTGTGATAGCCCCTTGTTGAGAAAGCCTGTGGGAACCAATGGCCATGGTGACAGACAACACAGTTGGCATGGCAATTGGGATTCCACCAATCAAGAGAACCAGTAAATTGTCAATCCCATCCCTATACTTGCGGTGCTGTATTGGGTACATGACTATTAACTCAACGGCTATTCCAACTGCAATTGAGCAGATGCAGAAGTTACCAATGGCAGTAAGCACTTTCTGGAAATGTCCAACTTGATTGGTGCTGTCCACGAGGTGGGCAGCTTTACCAAAGAAGGTGTGGACACCGGTTGCAATAACAACTGCTTCTATTTCACCCTGTTTACACGTTGAGCCAGAAAACACTTCATCCGATGGATTCTTGGTGACAGGAAGAGACTCCCCAGTAAGAGCAGATTGATCAATCTTCAAAGGATCACCCTCGAGAAGACGAGCATCAGCAGGAACTATGTCTCCCAATTTAATAGTGATAATGTCCCCGGGAACTAGAATTGCTGCTTCTTGCTCGCTCCATCGACCATCTCTAAGAACCTATATGTTAGGAGGACAGCAAGACAAAATCATGATTAGAAATAAGACAGAATGATGATTCAACAATCTGTTGGGTTGTTGAATTTGAATGTATCTCACCTTAGTTTTTGGAGCAAGATTAGCCATGAGAGCAGCTGCAGCGTTACCAGCATTATTCTCTTCAATAAAACTAATGGTGGAGTTGATGACCAACAGGACAATGATACCAACGAAGTCCTGCCAGTCCGGAGGTCTTCCATCACCATTTGCCAGGGCAATGGCCATTATAGCAGCAGCTTCCATGACCCATGACAAAGGGTTCCACATAAAACCCAAGAACTTGAGCACTTTGCTCTCCTGTTTGCAGAGTATCATACCACGTCATACATACTTATACAAGCAGGAAATTTACAAACTTTTACGTAAGTGGTTTAGGGTATGAACTATTAACCTTTTTCTCTTCTAGTTTGTTGGGTCCAAAAACTTGAAGGCGATTGTTGCCATCCTCGGTAGTCAAACCTTCTCTTGAACATTTTAGCTGCTCGAAAACTTCCTCAATAGGAATCCGTTCCTGTAAGCAATTGTCACTTAGCCAACTCACAGAAAATACATTTTGGGAGCATGTTTGTTGATTGTGATGCATGCAAGAACCGGTGATTATTACTTTCAAAATGAGTTAAATAAATCTCCAATTGTTCGGAGAAATCGGGTGCAGGTGAACGAAGAAGCCCGTGTATAACCAGCGGCAATCAATAATCAATTATGATAACAATAGCACAAGAAGCTACTTTTGCTGTATTTTTTCGTCAACAAGGACAACATGTATAGTTTTTCCTCAAAACAAACCAAACAAAGAATAGAAGCCTCAATCAAATAATAAAACAAATATATAAAAGGTGGGAACAGAGTATAGTTTTTCCTCAGTCAAAAGGCAGTAATGTTATACCTACTCATTGAAGTAATTAGCCATTGATATAGTCACAGTGTGCCCTTTTCCAACACATTTATTGGCTTTTAAAAAAGAAAGAGACCAGGAAATTACCAAAAGTTAAAAAGAAAAAGAATTGGATTCTTCTTTTCTATTTTTATATAATACAAGGCATTTATTATGTAATCTCAAAGGGGTAAAAAGTCAAACGGAAATACTTGAAAAGCCGAAAACTGTATTCACACGAGAAGGCACATATGTCAAAATATCGTAAATTTATTACTACATATTTTTTTACAGAAGGAAACGTTGGAACCACGTGATGGAATGTCGATTTATGAATGGTAGTAAATCTTATCGTGATAAAATTAAGATATTTTTTGAATTGAATAAAAATAAGAGCTAATCGTAACGGATGAGTATGTTTGGTATGGCAACAAAAGCTTGAAAAAGAAACAAATGGAACGACTAAAACAGCGTTTGAATACAGAGGAGAGGAAAGGAAAGGACGGAAATCGTTTTTCACTCTTTCTGGACAAAATTCATAAAAGTTGAAGCAGGCATCGTTTCAATCTATTCTGGAAAAAAGATTCCCCTGTTTTCAGAACAGCATGCATGTGGAGTATGGAGTTTATAAGAATCATGTATTGTAGTTGTAGAGGAGAAAGCATGAAACCATACCAGATCAACGGACTCGTTCTTGATCTCCTCCAGACTGATGCCCATCTTCCAGGCCAAGCTGCTGGGATTCAAAAAAACACACTTAAATACTCATATTCAGACTTCAGAGAAATAACTAATACTTGAAGAAATAAAAGACGTATACCAGTTTTTTTTTTTTTTTTACCTTTCGGGGTCTCACAAACGTAAAGGAATGGAGACTGTGTGGTGGAGTTGGTGAGTTTATATATACGTCAAGAGAGGGGAGGCCTTAGCCCCTTACAAAACAAAAAGCTAAAGGAGAAGCGCACCAAAGGTGGGTGGGACCCGCGTAGCCTGGTCCATTCCTCACGCGCTGCTTCTTTCTCTTCACACACTCGTCCCCGGAATCTCCACGGACTTTTCTCACCTTTGTCATTTTTTCCTTTTTAATTAATGTCAACCATATCTATTACTATAACAAATATTCATCTCTAAATAAATGTGTTAAACAATTTTCTTTAAATTAGCATTGGAGTTTTAGCTAGAGTGCAAATAATGTATAAAATTAATGAAAGAAAGATGATTATCTCTAATCTATATTTTAATTAATTTACCTTTTAATTTTTAAATAATTTATACTTATACGGTGAGTTTTTTAGATTTTTAATTTTTATAAATTAAATTATAGTGCTCATTGGTGCTCGTCGTTAGTGGTACTCGTCGAACGTGACAAACTCATCCTATTCAATAACACTTATTATTTTGGGCTGATTATCCCTCAATTTATATGGTAAATTTATACCAGTTGAAATTAGGGTTTTTAAGACTATATACAAAAAAATATAAGCATTGTCCTAAAATAATTAGGAGATGTACAAAAATAAATAAAAATATATTTGTGATGGGTTAGTGGAATATATTATTGTGCGGTATTGACTTGTATGCGGCACCACGGTTTTTGTGTATTCCCTTTTCTCTTTTTTTGGTCGATTTTTATTGCTTGACGTATTGGGACACTACATGTCCTCACGTTTCGGCTTAAAATAGGATTCAAGATATTCCTGCACTATCTCTATGTACAACCAACTTCTCTTTCTTTTTTTGAATTTGGGTATATAATTGAAATCAAAACTTTAAAAAAATCTCTGTATATATGTTATTATTTTAAACTTGGGAAGTGCAAATTGGTAAAGAGGGGGTGGGGGCATGAAAGGAAATTAGTGGGAGATCTTTGTAATTAAATATGAGACTTTAATTTCATTATCCCTGGCTAGGTTAGGTTCTCCCATCCCATCCCTTTGTCAAAAAGGTGGTGGCTGTGGCTGAGGTAGGAAATTTCCGCTCATGTTGAAGTTTTGTTTTCTTATGTCCCCACCCTCTCTTTTAATCCCAATCCTATACCATTCATATCCTTCCAACTTGAATTTGGTTTTTAGAGAAATGTCTTATTATTATTTTATATTTATTTTTAAAAACAAAATTCTAAATTAAAATTAGATATCAAACATAATTGAGTTTCCTATCAGTTTAACTCTGTTTATTTTTTTATTAAATAAGAGACATTGCATTCTCGTACAAAGATTCGAACTCATATAAGATGAAATAATAATATAAAATATATAATTCAATTCAATTAGAATCATTATGGTTTTCAACTTATAAATTGAAATTCGAATTGAAAATTATATATTTATATAACAATCAAATAAAATTAAAATGAATTTAATAAAATGAAATCGAGCCGAAATTAAACTCAACACAAGTTCACAGCGGTTTTTCAATTTTTTTTTTTTATTTTGGGATCAACCCTACAATAGCCTAATATTAATTTGCTTTTAATGGTTTGTTTGTACTTGTATTTTAGGCTTGGCTACATGCAATGAAACGGCATTTCTTCATCACCGTACATTTGTACCAAACCAAGCTCAAGTTGGAACATATGCATTATTCAATGTCAAAATATGTTTTAAAGCTATTAACTTTTTTATTTATTGGGCTAAGTCACCAATAAAGAAACACGGGGTGAATAAGGCACGTAAGAGAAGGACAATTTCCGTACCTTTGTGTTGATTGTCAATGTGAATGAAATGTTATCTACAAACCTTAACAAAAACACCCCAATGCACAAGGCTCGAAATCAAATAATATGATACTAATGCCTTCAAACTTAATTAATCTTTAAGAAAGATACAGTCAATTAATATTGTTATACATGTAGAAAATATATATATATATATATTTGTATATGAAAGAATACGTACTTTTATCTAAACTAATCAAGTTCATAAAAAAAGCGAATACAATTACTGACTTCTCGGTAAGAGACAATAATTTCGACGACTTAAATATACATAGAGGCGAATCTATGGTTTTATGTTGAGAGGTATAACTTTTTACAAAGTTATATTGAAAAAAGGGTGCAAAATTATATTATTATAGAAATAAAATTATTTTGAATGCAACAATTAGTTCTAGCAGAAAAGCAAATAAATGTTCATCTTAAGAATCTCAAGTTCAATCGTAATGTTTGCAAGGTGTGTGCATTGTCAAAGGATTAAAAATATCTATGAATAGATATTACATCTTAATCACCAAAGAGTATTAAAAAATAAAAATACTTTTAAATATATGAAAATTTTAAAACAAAATTAATAGTGCAGCCACATGCTCAACACCCTTCGATTTATCTATGTATATTCGATTCTACAACTCAGCTCCTGTAAACTTGCTGCCAATCCTTGCTTTGTGATAGAAGTGGTCTCTCCGTAGGTCAATTAGCTCATACTATCATACTATGGTTAATAAATTGAGTGGGAGGGGCACCCCAATTATTTTAATTATTCATTAATTATTAATAGTTTTAAAACTAAACAGTTAAATTATATTTTTAGTTTTTATTTAAATACTTGTAGTTTTTTTTTTCAAATTTAATATTAATAAAATTAAAATCTTGACTTTTTAAAATAGTTCTCAAGTCTTTGTCGATTTTAATAAGTCTTTGATGCTATTTTTTTTGTTCAAAAACATTTTAGTTCTTTGTCAGTTTCAAAATTAGACGATTTGATCATCATCCTCCAATTTCTTAATTTTTAATTAATGAATTAAAAAATAGACTCTAACCTTTCATTTGTTAATATTTCCCACCAACATTCCATCTTGGATCCATTTATAGATATAATTATTATTGCATTTCCTTACAATTAGTTTGTGGTGTCTCGGGGTGTTTTGGAAGAAAGGTCCGACGCTTAACTACTACACCAAGCTAAGATTGCTGGGCTTGTTCTATGCCTTTGAAGACTGTCTTTCCGAGAATTTTCGCACTGACTATTAAAAAAATTTAGTTTGTGGAGCCGGAGGAGATGGACCTCAAGGTGGCCAAGGTCCAGCTGGAATTGATATGACTCCGCTAGTGCAAGCGATAGCGGGAGCGTTCCAGGCCGCAGTTGCGGGAGCTCAGGCTGCAGCTCAGCCTAGGTGTGATGATGCTAGTCTACCTTTGGAGAGGCTCCGTAGCTTGGGAGCCGATGAGTTTAGAGGATCTACTCCAGAGAGATCGGAGTTGGGGTTGGAGAAGACAGTTCGTATCTTGGCTCAGATGGGTTGTGCGGGCGCACGTAGATTGGGTTGTGTGATCTCGTTGCTTCAGGGTGATGCCTACACCTGGTGGGTCACCATTACTTCTGGGGTTCCAGAGGCCGAGATAGATTGGGATTTCTTTGAGTTTGCTTTCAGAAAGAGGTACTTGGGACCGAGGTACTTGGATGAGAAGAAGCGGGAGTTTATGGCTCTTACTCAGGGAGATGCTTCTGTGACTGATTACGAGATCCGTTTTGTCCGCTTGAGTCAGTATGCTCCAGAGTTAGTTCCTACTGAAGTGGAACGTTGCAACTGATTCCGCTACGGGTTGAATGAAGAGGTTAAGAGGTACACGCTAGCTTCTGACTACTCAGACTTTGATGTGTTGGTCGCGAGGGCCAAGAATTTGGAGCATAGTTTGGGTTCGGCCAAACGAGCTGGTGGTTCTAGTTCTGGCAAGAGGCATAACCACTTTGAGGGTAGAGATGCCAAGAGGCACAGAGGTGGCGGACATCAGTTTGATCAGAGACGTGGCGGTGGCCACCATGGTAGAGGCCATCAGGGCCATAGAGGAGGAGGGCGTTTGCCCGAGTGTACCCGTTGTGGGAGACAGCACACTGGTGAGTGCTGGGGTAACTTCCATGCTTGTTGGAACTGTGGTTCGAGGGACCACTTTAGGAGGGAGTGTCCGCATCAGGCGGCTCAGACACCGAACATTGCTCAGGCTCCTGCGAGAGCGAATGATTTTCAGAGAGGCCGTGGGCGCGGTCGTGGCTACTTCCAGCCTAGGACTGATGCACCTAGGGGAGATGCTCAGAGGAACCTTGCTCATGTTGTGGCTGTGCAGCCAGAGACGGGAGGACCAGCGAGAGTTTATGCTCAGAGAGAGGCCGAGAACGACACCGATGTGATAGCAGGTAATTTCGAGTTACAGTCTATGTCTTTGCTTTCTTTGTTTGATTTGGGTTCTACGCATTCCTACATTTTGAGTGAGCATGCACAGAAGTTAGATATCCATGTTGAGATCTTAGATGTAGGTATGCATGTTACTAGTTCTTTTGGTGAGACAGTTGTGGTTAGACGTATGTATAGGAGGTGTCCACTGAAGATTCAGGGTCATGTGTTCTCAGTTGATATGATGGAACTTCCTTTCTATGGTTTTGATATTATCCTGGGTATAGACTGGTTGGTTGAGCATCGGGCTAGTGTGGATTTTGAGACAAAGAAAATTTCTTTGAAGCTTTCTGATGACTACGAGGTAGTAGTAGTAGGCGAGAACATTAAGTTCTTGTCTAATGTGGTGTCAGCTTTAGAGGCTCATAGGTTGATGGACTCAGGATGTGGGGCCTATTTAGCTTATGTTATGAATCCGGATATGAGTGAAGCTAGACCGAAGGATATCAGAACAGTGTGTGACTTTCCAGATGTGTTTCCTGAAGAGTTGCCTGGTTTGCCTCCTGACAGAGATGTTGAGTTTGTGATTGAGACAGTTTCAGGGTCTAATCCAGTTTCGATAGCTCCGTACCGCATGGCTCCGAAAGAGCTGAAAGAATTGAAGAGTCAGTTGCAAGAATTATTAGACCGTGGTTTCATTAGGCCTAGTAGTTCTCCGTGGGGTGCTCCCGTGTTGTTTGTGAAAAAGAAAGATGGTAGTATGCGCATGTGCATTGACTATAGACAGTTGAATCAGATGACTGTGAAGAACAAGTATCTGTTGCCTCGTATAGATGATTTGTTTGATCAGTTGAGAGGTGCTTCAGTGTTCTCGAAAATAGATTTGAGATCCGGGTATTATCAGTTGAAGGTGAAAGAGTGTGATGTTCCGAAGACAACTTTTAGGACTAGATATGGTCACTATGAGTTTCTTGTGATGCCATTTGGGCTCACGAATGCACCAGCAGCATTCATGGACATGATGAACAGAATTTTTAGGGACTATCTAGATCGTTTTGTAGTTGTCTTCATTGATGATATACTTGTGTACTCGAAGACAGAAGAAGAGCATGATGAGCACTTGAGATTTGTTTTACAGAGATTGTTGAGCAATCAGTTGTATGCGAAGCTTAGTAAGTGTGAGTTCTGGATTCGAGAGGTTGTGTTTCTTGGCCATGTTGTTTCGGCCGAAGGTATCCGTGTTGATCCATCGAAGATTGAGGCTATTGTTGAGGGGAAACAACCTAAGTCCGTGACTGAGATTAGGAGTTTCCTAGGATTAGCCGGTTACTATAGGAGGTTTGTTGATGGCTTCTCTAGAGTAGCTGCTCCTTTGACTAAATTGTTGCAAAAAGGAGTCAAGTTTGAATGGTCAGATGCAAGACAGAAGGCTTTTGAGAAAATGAAAGAAGCTTTGACGAATGCTCCAGTGTTAGTGCAACCTGTTTCAGGTAAGGAGTTTGTGATTTACAGTGATGCTTCCTACGTAGGCTTAGGATGTGTTCTGATGCAAGATAGGAGAGTTGTTGCTTATGCTTCTAGACAATTGAAGATTCATGAGAAGAACTATCCTACTCATGACATAGAGCTAGCCGCGGTGGTGTTTGCATTGAAGATTTGGCGTCACTACTTGTATGGTGAGAAGTGTATTGTTTACACCGATCACAAGAGCTAGAAGTACTTGATGACACAGAAAGAGCTGAACTTGAGACAGAGGAGATGGCTAGAGTTGTTGAAAGATTATGATTTGACCATTGAGTACCATCCGGGTAAAGCAAATGTAGTAGCCGATGCTTTGAGTAGAAAAGTGGCCGTTGAGTTGAGAGCTATGTTTGCTAGATTGAGTGTGTCCGATGATGGTGGTTTGATCACCGAGTTGCAAGTGAAGCCTTCTTTGATTCAGTTGATTAGAGAGAATCAGTTGCAAGATGTAAGTTTAGTTCCTCATGTTCAGGACATAGCTGAAGGAAGACCGACCGATTACAGTTTCAGTGGTGAGAGCTTGTTGTGCTTTAGAGATAGAATTGTTGTACCGGAAGATGTTGAGTTGAGACGTCAGATTTTGAGTGAAGCACATTCGAGTCCCTTTTCTATGCATCCGGGTAGTACCAAAATGTACCGAGATTTGAAGAATGATTACTTCTAGGTTGGTTTGAAAAGAGATGTAGCCGAGTATGTGGGCCATTGTATGGTTTGTCAGAGAGTGAAGGCAGAACATCAGGTTCCTTCAGGTTTGCTACAACCTTTGAAGATTCCGGAATGGAAACGGGAGAGGATCACCATGGACTTCGTATCGGGGTTGCCTTTGTCTCCTTCGAAGAAGAACTCTGTTTGGGTGATTGTTGATAGGTTCACTAAGTGTGCTCACTTCTTAGCAGTGAACACTACGGATTCCTTAGACAAGTTGGCAAACTTGTATATCCGCAAGATTGTGAGACTTCATGGAGTTCCGAAGTCTATTGTTTCAGATAGGGATCCTAGGTTTACTTCGAGGTTCTGGAGTTGCTTGCATAGTGCTCTAGGTAGCCGTTTGCATTTCAGCACGTCTTATCATCCGCAGTCCGATGGGCAGTCAGAACGAGTGATACAGATTCTAAAGGATATGCTTCGTTGTTGTGTGATTGACTTCCAGGGTTCTTGGGAGAAGCACTTACCGTTGGTTGAGTTTCCCTACAACAACAGTTATCAGTCTAGTATTCAGATGGCACCTTATGAGGCTTTGTATGGTAGACGGTGTAGGACTCCGATTTGTTGGGCTGAGACAGGTCAGAGGTTGTTACCTATGCCAGACTTGCTTAAGGGAACCACAGAAAAAGTGAAGTTGATAAGTGACCGCTTGAAAGCAGCTTCCGATCGTCAGAAGTCTTATGCAGATTTGAAGAGGAAAGAGGTTGAGTACTCAGTGGGTGAGAAAGTATTTCTGAAAGTATCTCCGTGGAAGAAGGTAATGAGATTTGGCCGTAAGGGCAAGTTGAGTCCGAGGTTCATTGGCCCGTATGAGATAGTTGAGCGGATTGGGCCTGTAGCTTATCATTTGAGGTTACCTTCTGAGTTAGAGAAGATCCATGATGTCTTTCATGTGTCTATGCTTAGGAGATATAGATCGGATCCTTCGCATGTGATGCCCGTTGAGAAGATAGAGTTAAATCCAGATTTGTCCTATAATGAAGAGCCCGTTGAGATACTTGCTTCTGATAGCAAGATGTTGCGTGGCAAGACCATAGAGTTGGTCAAGGTGTTGTGGAGACATGGAGGTGCGGAAGAGGCCACGTGGGAGAGAAAAGCAGATATGGTTGAGTAGTTTCCGTATTTGTTTCCACCAGGTAATTTCGGGGACGAAATTCCTTAAGTGGGGGAGAGTTGTAACACCCGGGTTTAGGGGTTAGGTGAAAATAATATTTTGATATTATTTGGGTTCGGTTTTATGATTTAAATAACGGTTCAGGTTTGGTTTTCAAATTAATTTAATTTGATGATAGACTATGCTTTGAAAATTAAACCCCAAATAGCCATGGATTTTATGTCCTTGTGAATATTTCATTTCATTAAGGGCAAAAGGGTCATTGGGCTTTTAACTAAAACAAAACAAATAAAAAAAACTCAAAATTTCACTCATCTTCTCCCTCTCTTCACAAATATCACGACATACCCTCATCACCATTGAAGCTATTGTTCCATCATCTCTCTTCTTCGTTTCAACTCCGTTTTGAAAGGTAATAGCATTTTTGACTTCTCCTCATCTTCCCCTTCATGAAAGTACTATTCTTTTTCATTTTCATAAAGGTTTTGGAAAATGGAAGTTTTGGGAATCTTGATTAAAAATGGTGCCTTTGTGTAGCTAAACTTAATATTTTGATTTGTTATGGTTAGTTATGGAATATAGGAGCCAAATGATACTACATATGTGAATTTCAAATGATTTGGAACAATTTTCGGACTTGGGTGAAAATGGGGTTTTTGGGAGGTTTTGGGTGAGTTTTGGGGGCTGTTTTAGGTGGGTTTTGATAGGCTTTTGATAGTACTATAGGTAGGGGTTGAATTGGGATCTTTGGAGGGTGTAATGAAAGTTGAAAACATGGGTTTTGGACAAGGTTTTGGGGCCATCCGAATTGGTGAAAAAATGAGTATTATTCATGCTTGCAACATAGTAGTTTGTGGTTGAATTGCATTCCGGGTTAGTTTCGATGACAAGATTTTGATTGTGGATGTTTTGTTTGTGTTTGGGATTGATTAGAATCAAGTTTGGGCATTGGTGAAGCATCGGAAGTGAATCCGGGAAGTTGAAGGTTGTTGCTTGCTTGGTCCTTGGGCTTGGAAGCTTAGGTGAGTGGTTAATTGTTTTACTTGGTTTTAAAATGGTTGGTTCGAGTATATGGACTAGGTTGAGCTTGGTAGACCCACCTAGAGTTAGGATTAGGGTGGTAGCCTAATCCTAAACTTGATCTAGAGCCTTTGGATGAACTTAAATGTATGAATGTATATGCCTCGTATGTCTTGTGATTTGAATGCTTATGTATATTGTATTATACATGTGAGATGAGGCATGATTTTGTAATGCTTGAAGCATGCATGGTAATGGTTCATGATTGTGTTCATGGTGAGTACGTGCTAAGCACGGAAATGATTGAAATGAGTAATGTGGAATGAGTAAAATATTGGCACTAGTATACTTAAATACAAATGATCGATCATTAGGATGTTAGTGTGTACACATGAGTCAAAAGTCGCGCGTGGCCTTGGTGGCGTTGAGTCACCAAGGAGGAGTACGGGTACGCCTGAAAATTGTATTTAAATATAGTCGGTGATGAGTGGAAACCCATCGACGGGGCGTGAGGATGAGTGGAATCCCCTCCGCGAGACCGGTGATGAGTGTAATCCCACCGTCAGGTAATGGTTGTGTTGTTGGATGTGAGTTCCAACGGTTATCCGCGTATTTGAGTCATAGCTAGGTGCCAATGTTGATTGATAATTGTATCAATGCGTTATGATAAATGATCCTTATTTGGATGCTTGATGTGGCTACTTATGTTGAGGAAGTTAGAGCTTGTTGATCATGACATTTACTTGTATATATTGCTCATGCATCTTATCTTGTGGCTCTTGTGGATCCTTGGTATGTTTGTAAAATGCCTTGGCTAGATCGTGCTCGGACCCTGCAATGTTGAGGTTTGTTTTTAGAGCTTACCCTCACTAAGCATCATTGCTTACGCTCTCTTTGTTCAACATTGCAGATCCTTAGTTCGTGGGTTGCTTGCGCAAGTGGAAGGCTCCAAGTGTGGTTGTTAGCCTTGAGTGCTTCAAGTATGGATTTTTAATGTTTGGATATGTAATAGTGTGAGCAATGGGACATGTAATGTTTTGTTGGATAGTTGTAGGTTGTTAGGAGCATGTTTAGACTCCTTGATGCCTTGCTTTTGTATGGTTGGTATTGCCATGATGAATGTTAACTCATGCCTAAATTGCTCTTTTGAATGTTGGCCATATGTCCTAGAGATTACCTTTATGCTTGAATGATGTTGTGTGAATGCATGCCTATGAAGTCTTGCCTTAATGTTGAGACTTGCCTTAATCTTGTTGAAGCATGCTTTAATTGTAGGTTGCCTTGAGTTCTATTTATATGGTGCTGTGTGGTGTTTTGGTGGTGTTTTGGGGCACCCTTGTGCCTTAAAACAGCCAGAACGAGTCTGCAGACAGGGGGCGTTTCGGAACGGGCCATCCTGTTTCGGAACGGTCCCTTTGCATTTGGCCTGCCGTTTCGAAACGGATGGGGGTCGTTTCGGAACATTTTTGCTACTGGAATTTTGAGAAATTGGCGAGATGAAGGCGTTCCGAAACGGGCCTTTGAAGTTTCGAAACGGTCAAATCTCGTTGACCATGAGATATTGACCGTCAAGGTCGTTTCGATACGGGTCTCCCCTGTTTCAGAACGGTCACCTTATGGTTGACCCTGGTCTGTTGACCGTCAAGGTCGTTCCGATACGGGTCTCCCCTGTTTCGGAACGGTCACCTTATGGTTGACCCTGGCCTGTTGACTTAGTCAAGGCGTTTCGGAACACCCTAAGGGCGTTTCGAAACGGCCTGCTGTAAAGGGCTAAAATGAGTTGTTTGATGTGTTCGTTGGTCGGTGTATGTTTCAATGTTTGTATTTCCCGCTGCTGTGCTTCACATAGGTTTTAATTATGCCTATAGATAAGATAAAATAAAAAGAAAATTTTAGGGTCGTTAACCGAGGGGAAACCTTCACGGGTTTCGCTTCGGTTTTTCCCGTATGGCCCACTTGGACCGGTCATCCGACCAGACCGGGACGAGGGGGTTACAGGTAGATTGGATCCTCAATCCTGCTAAGACACCTTCATTTTTAGTCAGAGTATTTACGAGTGCAGGGATCTTTGTAGTAGCGATGAGTGAGAAATTCAACATATTCCTCGTAATTGTAATTTGTTCGCAGACGCTCTAGCCAAGCAGGGGCTATCTATATCTCAAGATCACCTCTTTATTCGTCCAAGTTAAGCGGATGAATGCTGTAGGGAGTTGGTTTATTTGGCAGGTTTTTATCTAAACACTGGGTTGTAGGTTGTTTGATTCGCAGTTACACTAACATGTTGCACTCTTTTTCCTCCATCTAAGTCTAGGAAGATTTTTTAACGAGGCTCATGTCAGTGTAGAACTCTGTTCATTTTTACATTTAATCGAATAATTTTATTTTTCAAAAAAGAAGAAGTATATATTTAGTAAACTAACGACTTTCTTAAAAAGACCGCCTTGATTAAAATTGAAATGTTGATGAATAAAGTGATTAAAAAGAAATGTATTAAAATGACTATTTAATCAAATGTTAAAAAGATAATTTTTAACATTATGTAATGTGGAGTAATATTGTATTACATTGAATGAAATTATTTTAGTTTGTAAAAAATGAAAATACATATGTTTAATGTGAAACACATTTTGACCTATCAACTAAATATGATAAAGAAAATATATTAATTTATTTTATTAATTGTTAGTTAAATAACAATTTATTTTTTGATTTAAGAAGAGGAAACGCTACAATTTCATGTCTCGTTAAAAAACCTCCCTAATTTAAGTAGAGGAAAAAGAGTGCATTCGAATGTAGCTACAAGAAAGAACAAAAAAAAGGCAAGCCAAGAGATGACACAACAAAAAAGAGCAACCCTTACAACAAATCCCAACACCCGGGACACTACCCAGCATCAAAACCATGCTACCGGTCTTGAGCAAGCCAAAGCTGAATATCGGGAGGTTCAAATTGGAACAAAGTTGCAGCCCTCTCATCCCCCATCGACCTAGCCGCAAGCCTATCGGCAACCACATTCGCCGACCTAGTTATTTTTCGAAGCACCACCTTCCAATCACCCCGTAAACTTGCTTTAATATTAGTTAGAGGCACATTTTCCCTACCTGGATTATCTAAACCCTACATCGTACGAATTGCCGCGGCGCAATCCGGTTCAACGATCACCTTGTCAAAACCAAGAGCCCGGGCATGACAAACCCCATCATTTATCGCCCATAATTCTGTAGTTACAGTAGAACAACGCCCTAAAAGTGAGAAAACCCAAACAACCACTCGCCCTGATCGCCACGGATAACACCTCCCACCGGTGCTACATCATCTTTGATAGACCTTGCCGCATTGACATTAAGCTTGACCCATCCTGAAGCTGGTGACATCCAATGGCTCTCCTCAACCTCGATCCGATACGGATCCAAGACATGCACATTACGGTCCTCTCGGCTTTCCAGCACCAGCTGAGCAAACCGACGTGATACATCCACAAGGTCTTCCTTCTCAGTCCAATATGCATCAAACAACCTGCAATTTTTTCTAGACCATAATTTCTAACACACAACCGTAAATAACACCTTCCAATTTGCATCATTATCCAGGCCATTACCCGCGATATTGGAGTAAAGCCAAACCTCACAAGTTTGCGACCAAAACGCCTCCCACAAAGTCAGCTTAACCAAGTGAGCCCAAACACGTCGAACATGGATGCAATCCTGTAAGACATGGAGGACACTTTCAACATCCCTTTTACACAGCTCGCAACGATCATTGGAGATCATATGCCGCCTCACACGTTCCTCATTGATAAGAAGTTTTCCTTTGTGAGCAAGCCAAAGAAAAGCATGAATCCTTTGGGGGACCGACAACCTCCAAATACATTTCCATACCACATTTGGGGGTTCATGGGTCGGACTAAAAAGCTTATAAGCCGATCTAATGAAAAAAAATTAGCCTCCCCTTCCACCCAAGGCTGTCCGGACCTAGTGCATTTGATGGGGGGACGATAGTTAAAATTCGGTGCACGCAATCCTCTGGGAGTAACAACTGCAGTAAATCCACGTCCCAACTACCATCACTGTTGACAACTGACGCAACCGTGCATGGGGGTGGTTGTGAAGATCCAGTGAAGAAGTTCGCTAGAGGTCCAAGATCCGATATCCACACATCATACCAAAATCGATAGACCTGCCATCACAGACAACCCAGATAACCTCTTGACGTACCTTTTCCCAAATCTGACTAATACCCGCCTACAGTCGTGAGCAATTGCGCCGATGTAATGCGTCAGGTAAGGTGTCTCGCCGTTTGTACTTAGCGCATAAAATACGCACCCAAAGCTTATTGGTATCATGAATCAACTGGTACCCCAACTTCATAAGGAAAGCAAAATTCACCTTCTCGAGGTCACGAACCCCAAGCCAACACAATTTATTAGTAAATAAGGTATATTCTTTTGCAGTTTACATTGTTAATTGTTAGTTAAGTAAAACATTATTATTAAATAGTTTTAATAAAAAGAAATGTGCAAGTTTGATGTAAAAACAATTTCGACTCAACCAAGACATGATGTTTTTACGTTATCATAGTTTTCGACACAATTCATTAAAAATATGTTTTTACGTAAATAATCAAAATAAAATGTCTATTTTATATTAAAAAAAATTCTGGAATGATGTTATTGGGGTAAAAAAGGAGTGGTTGGTAATTTAATTATGATAAGGAATTAAACCCATTTGACTATGACTTCAATCAATAGATCCTTTACATATATATATTTTTTCTCTTAGTGCTTGCTTTGTCCTCTCAATCACACAACCACCCATTCCCAATTCCCAAATCCCAAATCCAGCGTTGAATGAAAAGCAAAGCTGTGGAATTTGGCCTTTTTCAATAGAAATCTGAAACTGATTTTGTGGTGGAAGACATTTCAAAGGTACTAAATGGCTAATTGACCTGACCCTAATATTAGCGGGGACCACACTGAAAGCTAATTCAGAGATCAAACTCTAATTTCCAACATCGGCAGGCTTAAGCAACTCACTCTTCCACGCAATCTTATTCTTAGCCCCTACATATCTTTACTATACTAATTTTAATAATTATTATTTTTATATAGATTATGTTCTTTTTATGGTATATGTATAGGATTTGTGTCATTTCCTTTTAATAATATGCTTTTTAAAGTTCAAATTTAAATTTTTTTATTAGAGGCATAATATATCTTGTTATTACAATAAATACTTGATAAATTTTAAATTTACAGCACACAAATACAACCGGTATTGTAAATTTCTAATGAAACATTAAAGTTAAAAATTATGATAAATTACATTATGGTTATTAAATTTTCAAGACAATAGCATGATGCCATTTTCTTTGATAAAGTAATGACTAGAATAAGATATCAACGCATGTAACCATCTTACTAGTAAGAAAAAAAAAATGAGAAAATATAAATTGCAGCCGATGGGAATGAAACATGAATTACTTAAGACAAGATCCAACACTTAACAATTAGATCAAGCTAAAAACTTATTATATTGTAGACAAAAATAATACGTAGATTAAAATTAATTTCATTTATTTTATTTAAACATATTAATCATAACATAAATTATAAAATATTATAAGAATGTATTAATTTTAGTTTATATTATGAAAATTTACATATATTTAATTAATATTATAATTTATATATTATTATTGTTTTACTCTTATTCATTAATCTTAATTTTTTTATCATAAATTATAAATATTTTATAAAATTAAATTATTTTATTGATGTTAGAAATATATTTTTATAATATTATATGATATATTGTCATAAAATAAATATAATTTTACCCCAACGGTTAGACATTGGTTTTTATCCCAAGAAAGTTAGGTTTGTTTACTTAGTTATAATTCATTTTTTTAATAATGGTTTAATAATACATGGCTTAATAGCCAAATAGGTGTCCAAACTATACTTTGTAGCTCACTTTTGGTGCTTAAACTATTTTTAGCTTTAAATAGATGCTTAAATTTTCATTTCGGTCATTTTAGGTGCCTATCCGTTAACTGCAGTTACTTTTTTTTACAAAAATAATTTTTATTTTTTAAATTTAATTTATTCTTTTAACTTATTTTTAAAAAACCCTAAAATTTCGAAAACTCACAAAATGACCCATATATTCAAAATCCCTAACTTTTCCAGCCGATTCTGTCGCCAATGGTCACGCCGCCGGCCACCATATCCCTCATCGAACCACCACGGCCATTCCCCCAACCACCCGTCGCCGGTAATCGATGGTAGGTGTGCCGATCGGCTTCCTAACGTCGAAGGAAGCTAAACTCGCGAAAAGGAAGCCGATCGACACACCTACCGTTGGTTACCGGCGATGGGTGGTTGAGAGAAATGGTCGTGGTGGTCCGGCGGCGATTGTGGTGGTCTCCAACATGCAATCAACGGCAAAAACGACGGCAATTTGGGGATTTTGGGTTTTGAGTTAGGGATTTGGGGCTATTTTGTAAAAATTAAAAACTGATAAATTTTTAATTTTTTTTTAAAATTTTGAATTTTATTAAAAAAATTAATTAAAATTAATTAAAAAATAAAAACATGTCATGTGTTACATTTTAACTAACTAACAGGTTTTTTTAACAGTCGGGTACTTAAAATGACCGAAATAAAAATTTAGACACCTATTTAGAGCTAAAAATAGTTTAAGCACCAAAAGTGAGCCACAAGTATAATTTAAACACTTATTTAACTATTAAGCCATAATACATTGATTGAACTTTAATAAAAAAAATCAATTTTGATTACTAAAGTATAAAGCCCATAAAAATAAATGATCACTAGTACTCCAGAACTTATGGTAGAAATAAAATCCAATTGCGACCTGGTGTTGCAATATATCCTCGTCAAAATTTGTTGGACACCTTTATTTCCGGTCCCATATGCAAATAGTTGAGAAAGTAATTCATTTATTTTATTCAGCTTGATTTTGTTGACTTTCTTTTTCATATTTTTGTTCTATTTCGAGCGTTGGGCTGGGCACGTTTTATTGACCCTAACGGACGCTTTTGTTTAAATCAACGCTTCACTCCCGTATTTCATCAGTCATCACATACATACGTAACGTGACTGTGTGGTGTGTAGTTTTAATTTCTTACTAAATACTTTTATACAAAATGCAGAAAAAAAGTCGACGTATACCGTCTTTCTCCCGAATCTTTGGGAGTTCTACGGTTCTATATTTTAATTAACATTTTTTTTAAAAAAAAAAGAGAGAGTACATACCATATATAATAGCTTCATGGGGAATTGTTAAATTTATGTCACCTGATAATTTTTTAAATAATAACCATTGCGTTTGCAAAAAAGAATATTATATAAGAATATAGACCTGATATAATAAGATTAGGGATACCTTTTAATCTTGTGAATTATATAATAGGAACAAACTGGCAGAGCAAATGATATTTGGTACAAAATATCGCATGAAGATGATATTAATTAGGTAATGATATTTTTATTATTTATTTGAAAGTGGATACAAATACAAATAAAATTATAATTTAGACATTTAAAAATTTTAAGTACAAAAATAATCGGAGGATGGAAAACGGTCGGGCGGGTGCGAATACCCCTCCTCATACTCATACTTACCTAAAATTTTATATTTATCACCTCACTACTCACGATAAGGATAAGGTCTCAAATCCATCACATATTCCTACCCACGACGAGTATGACTGTATACATCCATACCCGCCTACTATCCACCAAAATCATAACCATCCTCTCCCCATCTAAGGCGGATGCGGTATAAAATTTACAAAATTATACCTGTTTACCATCCTAATAAACATTATAAGGTATAGTTGAATGAATATTGGATCTATAAGTAATCAGAAATAACCATGGTAGCATAGTCAAATTGAAAACCGAGCTCAACATTAAACCTAACATAAAGCAAAATAATTTGAATAAAAACACTCATAAAGCGGTAGGCTGATATTTTAATTTAAAGGCCCTCTTAAAGTTAAGATGGAGAAAAAAATCGTTCATAAATATGTGTATGATTAGCTAGATATTTGTTGATTTAGCATATATATATATTTTCGTGGAACATAGAAGTGTATTTGAAGCATAGATGGATGCATTTCAAGTCAAACCGTCCTATTACCATCTATTTAAAATTTGTGATTTCTGTTTAGCTTTGATTTTAGAGCTATCAACGTTATATTCAGAGGCTCGCCTAATCAAATCTCAATAACCTTTTTGTTCAGAATACAACTTGACATACATGAATTCACTTCACAACTCACAAGCTAGGCCTGAGAATTTGTAACACCGTAACCTTGTTTCTGCAGCTGCAATAGCTGACATAGAACACATAGTATTAGTTCAGCATTTAGTTAATATGTGGTGGTGGGAAATGGTCCTTGTCCATACTAATTAATTCCTGAAAAAGAAATTACTATTAATACCTATGATTTTTCACTATTCTAGAAGAGGAGCAAACAACCCCTTGTTTTTTTTAATTTATTTGGTTGCATCTCAAATGGTTAGGTTTGGAAGATAAAGAAATACTACAAGGGAAGATGGAAGATGGAAGATGGAAGATATGGTGTGGGGCACTTTATTCTCACAAAACACCTCCACTATGGGCTAATGCTATTGCTCTGTATTCAATTGTAACACCGTCACCAGTCCACACATGTTCTAACTTTTTTTCAAACATCCATTTGAAATAAAGAAAAGGCAAACAACTCCCTCCCCCATGTCCCGGAAAAGAAAAGAAAAACCAAAAATACCAACAAACACAAAATTTGAGGGAATCTTTGCTAAACTAGTTGTCACTATCTTAGTCTTGGAGGTTGCAGCTTCCTGATTTATTGGCATAAACTTCCCCTACACTACACTATGAATATTTTTGGTCGACACAAGGAATATTTTTTCAACATATGCAGAAAAATGACTTTTAAGACAACCTTAGTTCCAAGCAAATCACTGTAACCATTTCATCTTTGGCTGCTGCTGCTGATTCCTAGTTGAAAAGGATGTTTTTGATAACCTGATCATACATAAAACATAAATGCTGAATGAGAATCAATTTTATGGATTCCTCAGAATCTAAAACAACTCGCTCACCTCTGACATTAAACCATGGACTTGCTCCACTCTTATCTTTGAACTATCTCTAGTAATCTTAGCAAGCTGCGATTCTTCCTGGTATTCACATTGCATTTATAGTAATTTCTCCTCCAAACAGCTTGAGAGAAGTATACAAGTCCCTAGGGGGCCAATACGAGAATGAATCAATTTCTCTGCTTGCTCCAGCTTTTCAGCTGCGTGATGGAACATGATCAAAATAAACAACTTGGCCACAATGCTATGGCCTATACATACAGCAATTGTTTCCTACCAAATGAAGCAAGAAAAATAGCAGTTACCCAAATCTGAAATTTGTCCAGCAACATAATCTCCATTGCCGAGAAGAGGTGAAGAAGAAAGGGTGATTACCCAGTACTTATTCCATAAAAGATCCAAGAGGTGAGAATCAAGAGAGGACTTGAAATAAGTGGTATTCAAAGCATAATACTGCAGAAGAAAAGAAAAGAAAAACGAAGTGAGACGACAAGCATCCTGGAGGCTGGAACTGATTTACATAATAAGCTACACCAAAGTCTTCGATCTTATTGAGAGGAATGGTCTGATACTCAGAGGTATGGCCTTCAGAAAGCAACTGCAAAAGTAGTAGCACTAGGATACCATGATATTGACAAGGAAACCTCCTCCATCCTCAAATCACAAAATTCATTGCACAAAGAACAGGCGTGGTTACTTTTTAAGCATAGAGCCGGCGAGGCGAGAGATGTAGCAGGAAACCATATGCCATCAACTTCTTTAAAAATAAGAAATTAAGAATCTATGATGTTTCTTCTTGCCTTGGACAACTAAAACTGGTGGTGGAGATGTAATAGTGCTTGTACAAGGCGATGCCTATGGAGGAGGAGTTTGCATGTGACTTGTGCATGTCCACACCAGTACCACAGGTGAGATCCTGCATCACCTAACCTTCAACACGCTGCAGCAATTTGAAATGGAAAGATTCTTACAAGTTACACCTGCATAATATTTAGGCATATGGTGTAACATAATATCGGCATTTTCACAGACATGTAATGCATTAAGATTATCTGCCGGTTTAGAAGCCATAACTCTAGAAGTAAGCTCTCTAATTTATTGGATAGCCAACAGAAATAAAGGAAATGAACAAATATGAGTACACCAGGTGAAACCATTACAAACTTGGAAAAATCAACCAAATTTAAACAAGGAAGGAGGAAATTGGGGGCTTACAAACTATTTTGGCCTTCATTTGTACCCATTGCTAAGGACGGTAATAGGTCTGGTTAGGTTTTTCGCATTCGAATCTGACTTGACAGGAACGAAACTAGAATTTTTGGACTGCGGTGTAAAAAATTTGGATGTTAAATCTTATATTACTGATTGTAATGCTAAGTTAATCCAACATGCTTGCTCTCCTTTCATCAAAAAAGAAAAGTTTCCTTTAATGAATTTCAATTACAAAATTCTAAACAGGTGTCAATTTTTTTTAGAATAATGTTATAAAATACTTTAATATACAAGTTTGTGTAATCTTTAATTTATACAAACCTTTCAATTTTAGAGTTTATGTTTTAGAGATTTAGCTTGTAGGGTATAGAATTTAAGGTTTATGGTTAGAATTTAGAGTTCAAGGTTTAAGGTTTATGTCTTAGGGGGCTAGAGCCTGAGATTTAAGTTTTAAATTTTATAAAAGAGTTGTGTAATTTTTTTACACATCTTATGTATCAAAATATAACTCATATATATATATACAGACGGTAGGAACTTTTTTTTCAACAAGCACCTTAATTTTAGAGTTTAGGGGTTGTAGTGAAGGAGTTTAGAATTTAGGGTTCATGGTTAGATTTAAGATTTAGGGTAATATGGTTAAAGATTTGGGGTTTTAACTTATAAACCCTACACCTAAACTTTTTTATAAACACCCCCTAAATTCAAAACTACTACACTTAAACTTATATACCTTAAACCCCAAATAGAGTCCCTAAAACTAAGTCGCTTGTGCAAACAAAATTTTCACAAGCGCTTGCGCATGGTGTAATTACCCCATATATATGGATTAATATCCTATACACAGGCAATGGAAACTGAAAGTTTCCACAAGCGCCTTAGTTTTAGGGTATAAGGAGTTAGTTTAGGGTGTAAGGTTTAGGTGTAGGGGTTTAGAATTTAGGGATAGTTGTTTTAATTTAAGGTTTAGGGTTATAATTTAGGGTTTATAAGGTTAGGGTTTAGTTTTTAGGGTAATATGGTGAGAATTTAGGTTTTAACCTATAAACCCTAAACCTTAAATTGAAACAATTATCCCTAAATTCTAACCTCATACCCCTAAACCACTATACCCTAAACTAACTCCTTATACCCTAAAACTAAGGCGCTTGTGGAAACTTTCAGTTTCCACCGCCTGTGTATAGAATATTTATCCCATATATATATGATAATTATTTGATACACAGGCGGTAGAAACTTTTAGTTTTTACAAGTGCCTTAGTTTTAGAGTTTAGGGATTTAGGTTTAATAGTTTAGAATCTAGTGATTGCAAATAAAATTTAGGTTTAATAGTTTATGGACTCAATTTAAAGTTTATAACTTAAAACCTAAATCTTCAACATATTACCCTAAAACTTAAATCCTAACCTCTAAATCCTAAATTTTAATCATTACCCCTTAATTCTAAACTCCTACATTTAAACCCTAAAACTATGGCATTTATAAAAAAAATTAATGTCCACCGCGGTATATATATATATATAACAGGAGAGTCAAATGACACTCTAATACCCCACTTGACTCCACCAATGTTACCTAACATTTGATAATACTCAATCCGATCTAAAATTTAGAATAAAACCCCACCTCCAACACAACCCAGAGTAAATATAAAACTATTTTTTATTCAATAAAATAAGAAGCTAATTACAAAACATATAGAAAGAGGGTATTATAATAAATATTTCATTTTTATTAAAAAATATAATTAAGACATTATAACAATTATCTCTAAATATTTTGAATAAAAATATATTATTATCTTAGGTCTTAAATTCAAACAGACTTCATCCTAAAAGACTCGACCTACCCAAACTAGTTTTCAACAGATAAATTTGACCCTATAAGATCATATTGGATCGAAACCCATCGAATCCCTAGTAAATGACCACCCCTACCCATTGCATTTGAAATTGAACATATTAAGCAAGTCTAATGGGCCAGGGACCATACAAATTCCAAATAAAATTATGCCGAGAATCCAGTTGGAAGATCTACATACTTCTTCCAACTTCTTATCCATCCATATAAAGAATCAAATTAATTGTACAGACATGGAATAGATATTACATGAGCCGCATAAAAGAAAATGTCCATTGTTCACATGGATCTTCTTCAATACTACAAAAACTCCCCTCCAACAGACATGAAGCCTACTGGTTAAAAGCTGCCCCCAAGTGTCAAGTGTATGGCCAGAATTTGGAAAGTATAGCTACTCCTCAACTATTCGGGTTACAATGCCCACAGCAACTGTTCTTCCTAATGTCCTAAGAAACACCCTTCCAAGGGCTTTGCATTTCGAAAACTCTTCCACACAAACCGCTTCATGCAAAATCACCTGAAATAAGAAAACACTCTTGAGGTCAAACCAAATTTGATTTCTTTTATCAACCCAATAACAACAATATCACCCAGCTGGCTTGCCTCAACAACAGCACTCTGTTTAGCAACAATGCATCGGGGTGCTTTCTTTGCAATTTTCCCAGTCTTTGAATCAAGTAAACATGATATCCTTGCAACTCTCGCAGCCTCCTTTGCATGGTGTATATGAAACTCCATCTGATATTCCCATTCAGATTATTACATTGTTTATTTGTTTCTATAAACCCAAACATTACCAACGAAATTTTTTACAGAGGAACTTGCCTGAGAACCGATCAAAATTGGAGTCGCACCATCCAAAACAAGCACCTTCAACTCCAAATGTTTAGCAAATGCAACTGGAAAATCAGGATGGCATAAAACACCACCAGCCATCACATGATTTGCATCTATTCCATTCAGGCTGACAGCAACATTATCCCCAGCTCTTCCAATCATACAAGGCTGGGAATCACGCTCCAAGGAACGCACAGTTGCTATACTTGCAGATGGCATAACTAAAACCTACAACCACACGCATTAAGTTTATGGTTAAGGATGATATGCAAGTTATTCTATTAAAACCCGAAATCTACATCATCAGTAACCAAAATGGGAAGTTAACAGGTAACAATAACATCAATCAAATAAAGACGCCAAGAGCAGGACGGGAAACAAGCCCAAACTACTTTTAGCAGCTCATTTAATCTCCAGAAAATAACAATCTCCATCACCAAAAGAATTGCACACCTTTGATCCACTTCTTACAGCTCCAGCCTCCAACTTCCCACAGGCAGACACCTGCCCCTGTGAAGATGATTTTATAACATCACATATAGGCATAAGTAGAGGCTTTGAAAAATCTCTAGTAGGAGGTTGGAAGGAATCAATCGCATCTAATAGATTGGGTCCATGATACCTGCATTAAATTATCAAAGTTAATTCAACAAAATTTGCAGTGTCAAAGGGAAATCGGGAAGAAAAAATGTAACTTATTTCTACAGAGAGTATGGTATCCTGTCTAAGTTATAATAAATTTAACTACATAGTTAGCAGTGTGATGCACAATATCTTAAGTAATGAACACCACAATGCTGTCTTGTAGTTAAACACAAACATGTTAAATTGTTCAAACCTAAATAAGGGTGTTATTCACGGAAACAAATTCAATGAGAATATGAGATTAGTGCAACAGAGACAAAATGATTGAATTGTATTTTTACTTCAACAATAATCTGACAAGCTGCAACTCTTTCCATTGTCGATTACAAATAATTTTAGAGGCCAGTGCAAGACCAACTACTCCAGTGTCAAATGTGTATCCAAGTTTTGATGGTAGTCATCAGATCAGTACACCACAATGCTGGAGTAATTGAAACAGATAAATTCAACTATATGATCAGATGTGATAGTTGCATCTATCAAGACAGAAACATCAGTGGCAGAAGGTGGTGCTTAGCTATAAATTGTCATTCAGAATTCGACAAATGCAGAGTCAAAATTGAGCAGCGAACAAATATAATCTCCTAGGAAAATCCAACCATGATCCTTCTTTCCCACAAGATTTCATAGGATCTGTTACACATCAGTGGCAGAAGGTGGTGCTTAGCTATAAATTGTCATTCAGAATTCGACAAATGCAGAGTCAAAATTGAGCAGCGAACAAATATAATCTCCTAGGAAAATCCAACCATGATACTTCTTTCCCACAAGATTTCATAGGATCTGTTACAACTAACTTTCTCTTTTTGCCGGTCAATAGGGACTGAAAAACATCAGGATTCCAAAAGTGTAATAACTTCAAATACATGCAAAAAACTCACCAGGATAGACGAAAATCTGAAGGTGCAAACACTAAATTCTGATTTTCGGCAGCACTCAGTGGAATCCATGAGATAGAGGAATCCTTAAAGCCACAAGAATGGAGAAATGTTCCAAGCTGTGATATTATCAAATCAAACCGATCCTTAGAATAGTCTACAGCATCCATTTTGTTAACAGCAACTATAAGTTGATCAACACCAAAACTTCGGACGAGTTGTGCATGCTCCCTAGTCTGTCCTTTTGTGCCATCTATACCAGATTCAAATGAACCAATAGAAGCATCAATTACAAGAATTGCAGCATCAGCTTGTGTTGCCCCAGTTATCATGTTTGGAACAAAATCTTTGTGCCCTGGGGAGTCAAGGACAACGACATGATATCTTTTTGAATCAAAATAAGCTACAGCCACAGTCATAGTAATCCCCCTTTCCCTTTCTTCAGCACTCTCATCCAATGCCCAAGCGTAAGCAAAAGATCCTTTTCCCTGATTGAATATAAGCACAAAAAACTCAGATTATGGACGTTTTCACACAATGCAAACATAAAATAGTTCTGAAATACCTGCAATTTGGACTCTTTTTCATATTTGTGCATTTCTTTTTGGGATATTCGTCCCAAAAGGTGAAGCAATCTACCAGAGAGCGTTGATTTTCCAGAATCAACATGCCCAACCTAAGATAAGTGAAGAGTTATATAATCAAATCACGTTAAATTAAAAAAGATACAAGATAATAACACAAAAAATAGAATTCAAACTATAATAGTAACTTACTATGGCGAGATTTAGTTGAGCCAGTGAATGTTCTGCTTTTTCTGGGAGCATCCACTTTTCAGGTTTATACTGTGCGCGTGAATTTGCTCTTCCAGGGTTTTTATCGTTGGAGTGCCCAGATTCAACAGGAAAAGAAATGTTCTTCAGGTTATTGGCAAGATCATGTGCCTTGCCTACATTACTTGAAGAGCTGCTATTAGCCACCATAACCTTTCTTTCTTTTGGCATTGATGACTGTGAGCTTTTCCCATTAGATTGCATACTAACAGCAACACTGCTTTCATCTACATTATCAAGCCAACTTTCTGGCACTGATGCAGAAGAGTTATCTGAAGTTCTGGAACCTGCTGGTGCATTGACTTCTAAATTCTTCAGAAAGGTCATTTCATCCAGTCTATTGTGTTTGTCTTTTGCTGTTGACACATTTGAACTACCGGGCCTTTTAGAACTTACTTTAACTGCCTCATCCTCCCCAACCACATTCGAGGGAACTCTGGAAGATTTTAGGTCAAACATGTTGGCTGCAAGTGAATGAAATCCTGGATAAGATACAACCAAAGCTCAATTCAATACAAATGAAAAGTTTACCACAAGACCCATCAACTCTAGGTCTATTTTAAAGATGGTGAACTGTCATGCATAAACATACTCTTAAAAACACTCAGAAATGAGAATGTATTACACAGAATAAAACCAGCATCTATTTAAAATGCAGAGTTGCTTTTGCATATTTATTTCAAGATGCAGAGAGATGTAAATCCAAAGAGCAAGACAGATATATCATATGATGTGCTCTACCTTACTCCAACAATCCATTCTAAAAACAAAACTGAGTAGAGCTCAAAAGAAATGGTTCAGAGCAATGATTAAACAATCCTCTAGTTCCTTTAATGTCTGAACATGGAACAAATAGGGAATAATTTCATCTAGAGATGAAATTGTTAACTCGTGTAAATTTAGCATATATATGATGGCATGATATACCAACCACTATTTTTCAGAAGTAAAGCAGCAACATGATTCCCGGAGGCAGCACCCAGCAACAGAATCCAGGAATTTAGATAACAAAATGTTTCAATTGTTTTTGAAAAAAAAAACAAATTAAAATAGCATTTGCGATAGATATCTATGTCCTGCTTCAACATATTTCAAAACCCATATGGAGACAAATGGGTAGGAAAAAGTATAAGCTTTATGAAATTCACAAAATAGATTTTGGTCATTCCAAGATGGGTGGAAGTTATTGTTCTAGTTCACCACAAAGCATCATTCACTGATGCAAAAAGAAACTCGGCCATTGCAGATACTCCTGCGTCTTTGCATATGCAGTTAACAGCATGAAAAAGATCTAATCTAAAAAAAAGGTACCATTTAATCTAATGTCAAAAGAAACCTATGAAATAAAGATATTAATTTTATATGGGCCATCCAAACACTCACAAGTTATCTGCTTGAAAACTTTCAAAAGAAAACAGAACCCAGACGTGGAGATAAAGAGGAACAGAAAAGTATAAGAACGACTTTAGCACACCATATAAGGACAAGAGTAGTTCACTCTCCAATAACAGATGATATATATAGCAACACCAGTCCAATAGGTTAAGGGGAATTGTGACATACCTGCTCTCTTCTCATCATAGGTTAAGTTTTTGAGCAAAGGACCACGGAGTACCCCACAAATATCACATGATGACATGGTTTCATCATTATCATACGTACAAATGGAGCAACGCCACACTCTGTGTTTGATTGTTTGTTGTTCGGGAGGTGTTTCCACTGTTTTATGAAATAGATAGCATTCAGTCGGTAGGAAGACAGATACAAGTATAACTGCTGTTAACCATTTTGCTTCCAATCAAATTTAACTAGTTATCTTTGAGAGACTTCAGCGAAATGTAGAGCAAACCAACAAGAAAAACAAGATGACCTGAATGGTATCTCATCACAAAGCTAAGATATGGCAAGAAAAAAAATCTACTTACCATTTTCTTCTACTTCATATCCATAGTCATATTCATCGTAGTCATCGTCATAATCATCATCATAATCAACTCCATAGTTAAATTTTCGAGGCATAGTTCTAGCAGCCAAAAAACAATTAGATGTTTCAATCAAAGATGAAACAAGTTGAGACCAAAATTTGAAGTTTAAGCAAAGAAAATAGTCACATATGCTCAATAGTTGCAGGAATTCACCGGAAACTCAAGTGAACTTTAATTGATAATAAGATTAAGGACTTACGAGCTCCAGTGATGACCTTAACCTAAAAGTGAAAACGTTGATAACCAACAATAGCCATAGTAGAATGAGCTAGAATCCGACGCGAAGTTTATTTCCCCCGCATCAATAATACAGCAACCCAAAATTCCTTCGGTTAGCCGAGCATGTACTCTACTGTACTCATGATTTTTTCCAACTACTTCAGATTTGAAGAGATTCCTTCATTTAAAAGAAAAGTAGATAATTAAAAATAAAATCGAAAATTAGAGATTCAAACTATCTGACTTAGGTGAGGAGGAGATTGAACAGTTTTTTTTTGTTGGTTAGGCTTTCCGAGCAATCGAACAAGGTTGGGAGTGAGTTATGAAAATTCAATATGCAAGCATTGTGTTTTTGAATCACAATCTATTATAATTTCTTGGAATTTGACCCCAATATTCCGCTAGTCTTAAAGAGAAGGAATGAGTAAGCAAACAAAGTACCTGAGTGAGGCCGCCGAGGCAGAGGCAGAGGCAGAGGAAGATGGAATGGAAAATTCTGTTGCTAAATCATTTTTGCAACCCAAGGAAAATGAAAGGGCCTATTTCAACGCTTCTTCAAAATGGGCCGGGGCTACTGTACACCTGCTTCTCTCTTTATTTTTTTATTTTTTTTTGGATCAAAAACTTCTCAGGCTCGATTTACATGTACTTGGGATCAAATCACATGAAGATACCCCTCGGGGCTCAGGCTCAGCTCAGGCTAGATTTATATGTACTAGCTAATACAACAACCATACATTCTGCCACTCTCTTACATTACATAAAATATTCAGAAACCCTTTGAATATAAGAATGTAATCTACATACACGTCGTTCGATTGTAAGTAATGCAAAGTTGCTACATTTTCTTTTTTCCATTCGTGTAATGTAATTGCATTCTTTTTTGCGAGTCAACTTTCTTGCTCCAAAATAGAAACGTGTTTGGATTTAGGAGATGTAATGTTAAGGAATAAGGAATGTGCAAAGGTGGTCACTTTTGTTGGGGATTCCATTGAAAACAACTTATTATTACGCAAATGAAGAGAGGTGGGTCTCACGTGCACTCACATCTCAGATTGCAAACACGTGGCAGTAATGAATGAAGTGTCGCGATCTACTTCACGTGATGCCCCATCTGCTCTTTGCCCCCTTGGGATCAGGCACTCAGGAGGTATACTTGTTAGATTTTAATTGAATTTTTTGTATTCATTTTTAACACCCGCTTGTATTTAATATTTTCTTTGGTTTTATCAACTAAGTTCATGGTATTGTAGCATATAATTTTGTTGGAATTAAGTTTTGCAAAATATCAAATTTTAAGTTTGATTTAGAACAATTTCTTCCGCGTTCCTTACGAACACTGTGGCTATTAACATCTTTTAAGTGTGGATTAACATTTAACACGTCCAAAGTCTTTAATATTTTGAAGAAAAAAAACTAACTTTTAAAAACTTTTTGGAAAATCGAATGAGATGAATGTATTGAGTGTTTTCTCTTAAAAAATATGTTTAATTTTTTTTCTCTTGATAAAACATGAAAGATTTAAATTACACTATTTCTTTAAGATTGACATTTATCGATATCAAACAAGATTCTTACTTTAGTACTATACCAGTCAATTTTTATAATAATACAAATTTATTACATGAACGATTTAAGTTATATTTCGATACATAACTATTCTCATTTAAACTATAAAATCCTAAAAATTTAACATTAAGCTCTAAATTTTAACCATAAACCTTAAATTATAAATTATATAACCTAAACCATAAACTCTAAACTAAATCTATAAATCCTAGAATTGAAAATTTTGTATAATTTTTAATTTACACAACTTGTGTATTAAAATATTTTCCATATATTTTCTCACTTAATTGGTTAATTTATCAAATAATAGCTTGATCAATAATTATTTATGGATCCAATCTATAACTAATACATTGAGGTTTGTTTCTATGGAGAATAAAAAAAAAAGTGGAGATAAAAAATTTGGTAATTTAATAAATTAAATGATGATACTATGAGTAAATTAAATAACAACACGGTTTTCAAAATTAAATCTATTTAACAATATTTTAAATCATATATCATCATTTGATTGATTAAACATGCATAAAATTATAAATATGATGTATGAGATAAGATCATGGTTAATAGAGTGAGTATATGTAACCTAAATTTGTCTGATGGAACTTACCAGATCATTCTCAGAATGATTGAGAGACTCACATTTTAATTGTTCAAGTACCCCATGACTTTATTATTATTAAAGATGTCAAATATTTACATACAAACACGAAACAAAGCAAGACATAAATACAGACACACTAGTCCACTTTATTACAGCAACTAGCAAGCAAATAATTAAGGGGAGCTGCTAAAACCCTAGTGGAACCAATCTTAAATCCCATGAAATCGAAGCAACCTCGGAATTGGGGTACAAGAACTAGAGAAAGTGGTTATGATATTAAATAAAGCATATAGTGTATATGAAGAAAAGAGAGAGGTAACTAATTACTAGAGTGCATATAGGTAATATAGATAGGTTGAAGTCTGTCACATATCCCGTACGTGGAAGACATTGGGATTTTTAACGACTATATCGTACATGTGAACGGAGCAGAACCTGGAGAAGTCCCTAGGAAGCGAAATGAGATCAATGGAAGAGTGCTTGTGGTATTGGTACAAATCGGGATCACCCCCGTAGTACCTCTCCCACCCTAAATCTCTCAAAATGTGCTCAAGAGAAGAGTAGGATGATACAGCCTCACCTGATGCCAAGTGTACCAAAACCCTTCTCCTGGGGCTACTTTCAAGCCGATATAAACACCCAAACTCCAGACATTTTTTTTTGGTATCTTGCTGGTGATGGAGGGGGGAGGCGAGGGGTCTATATATACATGCGTGATGCGTGTGTTGAGGGGGACACGTAAAAACAAGCCCAAAAATACTGTCTTCCAAATTCAATAGAGGAGTATTGAAAAAGGAAGAGAATCTAGATACTGTGGGATACCATGGGTTTAGATAAAAGGGTACATGGATGCCCTCAGGACACACATACCACCCCTGGGGGTGTGGTTTTCTTTTCATATGTATGTTATGTTAGCTTTTATAATTGGGAATCATGTGGCACTGTACACAAATCATTTTGAAAAGTCAATCAATGGAAGTGTATGTTCGCATCATTACAGGTTGTACTATATATATTAGCATCACGAGATGTCCACGTGAAAAGAGCCGCACGCAGCAAAATATAAAACTCTTGACTAAGCATACATTATCGTAACAGTTAACCAAACATATCTAAATATGAGCACAAATTGCTTAGTTTGGTCTTTATGTTTTGTAGCTAATCTTGATATAAATTAAAAGGTAGTTAATCCAAAACTAATCTTGATAGAGGTAAAAGTGAAATCGAGAGTAGCAAAGTGAAATAATAAAGGACCACAGCACTAGGTTTCAGTCCCGAATTATCCTCTATGTTTTTCGTAGGTAAAGAATGCAACATAACCCACACGGCGGCACATGGGTTATAGTTCCATGGTCCTCCACCAAGAGGACCTTCATACTCGTCTAGTCAAATCTATCATTGGCATGAACTTTGTCAATCGATATCCATGCCTTTGCTACAATATCAACTCTACTTTTCAAAATTCTTGTATTCGGAAATTCTTTGAGATCAAATCCATTTGTTTTTTTTTTACTTGTGCAGACTAGACTATAATATTTCAAAGCAATTAGTTGAAGGCGAACTAATATTAATGCTGCCTGCCTTGAATAGAATAACATATGCAGTATGTTTTACTTGATTTCCTGAACATTCCTGGGGTGTTTGAGCCAACGGTGGTCCTCCCATCTCCCAAGGAGAAGAGAGAATGGCTGGTGCCAGAGTGTAAAGCAGGGATTCGTGCATGCCTTTATGAACAGACAAGTGTCTGCCTTGCCTTTTCTTCATTAATTCTGCTCCTCTTTAAACATACCTTTGTCGAATTTTTTTTCTTTAATTAAAAATCTTTACTTTTAGTCATATGATAGTTTTAAATTAATGTAAAACTAAAAAAAATTAGTATATAGTATAAGATGATATTATCCATATGTATATTAATATTACATATCTTCTGCTCCGCATTCCACATCGTCTTGGTTTTTGTTTTAGATAAAGATCTCCAGCTTCTAATATTCCATTATCCTACACTTGTATCTTTTATAACAAAGTTTAATGTCCAATCGTCCATATATTTTTAGAGGAGGCAACTGAACTGAGCATGGATAAGAAAAGTGTGTTTTGGTTGTACTGATATTTATGAATTGATGGTTAGGTGGTTATTTAAAAAGAATAAAAAAAAAAAAAGTTTTGGACGAATATAATAATTAAACGAGGAGTGAGAGGCATGAGATCAAAACAGACTCCAAAATAGTAGTAATATGGAGTGGAAACATTCTAAGTGCAACTGCATGTGGAATGGAGGCAGGAAATGTAGGCACAATCTCCGGCAAGCAGGTATATAAATAGAGGCATAATGGGCAGGTGGTAAGGCAGGATTAAACGGGCTTTGCTTTAATCAGCTTTCCACAACGAAATGGGTGTGATTGCGAATGCCAATGGCTACCAGCTCCTTTTGGTCGCTGCATTCTTCCTGGCCTTGTCCACCACCTCTGCAGCTTTAAACATCACCAAATCGCTTGCAGACTACCCTGAGTATAGCAGTTTGAGCAGTCTTCTCAAGGAGACTAAGCTGACCCAAGCTATCAACCATCGTCAAACCATTACCATACTAGCCCTGGACAACGATGCCATTCAATCCATCTCAGACAGGCCCAGGGATGAACTCAGGGAAATCCTCATGAATCACATCATTCTTGACTACTTCGATAGGGAAAAGATCCGAAAGCTGGGAAAGAAGAGTGCCATTCTCACCACTTTGTATCAAACCACTGGCTTGGGTACCAACCAAAATGGTTTCGTCAACATTACAAGGATAGCACCCGGTGAGGTTGTGTTTGGTTCTGCCACCAAGGGCGCCCCTCTAGTTGCTAAGCTTCTGGGTTCCGTCATTTCCCAGCCTTTCAACTTATCGGTACTCCACATTAGCACACCCATCGTCGCTCCTTCCTTTGGTGATCCCATCCTTGCTCCTCCACCACCGCCGGGATCCAAGCCACCCGCCCCAGCTCCCAAGAAGTCCAAGTCTAGTAGTGGCAGTGCCCCTAGCCCCGATGCGGAGGAAGAAGCTGATGATGAAGACGCAGACTCCCCTTCTCCATCCGATGCACCGGCTCCATCTCCCAAAGCCGCCAAGGAAAAGTCGTCGCCCCCTAAACCCAAAGCTTCTGACGACGACGACGCTGATTCTGAAGGCCCTTCTCCTTCCGCTTCTTCTAGACTAGTGTGGTACTGGTCAAGGCTTGGCGCTGCAGCGCTCATAGGATTGGTAGCCTTCTAACCAGGGTTGTGCTACTTGATAACGTGGAGAGCCAAACCGATTTTATCTTTAGTTTTATATTATAACGAAAGCCGGGCTTGAGAAAGCCTAATCCCCGTTATGAGAATAAATGAAACACAAAGGTATAATTAGGATTTCCAGAGTACTATTAGTTTCATGTTTTCACAGTGTAATTGGACGTCAATAAAATCCTATTATTTGTGGTACAGAAATGGAGTCTCTATATTTATTTATCAATTTATCATATCCTTCCCAACTTTTACCAAAAGTACTTGCAACTCAATGTCGTGCACAAATATTTTTTAAGAGTTGATTACAAAATAATATTTGTTTATACATTATTCGTACCTCCTCAGATGAACATTATTCGTTTCTTTTTCACTGGACACTTATTGAGTTCAATGTCGTGCACAAATGCTACTACTTCATACTTCGTACAAAAGTTATCGACTTATCTATAGTCTATATATAATATAGTTTATAAAAGCACAAATTGACGAGAATTTTTTATTCGATTAAAATATGCTTTATGATTAATTATGTATATACATAATTATTAAATTAACATAAATAAAAAATATTTTAACATATTGATGAATTTCATATAGAATAAAAATAATTAGATGAAGTTATTCCCGTATTACCGTAGTCAACAATTTTTAGAGTAAGTAGTTAAAACTCTTAGTTAAGACCATCCGCTCACCAAAATTGTGAGTTTGAAACTCATTAAGAATAAGTTCCCCTTTCCTTTTCTCTGGTTAAATATTGTTCAAAAAATTACAATTATATATCAACAACAATTAAGACTCTTAACACTATTAATATGTCTAACCATAAAAATTAGGGAAAATATATGATGAAAACATTTTTTACCACAAGTGACCTAATTTTAGGGGTTAGGGATTTAGTTTATGGTTTATAGTTTAGGGGTTTAGGTTTAAGTGTTTAGTATTTATGGTTTAGGGTTAGAATTTAAGGTTTTGTGTTATGGTTTAGGGTAATATGGTAGGGGTTTAGGTTTTTACTTATAACCCTAAACTCTAAATTCAAACCACAATCCATAAATTATAAACACATAAACCTAAATACCTAAACTATGAATCCTAAACTAAATTTCTAATCCTTAAAATTAAGGAGCTTGTAAAAATATAATATTTTCACTACTAGTGCATGGTATAATTACCCTAAAAATTAAAAAAAATTTATTCAATATTAGAATATTAAAAAGTCACTAGAAAGCAAGCTTTTTAATATTATTTGTAAGTGTTGTTTTGATCGCACGAAAAAATTAGTTTTCAATATGGTAGTCTTTTATTATCTAATGTTTAGTACTTTTATTCTTATTATTTGATATTTAATTTTACAAAACTTTGAATATATCTTAGCATTGTTTCACGTATGTTTTCAAGTTTTTGCATGTTTTTTCTATTCAAAACAATGTTTTCTTCAAGTAGGAGTAAGTGCAAATAGAAATTGATTTGTAAATGGAGTGCAAAGATCGAAAAGCAACAGACCGACTGAAATTTATTGATCAAATTGAATTGTGAAATACAAGTTGCAAAACATGATAAATTTAATTCTTATTAAAAATATTTTTAATTTGATTACTTTATAGGTTAAACTACTCAAATGACCATTCAACTGTGAGATTGGTTTCGATTTGACCATTATACTTTCAATTGTGACAATATGACCACTCAACTATGGGGTTGGTCTCAATGTGACCACCTACCGTTAAAATCTACTGAAATGAGTGATGTGGCAGTTAGTAAAAATCTATATAATTACACGTGTATTCTCCGTTACTTATACATTATATCAATTTATCATAATTTTAATTTAATAAAATAAATTAAACATTTAATTAGGTGGTGACACGTGTTATCCCGAGAAAAAAATAAAATACATTATTATCTTAGCTCTACCAAAGTTTAAACTTGGACAAGGGTGGAGTAAGTGCCATGAATTTACCAATACACCAAATTTACTTTTGTGATGTGGGCTTCAAAATACAATATATGTCTTAATATGTTTATTTTAATTTAAATGCATTAAACTTCGTAAGCACATGAAAATCGCTTCTTGAATCATAAACAGCTCACAAATTCCCGGGTTTTTTTTTTTTTTTGGGGGGGGGGGGGTGTGCTGCAAATATAAGACATTCCCATTGTCAGTTTAAAAGTTTATGCTCTCTATTGGTATGACAGCTTATGAATGTATTTTCTTTTATCATAAACAGTTCATGAATGTTACTGTCAACATCTGACTTATGCACTTTTACTGGTCTTAATTACAGAATTAAAAAGGGTAAACTACATAAATGACCACCATACTATTAAAAAAGTCGCGATTTGACCACTTTACTTTTTTTTCGAAACAATTAAACCACCAAACTATTTAAATGGTATCAATGTGACCACCAGCCGTTAAAAATAATAGAAAAGTTTACGGGACTGTTAAATAAAATTGGTATAATTACACATTTGGTCTTTATTATTTACACATTCTTTTAATTTAGTCTTAATTTATATTAATAAAATAAATTTATTATTTAATTAGATAGTGACACGTGTCAACACCTTATTGGAGGACTTTAATTATTTATATTTGATTTAATAAATTTATTTCCCTCCTCCAATCAGGTGGTGACACGTGTCACCACCTGGTTAAAGGAGAAAAAATGACTTCAAGCATATGCTTAATAGGGGAATCAAACCCAGGCAACCAAGTTTAACTAGCAGTGACATAACCACTGCACCAAACCAAATTTTATGCTTTAATCTACTCAATTAGATATATATGTCTTATGTTTCTACATTTAATCTTTTAATTCAACATATATAATCATCGAACTAATTTCACATATATAATACTACATGTTAAACCCTAAACCCTAAACCCCAAAACTAAATGCTAAACAATACACCCTAAACTCCAAAACTAAATGCTAAACCATAAACCCAAAAAACTAAATACTAAACTATAAACTTCAAACCCCAAACCCTAAACTATAAACTCTAATTTCACAATTATCGAATTTATTTCACATAATAACCCTAAACCTTAAATACTAAATGTTAAACCCTAAACCCCAAACCCCAAATACTAAAATCATAAACACTTATAGTTAGTATTTAGGGTTTGGAGTTTAAGTTTAGTATTTAGGGTTATTTATATGAAATTAATTTGAATTCGGTCTGGTTTGATGGTCCAGCTCAACGAAAGCTGCTTCAAGGATTGATGAAGGCTAAGAGGGAAAAGAAATGCAACCTTAATGCTGTTGCTATTGCTAATACGCTGTCTAAGGAAGTAATCTCCCAATACTTTTACATGCCTATCAGGCAAGCGGCTAAAGAGCTTAACGTAGGCTTGACATTGTTCAAGAGAAGGTGTCGGCAACTCCAAATCCCTCGGTGGCCGCACCGGAAGCTTATGAGCCTCAATTCCCTTATTAACAACATTCAGGTGTTGCAGACCGAGGAAAGGGGGGAGGGAAGCGAAAGGAAACTGAAGGTAGCCGTGGATGTTTTAGGACGGGAGAGGAAGATGTTGGAAATGATGTCGGACATGGAACTGGCTGACAAAACCAATAGGCTTAGACAAGCGTGTTTCAAGGTCAATCACAAGAAGAGGAAGCTGTTGATGTCCACAATGTTGGCGACTGCCGCCATCGATGTCTTCTGCTACTACTGCTACTGCTACACTACCTTATGACACGGAAGAAGAAGAAGAAGAAATGAAAGCTCTTTCATCTGACTCTTGTTCATCGACTAGCACCATGATCTAATTCTAAATTTTCCGGTTTTCATTACAAAGATACTATGGATGTTGGTCCTTTTGTCTTTTAGGTTGTCCTGTTCGTTTGATATATGGTTCACTTAGTTTTATACTGTTAGTGTAAATAGATCCTCATATATATGTATGGACTTGCTTTGATATTTTATATAAAGCAGAGAAAAAATTAGAAGCTTTTTAATGTTGCTGTCAAAAAAAAAATAATTTGATAATTATATATGTGAAATTAATGTTTAGGGTTTGGGGTTTAGGGATATATATGTAAAATTAATTCGATGATTATATATGTTGAATTAAAAGAATAAATGTAGAAACATAAGGCATATATATCTAATTGAGTAAAATTAAACATGAGAATGTATTTGGTGCAGTGGTTATGCAGCTGCTAGTCATACTTGGTTGCCTGGGTTCGATTCCCCTGTTAAGCATATTGCTTGAAGTCATTTTTTCTCCTTTAAACAGGTGGTGGAAATAACTTTATTAAATCAAATATAAATAATTAAAGTCCTCCAATAAGGTGTTGACACGTGTCACTATCTAATTAAATAATGAATTTATTTTATTAATATAAATTAGGACTAAATTAAAAGAATGTGTAAATAATAAGGACCAAATGTGTAATTATACCAATTTTATTTAACAGTCCCGTCAATTTTTCTGTTATTTTTAACGGTTGGTGGTCACATTGATACCATTTAAATAGTTTGATGGTTTAATTGCTTCGAAAAAAGTAATGTGGTCAAATCGCGACTTTTCTAATAGTATGGTGGTCATTTATGTAGTTTACCCAATTAAAAATCATCCGTAGATGGAAGAGGGGAACTCCCTGTTGAACCACACTAATTACCACCAAAATCTCATGACATTTGAGTGATAGGGACACCTTCAAACAAATTCTTATGTTTCGAAGAACTCAAAAGTTACATTTCATTTGGAATTGTTGAAACAAAAAGACGTGGAGAAAACAAAACAAAATGAAAAAAAACAATCACCAATTTATCAACGCAATTTGTGGTTATTTGTCAAAAACAATAGATTTCATTTTCAGTTTTTATTAAATGGATACTGCATATGTGCAGAGCTTGATAATTAAAGGAAATTTGATCGACTTGGAGGGGATAACTCAATATTCTAAACAAAGGCAACTTTTATTTTTCCTTCTGTCTGCACACCATTTGCAGAAGAAAAATATATAAATTCTGCTTCAGTTTCCTCCATTTCAGCTTTCAGTGAAATACAATATATTATTATATTTTAAAGCCCATATCACAAAAGTAAATTTAGTATAGGGGTAAAGTCATGACACTTACTTCACTCTTCTCAGGTTTTGTAACGCTATGAGATTAGGGTCCGGGTGGTTGCCGGATTCGGAGTAGGTTAATAAACACCATTTGAGTTTTTTGGGTTCGATTTGGACAAAAAGGGTTTTAAAGAGATTTTTGTAAAATGAGTAACAAATAGGTTTTATGGAAATGAATTTTTAAATTAAATTAAATTATTCTATTTCAAAAACTACCACTTCTTCTCCAAAAACAACCTATTTACGTTATTTTCTCCTCTCCATCAAACCTCTACCATTTTTGAAGACTCACCAAGGTAAGTACTTTGTTCCTAACATTTTCTTCACATTTCCTTTCAAAACTTTGAAAGATTTCTCAAAGTTCTCTTTCTTGGAAGAAAATGAGTTTTTGAAGAGTTTAAGCAAATTTTGCTAAAACAGTGATTTGAGTGAGTTATAAACATATTTTGAGTATAAAATAATGTTAACATAATGGGTTTATCAAGAAATCCCAGAAGTTAGAAAATGAGTAATTTTTGGGTAGGGGATATTTGGGTTTTTGGCTTGGAAATGGTGGGGAAAAACTTCCAATGTTTTGATGGTGTTGGGTTGATGTTTCCGGGGTATGTGAACATGTTTTGGGTGTTAAATTGATGAAGTTATGGTTGATTTGTGGTTAGAGTGGAAATGAGAATGGTTTTGGTTAGTTTCGGGTAGGAATCGGAGATGGTTGTTGTCGAATTGTGATAAGGTTGATTTCAGTGGGTTTGATTGTTGAAAAGTGTGTTAACTCCTTGTTTTGATTTGGGTAGAAACAACGGATAAAGATTTGGGTTCTTCAGACGCTACACCGGGAGTTGAAGAAGCGTGAAGGTGGACCGTTAGCTTGTTTTGGCATTGTGCTGATGAGTGGAAATGTTTTTGAGAGTTTAGGTTGAGCTTAAAAGGTCAACCTAAGCTCGAGAGTAAATATTAAATGTTTACACTTTACTTTTTCTGAATTTCTATGCCTCAATCTTGCTATGCATTGAGATATGGGATGAATGTGTGTAGTTGGTTAATGGATGTGGTATTTTATGTATTGCATAATGTTTGTGTATTGGCAAATATGAGGGTTTTATCGGGTATAATTGGTCGACCGTAGAGTTAGAGTGCACTAGTAAAATTCGCGCGTGACCCTAGTGATGTAAGATGCCATTAGGGAGGAGTACAATGATGTAAGATGTCACCAGAAGCTTTATTATTAGACCTCGGTGATGTAAGATGACACCGTATGTCTTGTTGCTCTTATAGATTCGGTGATGTAAGATGCCATCGAATCCAATACGCGTATCTGAATAATGTAACCATAGTTGCCAATATACTCCTTGTGCTGAAAGATTGAATGTTATCATGTTTGTTGTTGAGAGTTATGCTATGTTGCTACATGTTGTTGCTTGATGTAAGATGCCAAGCATATGTAGGGTTGATGACAATCATAATTATGAGAATTCATGCTTGTGGTTTTGTTTTCAAACTCAAAAATGATTTTAAAACTGCATTGTTGTTGTTGTGGATTCGAGCACCACTCATTAAGCTCTTATGCTTACGCGCTCCTTTCCAACAATGCAGATCGTTAGTGATCCGATAAGCAAAGTAAGGCGCGGAAAAGACACCGGTGATCGTAGCTTAATGTCACGGACTTATTCTTTCAAGCTCATTCTGTGCGGCGCTAACACTCTTGGCACGATGTTAGCAAGCCTTTCTCGCGCAACGCTATGGCAAAACACAAGGAGCAAAAGAGTTTACAAGGAAAGAGCCTTGTATTAACAAAGGAAGCTTTACAAGTAGGCTTTACAAGAGGACTTCTTGAGTGCTTTACAAATGAGAGGGGTGGTCCTATTTATAGGCTCCCACCTCCTCAATGGACGGTTAGGATCTATTTGATCCAACATCTATGATTTTGCCTCCAAAAATATCTACTACACCTAGATATCTCTAAATAATTGCATACTTATCTAGTTATATCCTAAATGGTCTAAAAGCTCTACCATATTCTAAGGTATTCTAGAATATTCCGGAGATGTCTGGAGTTGTCCTGAGCCTTCCAGACTAGTCCCGAGCCTTCTCGATCTCTCCCGGGTCTTCTAGGTTCCTCTAGATGAGCCTAGATGAGTGTGGAACCTTCTGGAACCCCTCAAATTTGTGTGGAAACGTTTGGAGCTCACTAGGCCGTTCTAGATCCTTCCTTGGATCATCCTTGGCCTTAAAATGCTCACAGCTTCTCATTTTGCCTTCGTTGGTCCGTGAGCACCTGGGTGAGGCTCCTCAGGCGTGCGTAGCGCACCTAGGTGGGGCACCTCGGTGCTTCTCGGTGCACCCTGGCAGGTGTGCCCCTCGGCTTGCTTCGATGCGACCTGGTGAGGCGTGACATCCTCCCTCACCCGATCTCGTGACGCCCTCGTCGCGTCTCGGTCGAGCTGCTGGGGTGTTGCTGGTGTGCCTCCCTCGGCTCCTAGCTTTTCTCGTCTTCACCCTCGGCTTGGCTGCTTGATCCTGGGCAATCGTATCTGGTTGTGCCTTACCATCAACCCCTTTGATGAAGGCAACAAGACGTTTTCGTAATGGACATGACCTCATCACATGAGGTCCTTCACATAGGTAGCACTTCACCCTTGTGCTAGCCTTTGTCGCAGACTTAGCCTTTGCATTGCCACGATTCCCTCTCGTGGACTTGTCCTTAGTGGCGCCACCTGGCTTATCCCGTGTAAGCTTTGTTGGTGACTCGACCTTACCCTCGGCCTTTGGAGATGATAGGTCGCCCTTGTGCTCTACGTCGAGTGTTGACCCTGGCTTAAGTTCCTCGTTGTCTTGACCCTTGAGGATGGAACTTCCCTCGTTCCTCTTGGTGTCCCCTACTGATTGAAGTGCTGAAATCAATTGTATGGATCCCATTTGTGCACCTTGGCCTACTTCGGCATCACTACCTTCGTCGGCATCGCTTCCCTCTTGATGCCCGGCTAGGAGCGAATTGAGTGCTTGGCGTTGAAGGCACTCTCGAACCCAATGATCGCCATCGCAGATGAAGTAACTTCTATGAGGTGATTTCTTGGCACTATGAGAGTCTTTAGACCTACCTCGGTCTTTGTCCCTCCATGAGGACGAGCCTTTGTACTTCGGTGTGTCCTCGTCTTTGCGACTCTCTTTGTGATGGCTCCTCTCTCCCCCACCTTTGGCATGGCCATCCTTGTCATCCTTTGGCCTGGGGGTGGACTTCTTGTGGCTTGAGTAATCAATGAGGCTCTCGACCACAGCGATGACATCGACAAGGTTTTGCACCCCACGACGCCTTAACTCGATCTTGGCCCACGATTTGAGTCCACCGACAAAGTTAAAGAGTGAGTCTTTGTCGGAGAGGTCGGAGATCTCGAGCACCAAGCTTGTGAACTCCTTTACATAATCTTGGATGCTCCCCATTTTCTTGAGCATTCACAATCGCGCCCTTGCTTCTTTCTTGGCATTCTCCGGATAGAATTGTCGTTTGAGCTCCTTTTTGAAATCGGCAAAGGTAGAGATGGTGCACGTACCTTTCTCAATATCGAGACGCCTCCTCCTCTACCAAAGCATGGCGGTGTCGGTGAGGTATAAGGTCGCGGTTTGGACCTTGGAGGCATCATCCCTGATGCCAACGGCTTCTAGGTATTGCTCCAGGCCATACAAGAAGTTGTCAACTTCTTTGGCGTTGCGTGTCCCCGAAAAGGTTTGAGGCTTGGGCACCTCGACCCTTCTAGCCTCTACGATGGTGCTTGGACCGGCTTCCACAGCACGTTTGCACAAGGCTAGGTCGCCTTGCAATGCTTCTAGTTGGGCATGCATGTTGTCGAGTTCACGTTGAAATGCCTCACGTACCTTTGTGAGTTCCACCATGAGTGCGTCGCGTACTTCACCCATTTCCGCGTGCAGGGTCTCCTCTAGCTTGATCTTCATGGCCCTCACGGCCGTGTGGATCTCGGCATCCTCCGCCTCGAGGCTTTCAATCCACTCTTGAAGGTCGTCCACGTGGGCACCCATGCCCGAAATGCTTTCCTCCACGCGAGTCAAGCGCGACTCAAAGCTAGAGATTATGCCTTTAGACTTGGCACGAGTCATTCCCTACGCAAGGTTGGCGTTTACTTCATGCCCACCTTGGTCATGCGTGACCTCGGTCTCTGACGGGCTAGTAACTTGGTTTTTACCGGTCTTGGCCACACTCCTAAGCGATCGTAACTTACTCTGATACCAACTGTCACAGACTTATTCTTTCAAGCTCAATCCGTGCGGCGCTAACACTCTCGGCACGATGTTAGCAAGCCTTTCTCGCGCAACGCTATGGCAAAACACAAGGAGCAAGAGAGTTTACAAGGAAAGAGTCTTGTATTAACAAAGGAAGCTTTACAAGTAGGCTTTACAAGATGACTTCTTGAGTGCTTTACAAATGAGAGGGGTGGTCCTATTTATAGGCTCCCACCTCCTCAATGGACGGTTAGGATCTATTTGATCCAACGACTATGGTTTTGCCTCAAAAAATATCTACTACACCTAGATATCTCTAGATAATTCCATACTTATCTAGCTATATCCTAAATGGTTTAAAAGCTCTACCATATTCTAAGGTATTCTAGAATATTTCAGAGATGTCCGGAGTTGTCTCGAGCCTTCCGGACTAGTCCCGAGCCTTCTCGATCTCTCCCAGGTCTTCTAGGTTTCTCCGGATGAGCCTAGATGAGTGTGGAACCTTCTGAAACCCCTCAGATTTGTGTGGAAACGTTTGGAGCTCACTAGGTCGTTCTAGATCCTTCCTTAGATCATCATTGGCCTTAAAATGCTCAAGGCTTCTCATTTTGCCTTCGTTGGTCCGTGAGCACCTGGGTGGGGCTCCTCGGGCGCGCGTAGCGCACCTAGGTGGGACACCTCGGTGCACCCTGGCGGGTGTGCCCCTCGGCTTGCTTCGGTGCGACCTGGTGAGGCGTGACATTAAGCTCAAGTATGGATTTTAAGTTGTAATAATATATTAGCAATGAGAATACTTGCACTTGTGGTTATGAAGGTTGATGTAAACTCTCAAGTGTTTGATCATGTTGCTACGTGTTTTAAATGTTGAAACCATGCTATGTTGAGACTTGCTTTAGCTTTTGGTTAAATGCCTTGTGTTTTGGCTTGTTGGTGTTTTAAGTTAAAGTGTTCTTTTTGGGCTTTTAAGTTTGAGATTCATGCTTGTGTGTGTGTATGATTGAAACCTGTTTTTAGGGTGTTTTGCCTCTAGAATGGTTGCTCAATATGTTGCCTTGTTGCTTGTACTCTTTCGGGGTGGGTTTGGGAACGTTTGGGGATGCCAAAATATCTTTTCGGGCTAATCTGTGCCCAGGTGTTTCGAAACACCTGGTGTTGTTTCGGAACGACCAAGCCTGAAGGACCCTTGTTTTGAAACGGGTTTCGAAACGTGTTGCCTCTGGAGACCATCGTTTCGATATCAGTGGGAGTTGTTTCGGAACGACCTTGCTTTGCTTTTTTTGCTAAGAGCCCGTGTTTCAAAACGGGTTCGAAACGGGCAACCCCTGTTTTGAAACACAAGTAGTTTAAGCAGTTAAGAGGCATCTTTGAAGGTTTCCAAATATTGCGTTTTGGTCCCTAATGCTTGTAGGCTTCCTAAATGAGTTTATATGTCTCGTTTGAGTTTGTTTTTCCTCGTACGCTTGAAATTTGACTAATTAACTATGTGGTAAGGTTAAGATTACCTTTTTGTCCCTGTTTAGTGTAGTTTTGCAAAATGGTTCTTCGTGACTATTTGGGGTCCAATTGGACATCCGATCGATGTCCGATTGAGACGTTGTATCTTTCGACCCTTAACACCATATGATCGTTAAAATGCATTTAGACGAGATAAATCTTACTCTAGGGTTGTTAATCGGAGGAAAATTCTCGGATTTTTTTCTGGTTATCCCCGTGTAACTCTCCCGATTCGGTCTTGCGATTAGACTGGGTCGAGGGGGTTACATGTTTAAACCTTGGTAGAGCCAAGATGATAATGCATTTTATTTTATTCCTCCAACACTTGATTAAATGTTTAATTTATTTTATTAAATTAAAATTAGAATTAAATTGATAAAATATATAAGTAACGAGGACCAAATGTGTAATTATACAAATTTTTACTAACTGCCTGCCACTCCTTCAGTTAGGTTTTAACGGTAGGTGGTCACATTGAGACGAACTTCATAATTGAGGGATCATATTGCCACAATTAAAAATATAATGGTCAAATCGATGCCATTCCCGTAATTGAGTGGTCATTTGAGTAGTTTACCAAACCGTTGTCATGTTTAGAATGCTTCCCCTCTCTTATAAATCAAATCTTGTTTTTGGGCTTCTATTTATATATACCGGCCAGGCCCAATATGTGGCCTATGCAGATCCAAATTTGATGCATACAGTGATGATAAGCATGGATAATACAGACTCAAATATCTGCATAGGTGGCAGCATGTACTCCAGGTCTTAACCGAGAGGTGGATTTCCATTCTATTGTTGGTTGAAACCCAGCCACAATTCCTCTCTTTTCTCCGTTAGGTTGAATATCATCTGCCTGCGGCTGCGACTTTGACTGCCGGGAGTCATTCGTACAAACATCCGTCCATGGCAGCTTGTTCTTTCGCTCTATCCTACTCCTTCACCCAACCTAAACCCTTATTTTTTGGATCAAAACACTTGAATCTATCCTTAAACAACACTTCATTTCCGCTCAAATTCCATACTTTCAGGGTTTCTTCAAGTTCCGTTTCCATATCCAGTCGCCCCGATGATCTAGTCGCTTCTATTCTCTCCAAGGTCTTCTTTCTACATTTTTTTTCTTCCATCATTTATTTACTATTTCTTTTTTCCCTCCTCGTTTTGAATTGAAGTGTGAATTAGGTGACGCAAACGGATGGTGGGGTTTCCCTCACCCAAAACCAGCACCAAGAGGTCGCTCAAGCAGCTAATGAGTTGCAAAAATATTGCGTTGATGAACCAGTAAAATGCCCTTTAATCTTCGGAGGTAAGATTTACGTAAACTTCTGGTCCAAAACCAACATCAAACACCTTTAATCTTGGTTTTTTTTTTCCCTTTCGTGTCTTCACTTTCCAGATTGGGATGTAGTTTACTGTTCGAACCCTACCTCACCAGGAGGTGGCTATAGAAGTGCAATTGGGCGCTTGTTCTTCAGGACCAAGGAAATGGTTCAGACTGTTGAAGCTCCTGACTCTGTCCGAAACAAGGTCTCCTTCTCTGCTTTTGGGTTTGTTGATGGACAAGTCTCCTTGAAAGGTCATTATTTACTTGATGGTATTTGCATTTCCAAGCCATTGTTTTGTAATCCATAGAAGAGCATTTTCTTCACCTTTGATGTGTTTAACTTTAATTGGCATCAACTTCTCTAAAACTAATTTAAAAGAAACTCCCACCGACGAAAACTTGGCATTCTCATGTTGCCACATCTAGTTTTCTGACTATAAACAAAATTGTATCAACGACAGGTCCATGCTTAAACACAAATCATGTGGCCTAGGATGTCCACCCCGCTGATTCATAGTCATTCATGCTTTGTGCAGGAAAGCTAAAGGCCCTGGAGAATCAATGGATTCAAGTTGTTTTTGAGCCGCCTGAACTGAGGGTAGGAGCTATGGACTTCCGGTACGGTGGCGAAAGTGAGGTCAAGCTGCAGATTACGTACGTTGATGAGAAGATCAGACTAGGAAAGGGCTCTAGAGGCTCTTTATTTGTATTTTTAAGACGTGGATAGCCAGATAGGTGTGGTTGCAGTGCCAGTAACTATTGTTATGAAACATAGAAGGAACATTAATTAAATGAAGAAAACCATGCAATCTATAAGTTGTCGAGTCAAGCGCCCTCCTTTTCCTAGTGGATTTGTCTAGGACTTCACTCTAGAGCATGCGAGATGGTAGACTGTTAAAGTTTCTACTTCCTACATTTTGTTTATACTAATACAAAATTTTGGAGATGTTTTGGGCATTAAGAACATAAATATGATGGATCAAATTGCTCCGTGTGAGATAAATGCTTAACAGTGCACCTAACAATGCAAATGGAATGAGCAAACATTTAATCAGACATCAACCTTGATCGTCGACTTTCACAACAGATGTTGGTGAAATATTGAGTCTGATACTGACTCAATATGCATCAGCCATGGCAATAGCAAACACGCTCATAGTGATGAAATCATGCAAAATCTAAATGATGAATGATAAGATTAAAACATTCCACAATCACCGAGAAAGTTACTGGGTTCGATTGAACACGAAATGCATGTATCTATGTTGAGGACAAGCTTCGCCTCAGATCAGATCCCACCCAAATATGATGATGATGTCTTTTGTCCTCTCCTGCAGGTTCTAGAGACAAACGGACGTTTCCAGATACAATAAATAAAAATCAGGTAAAATTTAGGCTTAATAGCCAAATTTAAGTGGCGTGCACGCTTGGGGAATTGACTGAGTTTCAATTGGTTTTTTAATTAAATATGGGTTAGTCAATCGGGTATGGTCCAGGTAATGGGCTTAGTGTAATTGGGTTTGAGTCAAGTATACGGGCCGGCAACGCCATTTCTAACAGAGTAGAATTCAGTCAGTGTTGCTAAAAGTTTGTGATGACAATGGCACTACCAATCTCAGCATCTGGGGTTAGCCTTCAGTGCACGAATTCCAGCTCTTATTCGTCAGGTTTTTTTTTTTTTTTTATCAGAATCAAATTACTAATATTCGTTCTACGCTTTTCTATTAATCTCTATTCTCAAATAAAAACTGTTACCAGGTAAAGGATGCAAATATGCTGGTCAGTCCGTGGTAAAATTTTCCCTTGTTTTTTATTCAAGTCAGGTTGACGTTATTAATTAATATAATAGCTCTGAGGGTTTCATTGGCGGGCTGGGCAGAGAGCATTACCTATTAGAATCCTGACGGTAGGAAAAACGAGGCTCCCTGGTGTACAATTGCTGGTGGATGAATATATTGCAAAGCTCAAAAGTTATTGTCATGTTGATGATGTTCAAATTCGTTCCAATCCTAAGAATGCGCGGTATTGTTTTTCCTTTATGCCTTGTTACCTGTTGATGTAATTCGTGGTCTTTGTTTTTGAAACAATCTTTTTATGCTGTCTTAGAACTGCAATTTTATGGGTTCTTGACTTGTTGTAGCAATGCGAGGGCACAGGTTGATGATGAAGACACGGCTGTAGTCAACCTTATCAGGTCTGATGATTGGGTATCTTCTCAAAAACCATTCAGCTTAACTTCCTTTTATTATTCTATCTGCCCACTCGGTTCCATTTTAGGCACTATCACCCTAGATTCCAAACTACTTTTGTAGGTGGTGATGTTGGATGAGTGTGGACTAGACATTAGCTCTGAGCAGATGGCTGAATTGTTAGGAGATGCTGGGAATACGGTATGAAATACAAACCATTGAAATGGTTATCAGATTCTGTAGTATTGAGATTAAGATTAATATTAGCCACCACTTTCCGATATTAGATACTTATAGCTACAGATATCATAGCAGGCAGAATAATTATGGTATCATTTTCACTTTTTGACCTTGGTTGCAATTTGGTGATAGAGGGTATGCTGATGCTAGGGGTGAAGCCAACAATTTATTTCTTGGGGGGTGAACTTAATTTATAAAATTTTATGGGGTCAACATGTAATTTTGCCGCTGTTTTAGAAAAACTAAATCACAATTTTATCATTTTAGGGAGGCAAGTTGTAATTTTACTATGTATTAATTTATAATTTTATAAATTTTAGAGGAGCTTAAACAAATTTTTACCAATTTAGGGGGATCCATGTCCCCTGCCAGCCCCTGCCCCCATATAGATTCGCTCCTGTGCTGATGCATGCTTTTTTAACTCGTTGCTTGAATTTGACATTTAAAGATGTATTTGCAATTTGTCATGTTTAAGGGAGCCTCAAGATTATCGTTTTGCATTGGTGGACCTTATGGTCATGGACAACGAGTCCGAAATCGAGCAAATGTGTCAATCAAGTTGTCTTCAATGGTATTGAATCATCAAATTGCACTTGTTGTGCTCATGGAACAACTTTATAGGTGAGAAAAGGTTACTTAAAGTTCCATCTTCAATAATATTGCATATATCCAATATTGTGAGATGTTGAAAATCATTCATTGTGTAATCATATTTGTTAGTTATAACAGAAAAAATGCTTATTTGACAGCAAAATGATTTTTGGTTATGTTAGTTCACTGGCTGCTTTCAGCTCTATGTTTGGGGCAATCAATGGTGGATAGAGACTCGGCTGTCGTGATTGTGTGAGCTGGTTATAGATGGGAAGTTATTGGAGATATTATTGAGTTAAAACCATATAAACCAATGTGAATTGCTAGGAGTTGTTAATTTCTGTATGTTAACAGTTTTTGTGGTGGATGGTATAATGTCTAATTAAAATGGTTAAACTTAATTGAATTGCTTAGGCTTAGGCTAACTAGTGTTATCATATGTTTCCTTTTTGTTTCTTTTATTTCCCTTTTATTCTCTTGCCTTGTATTTTTGTGATTGCTTATGAGTTATGACACTAGTAATGGGAAAAAAAAAAGAAAAACTTGCCCTGTTCTCTGCATATTGTTTAGTGCTTATGAGCAACTTGTGTTTTGAGAATTTCCAGACTTTACCCTACGGGAGGTAATATATCATCTGATTTCAGGTCATGGACTATTCTGAAAGGACAAAAGTACCATCATTAGCCCTGATTTCAAATCAAGCATGCTGCGTAGGTAATACTGAAATCCTTTTCTGCTGCTTTCTCTTCTCCGTGCTATTTGCTTATGCTATGGATATGTTCGGTGGTTGTTGCATTAGCCAGATATGCAACAAAACATCCCACTGGAAATGCATGATACGAATGATTTGGCATGACATCTTTGCCCTCCCTCTCTTCCTTTTTTATTTATTTATTGATATGGCGTGGTCAAGAATTGAAATCTTCTGTTAAGGTTTGTCATTAATTGTTATGTGGGGCCTTTAACTCCGATTATCACAGATAATGAGTTAAGATTGCTTAATAGGACAGTCTTCTTTCCTGTCAGCTTAGCATCAATTTCACCATGTTATTTACTGATCCTGTTGCCATAGTTGAACCAAGACCAACTGAGAGACGTAGGGTACCATTGCACTTATTTTATTTATGTATTTGCATCTCCGATTGTGATATGGTAGTACTTCCCTTTCCTATCTATCATTTCACTTGTACATGTGCAGATTGAAGGTTTTGTGAGAACTTACATTCGTATTCTTGCACTCGGCACCAAGACCAAATGAACTAGATTGAAATCAATCATGTATGCTGCTGACAGACAGACATAACAATTTTGAAGAGGCATAGACAGAGTTTGGAGGTTGTTGAACTCGGCCAAATACGAAGTTTAGGCATTGTCTTTATTGTATCATGTCGCCACAACTGAAAGATTCACAGCTGTAGTGATAATAGGATTTAACATTCAAGGCAATCCCAAGCCAGAGAAAAGGAAAAAGGCTCAAGGGAATGTAATTGTCCGGGTAATCTGTGTACCAAATTAAAAAAAAAGAGAGAAAAAGTTGTTAACAGAGAGCAGGTTAAAATGAACATACTCATTTATCCCCCCCCCCCCCCCCCCCAAAAAAAAAAAAAAAAAATGAACATACTCTTGGAATATAGACGTAGTATCAATTTGATTAATTGTTATGCGAAGGACGTGGTGACTATCGCATATAATGAGTTGAAAGAAGTGAGCACTGGAAATAGAGATTACAAAGAATATATTGCAAGAAATTTCATGTATCAAAAAACTTGATGTATATTCTAAAATCTGGTCTATTTTTATCAAAAACTCATTCTAGATACTTACAAAATAATCTCTCAAAAAGAGATGTATATTTTCTTCAAATATGACTATCTCTAATTGCCTCCCCGTTATCACAATTTCCGTCAAACATTAACCTTCGAGTATATCCTACAGCGGAGAAGACCTTTGAAAGGTACTCATCAAACACAGTGAGCTTAAATGGAAGAGGGAATGATCTGAGGGTGCTAGACTACGACTATGCTTTGTTCAAGGCTTGGGTTATTTTGCCTGTTTACTGCATTCTTTCAGATGGTTTCCCTAAGACTGGAGGTATCACTTTTCTTCTGGCTTTTTGGATTGTTGTTTCTTGCTTTCCCATTTCGAAATTTCCGTGACCATTGGGTTTTGGGATATTGTCATATGATTTGAAAGATTGACTGATGATACATATACTTAAACATAAATTTGAGTTTGAGATGAATTCATTCTTTTAGTATGGCATCTATGCCTAACATGCAGTAAGTCCCATTGTCTATGTAAAGGCAATTGGCAGGCCAGTTAGGCACCACTTATATGTTGCATAATCATGTTGAACATGGCCGACTTTGTTTATATTTTACTTAAAGCTAATATTATTATTTTTGTTCAGTTCTTTTTGTTTTCGATTTCTTTCGTGCTCGCTTTGAGAGCACAATTTATCGTAGAATGCTTGGCAGATTTGAAGAAAAATTTGATGAAGAACGGCCCCAATCTTTCTCATTCAACATGGGACACCAGTGGACATTCTTCCTATTCTTGCAAAGGCTTTTGGAGCTCTCATGGTTAAGTGCCTACACTATAATGTCTATAGGTGAATCTATACTTTAGAATTACAATATTATTGGATTTGCATAGTGCTCACTGCTCACTTCGGAGACTACTCTTCTCAGGTGTATGCTCATAAAGAAACCTGCTCCGAGGAGCTGCAAATTGAAAGATTGGTGGTATTACCACCTGCTTACGGGAATTCTAGCAGGTAAAGTTCAACCCGCAACCCTAAGCGAGAACTTTTATGGGGCAGCACTTTGTATCACTTAGATGACCTTCCATTCAGTATTGACACTTTTATACTCAGTTTCGCAAGGCACAATTCTAAATTGTAATCATTTTGGGTCCATTAATCATTACATTCTAGTCTGGTGTGAAATGTGAATGATTGCATGGAGGTTTTTGTAACACCCATATCGTGGTTAAGAAAAAAGAGGAAAATGAATTGAATTGCAGCCAAGGGGCTTTAAAGTAACCTTTACCTGCATGAGCCTATACCTTAATCAGTTGAGATATATCAGCTCTTAAACCACCCAAACCCGGCCCAACTCCTAAACCGGTTCGAACTGGAAGTAAATAAATCCGGCCTTAATTGTTGGGCCGACCCGTTGACCCGTACCCGACCCGTTGACCCGGTTTGAACCCGTGACCCTTAGCTGCAAGAGCCCATACCTTAACCAGTTGACCTCTATCAGTTCCTCGTTATATTTTTATACACATTTATTATTATGGGTATTCTAAAAAGGTTAAAATAATAAAATAATAAAAATATTCTACCTAACCCATTATTTTCTCTTTTCTTCAAATCAACCACTCATTTTCCCCCAAAACCCAAAACCGACCCCTCACCCTTTACCACTTTCGAGACCACCGGCCGCCGCATTGTTTTCCCTTACTGCCACGCCGTGTCACGCACCAACGCCGCCAGTCGAGTCGTCTTGACGTCCCGAGCAAAACCCCTCAACCCCCTCGCACAACCGCCGCTCTGTTCGCTGACAATTGAAGGGGAAAGGTTCGTCAAACCTAGGGTTAAGACCCTCTCGGATTTTTGAGGATTTCGGCCGCCGTGGGCGTCCGTTCTATACACCGTCGCCACACCTAGACTCCTCGTCGCGAGGCGAACAAAACCCTACCGGTTACATAGCCGCTGGACGCCATTTGAAGCCTCGTCGGAGATCGCCCACGTTCGTCCGTTTTAGGGTAAGTTTGGTTGAATTTCCGGTTTGTTCTCGAGTTAGAAGATGTGTGGGTTGTGAATTCGGGGGGAAATGGTGCATTTTGGACCATTTTCGGCCATTTTTGGCCGTGCGTGGCAACCACGTGCCGCCTCAGGGCGAATTTCGGCCACCTTGAATGGTGGCCTATGAACCGAGTTGGCTGGACCGGCCTTAGACCGGTCTGACCCTTGAACCGAACCACCCAAACCCGGCCCAGCTCTTAAACTGGTTCGAACCGGAAGTAAATAAATCCAGCCTTAATTGTTGGGCCGACCCGTTAGACTCGTTGACCGACCCGACCCGTTGACCGAGTCAGCTATTCGAGTCAACTCGCCCGAGTCAACCCAGTGAGTTAACTCGCCGAGTCAGCCATTGGACCAGTGACACAAGCGTTGACTTTGACCGCTAATGTCAACGTTGACTTTGACCAAAAAGTCAAATTTTCCCGAAAAGTCCTATTTTATGTGTTTCGACGTCATGAGTCCGATTTTAAAGCCCGTTTCATGAAATTATAACCCGAAAGCCTCCAAATTGGACATTGAATCCAAAACCGACCCCCTCACCCTTTACCACTTTCGAGACCACCGGTCGCCGCATTGTTTTCCCTTACCGCCACGCCGTGTCACGCACCAACGCCGCCAGTCGAGCTGTCTTGACGTCCCGAGCAAAACCCCTCAACCCCCTCGCACAACCGCCGCTCTGCTCGCTGACAATTGAAGGGGAAAGGTTCGTCAAACCTAGGGTTAAGACCCTCTCGGATTTTTGAGGATTTCGGCCACCGTGGGCGTCCTTTCGTTACACCGTCGCCACACCTAGACTCCTCGTCGCGAGGCGAACAAAACCCTACCGGTTACATAGCCGCTGGATGCCATTTGAAGCCTCGTCGGAGATCGCCCACGTTCGTCCGTTTTAGGGTAAGTTTGGTTGAATTTCCGGTTTGTTCTCGAGTTAGAAGATGTGTGGGTTGTGAATTCGGGGGGAAATGGTGCATTTTGGACCATTTTCGGCCATTTTTGGCCGTGTGTGGCAACCACGTGCCGCCTCAGGGCGAATTTCGGCCACCTTGAATGGTGGCCTATGAACCGAGTTGGCTGGACCGACCTTAGACCGGTCTGACCCTTGAACCGAACCACCCAAACCTGGCCCAGCTCTTAAACCGGTTCGAACCGGAAGTAAATAAATCCAGCCTTAATTGTTGGGCCGACCCGTTAGACTCGTTGACCGACCCGACCCGTTGACCGAGTCAGCTATCCGAGTCAACTCGCCCGAGTCAACCCAGTAAGTTAACTCGCCGAGTCAGCCATTGGACCAGTGACACAAGCGTTGACTTTGACCGCTAATGTCAGCGTTGACTTTGACCAAAAAGTCAAATTTTCCCGAAAAGTCCTATTTTATGTGTTTCGACGTCATGAGTCCGATTTTAAAGCCCGTTTCATGAAATTATAACCCGAAAGCCTCCAAATTGGACATTGAATCCGGGCATGCATATGTATTAAGTTAAATTATTTGAGAAAGGTTATAAAACAAAGGACTGACATTGATCTTTTGATTGAAGGTACTCGCGGATCTCCCGATCGTGCCTACTCCCAGCCCAGCTCGTCCCGATCAGTACCGCCCCATGATCCCATCGTCACTCGTACGATCCCTTAACTTAGTACTTTATTTTGACCAAGTTGTGAATTTGTTAGTAACCGTAATCCTTTTCGATCTAGGTTCCAGTACCGCAGTGGAACGTGATCCTGGTGCCCAGTAGATTATCAGATCTGCTCGACTTTTGAGGTGTGTTCCTTATGTACTATATGATTTATCGTAAATTGTTTTACCGCTTTATATGTTTTAGTAAATTGGACCTGTGAACATGTTTGATATACTTGATTTCTCATAGACATAACATGTTTTCTAGAGTAAGTGTGACTATATTATATGTTAGATACATGCCCTAATACCCGATGTGAAAATCATACTCTATAGTTATTGTTTATCAACATAGAATTGTGTTTATCAAGCATTGTTATACCCATTTACTACTGCATACTATGATGCCGCTTGGACTGACTAGTAGGGGTACTTGGGTTATGATATGAAGTCACTACAAAAAAAGGAACATATACCGACGGACACCAAACCGTCGGTACAACACAAAAAACCGTCGGTACAACACAAAAAACCGTCGGTATATGTCCCAAAACCCTTTACCGACGGACAAAAGATATATTCCGACGGAAAAGTAACCGTCGCTAATATGCTTGTCGGTATAGATCTATACCGACGGTTATAACCGTCGGTATAGATCTTGAACCCTATACCGACGGTCCAAACCGTAGGTATACATATGAACTACCCCGACATTTTAGTACATATATTCCGACGGAAATAATCCGTCGCTATATCTAATCAATATATAACAACGGGTATCTACCGACAGATGTCCGTCGCTATAAATGTTACTTTATACCGACAGATGTCCGTCGCTATAGATGTTACTTTATACCGATGACATCTCCGTCGCTATAGGTTTTACTTGTACCGACGGTTTGTCCGTCCCTATATGTTCTACTTGTACCGACGGTTTGTCCGTCGCTATAGGTTTTAGTTGTACCTACGGTTCTATCCGTCGGTATAGAATTTGTTGTATTTTTTATTAAATTTAAATATTAATTATTTCTATTGTATTTTTTATTTTAAATATTAAATTTACTAGTAACATTATAACAAGAATTGTATGGATTTTTCAATGAAAAGTATCTAATTGAATGTTTAAATAATTATTAAAATTACCAATACTAGTATTTTAAATATTAAAAAGTTTGTATTTTAATATCGAATAAAACATCTACGAGTGTATTAAAAGTAGAAGAAAAGTGGAACAAAATATTTGTTTGTCTCAATACCATTTATAATAAATGCTAAAAATACTTCAAAGAGGCTCCTCTACTGTGTGCTCGGATCATCTGTATTATGCTGATTTTCTGAAGGCATAGATCGACTGTTAACTGCTGCTGTAGCACTACCAGCATCAGGAGCTGCCTATTAAAAGAAATAAAAATAATGACTTTAAGTAAGAAAAAATGAAAGGAGTAATAAGAAAGTTAAGTATTTTGTATACCTGTGTATCAACTATCTGAAGTAAAGCATTCATATCAGGCACATGTAAATCTGGACGTTGTTGTCGATAGATGGGTAGAAGGCAAGTTTCAAGAAGTTTTTCAAATGCCGCAAGTTTAGCTTTCAACCCTTCCACTTCTTCAGTATTTTGGACTGGTTGTGAAGGTCCAGATTCTTGAGAAGGACGAGTCTGAACTGCACCTACACAACGAACACGCCCTTTTCTTTCTGGTCCCTTAACTTGAGCAAACACATCATTTGACCACGATGTAGCTTGTGATAAATTCCCAGAAGAAGTGCCTTCATTTATCTTCTCTTGTATACGTTCCTAAAAATATAAATAAGTTAAACATATAATATCATAACTATATTATATTTTTCAAAACACGTATACAAAACTTAATAACAATAAATTACCACAACAACTGCGGCCGCAGAATTCACGATACTTTCATCTTTGCGTGTACGGGTTCGAACATAGACATCAGCGCGTGATGGTGGGATTCCACTAGATTCTGCAGTCTGACGTTAAGAAAACAACATGAGATATTAGAAACAATTGATATTATTAGAATACATAGTAATAATAAAGAAAATTATCCGTACCATGTCTTCAACAATCCTAGGGAAAGATCTTGTCCCTGTGCAATGTGGTTCATCTAGCTTTGACCTATTTAATCTATTCGTGGCACTTTGTTCCTATTCGAATTATAAGTAATAAATTGTTAATAAAAATGAAAATATTAAAGTCATAGAAATTATACAACTGTAACATTTTACCATCGACTTTGAAGACAACCAATATTCAACAAGTGTCTTCAATTGTTCCTTATTCACTCGTGAATCCTTGCAATTTCTGACCATTTGTTCCACAGTTTGGTTCTCATCAAATATTTGAGATTTCAACTCATTTTTCCACTGCCTCCATTTGGTATTCATATCTGAGAGAACCCATTTCTTAACACGTTTCAATGTAGCTTCATCAATGACTTCTTCCGAATCAAATAGTTGAAATTGAAATTTTAACTACATTAACAAAATAAGAAATGAGTGTCATTGTTTCATCTAACCTATAAAGCAATAAGGATTATCAACAGTAAAGTAGTTATCAATTATAAACTATTAGAAAGAAGTCTGCAGTATTGACATTAAAATGTCGCAGTATGTCAGACGGATCAATCATGCTTTATAAGAGATTAAAAACTCTCAATTTCGTAAACTTAAACATTGTATATCCAAAAATAACCTTTTTTCACCAAAAACCAAAATCAACACCAAAAACCTACATTAAGCATTCATAACCCATAATAAACCAATTATATTTGGAAAAACATATCATACTCGACACTATTTCAGTTCCACCAAAAGTCATGTATCACTAAATATGTATAAGGAGCAGCCCTATAAAACAAGTATACAATTAGTGTACATACCTCGATCGTGGACCACATTTCTTCCTTCTTACTGTTCGGCATCTCATGCCAATTCAAATGACTAATTGGCGCAAATTCAGCCTTTCGCACATTCCCTAGATTTTAAGGTTACCTTTGTTTCCTCCAATCAAACTAATGTGCAATCAATAAGGCTGTTTGTTAAATGGTTACACTTTTTTTAAGTGCAGAGATGTACTTAACTGAATTTCATGCTAAACTTAAACAGGGAGGAATCAAACAAAAAATAGAATTTGATACTTGATATAATTCTATGGATGTGCTCTTTCTAAATTTTCTTAAATGATGATGACAAGGCAGTTTTCAAACATTTTACTATGGTTATTCTACTTAGCTGATGTTCGCTATATGATATAATATTGGATAGGCTGCTGAGTGGTTATTCTACCTAGTTATTTATCATGCAGTAGTGAAACTGAAATTTGAAACAAATATATAAAATGGAACAAAAACAAGATATCATCGTATTATGCAAACCATTACTTTTGTTGCCTTTGGGCTTTGTCCTATTAGCCATTAGGCAAGTAGCAATATATAATACCCACTCGCACACCATTTAAGGTGAATGGCAAACACATCATACTGCCTTTGAATTTTCAACTTGTCCAACAAAATTATTAACCTAATCACAAAAGTTTTACTAATACTAATGTCGGTAATGAGGAAGTATGTATTGTATCCATGGTATCAATCAACTACCCTAATCTTTGATTAAAATATAATCCTCAATTCTAATCTATCTTTGATCATTGTTTTTTTTATCTTTTGGGTTAGATTTTTTACTACAATTTCAAGACAATTAGATCCTCTAGTGTACTTTTCTTGTCTAAGAACATATTACATTCCGTTCAAACTAGACAAGGAAGAGGCAAGTAACCAAATTCCAGATGATGGCATTGAAATGTGAAGATCAAATGCAAAGACATGAACCACTTTTCAGTTCTTGAGCTCCTTCAGATGAAGTACAGATAACCAAATTCCCCGAGTAATCAAATGTAAAAAAAAAAACCCAGATCGAATCTAACATTCACTTTGCATTTGACTTCAAACTGGAAGTTCCCAGAAAAGCCAAGTAACTTCATCAATAACCAAAAAGAAGAAAAAAGAGAAAGGAAAGGAAACTGCAGTCGCACAATGTACATAAATAAAAAAGCAAAACAAAGAAAAGATCTAGATTTAACTTGAATATTGAACCAACTTGAAAGAATGCAGCTTTTAAATAAGCAAATTTGAATGAGAGCAGGCAAACGAAAATAATACCTGCTTCTCAAAGCTTGTGCTCTTAGTTATGTGAACATCTCCTGAAGTAGATTTCAAGTCTGCATTCCTGCAGCATAATTGGAGAGGCTCAAAATTTTTGGTGTGATAATGATGACATTAGCGGCAAAAGAAAATTGAGGATTGCAAACATCAAACTGTATCGCCAACCAAACGATCAAAATGTACTAATTCAAATCTCCACCAACTCAACCAAAATTACACATCATAATAAAAAAATACTGATTTTATAATAAACCAATATCGGCAACTCAAAGCTACTGTTTAACAAAGTGTAATTACCAACATTTCATCATCAAACAAATCAGGGAAAGTAATGTAATTGTAAACTAAGCTAACAGTCAAAAAACAATGAACCCACGGTGAGAAGCACGAAGATGAGAGGGAAAAAGAAAACAAATCAGAGAATGTTTTGAAGTGGGGAATTAGGGATTAGGGATTTCAATTTTGAAGAACAAGAGAGAAATCGAAGAACAAACCTGTGGCGGTGGTACCGACGGCCGTCACGAGCTCGAGGGAGAAGCACGACAGATGCAGCTGTGGGGAATTAGGGATTTCAATTTTGCCCGATAGGAATGTGTTTTGATAATTTAAAATATACCCTATACCGACGGACTTAAAAAACCGTCGGTCAAACCCCACACTATACCGACAGATATAAATATCTATCGGTAAAACCTATATCTATACCGACAGACACGACAAACCGTCGGAATATATATGGTCTATACCGACGGCTTTTTTTAAACCGTTGGAATATATATTGTCTATACCAACGGATGAGGTATCCGTCGGTGAAACGTGTGGTTTGTAGCGACGGCATTGTTGTCCGTCGGTATATATACTCTATACCGACTGTTTTCGTCCGTCGGTATAAACCACCGTCAGTATATGTATATTTTTTTGTAGTGAGTATCGTAAGGTTCAGCCTTGATCCGGTTGGTAATTTCGCCCGTATAAGGTTCTTAGCTTCGGCTAGGGTAATTTCGCCCGTATTAGGTTCCTCGCTTCGGCTAGGGTAAATTCGCCAGGGACCTGAGGTAACCCCTTAAGTCGGTACCTATGCCAATTAGGCCAGGTTAACGCCCGTATAAGGTTCCTATGCTTCAGCTAGGGTAATTCCGCTCGTACTTAAGGTATTCCCTTAGGATGATACCCATGCCCAATGGACTCGGGTTAATGTCGTCATATGATACCGTTCAGGGGAACTGTATCATGGAGTATGGTTGGAGGGTAGATAGGATACATGAAAACCTTTGTTGCACTTATGATATGTTTTTCTGAGATACTTTATTATTAAATGTATAAATAATTTTATTTGCACTGTTGGAACACACTGAGCTCCCTAGCTCATATCCCCCTTTTCTCCCTTTCAGATATTTTGGATAGGCTTTCGGACCTGACACTTGGAGGATCGACACATTTTGAACGTACCCTTTTGTTGTAATGTTTCTATCTTCTAGACTGTTTTATTTCCGGTGACATGAGCCTATATTTTGATGCTACACATTTTATCTACAGCCTCGCATGGCTTTATTTTGTGATCATATTTGGAACTATTTACACTTGCTTACTTAAATTTACTTACATATGTATTATGGTTATTACTCTATTTTGAACTTTGCATTTCTTTAAACATCATATAAAAAGTTTCGGTAGAGAATGTGACCTTCCGAATTCGAGCTAAACGCATAGGTCGGTCTAGGGGTTACAGTTTTGTACATTAGAGGTTTGTTAACAGAATTATTACTTTCAGTCTGTTGAAGGTAAAAGCGCCATCAGGGGTTGCATCAAATTTCCAAAATCTCTTGGACCATCTCCTAGTATTGATGATTGGGGAATTATTCCTTCAATTGAGCAACTTGAACTTCAGTCGGAAAAGGCAAGTTAACATGTCATATATACTAATACAAATTAGTATTCACTAAGCGTTGAAAATGTTAGCGTTTTAGTGATTTTTATCCCCATAAATGAAGGACTGCAAAAGGAATGATATTTTTGAGCAGGGTTACAGAATACTTCTTGAAGAAGGCATTTAGTGGCTTGTTACTTTATGTAAATGTTAGAATAATCTATTGAATTGCATTATCTGTTTTATAGGGAAAATGTTGTACCAAAGTGCATAGATGGGCTGATAATAGTAAGGTACAAAGATAGAAATTCTTTGATTATGCTGCCTACAAGTACAATCTTTGATACTACTAACAGTTCTTCACAAATGTGATTGAATCAATAGTCATATCGTAATAAATGACAAATTTGAGTAATTAGGCAGAGGCTTCAATATGCTTGTTTGGATAACTAAGAGAAGGCTCCAAGCCAGGCATAACTGTAGATATTTAGTTTCATTCATATATATACTTAATCTTAAATTTGTAGCCACCCTCTGCTAGATGCGAACGTGAAGCAACTATCGAGGTCGGCAGGTAAACTTTTCTTTCTTCTCGTCCTGTTCAAATACTTAAATTATAATTGTCATTTTTGGAATCTTGCAAGCTGTTAAACAAGTTTGCAACATGATCAAATGACCTGCAGATTGTATGCTCCTTTCTTGTTCAAGATGGGAATTGACTAGGGCATGGGAGCGGAATGGTTTGAAACATGCCTTCTAGATTACGACCCATGTTCGAACTATGGAAATTGGACGTATGGTGCAGGTGATTCACTGATATATCCATTTCCTTTCTTAGCATCTACTAGTCTAAATTTTTTCTTAACTAATATTATATTTTATTTCTTCTGGAGTTTCTTGTGTTATGAGCAGTTGACATTTCAACTGTGCAAGCTGCATACTATGCAGTTTTCTTAATTGAATTGTTAACTCATTTGTTCAACTTTTTTCTGGAATATGACAAAGTCTTAACCTAACATGATATAATGTTCCTTCTTTTAAGGAGTTGGAAATGATCCTAGAGAGGATCGGTATTTCAGCATCCCAAAGCAAGTAAGTGCACTTGGATATCTAAACTGTCCAACGCTTTTTCTTTATGCATGTACATAAGTTTGTGAACACCAGTTACTTTCAAGTAAAAACATGGCCGAATAGCTTGCAGTATTGGTCTGGATATAACTAATGATGAGATCCATAAGGGATTTGATATGCATGTATAACCATGAAAAAAAGTGCTCTAATAGGAGCGGCGAGGTGACAATTTTTTTGGTTTTCTGCTATTATAATTACTCAAGATGAATATTTTCAGGCACAAACATAAAGATCCGGATGGGGAGCACGTAGCATTTTGGTTACCAGAGCTTCCTCTCCCTAGAGGAAAAAAAAGGAACTTTCCTGGATGTGCAAGTTGAACGTTCCTCTCAAATTTGGGAACACTAATAAGCACCAGAGCCAAAGAAGCAAATATGGTGGGACACAGTCCGGGTAACAGAGTAGATGAAAGACCCAATCGAAGGCGAAACACTTGTTTGCTTTAAATCTGATTCAATTGGGATGGCTTCTTCCTCTCCCATCCTATATATGTTGCTTATGGGAACACAATTTTCATATACTCATGTTCCGTTGTATTGAGTCCAACGATGTTTTGTTTCTTTTTAAAAGCTTACTTTTAGCATTATGAAAGTCCAAATTAACAATGTCTGGTTTTCAGATTTTACATTGTTCTACATCATTTGATATCCAATACATTGTTGCAAGTGGCCGAGTGAAAGAGAAATGTATACGCACTTAATTCCAATAGTCACCTTGCATGGAATCTAAATTTCTAAAAATGATAGTCTCTCTCCTTTTAGCACCCAACCGAGGTCTCAGCTGCCTAGTTATATGACATAAGCTAAAGAACATTGTTAGTAAATACTAAACTCAAATGATCATATGATTTCTTTCAAGCTTCTTCTCATTCCGATATCTCCAAGTTTCAACCTAACAAACATGCGCTAGCCAAATATTAGCTATATATGAATATCCCACCACAATTCATAGCTATAACTGTAACTATTTATAGATAGTATTGTTTTTGGAGGGAAAAAATTAATACGATAAGGAAACCCCAACTTCTTTGTTTTCAGAGGAAAACAGAAAAGAAATTAGTGTAGCACTAAACATGGGTTAGAGCTAGATTGATTGTCAGTAATTTTCAACTGTCTTTTTCTGGCATGCAACTACTCCTTTGAATATGTTGCATCCTTTTTGGGAACAAATATCATTTCAGCACTCTACAGATTCCTTTCTCTATATTTGATTGAGAGTTGGTTTTCCATTGTATTAATTACGATGGATGTCCAACATGTGTATATATTATATATACCAGGAAAGACGTAAGAATAAGATAAAGCCGAGGAAGCAGCTGCCCCCTTAAAATATTTTGAAGTGTTGGACAAGTAGCATGCCATTGCCAACCATGAATCTCCTTTCACCTCCAATTCCAAACCGACGTGAGGGTAAGGGTTTGCTTTTATCTTGAAAATTACGACACAACAGTTTTACCGAGAATATATGCATATGCGTTGATAAAGTCGTTGTTAAATCAAGAGAGTGCAACACGTATATATATTGGAGCCGTGTTGAATATATATTATAAAATGTTAATATATATAATTGAGGAATAACAAGATGATATTGAAATGTATGATCATATGAAGAGTTAATATATTGTATGCCAACAAGTAATTTAACAAAATGACAAACCTAATATATATGCAGTAGAGAGAGAAGCAAAAGAAGCGAAACATGAGCAGCATAAATGGAGGAGAGTGGCCTAACAAAAACGTTGCTTCTTTCCCTGATTCATTCATTTTTCTATGGCTGCGGTTGTCGTCCCAGGAACACCCCTGGCCCCTCCCCACAATCTAGAGAATTCAAAGGACAACTATCACGTGCCATTGTTATATAATTAATTATAAGGAATATTAACAAAAAAAACTAATTTCTATCCTGTTTATTAATAGTATTATTAGCAGCTGCTGCATACCATGACCATGAGTGCATTGTTTAATTTCCTTCATTTCTTCTTTTTTATTATTCTCATCTTGCTCATGAACTGCAATGGTTTTTTTCTCTCAATATCATCCGGCCTTACTCTCCTTAAGTTATCGTTTTGTTTGTATTTTTATAGATACTATTATCCTTCTCATTTTCATAAATATCTCCTATATATAACCATGGCTGATGTGAATAGATATGTATACTACTTGTTTAACTTTGTTGTCACAGAACAAGATCGAATCATTCGGTGGTTCAACATTTTTTATTTGTATTTATTTTATCACGACTTTTGAAACGATTAATGAAATTGATAATTTAATTCTTCCAAGGCATATTAAAATTTTGAAACTTGTTAAAAAATTAAGATATTTTTAGTTTTTTAGGTGAGTATTCCAAAATCCAAACCAAATCAAAACGGCCAATTACAAGAAAAGTATGCTAAGTATACCTTCCTCTTCCAACAGTTATACAAAAGAATGAAGTATACCCCTAGAGGATGAAACACTTATCTATACATAAACCTATATGTTCTTGACATGCATTGATCAGCTGAAATTTTTCCTGCAAGTCTAAGCTTAACACATTCCCGAACCTACTGAATCTTTTGGCGTTCCTCAACCTATTGAAATTTTATGCGATTTCTCTCATGCCATAGAAAATATATACACCCATTCCATGCACACCATCGCCAAGAGTGATATTTTTATTTATTTTTAATTAAAAAACAACTTAACATTTACTTTTTCATATGTCCCTTATATAAATACAAGTCATATCACATAAAAAAATATATTTTTGAAAGAATACTAAATTAACTGAAATAAAAATATAATCAAAATTAAAAATAAATTAAAATTCATTAATTGACCGAATGATAAAAAATGTTCATGTTAAACCACCATGCGTGAGTTTAATGTAAAAACTCTCTATTTAATAAAAAATCATAATTATTTAAAAAAAATAGATTCTATACATAATGTTGTTGTTAACACTACAGCTAGCCCTAACTTGTGAGCATTTGCGAAAAACAAGCTAGTAATCACTTATTTGACTGGATCTAAGCTCCAGGACAAGAGGGCAATCGCGTAAATATCCGTAAAGGGATTTCGTATATGACTGGGCAAATTGTTTTGTTAGTATTAATTAAAAACCATATATTCATTAAATAAATAAAATCTGCAGGACGTGGACAAATATATAGTGTACCTTCAAAGTGAAGACCCATAGTAGGTGAGAGCTTCATAGATACACACCCTCAAGAATCATGATATATAGTGTATATTCTTCCTCTTTTTTCTTTCTTGTGCAAAGTAAGAAAACAATAACCCTTGCTTATGCGTTGTGATATAACAGCAAAACCTAACAGAAGAGATTATCCCTTGTTTGTTTTTGTTTTTGTTTATCTTGTTTGCAAGTAAGCTACTTAGGTTTTCAAAGTTGCTTTCTTCGTTTCTGTTATTTTGGAAGGAAATTAATCGGCATACTCTTTTCACTTCTCCTTGCTTGCTTGCTTCTTTGCCCATTGCCCGAGCAGAGTGCTACGTGTATCTACTATTTCATTTTATACGTAATTGTTTTCAGTTTGTAGGAGGAGGAAAGGGAGAAAGCAATGGACGGAGACAAAGGAAACGAAGAAAACTTACCACCGGGATTTCGGTTTCATCCAACTGATGAAGAGCTCATCACTTTCTATCTTGTAAACAAGATTTCAGATGCTAACTTTACAGGAAGAGCTATTGCTGACGTTGATCTCAACAAATGCGAGCCCTGGGACCTTCCTGGTACTTTCTTTTCTCCAAAACAAAAACAATCATCAGATCACCGACATATCCATGTTGGTTCTGATTTCTGAATTACAACATCCATGTTATTGTTTAGTCTTCTGAAACAAATTGTGAAAAAGGTCAAAGTCACTTATATTTATTCTCTTTCTTTGAATATGGAAAGCTCCATCTTCAGGCTGCAACAAATTGTATGCGTAACTGCCATTTCCTTTCTTTCACCACGGAAAAAGATTTTACGAAAGAAAGAAAATGGAACGATAACAAGTTTACGACAAAATTAGAGTTGCAGTGTAAATTGCCTTTTTGGTTTACCACTTTACCTACTGGTTTTCAATATTAAGAAGCTTGAAATAATATATAAACTTGCATTATAATTTATGTGTGAATATATTCTTTAAAAACACAAAGAGACAACTAAGCTTTGCATAGAAATACGGTACGAGGTATCTAACCCTAATTTCGAAATGTTTGATTTCCTGATCAGGGAAGGCCAAAATGGGAGAAAAAGAGTGGTATTTTTTCAGCCTTCGGGATCGAAAATACCCCACTGGCGTAAGAACAAACCGAGCAACGAATACGGGTTACTGGAAGACCACGGGAAAAGACAAGGAGATCTTCAACAGTAGAGGCACATCAGAGTTGGTTGGGATGAAGAAGACCTTGGTGTTTTACAGAGGGAGAGCTCCTCGAGGAGAGAAAACCAACTGGGTCATGCACGAGTATCGTATTCACTCTAAATCATCATTTAGAACTAACAAGGTACCCCTAGATCACGATGTGCTCATCTTTTGATATAGTATATAGTGTATTTGATCTGCTTTTGTAACTTCAGCAGGAGGAATGGGTTGTCTGCCGCGTGTTTCAGAAGAGCGTGGGGATGAAAAAGTATCCCTCAGCCTCAAATCAGTCGAGAGCTGCAGTGAATCCCTACAGTTTGGAAATAGGAGGAGGAGCTGGTGTCATACCAATGATGCATGCGGAGAACTATCACTTGTCTATGGGACCGGAGCTTTCAAGGGTTCTAAGGGGTGGTCCAAGCTGTAGTGCAAATCTACCTATTCAATCCCAATTCAACTATCCTATTCCAGGAGGGTTTACTATATCCGGGCTGAATTTGAATCTTGGAGGCGCTTCCACGCAGCCTGTGATGCGACCGATGCAACCTCCGCCACCTCCACCACTGCTGCATCAACAGGACGTTACTGCCTCTTTGATGTCCACCGCTACCTTTGGCGCGGAGAATGGCTACGGTGCAGAGATCACCGCTCAGAATGCAAATGGACCGAGCAACAGATACTTGAGTATGGACCATTGCATGGACTTGGATAACTATTGGCCTACGTACTAGAGCACAAAGCAAAATCCAATGTCACTATGCTAGCATTTTGTTTTAGTATTAGTAGTTTTAAGATTGGAATACTTTGGGGAATTTAATAGGTCATCTTCTGCTTCATAATTAGGAACTTAAATGCACTGCCACTACCCTAAAATTGGGCATCTTTTTGTTTTGTATGTCTCAAATCTCAATTGTGGACGATTTTACAAAATCAAGAACATCTATTATATTTTATAAGCTTCTCTTTCTCCTCTGCAACTACCAAATTTGGCCTTAATTTATAAGCTTCTTAAGATCTGGTTTGCATGACAAACAGCTAACTAATCCACAACAAAAGCAGTTGGCAGTCCCTTGGCATAATCATGATGCATGGAAAATCATAATAAAGGATCACGTCTCTCTACAGAGAAACGGAGACAAAAGATAGGGAGAACCATAATAGTTAGAGTCAAGTGGAGGAAAGCTATACGGATCTTAGACTTTAGTTGATCCAACTCCATATTATAACTTATAAGAAGAAGACGAAACGGAGGCGTCCGACTCGATTGAGACTACCTATTGGTGAGAAAATCACGAGCTATGAGTTTGGGCCGCCATCCGCGGTTTTTTAAGAAGAAGAAGCAAGGAACGAATGGGTTAAATAGTTAAATTGGCATTCGGCAATTGCTCCCAAGGATTGGGTTGGGCTCATGTGTTTTTCTAGTTTCCTCCGGCCCAATCGATGTTTGTTACATTGGACGACCATTGAGATACACTAACTAATTTGGAAATGATTGGCCCAACTTTCAACTTCCACGCACGGGCTGCACGCCCATTATCCATAGACAGGAGATGCGCTTACGCTATATTGAAATGCAAAACTAGGGTAAGCGGGCTGACTTGGTAGCCGTTGATGGTGTTTTGAATAATGTGATTGATTCGAGTAATTTTATATTATCGTGGTAATATAATTTTTTAAATATATTAGTATAATTACATGATATCATTATTTTTGATAAATTTTTAATCATTTGACAAGGCATACACACCTTATATACACATACGCTTGAACCCGAGTCTCTTGAATAACATTTTCTTCTTCTTCTCGGAGCCACTGTTATCTTGTTTGGTTTTTATCCATGCCAAGCTTTATTTTGGTAATTTACATATTTAAAACAGCCATCATAGACATTAGTTAGGCAGTTAATCAGCCATATATTGCCCTCTCATGTTGATGTTGCGGAATACGATCGTCGGATAGAGCAAAAACGCAACTGATAATTTGAGAAAATAATAATGAAGATAAAAGAGACACAGATTTTACGTGGAAAACCCCTAAATAATATAGGGTAAAAACCACGGACAAGGTAGAAGAATTTCACTATGAGAAAATAGGAATTACAACTTCTCTCAATCTAACAAGGAGAAAACAATGACAATTCTCTCTTGATAAGAAAGGAGAAAACAACTATATGAAAACTCTCTAATTTCTCTAGTATTGGGAGGAGGTTAGAATAATTTGGGATGTGTAAGAATGGCAAATGGCTAGGCTATTTATAGTTGAGCTTTAGGGACTAACTTATAAATAACCTAAAGTTTAGGGACCAAAATTGTGATTTTCCCATGCCATTTTTCAACCTTGGCTGCACCTGCCAAAATTGAAATTTTCCATTTTCTAATTTGGCTGCACCTAAACTTGACTTTCTACAATCTCCCACTTGAAGATTTGATTGGAACAATCATATCTTCACACCATTCTTTCTACCTCGTATTTTCCATGTTGCTTACGTCTCTAACAAGCCACAAGAGGATCGACACCAAGTAAACTTATCAGTGTTGATTGCTTTTGTCATGAAATCTGCTATGTTGTCATCGGTATGGATCTTCTGCATATCTATCGTCCCTTCTTCCACTTTCTCACGAATGAAGTGGTATTGGACCCGAATGTGTTTTGTTCTTGAGTGAAAAGCAGGATTCCTTGCAAGATGCAAGGCGCTCTGACTGTCACAAAACAAAGAGACATTCTCTTGTTTGTGCCCGAGCTCCTCCAATAGCATTTTCAACCATATTGCTTCTTTACTGGCTTGTGTAGCTGCTACATATTCTGCCTCCGTTGTTGACGTAGCCACAACCGATTGCAGTTTTGAAACCCAGCTTACAGCTCCACCAGCAACTGTAAACACATACCCTGTTGTAGATTTGCTTTTATCCAAATCTCCTGCATAGTCAGAATCGACATACCCGCTGATAAGAAAGTCTGATCCCCCGTAACATAATGCAACATTTAAGGTCCCTTTGATGTATCTCAAGATCCTTTTCACAGCATTCCAATGCTCTCTGCCTGGATTCGCCATGTACCGACTAACCACTCCCACTGCTTGTGCAATGTCTGGTCTTGTACAAATCATAGCGAACATTAAACTTCCCACTGCTGATGCATACGGTACTCGAGACATCTCCATCCTCTCTTCTTCACTGCTAGGACTCATACTGGAGGATAATTTAAAGTTAATAGGAAGAGGGGTAAAAATTGGCTTACAATCTTGCATGCTGAATCGTGACAAGATCTTTTTCAAGTAATTCTTTTGTGAAAGCCAAATCTTCCTATTACTTCTGTCTCGGTGAATTTGCATCCCTAGAATCTTGTTTGCTGGTCCCAAGTCCTTCATTTCAAATTCCCTAGCCAGTCGTGCCTTTAATTCTTCAATATGATCTTTGTTGGGGCCTGCAACCAACATGTCATCTACATACAACAGCAATATAACAAATTCGTTTTCACCAAACCTCTTGAAGTAAGCACAAGGGTCTGCATTAAGTCTGTTGTATCCAAGGCTCATGATGAAGGAGTCAAATCTCTTGTACCAACACCTCGGCGCCTGCTTTAAACCGTACAGAGATTTGTTCAACCTACAAACCAAGTTCTTCTTTTCTTTTTCTTCAAAACCTTCAGGCTGGAGCATGTAAATCTCTTCTTCAAGATCTCCATGAAGAAAAGCTGTTTTAACATCTAGCTGCTCTAGATGTAAATTCAATGTAGCACACATTGCCAGGACAACTCGAACCGTTGTTAGTCGAACCACAGGAGAAAAGATTTCATTGAAATCAATACCTTCTTTCTGAGCATATCCTTTGACCACCAGTCTTGCCCGATACCTCTCCACTTGATCGTCACCATTCCTCTTGATTTTGAAGACCCGTTTGTTACCAATTGACTTCCTTCCTTGTGGTAGTGGCACAAGTTCCCATGTATTATTTTTATGAAGGGCTTCGATTTCTTCTTGCTTTGCCGCCATCCACTGCGAAGCATCTGAGTTGTTCATTGCCTCCTCGAATGTTGATGGCTCACCGTCCTCCGTTAAAAGGCAGTATGCAACATTACCTTCTATAACATAATCTGAGTGCCAATTGGGGCGTCTTCTCACACGATCTGATTGACGAGTTGTTGGAGCTTCAGAATTCTCTGGTTCTGATTCCTCGAGCTCTGGTTCTGCTTCAGAACAATCTCTCTGTTCAAACTCATTTTCAACATGTATCTGTGTAGTCTCTGGCTTTTCTTTATCAGTGCTATCATCTTCTTCTTTTCTTTGTAGCTTATCTTCTACAAAGATAACATCCCTGCTGATAATCACTTTGCGGGCAGTGGGATCCCACAAGCGATACCCCTTTACTCCATCAGCATACCCCAAGAATTTACATTTTCTGGATTTTGGATCCAACTTTGAAATTTCTTGGGCATTGTACATCACGTACACAATACTTCCAAATATATGGAGGTTTGAATAATCAACTGGTTTACCAGTCCACATTTCCATCGGTGTCTTCAACTCAATTGCAGTTGATGGAGCCCGATTCACCAAATAACAGGCGGTATTGACTGCTTCTGCCCAGAAAGCTTTTTCTAGCCCTGTAGCTCTCAACATTGCTCGTGTTCTTTCTAACAGAGTTCTGTTCATCCGCTCTGCCACTCCATTTTGTTGAGGAGTGTATACTGTTGTGAACTGTCTTTTGATGCCTTCTTTTCTGCAAAAGTCATCAAATTCATCACTTGTATATTCACCTCCATTATCTGATCTGAAACACTTGATCTTATTTCCAGAATCAAGTTCCACCCGCGCTTTGAAAACTTTGAAGGTTGAAAACACATCTGCCTTCCTCTTGATAGGATACACCCAACATCTCCTAGAGTAGTCATCAATGAAGGAGACAAAATACTTTGCTCCGCCTAGGGATGTAACCGGTGCTTGCCATACATCAGAATGAACCAATTCTAGAACAGCCTTGCCTCTAGAATTTGATGTGTTGAATTTTAATCGATGCTGCTTACTTGTAATACAATGTTCACACAAAGGAAGTGATACCTTTGTTAAACCCGGAAGTAGCTTTTGCTCCACAAGGACTTTCATTCCCTGTTCTGACATGTGTCCAAGTTTCCGATGCCATAACATGGTAGAATCTGAACTACATGAGGCAACAGAGGCTTCAGCTTCTAGCAAAGTCTCTCCCTTCAGCATGTACAAGTTTGCAGCTATCTTTTCACCTTTCATTACCACAAGCGCTCCATGGAACACCTTCATGATTCCTTTCCGTGTTTCAATCTTGCTTGCATTATTATCCAACAATCCGTAGGATAATAAGTTTTTCTTCAAGCCTTTCACGTGTCGCACATCTCGAACAACTTTGGTTGTCCCGTCATACATCTTCAATTTGATGGTTCCAACGCCAACAATCTCCAAGGCATGATTATTGCAGCTGTACACAGATCCTCCTGAGATAGGTTCATAATTATAGAACCATTCTCTTCTTGAGGTCATGTGATATGTGGCTCCCGAGTGAATAAGCCATATGTCTGCAAATCTTTTTCTGCCTTCCATGGCTGTTGCTGCTTCACAACAGAGAGCATCTCCATCATCTGAAGTGTTTGCCATATTTCCTTGAGGATTGGAGTTTTTAGGTGAACTCCAACAATCCTTCTTCAAGTGACCCTTCTTTCCACAGTTGTAACACTTTAAATTCTTCTTACTCCTTAACTTTGATCTACCATGATTGTGACTGCTACTTTGGCCACGTTCTGTTGATCTTCCTCTCATCACCATTAAGGCCTCTGCTTGTTGCAGATTTCCTTGTCTGTCTTCCTTGTTCTTGCGCCGATTTTCTTCTTCCAGAACAGCAGCTGCAACGTCATCGAAGACTAGATCACTTGTAAGGTTGTTGTTTGTCAAGTTGATGATGAGTTGATCATACGAATCAGGTAGACTTTGAAGCAGAAGTTCAGCACGTTCTTGTGACTCTATTTTATAGCTTAGGGATGTAAGCTGAGAAAATAGAGTATTCAACGTGTTTAAGTGCTCTGTCACTGAAGTAGATTCTGACATCCGAAGAGTGTACAATTTCCTCTTAAGGATAATTTTATTGTGCAACGATTTGACCTCGTATAATTTTGCGAGGTGATCCCAAATCTCCTTGGTTGTCTTCTTCTCCTCGATGCTTGATAGTACTTCATCTGCTAATGCTAAATGAAGGTCTGCAATAGCATTCTCGTCCATCTCATTCCATTTCTTGTTATCCGTAAAATCTGCCGGCCTTTCGCTGATAGCCGCTAGACACCCGTTTTTTCTTAGGATGGCCTTTATCTTCAATTTCCACAGTGAGAAATTTCTCCCATTGAACTTTTCAATATCAAATTTCGTTGCCATAGCTTCTATTTCAGATAGCTCCCACTATTTCACCTTTTTGACGTGAATAGTGCCCACCACCTTCAATGAATGAGTAATATCTAACTTACTTTCTTATGATGGAGGATCCACTTTTCAGTGGCAACCAACAGAGAATACGGTAAGTAGATATACGCACCCAAATCTGGCTCTGATGCCAATTGTTGCGGAATACGATCGTCGGATAGAGCAAAAACGCAACTGATAATTTGAGAAAATAATAATGAAGATAAAAGAGACACAGATTTTACGTGGAAAACCCCTAAATAATATAGGGTAAAAACCACGGACAAGGTAGAAGAATTTCACTATGAGAAAATAGGAATTACAACTTCTCTCAATCTAACAAGGAGAAAACAATGACAATTCTCTCTTGATAAGAAAGGAGAAAACAACTATATGAAAACTCTCTAATTTCTCTAGTATTGGGAGGAGGTTAGAATAATTTGGGATGTGTAAGAATGGCAAATGGCTAGGCTATTTATAGTTGAGCTTTAGGGACTAACTTATAAATAACCTAAAGTTTAGGGACCAAAATTGTGATTTTCCCATGCCATTTTTCAACCTTGGCTGCACCTGCCAAAATTGAAATTTTCCATTTTCTAATTTGGCTGCACCTAAACTTGACTTTCTACAGTTGATCCGTTGGTTGCAATCACGGCTTCATCAATGCTTGATCTTGTAGATCTGGACATCTATATATCATAATCTACAAGCATCCTCCACCTCCATTCACTGCCGCCACTATATTATCTATATAAGCAATACTGCCTCTGCTTGAACTTACCGGCTGAGGGGCGAACATAAGGATGAAATCAGGATCAAACATAGAAAGAGGTTAAATTATTGAATTTTTTTTTTTTTAAAAAAAAGTAATTTATAGTTAATATAAGCAGATATATTGTCCAAGTAGGTTTTGGAAATTAAGAATATTAACCCGAAATTACAAATAACTTTGAGAGAAAGGATAGCATCTGACTGTAATTGATTTATGTCTTCACTTCTTTTTGGGACTTAAGATTAATCATCAAGCTGGCAATGGAATCATATCCTTGCAGTGGTTGTTATTGTGAGACAGAGTGAGAGGAAGGAAGAACATTACTCTTCCCCAAACCGGACAGGACAGGTTGGATCCCAGAGTTGTTTTTCCCAACACTCTGTCTCTTACATTACACTAACCACAATTATAATACATATATTCTACAAATAATGCAATCCATGCATGTACCATCCTGATCACAACCTGTATGTCCTTTATTTAATCAGCTTTCTTATTTACTGAGCGGCAGAGTAGGGTTTGTATGTGAAGGTTCCTGAAGGTTTCATTTTAATTCACATTACAATGGCCAATATTTTATTTTTCATGATGCCAAATATAGTATAAATAGCCCAAACCAGAGGCTAGGCTAGCGTTGCCGTTTAGAGAGCATCTCCTCTTTCATCTTTCCTTTCACTTCTCATCACTCGTCAGTTATCACTATTGTTACTGTGTATATTAATTTATTGAATATTTCAGCAGAAATCAGTGCCTGCATTTAACTTTCTACTCCTAGCAGCAGTTGAACATGAGTTGCATAACCGGAGCATGTTCCCGATTAATGGGAGAGTTAGTGCAGGCGGTGCGAGGTGGATACGTACGATCAGCTTCACCAGCTCACATTGATCCCAATAAGCCAGCGGGTTACAAGTCAGAAGCAGGAGATCATGAGTTGATGCTCCGGGCTCTCACAGCTGTGTTTGGCATGGATCAAAGCAATGGCAGAATAAACAAGAAGAAGGCGCATCAAGTGGTTGAGAAGCTTGGCTTGGTGAATCAGGATGAACAACTCACTACCAGCTTTGACCTGGCCGCTGCTGGCGGGGAGTTGGAAGAGGAAGTTCCCCTGGAGGAGGTGCTAGTGATGGAAGAAGAAGATGGATCCAAGCGGAATGAGCTGCTACGGCAAGCCTTCAAATTTTTTGACGAGGATGGCAACGGATTTATTGACGCATTGGAGCTGAAGAGGGTGCTGCAATGCTTGGGGTTGGACAATGGGTGGGATATGGCTCAGATTGAGAAGATGTTGAAGGTGGTCGACTTGAATCTGGATGGAAAGGTCGATTTTACTGAGTTTGAATTGATGATGAACGAGACTGCTGGTGGCCTTCACTAATTAAAATCGCTAGGGAAAAGCATTATGTTTTGGTTTATTAATAACTATTTGCTAGCACGGTTGAACGACCATTCGAACCAACTATTAATTCTAAAGTAGTAGTAGTAGTAATTTAATTACATCCGCATATCCAAAAGAAATTCTTGAAACAAGAACGTTTAATTATATAAAACGCAATGCCAGCAGGCAGCACTGAGCATAGGAAAGAAAGAGATACACTGGATCTAAATCTAATCGACAAAACAGGGGACACGGCAGATATATAATCAATCCTTAATTAAGGCCAAACTTGTGTAATACAGCTCGCAGCATCACCACCGATTCCAATATTATTCAGACTGGAGTTGCTGAAATCAACGTTTGCTGTGTTCCCGAACACAGTGAAGCCGTCATACGGGGAACCATCTCCATGAACGGTAACGGTGGGGGAGACATTTACCGCCCGCCCAAGATTTTGATTATTGGTAGCAATTGGTTGCGGTGAAGTCATGTGACTCTGAACAAGTTGATTCAGACCACATGTGAAGGAGCCTCCGGTAAGCATATCCTCGGCCAACTTCACCTATAAAATATAATAATTACTTACTCTTGCAGACTTTGCCTGTGTATCATTTATCAATTGTAAGGTGGGACTGGGGGTAGATGCATCCTAAAAATTACCAAAAGTAAGAAAATCCCTACCGTGTTTTTCAAGGCTTGCACATCTGACCTCAGCACTCGATTGCTAGTGCCAGCATCACGAAATAGTTGATGAGCATTTGTAAGCTGCTTGAATAGGGAATCATTTTCTCCTCTCAATTGTTCAGCCTTTTCAAAGAACAAAAGAAATAATCAATAAGGTTTTAAATTGATACAATACAAGTAGTAAATATATTAATACATAATAACCTGGAATTCAAGATCTGCGAGATGCTCTTGCTTTCTTTTCCTTGATCGCCTGGCAGACTCCCTATTAGAGAGCATCCTGCAGGAGATAGAGTTGTAGTTGGGAATTAGGCATTGATTTTCCCAATTCCATATAGATATACTCAATTTGGTATATAATATATACCTGCGGAGGCGTTTCAAATGAGAGGGGTCTAAGATCTGTTCGGACTGACCGGCATCAGTTTCTGCGTCTTCTTCATCGTCATCTTCTTCCTCATCATCGTCTTCCTCATCATCATCATCATCCGATGGATCATGGTCCCAGGAAGCAGCTGTTGCTCCTCTAATTTTATTCGCCCTACCATTTGGAATATTCCCTTCACACACTAGACTTCCCCATGGCTCATTTCCTAATTCGTCTTCGTACATCCGAAAACTTCAAATTAAAATTTGAAACTACTACTAAACTAGACGAAATAAACTTAGCTGGTGATTAAAAGATTGGCAACATGTTTTAATTAATAAGTATAAACAAGAATGCAAGGCAACTGCATGCATCAATATTAAGTAGTAATACATGGCATGCATTATAAGGGGAAAAAAGTACCATAGAAGGATGATTGGGAATCAAGCTTTGGCGTAAGATTTTGTGATAATGGTACATGTTTTACAGGCTCAGGCTCAGCTGCTTCCCTAGAAAATTCAGAGAAGGGGAAAGAATTAGAAAGATGGGAGATGGGCGGATGAACACCGATATCAGGGAAGGATGAGGCTGAGACTGAGGCAGAGGGGATGGTGATCATATTCATGGACGAAGTCTTCCTGCTGAACTCCTCGAGGGCCAACTCCGAGGCGCTCCTCTTCATAATCTTGATCTGATCAATTAATTATTAAACGTTAGAGACTCACCAATATTAAAAGACAGAAGAAAATTTGGTGCTTTAGCTCAACCAAAGAAAAGTAGTAGTCCTAGTGCTAATCCATTTTAAAGCCAACCACAACAGCAAGCTAAAGCAAAAGCAAAAGCAAAAGCTAAACCCTAAAGCTTTGCTTTACTTTACTTTAGAATGGTATGGGTAATACCTAATTAATTTGTGCAATGGTTCCCACATTGAAAGTTGAAACCACTAGTATCATACCATAGCAATAGGCCAATAGCAAGCAGATACAGATGCTTGCCGATCCTATGACTGGCATGCCACCATCTAAAAGTTTTTTTTTCTTTCTTTTTTGTAAGTTGCTTTCCTTCGTTCGTAAGGCAAGGGCATCTCTAAAGTGTCAAATGTTTTTCCGTATCTTAACACTAACCAATCCAGATTTTGCTCATCAAATACAGCTTCTCCTTTTCAAGGTGTAATTGAGGTTTAATTTCGGACTTCAAATTCTGAATTCAATCATAAAACCAACCAAAAGAATTCCTGATCCCCATACTGTTTACACTTATTGTGTATAGAATTCAATGAATAAAATGGGAATAGAATTTATCTGCCCCTTTTCAGTGTTTTTATTTATGCCTCGCACTAAAAAATTAAATTTAGGGTTTAAGGAATTATTGGTAGGATGTAATTTTTAGAATGTAAAATTTATGGTTTAGAATTTGAAATTAAAAGTTAAAATTTAAAATTTAATTTTTTAGTGCTGGACGTAGAAAGAGGCACCGAAAAAGATAAAAGATTTTAGTTCATCAAGGACATTTGTCCATGTGGTGTTCTTATTAATTAATTATTAGACCAACTATTGCTTTCGTTCTTATTTTACAGGAATTCGAATCCATAAAAATATATGTAAGAGTTCGTTGAAACAACATAGAAAAAGGGAGAAAAAAAGACGCTTCATTTATTCATTCATTCGTTAGTGTAGCTAGGCAAACAAAGGTTATTTGAATCCAATATGCTAATTAATTTATTTGAGTGGTAGTGAAATTACTTGATTTTTTAAGAATTTTTTATTTAAAGTTAGAGTCAATACACACCATCTTTCGATTATATTTGATTAAAAAGTTGACTCCTAACTTTAGAACATTCTATAATTTGAATTTTTAAACTAATAATATTGTTGTGATTAAGTTTATTTATAAGTTAAGCAATTTACTTGAACATTAAATGTCGGTTCGAATTTAACATGGATCATATTTTAAATACATAAAAAATTTAAATGTGTGCACATATAGCATGAATTGTTTGGATCTAACAATGTAAAAATCAAATTGGGGCATTAAAATTTAATAGGGTTATTTTTTTTATCACATCATATCCAAGTTATCGATGCATATGTGCATAATATTTAAAATGTGATCCAAATATTTTAAATATACTCTATGTCAGATCTAAGATTGAGTTTAACACGCAAGCTAATGGCTTAACATTAAATGTCAGCTCAAATATAACATTAGGTATATTTTAAACACTTTATTATTACAAAATAAGTGCTTATACTATGATTCTTTTCTGATTTAGGAGGTTAATTTTTTTTATGTCAAAACAAGTATCTAACGCTTCATTCCATGAAAAAATTTATCATCTAGTCATTACTTGACACATGACTTGTTTTTTTAATTTTTATATTAAAAACCCTAATTTTTCAAAAAAAAATATCTCAAAATTCTCATTTTCTCAAATCCCTAAATTTTCTACTATTGTTGAACGTTATGATGTTGTAATAATAAATTCTCCTCCTCTCGTCAAATAAGTTGTAAAGTCTAGTTCACCGTTCGTTTGTCGCATTCGTCATTCAAAACACCTATGTTTAGTTTGATGTTTATAGATTTATTCATCGATTTGTGACGACAACTTAACGAAATAATCGGTGATGTGGGTCTGACGACGTCAGAGAAGATCGGCGATGTGATTCAATGATGGCAGAGAAAGGATTTAGAGATCTATGTTTTTAGGCTAGAGATAAGGGTATTTTTGAGAAAATTAAAAATTTTATGGTTTTTTAAATAAGCAATGTGGCATGCATTTGTTGGATGATTGGTTTTTTTTGCGGTTAATAATGACTAGACACCTAAAATATAATGAAATTAAATCTTAGGCATATACTTTGACAAAAAAAAACTTTACGCATCTATTTTGACAACAACAAAAAAATTAGCAACTTAAAGCAAAAAAAAATATAATTTTGACACTTATTTTATAATGAAATCTATTTTAATTACATTGATCAAATTTAAGTACGTGTACCCATGTTACATGCAGAGGCGGATTTAAAAGTATTTTTGTGGGTGGGCACATATATATTAATATTATGTTTGAATTCAATTTAGTGTGTTAGGCTCGATTCTTTTAGTTTTCGCGAATATTTTTTGCTTTGCGATTTTAAAAAATATTTGTTTAGCGTTTGTGAACATAAATAATTATGTGTAAATAAGTTAACAATGCTTATTTACAACCATGTAAATAAGTTATCAATGCACACATTAGTGAAACAGAAAACAACGGTGTAAATAATTTGTTCACCCTGACTATGTGGTGGATCCGCCACATTGATTAAAACATATATAATTTAAGGTTTGTTTAAAAAGCAGAAAAAAATGTATTAAGTTACGACTAACGGAGAAGAACCTAACATCTTCATGACATGGGCAATTTATGCAAACATTTGCTTTGCTCATCTCATGGGGATTGAGTATAATCATGTATAGTAAAGGAGAGGAAAGCATACATTTCATGCTAGCCATGAAAATACATTAATGAATCAGAAATCCCCAATTACAAAGCAATGTGATATACATATATAACATCTACAAGATTACAACAAATTCAAAATAACTCAATTTATGCCTATTATCAATTCATATTCAATTAATAAAAAGCAAGAACAAAAAATGAATGTCTCTGTAAAATTGATTAAACAAAATTAGTACAAAGAATCATTAATTCATAGTCATATTTGTACTTCTACTCTCAATTAATTTAATCTCTAACTCAAAATTTAAAATTAAAAAATAAAAGATAAAATATAAATTAACTAAATATTTATTTATTTTATCTTTATTTGTATTGTTACAGTTGCAAGATAGAGAAAAAAAATGTCTTGAACTCTTGAAATCTTGTAAAATAAATTTTAAATAATACTAATTGAGCATGAATCAACTTGCCTTAGTGGTTAAAGGAACGATTGTTGTTCCTAGAGATTACGGGTTCGAGCACCAGCCAAATACTACTTGTAATCACCTTCAGCGTCAAAAGTATGAGCAGAACCCGAATAATTTTTATATTTTATGAGCTTTCCTTTCCCTTGTAATTGTTTGTTATTTTTCGGGCTTTTATGTATGGTTGTAAATGAACAGAGCTCAAATGAGTTGTTTATTGACTCTTAAAAAAATAAATTACTACTTATAGATATCTTTAGTTAATATTTTATTATAATTTATATGTGAATGGAGACAAATAAGAGTTCAGAGTGAGCGCAAAAAATTTTATAGAATTTCAAAATAAACATCATTAATAAAATAGATGACTAATAAAAGAAAATTTGAATTTTAAAATGAAGGGCAAAATACAACGCTTAATATTAATCATAGATTTTAATTATTCTAGTCTCTGGTTTTTGCCAGTTTTACTCTCTCTGGTTTTTGCCAGTTTTCTTTGACTTCATTCTTCAGCCTTGGTGCATAGCTTTTTTTGGCTCTCTTTTGTCTTCATCACGTTTTCTTGTTTCAATGGCAACGATTTCTGATGGGCTTGCGGACCTCTCACTGGATGAGGAGGAAGAAATTGTTGTAGAAGTTGACCCGGCTCCGGATGATAGTCAGATCTCCTTTGATTTTTGCTTTGTGGGATCCTTCTTGACATCGAGTATGATTAATTTTCAGGCGATGAGGATCACTCTTGCGAATCTCTGGCATCCGATTAGAGGCATTGCAATATCAGATCTGGGCTCTAGTCATTTTCTGTTCCGGCTTTTTAATGCGGTTGATGTTGAGAGGATTGAGATGGATGGTCCGTGGTATTTTAACTCCCACCTCCTGGTTCTTCACAAACTGCAGGCTGGTGAGGAACCGCTGAATGTAACGCTACAGTTTGTTGATTTTTATGTTCTAGTACATGATCTGCCTCCTGGCTATATTAAAGAATCAATAGCGAAGCAATTGGGTAAATATCTGGGTGTTTTTCTTGAGTATGATGCTAGAGCAGTTTCGCTGGGTATTCGGGGTACGATAAGAATTCGCGTAAGGATGGATGTGCTTATTCCACTCAAACGCCGGAAGAAGATGCTGCTTCCTAATGGGCAAAGTGGTTATGTAACCTTCCAGTATGAAAAACTCAAGCTTTTTTGTTATCGCTGCGGAAGATTAGGACACGGTGAAGGCTATTTCCCTCTTCGTATCCTCCAGGATCAGCAGGAGGTTGTGTTTCAGTGGGATGCATCGCTGAAAGCACCACCGTTTCGTCGAATTCAACAGACTAGCCCGTGGCTCCGTGACGAAGATGGTGGCCGGCGATTGGAAGATGGGATCCGTTTTGGAGTTACTGCAGGGGCGGAAAATCAGCCTCCAATTGATCCTAATATTAGGCCACAATCCAATCCACGATTTAACACAGCAGTTACAAATGTCAGAGGTAGATATGGCCAGATTAACGCTGTTGGAGGCATATCTATTTTAGATAATAATCCTGGAATTGGGCCTGGTGGATCTTCTGTGGGACATGGGCCTGATGCTATGAGGCCGATTGGATTGGTACAATCAGTCGCAACTTCTATGGATTTAAGTGAGGAGGGTATTGTAATAGCTAATTCTGATGGGCTTAAACGACTTTGACAAGACTCTATAGTTTCTGGGATTCAGGATTCTCATGAGTCATCACCTTCACAAGCGGCAGGCCTGGGAGCCCAGGCTGGCCGAGCCCAATGAAACTCCTGGGATGGAATGTCCGAGGCTTAGGGAAGCCTCAGGCGCGTAGGCGTCTCCATGCAACTTTAAGAGATGCCAAACCTTCAGTTATTTTTCTTATGGAAACTAAATTGCAATCAAATGATATGGCACACGCCCGTCGGCGTTGGGGTTTTTTATCCGGTATTGATGTGAGCTCTAGAGGCCGTAGTGGAGGTCTTTGTCTTGCTTGGAAGGATGGATGTGATGTTGTGTTACGTTCTTTCTCGAATAATCATATTGATGTTTTGATATCGAAAAATATTGATGGTCATTGCTGGAGATTTACGGGATTTTATGGAGCCCCCGAAGAAAGTTTACGTGAAAACTCATGGAATTTACTCCGTTCGTTAGACAACTGTCCTAATGTACCTTGGGTTGTTCTTGGTGACTTTAACGAGATTTTGATTTCAACAGAAAAGGTGGGAGGTCGTTTGCGTAACCCACGGCAAATGAATGCATTTCAGGATGCTTTGAATGACTGTTTGCTCTCGGATCTGGGATATAAAGGGAGATGGTATACGTGGGAGAAAGGGAAATTCTCGGATACAAATATTAGGGAACGATTGGATAGGGGAGTGGGTAACTCTCTTTGGTGGTCCACGTTTCCTAATTACCAACTTTTACATTGTGTTGACTCCCTCTCCGATCATTGTCCGTTACTTCTGGACACGGGTGCCACTTCGATTGGTTATCGACATTCCCATTTCAAGTTCGAAGCATCTTGGTTGGCTGAAGATAGCTGTGAGATTGAGGTCCGGAAGCTGTGGTCTGTTTCGTCTGGTTCTCTCCTTGAACGTCTAGCTGAAGTCAGTAAGGGCTTGGAATGTTGGTTTCGAAGACTTAAGTGTTCGAGAAAGGTTTCTACAAAGGCTCTTAAAAAACGGCTTGAAGAGTTAGCCGATCAAACACCAACTGATGACGTTTTGGAGCAGATTATAGAGGCTCGCCTTGCTCTGAATTTGGAAATTGATAAATCTGAAGTGTACTGGGAGCAAAGAGCCCGTGCCAATTGGTTAAAACATGGAGATCAAAACAATTCTTTCTTCCACCGATTTGCATCCCAACGCAAGCGCACTAACAAAATTTCAGCTTTACACACAAGTACAGGTGTGCGGATGGAGGAAATTGGGGATATGCATACTGTTGCGAATGAATATTTTCATGATATTTTCACCTCCAGTAACCCTGTTTTTAACAGTCAGATTTTTGACGGAATACAACCCTGTATATCGGATGAGATTAATGCTTCCTTGGCTGCCCCCTTTTCCAAGGATGAGGTGTATTATGCGCTTCAATCCATGGGGCCCCTCAAAGCAGCTGGTGCGGATGGCCTGGGGGCGATTTTTTACCAGAGATTCTGGCATGTTGTAGGGGATTCGGTAGCTGATTTCTGCATTGGTCTCTTGACTGGAGTCTATGATATGCAGTCGGTTAATCGTACACATATTGTACTTATTCCAAAAACCAGTGATCCGAGTAATATGACTCATTATAGACCAATCAGTCTTTGCAATGTTATCTTCAAGATTGCATCCAAAATGCTGGCTAACCGTCTCCAAATGTATCTAGATGTTTGTGTAGAACTAAGTTTTGATATAATATTTGAAAAATGTTTTGGACTAAATTGCAAAGAATTTAAAATGTGATTTTAGTCAAAAACAACTTGAAAATATGTTTAAGGGTTTTAAAGGCTTTGGAATGGACTTAAAGTGTATTTAAAGTAGTCAAAACCAGGCTTTTAAAGTGACCGTATCGATACGGTATTGAACCGTACCGATACGCCTTAGGGTTTACAAACTACCAGAATTCCAGTAGCCAAAACCCGTACCGATACGCTTAGCCGTATCGATACGGTGAGCTTTGAAATAGCCCAACGGCTAGTCGCGTACCGATACGGTTGTATCGCGTACCGATACGCCTAACTACCCCAACGGTCATTTTCCCAACGGTCTTTTAAATTGCAGGACCGTACCGATACGCCAGGTAAGCGTATCGATACGCATCAGCTGAAGAAGCCAACGGCTCTTTCCTCATTGAGACCGTATCGATACGGTTTAACGAGTATCGATACGCCAAGCTGCAGAACTGCATTTATGGTGGGAAATAAAGGCTCCAACGGCTCCAATTCAATCCCAACGGCTAGCAACGGCTACAAACTCAATTGGGAGTATAAAAGGGACCTCCTAGCATCTTGTAATGGTTAATGCTTCAATTGTTACAACATTATGATGTCAAAATTTGTCTAGAGCTTAAATTGTTTATTTCTTACTTAGACAACACTTGTGAGCTTACATTGTTAAATTTGCTCAAGTGTCTAGGTTTTGGGTGAGTGCTTAGAATTGCAAACAAACACCTTTTAGAGGGATTTCTAGTTTGCTAAGTCTTTCTTTGTAAAGAGAGTGTTCCTTCAAGCTTTGGGTAGAAAGCTTTGAGGGTTGTAACGGTTTCCTCCTAATCCGAGAAAAGGGGACGAAATTCTTAGTGAATTTGTTGGAAATCCTTAGTGGGGAGCTAAGGTAGTGGATGTAGACCTTGGTTAGAAGGTTGAACCACTATAAATCCTTGTGTCAAATTGCCAATTTTTCACCTCCCACTAAAACACCCAATTATCCAACTTCTCCACTCTTGGCGAGCAAGAACAGTTGATCGAATCGAGCACCCTAAATCTCAACAATTGGTATCAGAGCTTGGCTCAATCGAAGGGGATTCACATCCTATTGAGAAGATCCGGCAAGCTCGATCAACATTTCTCCAACCGGCTCAAATGGCGCAATCCATCGACAAACCGTCTTTCTTCAACGGAGATCACTATGCCCATTGGAAGACAAAGATGAAATTCTTCTTGAAGTCAAGAGATTACAAGCTATGGGACATAGTTGAAGATGGTCCGTTCGTGCCTCAAGGAAGCAAAGCGGAATGGAGTGCCGACGATCGCAAGAAGATGGAGCTAAATTGCAAAGCCTTGCACATGCTCTTTTGTGCTTTTGGCCCAACCATCTATGAGAAGATGTCTTCTTGTGAGAGTGCCAAGGAGGTATGTGACAAGCTTGAAGTCACATACGAAGGAACCAATGAAGTCAAGGAGACCAAGATTGGGCTCCTCACCTTAGAGTATGAGAACTTCAAGATGGATCCGGAAGAGAACATCGAGAAGATGTTTGATAGGTTCTCCACCATCACCAATGGTCTTAAAGGTTATGGAGAAGCCATCCCGGAAGAGAAGCTTGTCCGAAAGCTCATCTACTCCCTTCCCGAGTCATGGGACTCAAAGAGGACCGCCATCATTGAAGCCAAGAATCTCAAAACCTTGAAGCTTGATGAACTCATGGGGTCACTTCTCACTCACCAAATAATGAAGAAAAACAAAGAAGAGGAGAAGAAGAAGGAAGAGATTAGAGCGATGGGGAAGAAGAAGATCATGGAGCTAGGCATCAATGCAAGTGGCGTAGCTCTCAAATCCTCCACATGCCACCATGTAGACTTAAGTGAGGAGGAAAGTGAGGATGAAGAGATGGCATATCTCTTCAACAAATTCGCCCGGTTCATGAAGAGCAAAATGGAAAAATCCAAGCTTGAATCGGTGAAGAAGATGAAGGACTCCCATAAATCCAAAAAGAAGGGATCATCTTCAAAACAAGCATATGTGGCCACATGGAGTGATGAAGACTCCACCGATGATGAAGTAGCCCACCTATGCTTGATGGCCCTCAATGAGGGGGAGGTAACTTCTAACTCATCTATTTCAAATTCTTATACATTTGATGAGTTACAAGATGCCTATGATGATTTGCTTTTGGAATTCAAGGCATCATTTTCTAAAAACAAAAAGTTGATTTCAAAAATAAAAATTGAAAATGATTTGCTTTCCAAAACAAATCTTGAACTTGAAGCAAGATTAAAAGATTTTGAACAAAAATGTTTTGATTTACAAAATTTGCTTCTCAAAGTTCAAAAAGAAAAAGATTTGATTTCCAATGAACTTGAAAAGAAAAATAGTTTTGGAAAATCAAACTTTTATGTAAGACAATCTAGTGCCCCTAGATTTGTGAATGGAAAATGTTTTAGAAGTGTTTGGGTCCCAAAAGGACTAACCACTTCAACTAAAAAGGATGAAATTGAAAAATGGATTCCTAAGGGGACTAAATTTTGTGCTACTAATGTCTATGGATCCAAAGCAATTTGGATACCAAAAATTACTTGATTGTCTTTTGCTAGGTGTGATGGAGAGTGATCAACAAGTCAAAAATTGAGGGGGAGCTCCATGCACACAAAGGAAGAACACTTGAAGAAGGAAGGCTTCACATCCTCCCTTGTGTTCAAGTGTGGTAAAATCTAGTTGCTTTTGTGTTTATTTGATTTATTTTCATTTATGTCAACTAGATAATCATATATGTTGAACTAACATTCTTATGATGCTTTGAGTAAGGGGGAGCTAATTTTAAACCAAAATTTTAAGTGTGTCAAAAATTTTTTTTGCCTCCTATGTTATCTTGAACTTAAATGTCATTTTAAATTCTTTTTGATATAACAAAAAAGGGGAGAAAATGGTTTGAAAAATTGAATTTTCAAATGAATAAGGGGGAGCCTGACTTGTTTTCATTTGTAATCTCTTATTCACAATTTTAAAGTCAAAGGGGGAGAATTCCAAACAATTTTTCAAGTTGGTTTTATTATATCAAAAAAGGGGGAGATTGTAGAACTAAGTTTTGATATAATATTTGAAAAATGTTTTGGACTAAATTGCAAAGAATTTAAAATGTGTTTTTAGTCAAAAACAACTTGAAAATATGTTTAAGGGTTTTAAAGGCTTTGGAATGGACTTAAAGTGTATTTAAAGTAGTCAAAACCAGGCTTTTAAAGTGACCGTACCGATACGGTATTGAACCGTACCGATACGCCTTAGGGTTTACAAACTAACAGAATTCCAGTAGCCAAAACCTGTACCGATACGCTTAGCCGTATCGATACGGTGAGCTTTGAAATAGCCCAACGGCTAGTCGCGTACCGATACGCCTAACTACCCCAACAGTCATTTTCCCAACGGTCTTTTAAATTGCAGGACCGTACCGATACGCCAGGTAAGCGTATCGATACGCATCAGCTGAAGAAGCCAACGACTCTTTCCTCATTGAGACCGTATCGATACGGTTTAACGAGTATCGATACGCCAAGCTGCAGAATTGCATTTATGGTGGGAAATAAAGGCTCCAACGGCTCCAATTCAATCCCAACGGCTAGCAACGGCTACAAACTCAATTGGGAGTATAAAAGGGACCTCCTAGCATCTTGTAATGGTTAATGCTTCAATTGTTACAACATTATGATGTCAAAATTTGTCTAGAGCTTAAATTGTTTATTTCTTGCTTAGACAACACTTGTGAGCTTACATTGTTAAATTTGCTCAAGTGTCTAGGTTTTGGGTGAGTGCTTAGAATTGCAAACAAACACCTTTTAGAGGGATTTCTAGTTTGCTAAGTCTTTCTTTGTAAAGAGAGTGTTCCTTCAAGCTTTGGGTAGAAAGCTTTGAGGGTTGTAACGGTTTCCTCCTAATCCGTGAAAAGGGGACGAAATTCTTAGTGAATTTGTTGGAAATCCTTAGTGGGGAGCTAAGGTAGTGGATGTAGACCTTGGTTAGAAGGTTGAACCACTATAAATCCTTGTGTCAAATTGCCAATTTTTCACCTCCCACTAAAACACCCAATTATCCAACTTCTCCACTCTTGGTGAGCAAGAACGGTTGATCGAATCGAGCACCCTAAATCTCAACAATTTGTATTAACGAATGTCAGAGCGCGTTCATTCCGGGCCGGGCAATCACGGACAACATAATGGTCGCCTATGAGGTCTTACATTCTTTCCAGAATAATCGGTCAGGAAGAGATTGTCATTTTGCCTTAAAACTCGATATGAGTAAAGCATATGACAGAGTTGAATGGGGCTTTGTTTTGGCAGTTATGAAAAGGATGGGGTTTGCGGATTCATGGCTATCTTTGATGGAATGGTGTATGTCATCAGTTTCATATTCTGTGGTGATTAATGACATGGTTGGTAGCCCTTTCTGTCCTTCAAGAGGGTTGAGGCAAGGGGATCCTCTAAGCCCCTACCTCTTTCTTTTTTGTACGGAAGGCTTGTCCTCATTGTTGCGCCAAGCATTGAACACTGGATATTTGAGTGGCTTTAGGTTGAACAGGTATGCCCCGACTGTATCACATTTACTCTTTGCGGACGATTGCCTAGTTTTTGGTAAAGCTTCGGTGAATAGTGCAGTCCATCTAAAGAATATTTTGAATATGTATGCTGAGAATTCTGGACAGATTGTTAATTTCGACAAGTCTGGATTATTCTTTTCTACAAATGTCAGTGATGAGACTCGGTCTAGAGTTGTACAAATTTTTGGGGTAAGCCAAACTTCCAGTGTGGAAAAGTACTTGGGATTGCCTTCGGTGATTGGTAGGAATAAGCGTCAGGCTTTTATTGGATTGGGAGAACGAATGTCTTCTAAGATCAATAACTGGGCTATACGTCCTTTGTCACAAGGAGGAAAAGAAGTGTTTATTAAAACTGTTCTACAAGCTATACCAGTCTACACTATGAGTGTGTTTCTTTTGCCTAAAACTCTATGTAGGCGTCTTGAATCAATTTTGGCTAAGTATTGGTGGCAGAAAGGACACAATAGACAGGGGATCCATTGGTGTACTTGGGCGGACTTATGCTACTTAAAGGAAGATGGGGGACTAGGATTTCGCGATATGCAGAAATTCAATATATCGCTTCTGTGTAAACAAGGGTGGCGTATGATTGTTCGCCCATCATCTTTGGTGAGCCGCATTTACCGAGCGAAATATTTTCCAGGATTGTCTTTCCTTACATCACGCCTTGGTTCACACCCTTCGTATATATGGCGGAGTATTTGGAGTGCCCGCGGATTGCTTGAATCTGGTCTTCGATGGCAAGTAGGGTCGGGTCTTGGCATCAACATCTGGAATGACTATTGGTTACCAGCTACGCCACCAACTTTGATTACAACCCCACGTATCGATTCTCTTCATACAGTAGCAGATTTGACTATTCCAGGAGTGGGTATGTGGAATGAGGATTTAATCAGATCGACATTTAGCAATGCCGAAGCGGAACAGATCTTATCCATTCCGCTGACTCGTTTTCCAAAGGCAGATTGTCGAGTTTGGAGTGCAGAACCTTCAGGTATGTTTACGGTTCGAAGTGGTTACAAACTACTTCTTAATTCGAATGGGACTACGGCTAATGATAGGAAATTGTTTAATACAATCTGGAGTGTCCCTTGCCCATCTAGGATTAAATTTCAGACATGGAAGTTTATTAGGAATTTTGTGCCTACAAGAGCCAATCTATGTTTCAGACGTATCCTGAATGATAATTCATGTCCTAGGTGTAATATATTTCCTGAAGATTCTTTGCATATAATCCGTGACTGTCAATTTAGTCTCCCTATCTGGTCTAGCCTGGGTTTCACATGGAATACACAGATTAACAGTCTAGAGCTACGAGAATGGCTTTTTGCTAATTATCCATCTTCCCGTTATGTTGAAATTCTGGTTACGATTTGGTGGGCTCGTAACAAATTGGTCAATGAAAATACGTTACAGAGATGGCAGTCAACCACAAGGCATATACAAGGTTTTGTGCGCGAACTGAAGGAATTACCTGTGCGGTTACAATCGGGCACTTCACTCTGTTCCCGTTGGCAGCCCCCGCCGTCGTCCTTTGTCAAGACCAACTTTGATGCAGCGTTTAACCCAAACACAAAAATTTCATGGCCAGGATGCGTTATAAGGAACAACGAGGGTTTCGTTTTGGGTTCAAGTCGGAGGAAGTCTTACCGGGTACATTCGGCTTTCGCCGGAGAGGCCATTACGCTGGTGCATGCTATTTCCTTCGCCATCGATCTGGGGTTTTCAGAGGTGGTATTTAAGGGAGATTGTCTGGCCGTTCTTAAGAAGATGAGAAGTCAGGAGATGGATTTCTCCGTTATTAGCTCAATAATCTGGGAAGCCCATCAGCTAGCTAGCCGCCTACATGCATGTCGTTTCCAGTTTGTCCGGCGGGGTGGAAACACGGTGGCCCATGCTCTGGCCTCTAATTCTTCGTTGGGAGACGATGACGGCTACTGGATCGAGGAGGTCCCACCACTCGTTGAACGGCTTGTGGAGGCGGATCGTCGGGACGCCGTCTGATGACAGTAAGGATGGAAGTTTTCGTCAGCTTCACCATCGCCGATATGCTCTATTCACTGGCGTTTTACTTTTTTCCCCTTTTGTGTTTCTTCATTGTTTAACAGAGAGCTTTGGCTTGTAGGGGAAGATTGGGTCGGTTGGGTTTCATAGAATAGCTCATTTATTTTTCTTTGCTTTGCTTTAAATGGGTGTGGGGCCCGTTTTCTTTATTTTAAAGAATTAATAAAATCAACCGACTATTCATTGTCAAAAAAAATTTGAATTTTAAAATTGTCACGTGCACACCCTAAACATAATGTGGATCCGCCAACTGTTGTATGGATTGTTTGGATCCGACATGTAAACAACACGTGTTATTAAAATTTAATAGGTTATTCTAGTTTTTTAACATACCATATCTAAATTGTTCGTACAATACATGCATACAAGTCGTTTATACAGTAGATGTATAGTATTTATATTAACAAAAGATGTATAGTATTTGAAAATTCGGCCCACATGTTCTCAATATGCTCTATTTCAAATATAAAATTGGGTTTAACACCCAAGCTCATGGTTAGACTTACAAAAGAACTTAATTAAAATAAGGGTAAACTATCTAGGTGATCACTTAACTATTAGGTCTAACTTATTTTAATCACTGGACTACAAAAATTTAAAATTTGACTACCTAACTATTTAATTGGACCTGACCTCCAGACGTTGTGACGTAGTTGTTAATAGAAATTTGTATAACTACACATTTAGTCATTGTTAGTTACATATTCTATCAATTTGATCCTAATTTTAGTTTAATTAAATGAATTAATCATTCAATCAGGTACTGATGCATGTCATCACCAAATTTAATTATTTATTTTTATTTAATAATTTTATTTTCCTCCTCTAATCAAGTGGTTACACGTGTCACCTAATTGGATGAGGAAAATAAAATAAAGAGAACTTTTAGCTTGGATAGGAATCAAACCTAAGTCCTTTAGGGGTAAATGTAGAGATGGGCACGGGTCGGGTCGGGCCGGGTTTTTGGCCCACCCGAACCCGACCCGACCCGACTATATCTTTTAAAAAACCCGACCCGACCCGACCCGAAAATAAATACTTAAAACCCGACTCCGACCCGACCCGACCCGACCTATATAAAAAATCAATTTTAGGGACTAAATTGTAAAAAAATAATTTAAAGAGACTTAATTGTAAAAAATAATAAATTTAAGGACTAAATTGTAAATAAAAAAATCAATTTTAAGGACCTAATTATAAAAAAATATATAAAAAAGAGTATTATTACAAATATCCCTAAAAAATTTAGGGGAAAATTACACTATTAGTCCCGGGTCGGGTCGGGTAGGATTTTTTCACCCTAAAACCCGAACCCGACCCGACCCGACCTCACCCTACACAAAAACCCGACCCGAACCCGATTTTTTCATAAAAATACCCGACCCGATCGGGCCGGGTCGGGTCGGAACCCGTCGAGTTCGGGTTCCGTGCCCATCCCTAGGTAAATGGTGGGAGTTTATCATTAAACCAAATGGGCATTTATAATATAAAATACACAATGTAATATATGTTTTAATTTTTTCTTAATGCAAGGAAAAGGAAATAAATATAGATTAAGGGAACTAAAATATGACACACTTAAGACACATAAAAAATATTTAAACCACTGTAGAAATATAATATTTAAATTAAAGTTGACAACATATTATATATATATATATCAAATAATAGTTAATTCATAATTTAAAATAAATTTTTTTAAATTATATTAAAAATTCATTTAACGAATTCAAACACACGAATATAACTCTAATCATAAGACAAGTTTAATTTTGTTAAATGAATTTAAATATTATATTTCTACAATAATTTAAATGTTTTTATGCGTTTCAAGTGTGTTATATTCGAGTCCTTTTAATTCATATTTATTTTTATCAAATAATCGAAAACCTAAGGTGGAGGTAATAGCCAAGTCCAGACTGGAAATGCTTGGTAAACCTTCCAGGTTAAAACTACTTTCTTTCAAGTATAGCTTTTCGGAATTTGACTATCAATTTACAGATCACATAAAGAAAAAACACCTGGCATGTGCCAATAAGGTTGCTTGTCTTATCAAGGAACTGAATAACAAGTTTTTAACTGTAACATTATATAGGTGCAACCATCATCAAATTTATTCTGGTTACTTATGTAACTTTGTGAATTTGATAAGCATTTGCTAAAACCTTGAGTACGAAGTGGTCAACATCAGTGCTATCACGTACGGTTCGAAAAACACATGCGCGCACCCGCCCGCTTGTTTGCGTTTTTTGTTGAGTTTATCGACTCAAACGAGCGTTTGCCTAGCTTTTCCTTGCCAAACAGCTCATGTTGGTGCCAACATTGGCCACCGAACTGGCGTTCGCCTACCGTTTTTAGCACCGAAACGAGCATTTGCTGGCAGCTGGTTTTTCCTACTTTTGAAAACGGACGTTGCAGCCCCAACTGAAGTTTGGGGACTGCAATGAAAAACGAAGCTAAATAACTTATTAAAACCATATTCTGGTAACCTTTAAAAACGGCTCATGGAAATGCAAAATACTGGATGCCTCGCAGGGAATTTCTTCTTGAGGTTTATAAAAAAAATACAAAGGACAGGGAGGAACCTGAAATCAGTCTCCTCAGAACTTGAGAACAACTCCACAAGCACACTAGTTGAAGGGTGTCTCTGCAATTCTTTGATGAATAAACCAGTACTGTCTTTAGCCAAAAAAGAAAAGAAAAGAAAAAATAAATTGAAAGGTGTTCTCATAACGTCAGCTCTTCACCGTCGCTACCATCTGGGAAGGTGACACATTTGAAGACTTTGCATTTTGAGCACAGCAGAGAACCAATCTGCATTGCAATTTAAGTTTTTTATTCCATCATTTTTCTAGGGACACATTCAGAATAACTTGTAATGTGGAAGGCAATATGAGGTATGGTATACTGAATTCTGAACAGAGCATCCACTTGCAGTGGAAGCCTACTTGGTATCATTCAAATTTCAAAGCAATCATCCTTTGGTTTTTCTTTCTGGCATGAATATTGTATCAGTTAAATCAGGTGTGCCTATGCGTATCTAGATTTTAGTGGTGAAAAAGAGAGGCAGAAATCATGCATAATAAAGTGGAAGGCAGATTACAGGTGAATCCAGAATTTGGAAAGCGGGAATACGTACAGCTCTACAAGATGGGCACCGGCGGTAGATCCTCTTGTTGTCAGCTTTGACGTTGGTTTTTTGTCCTTTACAAAAATCACAAAGCAGCCATCCTTTCCCATTACAAGGTTCGCACATGATTTCTCCAGCATCAACCTTGAATACAGTAAGGCGAAAATTAAATTGAAGAAATAACAAATCCGATTGGTAAGCAAGTGGGAGTGCTGACCTCTTGCTGGAGTTGGTGGAGAGATGCACAATGTAGGGGTTTGAAGAAAGGCCAGGTGAGGGGGGTCCTTGAACCAACCGGTGCTGCAGCTGCCGGTGGGAAATTAAGAATTAAGGCTGCTCTCATCATGCAATTCGCCATTATAAATTCAATACAGCATACAGGTCACTACTATCTCTTCTTTTCTTTTTCTTTTTCTTTTTTTTAATTCAAGCCAGCCACCACTACTATTATTATCACTATTGTGTGGATGATAACATAAGCGGCATCGCACGCACCTGAGTTTCCTCAAAATAACAAAACTGCCATCACAGCCCAATAAAAAAAATCCAAAGGCAGGAAAACCATCCAAGTTGATTGAACTTGCCAACGATAAGATCAATTTCTCTCTCTCTCACTTCTCCCACCTTTTCTTTCTTTCTTTTTTTCTGAAATTTCAATTTTCTCTCACTTTCTCGTTATCCAAACAAGAAAAAATAGGAAGAGACGATTCCCAAACCGAAATTTATAAAGCCTCATCCAAATTTGGTTCAAAAATTCTGCAAAATGCCGCATGGTCAAGTTTTCACTAAAGTAAACTCAAAGTTCCATTTAAAAGCAAAGATGAACACATGTAAAAAAAATTGCTAAAAAATCATGACTTCTACAGTAGAATAACAACCAAAGTGTTGAAGAATCCTCAATTTTCACTCCTAAATTATGCAAATGTCTCAAATCCAAGTTCATAAAAGTGAAAAATGGCAATCAAAAGCAAGATTAACATAAGTAAGCAAAAAAAAAACTGATGAACACCATTATTTTCTTTTTTTTTTTGCAAAATTTGAGCAATTCCTCGACATTTTTTTTCAAATTATAAAAGGAAAGGGAAAAGCTTTGTAAGCTTGAAACGTGTCAATCATTTCATGTACTGAAAAACTAGGTTTTGTTTGAAGAAGAAAACCCACAAAAAACTACAGCTGAACAACCTAAGAGGCAAAGCTCGACAGAAAGAAAGAAGAAATGTGCATGATATACTTGTAGAAAGCCAGGCCACTGGGCACTGGATTGCCCTTCCAGGCTCCAGCAACCGAACGACAAAAGCTTCATCTTTGTGGCCTCTTCCAATCGATATCCACCTCCAGCCGCTGCTGCGCTGCCATTGCGGTGTGGCTTGTACCATCACTGAGATTGAACCAGAGAATGAGCTGAATTTCAGCGATGTGACTGAGTCGGGGATTGGCCCCGTAGATAATTAGTTATCGGAAAGATCAAGATTGGTGAGTTGGGTGACACGAGCATAGCTTTAAATAGCGTTTTCGGTTATTTATCATGGTTAACGACATAACGAGATAACTGCGATTACTTCGGCTGGCGAATTTTTTTCTAAAATTCTTAGAACTTATTATAAAACATAATAAGCATAACTATAAATTTCAAAAGTCATTTTTAATTATTTTTAGAGTGCTTTCTAATTGTAACATCTTATAGGATCTATGTTTGAGTTCCCACTCAAATATTTTTATTTTTATTTTCTCTAGTATTTACTTTATTATAAGATATATATAGAATGACGTGATTTATGTTAGGCTTAAGTAGTAAATAAGTGTCCAAACTATACTTTTTTTCAGATAGGTGCCCAAAGTATTTTTTGGACAAAACAAGTGCCTAACGTTTTCAACGTTACTTAAATAGGTGCCCGCCGTCAACGTCCATTAATTTTCACCGTTAATTGCCACATGTCAGCTTCTTAAATTTCTAAAATTATATTTAAAAATAAATAAAAATCATATATTTTCTTTATTTTATAGAATTGCCCCAAAATTTGAAATCGTTGGAAACGTTTGTTTGGCCCCAAAAATACTTTAGGCGCCTATATGAAAAAAAGAGTATAGTTTGGGCTTTTTTTTTTTGCTACATAAGCCTTTATATTACTAAGGAATAGTTGGTGTAGTGGTAAAGGCTTGACTTTAGAACCAAATTGATATAATAAGTAACTAACATGACCAGTGTGTAATTATACAAAGTTTACGTTAACTGTCGTATCACCTCTCCATTAAATTTTAACGATCGATTGTCAAAATATGACCAATTAAATAGTTCGTTGGTTAAATTTAATTTTTGTAGTTTGGTAGTTAAAAAAAGATTAAACCCAATAATTATGTGGTCACCAGGGTAGTTTACCCTAAAATATTTATTGAAGGGCTTAAATGGTTTTAGCAATAGATTAGGGGTCAACTTAGATGTTACTTTTTTGCTAACCTCTCATGTCATGAATTTAATTGATGTTAATGGCGGAGTGACCGCTTTATTATAAAATATAACATTAGTGATTTTTTCGTTATTTTTTAAAATTTAGTGCTGGAAATAGAAAGTTTTTTATATTTCGGTGACCATTTATGTAATTTACTCTTTTGTTTTTCTATAGAATCTTATGATAAAATAAAGGGTAAACTATATCAGATATCACTGAACTATACATTTAGTATCGATTATACCGCTGAACTAAAAATTGATACTATTTTAGCATTAAACTTTAGTTTAAGCTTCAATTATATCATTGGATGTTAAAATCCTTTAATGTCATCACACATGGCCGTTAAGATCCAACCACGTCGTCGAATTTTAATGACTCAATAATATAATTGAAGTCTAAACTAAAGTTTAATGTTAATTCAATGATATAGTTAATATTAAATTTAAAGTTTAGTGGTAGGGTAAAGTTTACAAATGGTCATTAAACTATAATAAAGAGTTCATTTTGGTCATCTAACTTTCAAAAGTTATAGAATTTTGATGGGAAAATCATTTCCCTTTTTTTCCTTTAGTCAATCAAAACAATTTAGTCCAACTATTGTTTCTACGCAGATTGAATCACTACAAAACACAAAATATTATCTCATTTCTTTGGCAAGCACGAGAAAACAATCGATAAAGAATGATGAGACCGTTTGTTAGGAAGAAGCTTATCCAATGGTTCATTAGGATCAATGTCAAAAACTTCCTCTTTGTAATAGCAATTCATTAAATGGTAAGCCCAGAGCTTGACTCATTGTTTTGTGTTGTAGAGGTTCCTTTTTCCTCAAACTTATTTGTGAAATTGATACGGACAAGAATGCTTGCCTGACAAACCCGAGCCATGTCAGCAAACACACAAAATCTTTTGGACTTCAACAATTAATGTGTACGTCAACTGACTAATGATGTAGGCAAGCCCATCAAGCCGTTAGTAAGCCATAAGATATCATCATGAATTTCATTCAAGATATAAGCAGAAACCCAAACTCCTGAGAAATTCAACAAAAATACACAAAAGAGATATCCTACAAAAAAAAAATCACCAGAAACATTGTATGATTGTATCATTAGTTGTTGCACCAAATGTTGAGTTTGTGATTTTGGAATTTTGAGAAGAAGAAGTAAATCGGATCTAGGGTTTTCTCTTAATCGAGAAGATGAAGAGGAAACGTTTTTTGAGATTTGGAAAACGATCGAGTTAAGGGAGAGATAAAAAATGGTTTTATTTTATTAATCAGAAAGTAAAATATACATTGTCCATTTACAATTATATAATAATAAAGAAAGATAAAAAAGAAAATAAAGAAAATAAAGATCCTAACCGTTCGATTAAACCTAAAATATTAACAAATATCTAATAGCCCCCCTCAAGTTGGAGCATATACATTGTGAATGCCCAACTTGGAGATTGATTCTCGAAATAAAGCTGGTGGTAATGCTTTGGTGAAGCAATCAGCAAGCTGGTTGGAAGAGGAAACAGGTAGAAGATGCAACATCCCTTGATGAAGCTTCTCCCGAATTAAGTGACAATCAATCTCAATATGCTTCGTACGTTCATGTTGTATCGAATTTTCTGCAATTTTAATTGCAGATAAGTTGTTACAATATAGATTAGCAGATTCAAAATGTAAATGTAAATCAGATAGAAGATATAATAGCCATTGCAGTTCACAAGTGACCGTTGCAAGTGCCCTATATTCAGCTTCTGTTGATGACATGAAATGGTAGTTTGTTTTTTAGATTTTCATGAAATGAGAGCAGATCCAAGAAAAATACAAAAACCTGTAGTAGATCTTCGGGAATCAAGACATGATGCCAATCAGAATCAGAAAATGCATTTAATTTGAGATTATTATTTGCAGGAAAGAATAAACCTTGACCAGGAGAACCTTTCAAGTATCTCAGTATCCTACGTACAACAGAAAGATGAATGTCAATAGGTGCTGAGAGATATTGAGACAAGTAATTAACAACAAATGTGATATCAGGACGACTGTTGGTCAAATATAGAAGCTTTCCTATCAAACGTCTATATAAAGTAACATCATCCAAAGGAATACCATCAGATTTAGAAAGCTTGCTTCTATCATTAAAAGGAGTTGAAACAGGTTTTGCACTAGAAAATTTAGTTTCTTCTAATAGATCAAGTGTGTACTTTCTTTGGCAGAGATTAATTCATTCTTTAGACCTAGCTATCTCAAATCCTAAAAAATATTTTAGATTGCCTAGGTCTTCAATTTTGAAAGTAGAATGTAGAAATTTTTTGATAGAAGAAATTTCTTCCAAATTAGGACTCATTAATATAATGTCATCAACATATACAACAAGAGCTATGAAATTGTTACATGTGCCCTTTATGAATAAGGATGAATCAGAAGAGGCTTGAATAAAACTCTGATCTTTCAATGAAACAGTTAAACATTTATTTCATTGTCTACTTGCTTGCTTAAGACCATATAAACTTTTATTTAACTTGCAAGCAAGACCAACATTAGGGGGAAGAAAACTAGGTGGAGGATCCATATACACTTCTTCATGTAAATAACCATGCAAGAAGGCATTATTAATGTCTAATTGGTGTAAATGCCAATTTTTAGCAGAAGCTAGAGCAATAAGAGTTCTAATTGTTGTAATTCTAGCAATATGGCTAAAAGTATTTAAAAAATTCAAGCCTGGTTGCTGAGTATACCCTTTTGCAACAAGTCTAGCTTTATACCTTTCTAAAGTACCATCTGATTTCAGTTTAGTTCTATAGACCCATTTACATCCTATGATTTTCTTATCACTAGGTAAGGGAACTAAAGTCCAAGTGTCATTTTTTTTCTAAGGCAATAATTTCTTCATTCATGGCTTTTTTCCAACAAGTATGTTTAACTGCCTCTTTATAGTTTTTAGGTTCCTTTAAGATCTCAACATTATTTATATAAGTTTGATGATTAAAAGAAATGTGATCATAAGAAAGAACCTGAGCAATTTGGTGTGGAGTTGTGTGAGAGGAAACCTTGCTTGCTGGTAAAGCAACTTGATAATCATCAAGTTTAGATGGCAATCGAACAGTCCTTGATGACCTTCGAGGATGAACAATGACAGGAGACTTAATAGAAGACTGAGCAGACTGATTGAGATCAGAAGAATCAGATTCACAATGTGAATCTGATAAACACGGTGAATCTGAAAAACTTGGATGTTGTGATTCAGAATGTGGATTAGGTTTTAAAGGAACTTCTTCAAGAAGAGGATTAGTCTCAAGAACATGAAAAAATAAGTTCTGATGAAGATTGAAAAGTTTTTTATTGAAAAAGAAAAATAGTTTCAGAAAAAATGACATCCCTAGATATAAAAATACTCTTAGTTTGAACATTAAACAACCTAAACCTTTTATATGTTTTGGAAACCCAAGAAAGACACATTGAACAGACCTAGGATGCATTTTAGTTTTAGGTTTGGGAAGGATAGAAGCATAAGCTAAACACCCAAAAACTCTTAAATTTTCAAAACTTAGTTTATTCTGATAAAGAATCTCAAATGGTGTTTTATTAGATAAAAGAGGAGTAGGTGTCCTATTTATTAAATAAGCAGAATGGATGACACAATCTAGCCAAAATTCTAAGGGTAAAAAAGCTTGAATGCGCAAGCATCTAGCAACAGCAAGGAGATGTTGATGCTTACGCTCAACAACACTGTTTTGCTGAGGTGTATAGATACAACTGTTCTGATGAATAACACCTTTAGAACAATAAAATTCAAGCATTTCAAACTCCTTCACATTATTAGTACGAATGCACTTAATTTTGATATTAAACTGAGTAAGAACAAACTCATAAAAATCATTAATCAATTTAGGAACTTCAGATTTTAATTTCATGGAAAAAATCCATACAAAACGACTCTTATCATCAACAATTGTGAGAAAATAAGCATGACCATATGGACCTTTAACAGGAAAAGGACCCCAAACATCAGCATGAATAAGATTAAAAATAGCATTGGAAACAGAACTATTGGATGAAAAAGATAGTCTTTTTTTGTTTAGCCAAATGACAAGTAATACAATCATCACAAACCATAACAGGAATTTTAGTATGCAATAAGAAAAAGAATGCATTTTTTGTTTCGAATGATGCCCTAATCTGAGATGCCAAAGCCTAGAAGCAGAAACAGAATTACAAGTATGCTCAATAGGACCATCATGACTAGAAACACCAGTATCAGAATAGCAAACAGGACCAGAATGCTCAGAATTGCAAGCACAAGTAGAAGCAGAATCACAAAGATAGGCAGAATGAACAACATTATTAGAAAAACATAAATTTAATTTGTACAAACCAGTATGCTCACTAGTTGTACCAATCGTCTTCTATTGATGCACATCCTGTATAAAACAAGTACCAGAATTAAACACCAAGGAAATAGACTTATCTTTAGTTAATTGACTAACAGAAATCAAATTGAAATTAAAATTTAGAATATGAAAAACATTTTTAAGAACCAAACTGGGAGAAATACTAACATTACCTATATGGTTTACTGATACTAACTGACCATTTGGAAGCTTAACAAATTTATTATATACAACTGAAAAAGAAGAGAAAAAAATCTAAAGAACACCATATATGGTCAGTAGCACCACTATCAATGTTTCAAGACACATTATTAATTACAGGACAAGATAGAACAATACTTGAAGCATCAAATGGAGCAGCATCAAAGGCAGATGAAAGAACATTCACTTTAGAAACATTGTTCACAACAGAACCATTCAGCAAAGAACTACCTTTCTCATTAAGCAAATTGAGCAAGGCATCATATTGGTCTTTAGTAAAGGTGAGAGAACCAGTACCAGCACCATTACCAGAACCAAGAACATTACCAGAAACATTAAGAAATCCAGCACTATTACCAGAACCAGAACCAACATCTTTTAAAAAACAATCAGCATGACCACAACTAACTTGGTTCATTTTTCCCACAGAAACCCTATTCCTATACCCAGGGGGATATCCATGTTTCTTATAACATCGATCAATAGTATGACCATAAAGGCCACAATGAACACAAAGAGGCCTTTTAGCAACATTAGATGATTTTTGTAATCCCTAGCATACTGTCTACCTGAATCAGAACGACCGGCCAACATTATATGAGACTCACTATCAAAGCTACCCGTAGACAACAGAGTCCGTTCATGCTGAGCAACTAAAGAAAAAACTTCATTGATATCCGATAAGGGTTTATGCATAAGGATTTGGGTTTTAGGAATACTGAAATTTTCATTTAGACCACGAAGAAATCGAAGAACCAAATATTGTTTTCTATAAACAGAAGCAGAACATGAACAAGATTTTAAGGGACACAAAACACAAATCTCATCCCAAACAGACTTAATCTGAGTAAAATAAGCAGAAACGGTAAGGTTACCTTGATTGAGATTAAAAAATTCCTGAAATAAATCAGAAATTCGAAGCAAGTCTCCCTGATTAAACCGGTCGAAATGATCGACCCAAAGATCGACAGCAATGTCAATCCATAGCACGCTCTGTGCAATCTATGAATTTAATGCCCTCTGGATCCACGATAACACCAAATTATTGCATTTTACCCAGGCAGAAAACCTAGAATCAGTAGGCTGGGGTTTCTTAATAGAACTATCGACGAATCCAAATTTGTTTTTGGATATAAGAGCCATACGAATCGAACGGGCCCAAGAATGGTAGTTCTTGCCATCAAGAAGAGAGAATGTGAGAACCAAAGAGGGGTTTTCACTCGGATGAATATAGAAAGGATCGCAAGGGTCATCATTTTTGAAAGAACTTCGAGAATCATCAGTGGAATGAGAACGAGAATCGGAAACATTATCAACTGATACCATGTTGAGTTTGTGATTTTGGAATTTTGAGAAGAAGAAGTAAATCGAATCTAAGGTTTTCTCTTAATCGAGAAGATGAAGGGGAAACGTTTTCTGAGATTTGGAAAACGATCGAAATAAGGGAGAGAGAAAAAATAGTTTTATTTTATTAATCAAAAATAAAATATACATTGTCCATTTACAATTATATAATAATAAAGAAAGATAAAAAAGAAAATAAAGATCCTAACCGTCCGATTAAACCTAAAATATTAACAAATATCTAATACCAAAGCCTGTCTGCTAAAATCACAGGTTTGACGTCATGGACGATGCTCTAATTTATAAGCTTAGCTTCCCTGTTCAGAGCGAAAGTGATGTGAAATTTCTTTTATAGAAAAAAAGGAAAGAAAGATTGGAAAATTAAAATAAATAAATAAAAGGAGATGGTTAGTTTGGAATTCAGTTTATCATTTATTCAAAATTTTCACTAATAAGAAACAATATAGGATATATATAAATTGTTGTCATTTATAAGTGGGGAGTTATCTTGATCTAGTAACATGCACCTATTATCCCCTTAGCCACCCAAATTCAAGTTTCACGCAACATATTTTTACTTCTATTAGTTCCTTTGATCAGATTATAACACGTGGTATCATTTGATTAAAAAAAATATTAATATATTTCTAATTAAAAATAAAATCAAATTGATATAATGTGTTAATATGAACTAAATGTACTATTGTATACATTTTCTTAACTACCACATAATACTTGATTAGTAACGACTCGATAACTAATTTATAATTTTTTAAAGTTGAGTCCCTAAAGTAAACTTTTTACTGTAATTTAATGATCATTCAATAAATTTCACCCAATAAATAAAAAGTTAAGAAAGATTCAAAAGAAAATTTGTTTTGATAATTTGGGTTGCAACTTGCGTGCCAATGTCATGTTATTGTTAGGTGGTTAAGAAATTATCCACTGATAGTGATACAACAAAAGCCTCGAAGTTGAGAAAACAGATAACTAAAATAGACGGAGTTCAAAGCTCAAAACGGTCAGAATCGAATCGACAAGATCCGAATTTCAAGAAATTGCAATTTATGATTTAAGTAAGCCTAAAATACAAAATAAGTGCTTAAATTATATCTCAATTTTATAATAGATGTTTAAAGTATTTTTTTGACAGAAATAGTTGTCTATAATTTTATTTTTGATTTGTTTTAAAGTTAATTGAGATACCTACATTGGCCCTTATTTCAACCAAATATGAAACTTTAGGCATCTATTTCAACAAAAAAATATTTTAGGCACATATTGCTAAAAAGAGACATAATTTGAGCACTTATTTCGTACTTACGCCTTCAAGTAAAATATAGTTCAAATAAAATAAAACTACTGGATCAAAAAAAGTACGAGATAAGAAAGAGAAGACTTATAAACGAATTAAAGGAACATGAACGAGGTATGTTCATGTTTGTTCTTTTAAAAAAACATAGTTTGGACACTTATTTTGTAGTTAAGCCTTTAAGTAAAATATAGTTCAAATAAAATAAAACTACTGGATCAAAAAAATAAAATAAAACTAAAAGTTGAACTTTTATTCCGGTAGAGAAGAACATGATGTTTATACTAAGAAATTTGAATTCAAATATTTGTGAGTGCAAGACGTGTGCTTTGTCAAAGAGTTAAGAAAGAGAATGCTTATAAATGAATTAAACGAACACGAGCGAGGGTATGTTGATGTTCGTTCTTTTAATTTTAACCGAACAAACACGAACATAATTTCTTGTTCGTGTTCGTTCGTTAAGGAATGTAGTTTGTTCGTATTCGTTCATGTTTGTTCGTTAAAAGGATAAACAAGCAGAAACGAACATTGAGTATTGTTTAAATGTTTTTCTTTTTATTTCATATTTTTAATATATGCTTTTAACTTTTTTAAGTATAATACTTTTGTTATGAAAAATAATAAATACAAATTGACATATATTAATAAATTTAAATGAACATAAACAAACGAATGGATTATCGAACGTTCACGAACGTAAATGAATGAACGAGCCCTTTATTCGTGTTCGTTTATTTCATTAAATGAACAAAAAATCTTATTCATGGTCGTTCATTTAACAAATAAATGAACATCTCGTCGAACGGTTCGCTGAACGTGTGGTTCGTTACAACCATAAGAAAAAGTGTAAACAAATGCTATCGAGTAATTATGATATATATATAAAAATAAAACATTTATAATAATATTAATTATGATTCATAAAAATAATTTTTAATGAGTTTTGAGCCAAAATTAGGATTCACTACTCTAGAGGATTGATCAGTCAAATTCGCTAATTTTTTTAATAGAAACCGCTAGTTTTATTAAACAAGAAAATACCCAAAATTACAATAACGGTTTACAATTATCATCCTAAACTAAAAACATAATTTGGACATTTTCCTAAAACTAGTCACTTTAGATCATACAAGGACCATAAATGAAAAAAGTTAAAAAGCCATCCAAAACACTCAAACGAAAATAGACACGAACAAATTTGACTGCATCGAGAAACGAACCACAAAAGGGGATTAAGTTATTGAAAGACTATATAGAACCGCAAATCAGAGCCGAGCGTTGTGAGAAACTATCCACGAGCGCAAACCGCGTATCCAAATTCAATTCGAGGGTCCAGAGCAGGGAAGATCAGCATGATTACACATAAGCGCCATTTTGATCAGTCGTGGCGTCGTCAAACACTACCCTGAGAAAAAATATAAAATAAAAGAACGACCAAGAAAGAAGAAAAAACATGCCAAAAGACATAAATAAACGTGCCACAAATGTAGAGAAAAATGTGCCACAAAGGCAGAGTTATTTTTATTAAAAAACTATAAAAGAAATGAAGAAAAATAGACCTGGCGGCCGGCAACCAGCATCAAAATCGGTGCCACCGCCGGCTAAATAAAATGAAAAAAAATAAAACTTACAATGCTCGAAAGATGAAGAAGGTTGGGTTAGAGAAAAAAGTGGAGAGCCCGCTAATTTAGTTGTTTAGTAAACAAAAGATTATATAACATAGTAAAGTGAATCTTCTAAAATAAAAAAAATGCTCTGCTAGGAGCCACAATTTGAGTTTAGAGGATTGATTATAAATTAAAATAGTTACAAAGATTATTTTTTCTCCTTAACAATTATAAAGAGAGTTACCTAAATAATTTGAATTTGAATAACTCACATATATTTTTGCAATAAAACATATTCTCGTATATAATTTAAGGGTAAAATACTGTAACACCCTCGAGCAGGATGCTACAATTAGGCCTAAAGTCCGACCTAAAAACCATAAAATTCTCAAATTGGGTTTAGCCCAAATAAAATAATTTCCAAAAACATTTAAAGTCAACAGTTGAAAATATAGATAAATAATTAAAACGATACGAAGGAGAACCAATGTAGATTTAAAACATTTGAACATTCGGTTTGATTAATACAATTCAAAATAATAAGAGTTACGGTCTCCACCACGTAAGGTTCTATGAATACATAGCACACTAAATACAAGTATCGTACTCTAAAAACCTTCATATGCTGGAATCTCGTACTGATAGTGCTCCTCGAACTCACGATACAATGATCAACCTACGCACGAAAATAACGATTCTTAACACTGAGCTTACAAAGCTCAGTGGTACACATCTACTCAACTATACTTCATGCTAATCATAAACATAAGCATGCAAGCTAGTACGAGCAATAAGGATAGATAAATAAACATGTGGCGTTACCACTAGTCACCTAAACACATGCTCTCAACATAGTAATCATCATACATGGCCCACAAGACCCAACCATACTCGGGAACTCACCAGATCATTCGAGCTAAAATACACAAAGCCATAACCACAAACCTATATTGAGACCCAGTGCCACACAGCTTCGGGAACGTACACTCTGAGTGAGGCCGGTGCCACACAACTTCAGGAACGTACACTCTTTGGGTGAGACCTGGTGCCACACAGCTCCAGGAACATACATTCGGCATCTCTAACCATGGTGTTGAAACACTTTCTCAAACTCTTACTAGGTATCCAGATCCTATCAAACAAGAATACTCAACCAACACAAGTGCCCATACTTGTCACGTCACAACACACGATCCACCAAGGGTCCTTATGGTTTACTATTACAAACAAATCACCCAACCAAATCGAACCTACAATTTATGGAAGGTAGTTTAAGTGGTTTCCTATCATTTTAAACCGTATTAGAATTAAATTTTAGATTTGCCAATAATGAAGACTGATAGGTTATAATTATATACACTTTGTTGCGATTAATTCTTTCATATTCTAGTTATATTATTTGCTTAATTGTGGAAGTTATGTTTATTTGATTTAGGAGGTGAAGTATGGATGCAATAATGAAAATCAGCTCAAAAGCACGTTTTTAGCTTCTCATGTGAAAACCAAGTCGTTTGGAAGAAAGTAGAATTGTACAGAAGCTCATATTCGATAAGGCGTGACCACGCCTTGTGACTGATGTGAATCGAGATTCTTACATGATGAACCTGAATTTTTGAATTAAATTTGAGATAAAACCTACTTTTATGGATATTTCCATTATTTTGGAAGTATTAGACCAATAATCAATCTCTTTTATTAATCAAGACTTTATTTATTTAGATTTCTCATTATCATATATATCCTTAATAGATTAAAACTTAAGGACTCAAGCATTTAAACAACCAATCTATCAATCTTGCTACAAAGTATCACAATTATTTGAATCAATCAAACAATCATCGAATAATCACATGAGCATCTCGAACGACCCTACACAGTCTCTAAAGCCTCTACAAGTTGCATTATATTCATGGTATCATCGTGCATTTCATACATACAAGTCTCATATATCGGTACATAATATGCGTATTTATCAACAACCTATTTTGCAGATACTAGCACGTAGGGCAATTACATTTATGATGCTCATAAAGTGATAGAGGTTCGAGGTGTACTAACCTTAAGCTAATATCGTTAAAATCTTCATCCAAGCTTTCCTAATATTCCACTTGACCTTATATCTGATCTCGAATAATCCTCGTAGACCAATGAATACAAAACTACATTTTATTCATGCATCCCCTATTCAATTCACAAGGTCAAACGCGTAAAAACAACTTACTGGATTCAAATTTGGTGAAATGGACTGCACCAACGAACTCAGAACATCGAGAAACCTCCAGATAAGGTCCCTGAAAAAATCAACAGCTCGATCAAACAACTTAGACGGCTCGGTCAACGGCTTGAGTCAACGCGGCTCGGCTCGGTGGCTCGGCTCCAACTCAACTAGGCTCAGATGGCTCCAACCGCCAAGAACGAAGCCCACTCGCGGCCGACGGCGCGAGCGGCTGATTCCGACGGCTTCCTGCGACCAAACTTCACCGACCGACTATTCTCGAGCTGGTGAACGCGATGGTGGCCTCAGTTTTTTTGTTCTGAGCACTCGAACCCCTCCATCTTGAAAACTTGAAACTTCCACTCTCTCACTCTGGCGAACGACGACGACGACTTCGTTGGTACTATTGAACTTGTCTTGGCGAGATGAACACAATGATGATAGAGGTGTCAACAATGGACGGTCGAATCTTTGTAGATCGAAGTTTGAATTTTTCACTCCTAAACTTTCTCTCTTTTTCTCTCACCATCCACTTTTTTACTTTTTCCCTTTTTTTCTCTCTTCCTCCTTGAAACTTTTTTTCTGCACTCTTCGAAATTAATGGGCCCAAACCTAGAGGCCCTTGACTTATTCTTCCAAGATAAAGACTCTTAACCCGAGTTAGAAACCTGAATTACAAACCTCAATTCATTGTCATTATAAATATAAATTTCATCACTCAACTATCGTCTCACTTTTGATTTGCACATTAAAATTTAAAAAGTTAATGGGTAAACTACATAAATGGTCCCCCGACTATGCTCCGATTATCTTTTGCGTCCCTTGACTATCAAAACATACAAACTGGTTCCTTGACTAATTGTTACATAAAAACTGGTCTCATTCCGTTAAAAAATTGACGGACGCCTTAAATGGACGTTAACTTGCTGACTGGGACCAATTTTTTCTATTTTTTATTACAATATATTTCCGTATCATTAAAGGTCAATGAAAATAAAATAAAAACAATAAAAAACACTAATTTACCAGCCAAACAAAAAATGAAAGAAGAATTGAAAGAAGCACCTGGAAAGGGCAGGCGAAGCGTGGGGCGGTGGCAGGGGAATCGGTGGGAAGAGTTTCGGACCAAGTGAGCAGATTTGCTATTGAAGTGTGTGGTTTCCTCACTGGAGTTTTCCTCTCCATTTTTGTTTGAATTTTTTTCCACTCTCAAAACTACTAAAGACAAATATGCTTGCAATTAAATACAAAAATCAAAGAGAAAAGAAAAAAAGAGCATGTAGTTCCTCTACCTTTACTACTTCTCTGTAACAATAACAAAGAGAGCACTGTTTTTAGAGCTTTGAAAGAGTGAAGGGAAAGCTCAGATGATCCAAATTCCCTCGATTAATCACTATAGAATACTTGTTGGAGCTTGAATCGAGAAGAAGATAGGCTTGCACAGCAAAGCCCTAAAAATACAAACACGATTATGGTGGATCTAACCACCGCCGGTCTGCATCCGTCGCCAAAAGGACTGAGGATGGTGCCTCCTCTATCCAGAAACCATCCATGGCAGTCGATCGACCCTCCCGAGCCATTGCATGTGTCGTTGAGTTCCCTTTGGCGGCCAGTGAATAGGAATTAGCAACTTCGAAATCTGGTGGAGATCACTTTTGCGTCAAAGATGAGGAGACGAATCGATGATAGGTCAGTGGTTCTTCCATTCAATTTTTGAATTATCGTTTTTGTATCCTCTTCAACAAGTATATCTGAACACCCAATATCCTCTACAAAACGCAGTCGTTGTATCACCGCAAGGGCTTCCGCTTCAAAGGCAGGAACGATATTGAAGTTAATACGGTAAGTCACTCCGATAATATACCCTTCAGAGTCTCTGATTAAAATTCTTGATATTGATTTTTCTGTAGTCGATAAAAAACAAGCATCCACATTAACTTTTACTTGTGTTTCAGGGGGTAACCAGTGTGTATTCACACGAACATTCGGATGTGAAAGCCTAGTAGATATCGATCGTAGTTCAGCAACATAGCCCATGATGAAGGTCACCACTTCAATAACAGATTGGGTAACATTCTCATTAACTAGTTTATTCCTTGCAAACCAGATAGCCCATATTGCAATGATGATTTCTGTTTGCCTAATATCAGTATGTTTAGATAACATCCACAGTTCCACACTAACCAATACTGAAACTAATATTGTGATGCCTGATTAGGCCAATGAAATCCAAGCATCTGCCATATTTGTACATTAAAGTCACATGCGAAACTAACATGAGTATTATCCTCATCCTGGCTTTGACATCTTGGACATTTTGGGGAGTGACTTACATGCTTAGTGTGTAAATTATGCATTGTTGGGATGTAATTCCATGTAAATTTCTAAACTAGGATCTTAGTTTTAGATGGACATGAGACATTCCATATCGATCTATACATGGTTGATAGATCGACATCTAATACTCCCCTTGATTGAAGTAGTTTATATGCACTACGAACTGAATATTGTCCCGAAAGCTCACCTACCCAGTATATCATGTCTGAGATATGAATAGTAGGAAGCCTTATAGATAGGATAACAGTGTCATCTTCAGTATTAAAACATGAAGAAATTAGTTCTTCATTCCACTGCACTCTTGTAGTGGAAATTAAATCTGAGACTCTAGATAAACCTTGGATATTTGGGGAAAAACCTTGGATATTTGGGGAAGAAATCTTCCTTTGTGGTGACCCTGGCAGCCAAAAATCATTCCACATGTCAATGGAATTTCCACTTCCAACAGACCACTTGCATCTCATCTTTAAAAGTCCCCGAGAGCTCCATATACTCTTTCGAATATAAGAAGGATTAGATCTCAATGGTGCATTCATGAGTCCTTGCTATAGAAATACTTTGACCGCAACAGTCTTGCTACCAAAGAGCCTAGATTTTGAACAATCCGCCATCCTTGTTTTGCCAAAAGTGCAACATTAAATTTGCACATGTCTCGAAAACCCATATCACCTTCATCCTTCATTTGACATAAATTGTCCCAAGTGCACCAATGAATGCCTTTCTTTTCACTCGACTTTTGCCACCAAAATCTAGCAAAAATTGCTTCTAACTCCTTACAAAAAGTCTTTAGAAATAGGAAACATGACATTGCAAATACGAGAATCGATTGTAGGACTGGCTTTATGAATACCTCCTTACCTCCCATCGATAATGGTTGGACATTCCAATTCTGAACTTTCTGTCGACATCGATCCCTAAGATATGCAAGGGATAATTTCTTGTTACGTCCTATAATGGATGGCAAACCAAGATACTTCTCTGGATTCCCTTGACTTGTGACACCAAGGATTCTACAAACATCTTGACGATTTCCATCAATAACATTAGAGCTAAAAAAGAGACTGAATTTGTCAAAATTAATCAACTGACTAGAACACTATGAGTATGTTGTCAAAACATTTTGAAGATGCATCGCTCCTCTTGGTGTTGCCTCCCCAAACACTATATTGTCATCTGCAAATAACAAATGAAAGATAAAAGGTGCTCTCCGATTGATGCGAACACCCATTATAGAATGTTGTTGGGAAGCAGTTCGCAATAATGAAGACAATCCCTCACTACAAATTAGAAAAAGATAGGGACTGATTGGGTCTCGTTGACAAATTCCTCGGCTTGGCTGAAAAGTAGATCCAATACGATCATTTGCAATCACAGAATAGGACACTGAAGTAATGCATCTCATCAAATTTTCAATCCACTTTCCTGCAAAACCCATTTTCTATAGCATTTGTTCCAAAAAAATTTCATTCCACTCTATCATAGGCTTTGCTCATATCTAGTTTAAGAGCATGTAACACCCGTGTTTTGGGGTTAGGAGTTAGTCGGGTTAATTGGTTCGAGTCAGTAAAATTTATTTTAATCAAATTGACCTTAGTGTGAGCAAATTGAGTTTAGAAAGAAAGGGATGGATCATTTTGGTAATTAAACCAAAACAAAAATAATGACAACCTTATCATAAGATAAAGCTATCATCTTTCTCATTTCTCCCCTCTCCACCGTGCAAACTACCCCAAACTCTCTCAAACCCAAAATTCATAATTCATCAAATTTCTTCATCAATTCAAGGGGTTTTTGAAAGAAGCAAGAGAAATCAATGGTGAAGCTTCGGGCTCGAATCCGGAAACTTGGATGCTTGGTAGGCTTGTCGGCTTGTGCTAATGAAGTAGTCGGTGAGTGGTTAAAATATTTTAAATGGTTTTGAGCAATTGGTTCGAGCATGTGGACTAGGTTGAGATTGGTAGACTCACCTAGAGTTAGGATTAGGGTGGTAGCCTAATCCTAAGCTTTATTTAGAGACATTGGATGATCTCTTTAATTGATGTTATGCCTCATGATGATTTGTGTTATGATGATTATGTATAATGTGTTATACATGTTGTTGAGGCATGGTTTGATGCATTGCTATGCATGTGGTTTGGATTGTAAATTGTGCATGATGATGTTGAGCTTAATATGATGTAAGATGCCATATTATGACTCTTGAAAATGACATTATGATATTATGTTGTTGAGATATTTGATGTTGAGCTTAATATGATGTAAGATGCCATATTATGACTCTTGAACATCAAAGGTTGTGAAACTTGATTATTAATTGGCACTAGTATGCTTGAGTACAATGATCGATCATTAGGATGAGTGTGCACACAAATTGAGTCAAAACGTACGTGGCCTTGGTGGCGTTAAGGCACCAAGGAGGAGTACGGTGATGTAATATTCCACCGGAAATTTATATATATTCTACGTGATGATGAGTGGAATCCCATCCGTAGGGCATGTGGCGATCAATGGAATCCCGTCCATGCAAGGCCGGTGATGAGTGTAATCCCACCGAGGTAAGGTTGATGTTGGAAAATGCGTTCCAACATGTTATCCGCGTATTCGAGTCATAGCTAGGTGCCAATATGAGAAAGTATGTTTATGCCAATATGAGATTATGCATACATGCTAATATGAATTGATATGTGTATCAATGTGATATGAAATGTGATTTCCAATGTGAAGCGATATATGATGTGGTTAATACATTGAGTTATGTATCATTGTATGTTGAACTTATAAGTTGTTGAGCATGACATGAATTTGGTAATATGTTCATGCATCATCTATATTTATAGCTCATGTGGATCGAAGGTAAAGTCATGTATTACATCATGATAATTGCTCGAGCTTGGACCCTGCATTGTCGAAGGTTTGTTTAATGAGCTTACCCTCACTAAGCTTTTATGCTTACGCTCTCTTTTGTTCGACAATGCAGATAAATAGCTTGTGGGTGGCAAGGGCAAGGAAATGTCTCCAAGTGTTGCTTTTGGTGAGCTCAATGTATGATTTATAAATTGAAAGATTGTAATAGTAAAGCAATGGGATAGGTGTTGTTGTTTTGGATGTCTTGATGTATGTTTATTTGGTTTGGCACTTGGATGCCTTGTTTGACTTGTAAATATCACTTAAGATGCATGCCTTGATGAATGCTTGAGTGATGCATGCCTTGATGAATGCTTGTGTGTGATGGTATGTCCTTTTTGGATGTTTAGGTTGCTTAGCTAATGTGTAAGTTTTATATGTGTTAACTTGTGTCTTTGGCATTGTTGAGATCTTGTGTATGTCCATATATGCATAAATTGCTCTTTATTTGCAATGTTATGTATGAATGCATTATACCATGTTTGAATGACTCCCTTGGTTTAAGTAGGTGCTCTTGCATGTGTGTATATGCTTTATTGCTTCCTAAATTATGTTTATAGACTTCCTATATATGTTCTTGTATGTTTTTGTTGAAATTGGGAGTCTTGCAATATAGGGCGTATTGATACACCTAAGTGCTGTATCAATACACTTCAGTGCTGTATCAATACACCTAAGGACTGTATCAATACATTCTTGCCTAAAGGGCACAATTTTGGTCAGGCGTATCGATACACTGGGGTGTATCGATACGGTCCCAACTCTCTGGAATTTTGAGGAGTTGTGGAGTGTGGGTCGTATCGATACGGTGACTAAGCGTATCGATACGGTTTGACCTAGTTGACCAAGAGCTGTATTGATACACTAGCTGTATTGATACACTAGAGAGCTGTATCGATACACTAGCTGTATTGATACACTCGAGAGCTGTATTGATACACTATCTGTATCGATACACTAGAGAGCTGTATCGATACACTAGATGTATTGATACACTCGAGAGCTGTATTGATACACTAGCTGTATCGATACACTAGAGAGCTGTATCGATACACTAGCTGTATTGATACACTCGAGAGCTGTATTGATACACTAGAGAGCTGTATTGATACACTAGCTGTATTGATACACTAGATAGCTGTATTGATACACTAGCTGTATTGATACACTTGAGAGCTGTATTGATACACTTGAGAGCTGTATTGATACACTCGAGATGTGTATCGATACAGCCTGCTTAGAAAGGATAAATGGGTTGTTTTAATGTGCAGATTTGGCGGGTCGTTGATATATCGTTCGTGTTTCCGCTGTAGTGCTTCATTTAGGATTTAATAATGCATTTAGACAAGATTAATTAATGAAAAAAAATAGGGTTGCTAACCGAGGGGGAACCTTAACGGGTTTCGCTTCGGTTTTCCCCGTGTGACCCACTCGGACCGGTCATCTGGCTAGACCGGGATGAGGGGGTTACATTTGTTGGTATCAGAGCTTAAGGTTTCCGAAACCTTGGGCATGTAAGTGAGGTAAGTTATGTTTTATGATTGAGATGCACGGTGTTTGCTTGTCATGTAAGCATGTTGCTTGTTATTCGAGTATGCTGTAATGAATGATTGCTTGCTTTGTAAGTATGATTGCTTGTGTGACAAGTATGTTGATTGTTTGTTTAAAAGCATGTTGCTCGTTACCCGTGTATGCGGTGATGTGTGATTGTTTGATGGAGAAGGTATGTTGTTTGATCGTACGCATATGTTTGCTTGTTTAGCAAGTATGCCTTGTAATATGCATGATTGAGCATGTATGTGTGTTGAGTTGCTTGAAGCATGTTGAGTAGAGTCTCATTGCTTCTATTACATCGGAAAAAGAGATTTTAAATGAGGAAATCATACTTGAGCCACTTGGACCTTTTCCTTTGCTAACCCAGTTTGTATGTTAATGTGTTGTTGTTGTTGTTGTTAGTTTATTACTTTTTGGTAAGTTTGAGGCCAAGGCGTGGATTGTGAATCGGTAAGTGGAAAATGTGGGTTCTGAAAATGTGAATGATGTTGAGGGAATTCATCGCTTTAGTCTGGGAGGTGTGGTTGTACCGGAGTTGAAGTACAATTTGGTTGTCTGAGTCAGTGTGTATGTGGGTTGGTTCCTGTTGATGAGGAACGATGTGATCGTTTCTGGTGTTAGTGGTGAAAGAGGTGACGACCTATGAGTGGGAGTCAGAGTGTTATCGATGATATAGTAGGTAAGCCCTTGGTAGAGTTTTGAGCTTGTTCCCTTCTGATTGATTCTGAGTCTGCACTTCTGTATATTGTTAGCAAGCATGCAAGTTTGAATGTGCCGATGAGGTGTCAGAGGTAGGTATGAGTACCTTAGTTCTTTGGGGCGAGATCAGGGTAAGGGTCTCGTTTGTGTAATCTGAAATTCAGAAATGCTAGTTGCTGATCGTTGGGATTCAGCCTATGGTTTTCATACAAGACAGTCGTTCAGTGTCCGTGAGTGGAAATCAATATGTGTGATTGGGCCAGTGTACGTCTGAGTTGTCTTCCAGCGATAAGGAGAGATGAAGTTACTTCCGATATAGTTGAGCCGAGAAGGAAGTCTTGAGCTTTAAATTCGGATTGTTTGGTAGTGGGATGTTTTGAGTCGTCAGGACCGATGTTACAGAACAAGTTCAAGCATGATTGTTTGTGTGCGATTAGAACTGCATTTTGAAGTTTCGAGATGCTCTAAGAATATTCTAGAAGAATCAGATTTTGTTGAAGAACCAGTCTGAAAACAAGAGGGTCGAAGACTATCAGCTGTGCACATGTGTAGTTGCAATTTCCACGGATACTTCCTTTTGTGTGAGCATGTAAGAAAATTTGATGTACGTGTTGAGACCTTGGAAGTAGGGACACATGTGACTAGACCTTGTGGTGAGATAGTGGTGGTCAAAAAAAAATGTGCAGAAGATGTTTGTTGATGGTTCAGGGTTATGTGTATGCAGTAGATGTGAAGTGATCGTCTTCCTACAGTTTTGAGGTACGTTTTGACAAGGTTTGGCTTGAAGAGCACAGAGTTAGTGTATACGTTGAGATAAAGATAGAGAGTTGCCTTGAAGTTGCAGGTCTCAGTGGGACTGTAGTAGTAGGCGAGGGTGTGAACTTCTTATTGAATGGTTGATCCAGCTGTGGAGGTCGAAGATTGATTGAGTTTAGTTGGCATACTTGTTTGGCAATTGTGATGGATTTGATTTTTGAACGAAGATTAGACCGCGAAATGTTAGTATAGTTTGTGTTTTCCTAAAAGTACTTGGAAGAATTGCCTGGTTTGTCTCTTGATAAAGAAGAAGAGTTCGTCATTGAGACCGTTTCCGAGGTTGCTTCTGTTTTGTTAGCTCTGTAACTTATGAATCCCGGAAGAATTGAGAATGTTGAAGAATCAACTACGAGAACTGTTAGGCCTTAGATTCATTAGGCTTAGTGCATCATCTTAGAGTATGATAGTACAGTTTGTGAAGAAGAAAGAGCGGCAGTACGAGAATGTGTTGAGATTTCAGACAGTTGAAACCAGTGGCAAAGAATGATTAGTATCCGCTTCCGAGTGTCAGCGATTTGTTGATCAGTTAGGGGGTGCTTCAGTCTTCCCGAAGATTAATTCGGGATTCGTTTACTACCAGTTGAAAGTGAGAAAAGTTGAAGTATCGAAGAAGGCCATGACGAGCTTTGAAGTTAGTGGGGTAGCACCTTTTAGAAAATCAGCTGTATGTCAAGTTACGCAACGTGAACTTCGAGTTAATGAAGATGTTCTCCTAGGACATGCAGATCAGCCGAGTGCATTAGAGTAAATCCTAACTATGCAGAAGAAGATGTGAGTTGAAAGAAACTTTAATGGAAGCTTCGACCTTGATTCAAAAAAAATGAACCATAGTGATGCGTTGCATGTAGTGGTAGGTTGTAGGCTTATGCAAGATAGAAGATTGAGTACCATCTGAAGAGAGAGTTAACGCAGTAAACGATGCTCCGAGTTGTATTTGTTGTTAGATTAGTAGTTGAGTTGCGAGTTGTAATTGACGAAATTTAGTTTACCGAAGGATAACAGTTTTGTGGCCGAGTTTCATGTTAAACCTACATTGAGTCAGAGTGTTTGAGGAGAAACAGTTGCAAGACAAATTCTTGGCACCTCACGTGCAAGACATTGTGAAAAGAAGATTTCAGAATACAGTTCAGAAAGGATAGAGTTTGCATTGTTAGAGACAGGATAGTTGTACCGATTGACATAGTGTTTTGAGACGTATTGTGTTGGCCGAAGCAAACGGCAGTTCATTTGTGTTGCATCAGAGTATTATGAAGGCGTATTGTGGGTTGAAGATGAGTACCTCCGGATTGAGATGATGCGTAATATTGTTCAGTATGAGAGTAAGTGTGAAAAGTTGTCAGCATGTCAAGACCGGACGTCATTCTTCTTCTAGTGTGTTATATCCGTGGAAGATTCTTAATGAAGATGGGTAATAGAGATTCGAGGTTTCAACTAGATTATTTTTGAAGACGTTTGTATAGTGGTGGGTTATCTGTTGAAGTCTGATGGTCAGATAGAGAAAGTTATGAGTCGAGTTTTCAAACAGTGTTGTATGAGATTGTGAATCGGGTTAGTTCAGATGTTTATTTGTTGCGGTTACCACTAGAGTTAGAAAGGGGTTGGTGATGTGACTTGGGTATCTATGATTCGGGAATGTGAGTCAGATCTATTCCGTGCTATGTTTATTGAAGAGATTGAGATGAGTTGAAATTGCGTGCAACGAAAAAAAAAATCAGTTGAGATCTTAGCATCAGATATCTATAGACCTGTGGTAAGTATACCAAGTTGGTGAGTATGTTGTGGTAAAAAGGAAAGTGTGGAGTAGCATGCTTCCGTGACTCTTCCTGTTCGATGAATTTCGAGGACGAAATTTCCTTAAGTGGGGGAGAGTTGTAACACCCGTGTTTTGGGGTTAGGAGTTAGTCGGGTTAATTGGTTCGAGTCAGTAAAATTTATTTTAATCAAATTGACCTTAGTGTGAGCAAATTGAGTTTAGAAAGAAAGGGAGGGATCATTTTGGTAATTAAACCAAAACAAAAATAATGACAACCTTATCATAAGATAAAGCTATCATCTTTCTCATTTCTCCCCTCTCCACCGTGCAAACTACCCCAAACTCTCCCAAACCCAAAATTCATAATTCATCAAATTTCTTCATCAATTCAAGGGGTTTTTGAAAGAAGCAAGAGAAATCAATGGTGAAGCTTCGGGCTCGAATCCGGAAACTTGGATGCTTGGTAGGCTTGTCGGCTTATGCTAATGAAGTAGTCGGTGAGTGGTTAAAATATTTTAAATGGTTTTGAGCAATTGGTTCGAGCATGTGGACTAGGTTGAGATTGGTAGACTCACCTAGAGTTAGGATTAGGGTGGTAGCCTAATCCTAAGCTTTATTTAGAGACATTGGATGATCTCTTTAATTGATGTTATGCCTCATGATGATTTGTGTTATGATGATTATGTATAATGTGTTATACATGTTGTTGAGGCATGGTTTGATGCATTGCTATGCATGTGGTTTGGATTGTAAATTGTGCATGATGATGTTGAGCTTAATATGATGTAAGATGCCATATTATGACTCTTGAAAATGACATTATGATATTATGTTGTTGAGATATTTGATGTTGAGCTTAATATGATGTAAGATGCCATATTATGACTCTTGAACATCAAAAGTTGTGAAACTTGATTATTAATTGGCACTAGTATGCTTGAGTACAATGATCGATCATTAGGATGAGTGTGCACACAAATTGAGTCAAAACGTACGTGGCCTTGGTGGCGTTAAGGCACCAAGGAGGAGTACGGTGATGTAATATTCCACCGGAAATTTATATATATTCTACGTGATGATGAGTGGAATCCCATCCGTAGGGCATGTGGCGATGAGTGGAATCCCGTCCATGCAAGGCCGGTGATGAGTGTAATCCCACCGAGGTAAGGTTGATGTTGGAAAATGCGTTCCAACATGTTATCCGCGTATTCGAGTCATAGCTAGGTGCCAATATGAGAAAGTATGTTTATGCCAATATGAGATTATGCATACATGCTAATATGAATTGATATGTGTATCAATGTGATATGAAATGTGATTTCCAATGTGAAGCGATATATGATGTGGTTAATACATTGAGTTATGTATCATTGTATGTTGAACTTATAAGTTGTTGAGCATGACATGAATTTGGTAATATGTTCATGCATCATCTATATTTATAGCTCATGTGGATCGAAGGTAAAGTCATGTATTACATCATGATAATTGCTCGAGCTTGGACCCTGCATTGTCGAAGGTTTGTTTAATGAGCTTACCCTCACTAAGCTTTTATGCTTACGCTCTCTTTTGTTCAACAATGCAGATAAATAGCTTGTGGGTGGCAAGGGCAAGGAAATGTCTCCAAGTGTTGCTTTTGGTGAGCTCAATGTATGATTTATAAATTGAAAGATTGTAATAGTAAAGCAATGGGATAGGTGTTGTTGTTTTGGATGTCTTGATGTATGTTTATTTGGTTTGGCACTTGGATGCCTTGTTCGACTTGTAAATATCACTTAAGATGCATGCCTTGATGAATGCTTGAGTGATGCATGCCTTGATGAATGCTTGTGTGTGATGGTATGTCCTTTTTGGATGTTTAGGTTGCTTAGCTAATGTGTAAGTTTTATATATGTTAACTTGTGTCTTTGGCATTGTTGAGATCTTGTGTATGTCCATATATGCATAAATTGCTCTTTATTTGCAATGTTATGTATGAATGCATTATACCATGTTTGAATGACTCCCTTGGTTTAAGTAGGTGCTCTTGCATGTGTGTATATGCTTTATTGCTTCCTAAATTATGTTCATAGACTTCCTATATATGTTCTTGTATGTTTTTGTTAAAATTGGGAGTCTTGCAATATAGGGCGTATTGATACACCTAAGTGCTGTATCAATACTGTTGAGTGGATCACACGAATGATAATAACCAAGAGGGGGGGTGAATTGGAATTTTAGCGATGTTGTAACGGAAATTGCAACTTAAAAATATTGACACAGGAATTTAGAGTGGTTCAAGTTCACCAACCGAACTCTACATCCACTACCTTAGTCTCACCAAGGATTTCCAACAATTTCCACTAAATTGTTCGTCCCCTTTTTCCAGGACAAGGAGGCAACCTTTACAATTTCGGTTAATTTTTCTACCCAAAAATTAACCCAATCCTCACACAAAAGAACAAAGAAATTTGGTGGCTAATAAGGTATCTCTCAATACAAATGATAGCCCAATATCAAGCACTCAACCCAATTGAACAAAATAGAAATGAAGGATACAATTGGGGTTTATAGACAAAGTAGGATTTTTGCACAAATGCTTGGATTTGATGTTTTTATATCTTCTTGAGGTTCAATGTCATGTTGCTGGAGCTTCTTGGGGTCTTTTTATAGCCTCTTGATGATTTCCAACCGTTGTGAGTGTTGACTTTAAGATTATAGCCGTTGGAAAGCTTTTTCTCCACTTTCTTGCACTTTTCCAGCTATGAGTATCGGTACTCTATAGTGGGGTATCGATACCTGTCTCACAAGAAAATAGCCGTTGTGTACAAATAATAAAGGGGTATCGATACGCGTTCTTGGCGTATCGGTACTGGGTATCGAAACAGCACAGGCTGTATCGATACCTTTTTCTCGACATAGCTCACTGTCAAATGGGGTATCGATACTAGGGTTAGGGGTATCGATACCGGTTTAGTGACCGTTTAAAAATCTCAACGGTTATATTTTTAAACCGACTTTGGAATTAATAATTATAAAATGGTATCGATACTGGTTTATCCGTATCGATACTGATCTCATAGTGTTTCGATACTAGGGTTTGCCGTTTCGATACTTGTTCCGACAGAGGCAAACTTTGCTAAAAAGGTATCGATACTCCTTGATGGGTATCGATACTGGTTGACGGTTTTCAATATTTTTGCCTTGGAACACTTAGAAAATATTTGAGTTTTAGTTCTAATAAATCAGTTTAAAGTCTTTGGGGTTTCAAAAACTTATTAAGGGATTTGTACAAACAATTTTAAGTTCTTCAATTTGATCCTTAAAGATCTAGTTATATCAAAATCAAACATAGGTTTTACAATCTCCCCCTTTTTGATATAACAAAACCAAAACTTAAAATTTTTGACAACTTTTGAAAATTAACTCCCCCTTAATATAAGCTTGATATTTTGATTTAGTTAAGAAAAAAAAATTTCTCAAAATCAAAATTCTTAACTCCCCCTTGATGTAAGTTTTATAAAACAAAAAAAAATTCAAAAAAAATTTTGAAGTTTGTTTGTGAGCTATTTCTCCCCCTTTTTGTTAGATCAAAAAAAAATGTGAGAGCATAATGTGCATCAAATATCAAGAGTATAAAGATAAGCAACATAATCTTATTATATCATAAAACGAGAAATCCAAAACATAAGCAAACCTAAATCCTAAATAATCAAAGCATAGGTAATAATCTTAATCCTAAGAACATAAAACATAGGTGCATAAAAAAAATAAAAATCCTAAATGATATGATATGATATGCAAGGATAGAAGTTTAGGCATTATCTTCATCGTCTTCATCATCGTCATCTTCATCTCCCAAAGGATCATTGTTCCTCATGCTATTACGCCATTCATCGTGGAAAGCGGCAATGGAAATATTCGAGGAATTTTGCTTGCTTTCGAGGGATGTAAGGCGATTCTCCATACCCGTCATCCTCGTATCGAATGTAGTTTCCATAGAGGTAAGACGAGTATTCAACCCGGTGAATTGTTCATTTAGATATGTCATGAGACTATCCATATTGGGTTGTGGGACTTGAGGAGCTTGAGGAGCTTGAGGAGCTTGTTGTTCTAAGGCGGCGGCGGCCTCGGGTGGAAGCTCGGTAAGACGTAGCCAATTTCCATTAAAATAATGAAATTTGCTTCGAGCAAGAGAATGTTCGTCGATAGGATCGGTAAGAGTAGAAGCAAGATCAAACGAACAATCAATATCCTTTTGAACAAAGTAATAGCTTAAGGCCGTACCGTAGATAAAGGATGTGATGAGAGGAGTTTCACGTTGTTGAACATGATAAGCAATCTCATTGAACATGATGCGAGCAAGATTTGGGCGTTTTCGTTGACGGAAACTTCGAATCCAAAAATCATCCAATAGACGGATGGTGGAATATTTGCCTCCGGAGGGACGAAGCCACCATGATACCATCAAATGTAGGATTCGATCATGAGCATTGAGGACGGTTACGGAACCGCTAAGAACATGCCCTAAGGCATTCTCATTATCTTCACCTTCATCTTCCAATTTAAAAACCTCACAAATAGACTTGACATTAAGAACTATTTGTTTCCCCATAAGATAAGATCGAATGGCAACGACTTCTCCATTACGATAAATGCATTTAGCATTAGAGAAGAAAATCAAAACCAAAAGCCGATAGTAAATACCCGGAATAGTGAGAAAATGCATGAAGTTCCAAAGACGAAGAAGCGGAAGATATTCAAACTTGAAGCGCTCGGAGTCGAGGAAGGGGATGGATACGATCCTCTCCGCACGAATTTTGTAATTTTCGAATTGGCGGAAATAAGGAAGGCCCTCGGAATCTTCAAAGGATTGGTTGTAGATAGTAGCATAATCCGGACGAGCAACTGATCCGGGAGTTGAAGAGTCTCCGGCAAGAAGAACTCTTTGACGTTTCCTTGAATGCTCTTTTGGTGCCATAATAGAAACTTTGAAGAGAGAATTTTGAGAGATAATAAAAGGCTTTAATTCAAGGGTTTCTTTTGATTTTTGGTGAAGAATGTGAAGGAGAAGAGGCCTTTATATAGCCAAAAACGTTTAGGGTTAATAGGATATTAAAGAGTTTTAATTTTGGTAAAACTAGATCTCATTAAAAGCCTATTTAATACCATCAGCGCGAAAGGGTATCGATACTCCTCAGGGGTATCGATACGGGGATAGAAATGTCTTTCCACAAATTTGACCGTTGAAGGAGGTATCGATACTCATTAGATGGTATCGATACAGGGATAGACCTGTCTTTTCTCAATTCTGACCGTTGGAAGAGGGTATCGATACGCATGGGGCGGTATCGATACGCGTGAAGCGATGAGAAATTCTGAGAAATTGAAATGAAGAACAAGTATCGATACCCATTGGGCAGTATCGATACCTTATGCCCAGAATTTTGCCTATTTGGTTAAAAATAACCAAAGACATGAATTTAACATCTCTTAAAAGTATGCAAATGATGAATGAACAGATCTAAGCATATTTTAACAGAAACATACTCCCCCTAACTATATGCATGGAAGAAATTGGGAGACTAAACACATAAACATGGTAATTTCACAAAATCAAGCACATATAATTTTAAAAAGAAGTCCTAAGGGTCAAGATAGGCTAGTTAGACCCAACTCTCTCCTAAGGGACCAAAAACGCTCTTTATCTAATGGTTTTGTGAAAATGTCCGCTAATTGATTTAAGGTGTCTACATACTCTATAGCCACATCTTTCTTAAGGACATGATCTCTAATGAAATGATGCCTTATTTCTATATGTTTGGTTCTAGAGTGTTGGATGGGATTTTTCGTTAAACATATTGCACTTGTATTATCACATTTAAGGGGTATGGTTTCTATTTTTACACCATAATCTAAGAGTTGTTGCTTCATCCAAAGAACTTGAGCACAACAACTCCCTAAGGATATATACTCGGCTTCGGTGGTAGATAAAGCTACACTGTTTTGTTTCTTAGAGAACCAAGATATGAGCATACTACCTAAGAATTGACAAGTTCCCGAAGTACTTTTCCTATCGATTTTGCAACCCCCATAATCCGCATCCGAGTAAGCATGAAGGTTGAAGGTTGAGACTCTAGGATACCAAAGGCCTAAACAAGGAGTGTCTCTAAGGTATCTAAAGATTCTCTTAACGGCTATAAGGTGAGACTCTTTAGGACTAGCTTGAAACCTAGCACACAAGCAAACACTAAACAGTATATCCGGTCTACTTGCGGTAAGGTAAAGCAAAGATCCAATCATAGAGCGATAAAGCTTAGAGTCAACACACTTACCTCCTTCATCTTTGTCAAGCTTTGTAGATGAGCTCATAGGAGTGGCTTGAGGCTTTGTGTTCTCCAAGCCAAACTTGTTGAGCATATCCTTTATGTATTTTGCTTGATTTATGAAGGTGCCATCCTTTATTTGTTTGATTTGGAGTCCCAAAAAGAATGAGAGCTCTCCCATCATGCTCATCTCAAATTCACCTTGCATTAACTTAGCAAACTCTTGACAATAACATTCATTAGTAGATCCAAATATAATATCATCAACATAAATTTGAACTACTAAAATGTCATTTTTATACATTTTTATAAAGAGTGTAGTGTCCACCTTACCTTTTTCAAATCCTTTTTCAATCAAAAAATTTGAAAGCCTTTCATACCAAGCTCTAGGAGCTTGTTTTAAACCATAAAGTGCTTTTGTTAGTTTGAAAACATGATTTGGAAATTTTGAGTCTTCAAAACCCGGTGGTTGTTCTACATACACTTCTTCATTTATAAAACCATTTAAAAATGCGCTTTTAACGTCCATTTGAAAAAGCTTGAAATTATGATAACATGCATATGCAAGCAACATCCTAATGGCTTCCATTCTAGCTACGGGTGCATAGGTTTCATCAAAATCTATTCCCTCCTCTTGAGTGTAACCTTGTGCTACAAGTCTAGCTTTATTTCTCACAATGTTACCACTCTCATCTAGTTTGTTCCTAAATACCCATTTAGTTCCTATTGTAGATTGATTACTAGGCCTATCAACTAATGTCCAAACATTACTTCTCTCAAATTGATTTAACTCTTCTTGCATAGCCATGATCCAAAAATCATCTTTCAATGCTTCTTTGATATTTTTAGGCTCTATGCATGAGATAAATGCAATATGATTCATTAATCTAAGAGAAGAACGAGTGGTTACCCCCTTGGATGGATCACCCAAGATTTCACCATCTTTGACATAGTTCAACTCCCTTGGATAGCTAACTTCCTTTTCCTCAATAGCCAAGTCCTTCAAGGCTTCAAGAGGTGGATCTTGTGTGTCTTCTTCTTTTGGTTGAATCTCATCCTTCTTTGAAGTTTGACCTCCATCAAAGGTATTTATGATTCCTACATTATCATCATCACAAGAATCCTTCCTAGGAAGGGGATTATCATCGAATACAACATGAATAGATTCTTCTACAACTAAAGTTCTTTTGTTAAATACTCGATAGGCTTTAGAGGTTAAAGAGTAACCTATAAAAATAGCTTCATCACTTTTTGCATCAAATTTACCTAAATTATCTTTTCCATTATTTAAAACAAAGCATTTACATCCAAAAGGGTGGAAGTAGCTAATATTAGGCTTTTTAGATTTTAAAATCTCATAAGGTGTTTTCTTTAAAATTGGCCTAATGGTTACACGATTTATAATATAACAAGCCGTGTTTGTTGCTTCCGCCCAAAAATATTTTGGTAAATTATTTTCGCAAAGCATAGTTCTAGCCATTTCTTGTAAAGTTCTATTTTTCCTTTCAACTACCCCATTTTGTTGAGGAGTTCGAGGAGCTGAAAAATTATGGCTAATACCATTTTCATTTAAAAAATCTTCAAATCCTAAATTTTGAAATTCGGTTCCATGATCACTTCTAATATGTGAAATTTTAAGTTCAAGATCATTTTGAATTAATTTTGAAAATGTGATGAATTTTTCCAAAGCCTCATCCTTAGTACTTAAAAAGAGAACCCAAGTGAATCTAGAAAAATCATCAACTAATACAAAAGCATATGATTTGCCACCCAAGCTCATAGTCCTAATTGGCCCAAATAAATCCATGTGAATTAGTTGTAAACATCTACTAGTAGAAATGTCATTAATGGATTTAAAGGAAGATCTATGTTGTTTACCCTTTGAGCATGCATCACAAATTTTATCGTTTGAAAATTTTATCTTGGGTAAACCTTTAACTAGGTTTAGAGAGACTAGTTTTTCTAAAACACTTGTGCTAGCATGTCCTAGCTTCCTATGCCACAACCATGCATCATTTTCGTTTTGAGCAACTAAGCATACATGAGATGTATGAATGTCATCTAGATGCACCATGTATATATTCCCTATGCGATGACCTATGAGCATAATATTATTAGTTTTAATGTCTACAATTTTACAACCGGTTTTATCAAATATAACATTAAAACCTTTATCACATAGTTGACTTATGCTCAATAAATTATGTTTAAGACCATTGACATATAAAACATTTTCAATGAGAGTAGTAGAGTGATTACCAATGGAGCCAATACCTTCAATGTGGCCTTTGGAGTTGTCACCAAATGTTACTACTCCTCCACTTTTTGGCTTTAGATCCATGAGTCGACTCTTGTCTCCGGTCATGTGTCTCGAGCATCCACTATCAAGGTACCATGAGTTTTGACTTTGTGCTTTGGCCTTGTAGCAATGCTCCCCCTACAAACAAAGATATTTAAACTTTTGTTTTTGGTACCCAAATCATTTTGGGTCCATGTGTGTTAGTTCCTAAAACTTTGGTTCCCTTAGGAATCCAAGGTGACATAGCAATAATATCATTAGATTTAACAAGTTCCTTAGGAACCCATACATTTCTAATTCTTTTAACTTTACTATGTCTAGGATAGTTATTTTGTTTGTAGTAGTTAGTCTTTTTCTTATATTGGTGTGTTCTAGAGGATTCTCCTATGTCATGTTTAACACTACCATTAATTTTTAAAGACTTTTTGAGCTCATTTAGCTCACTTAACACCTTTTGGTGTTCACAATTATTTTGAGATAAAAGATTATTAAGATCAATATTTTCTTTTTGAAAGAATTTAAGTTCATCTTCTAATCCTAATACCTTTTTCTCAATTTTAGAATTAGTTTGAGTAAGTGAGTCATTTTTCTCTTTTAATTCTATAATAATTTTTCTATTCTTAATAACCGACTTCCTATACTTCTCAACTAATTCATCATATACCTCTTGTAACTCATCATAAGCATCATTTAATTCTTCATATGAATAATCTAAAGTAGATGAGTTAGAGGTTACCAAGGAGGAATCTTCCTCAAGTGCCATGAGGCAAAGGTTCGCCACTTCTTGTTCGTCATCCTCCGATGACTCCTCATCACTCCAAGTAGCAAGCTTGGCTTTGAGCTTTTTCTTATTCTCAAAGCCCTTCTTCTTGAGTTGAGGGCACTCCGAACGTATGTGGCCGGGTTGTCCGCACTCGAAGCATGTGATTGGATCCCTTCCTTCTTCTTTGTTCTTGCTTTTGAAGTCCATCTTCCTTTGGATTTTTCTTCCTCGGTTGGACCTCATAAGGCGTGAGAATCGTTTGGCTATCATAGCCAATTCTTCAAGTTCATCCTCATCACTAGATGAACTTTCATCAAGTTGGGAAGTTTTAGCCTTGAGAGCTATTCCCATTTTCTTCTTTTTCTCCCCTTCAAGCTTCTCCATTCTTTTTTCTTCTTTCTTTCTTTCATCTTCTCTTCCTTGCTTCATGATCTCGTGAGTAAGGAGAGAGCCTACAAGTTCATCAAGCTTTAGAGTTTTTAAATTCTTTGCTTCGATGATTGCGGTTCTCTTCCCATCCCAAGATTCGGGAAGTGAATAGAGTAGCTTTCGAACAAGTTTGTCTTCCGGTATAACTTCTCCATAGCCCTTTAGACCATTTACAATCGTGGAGAATCGATCAAACATCTTTGACACCGTCTCATCGAATTCCATTTTGAAATTTTCATAACTAAGATTGAGAATTCCAATCTTAGTTTCTTTGACATCGTTGGTGCCTTCATAGGTGGTTTCAAGAGTGTCCCACACTTCTTTGGCACTTTCAATTGATGAGACCTTTGAGTAGATGTCCGGACCGAAAGCACAAAATAGCATGTGAAGAGCTTTATCATTTACTTGGATCTTTTTCCTCTCCTCTTCACTCATTTCCGTTCTTCTTTTAAGCACCATCTTGCCATCAATATCTTGCTTCAATGGGATATATGGTCCATCCTCAATGACATCCCACACAAGGTAGTCACTTGATTTAATAAATAGACGCATTTTATTTTTCCAAAATGAGTAGTTCTCACCATTGAAGAAAGGAGGCTTTGTGGTGGATTGTGAGTCGTACATGCCGGGAGCGGAGGTTGATGCCATCTCTTTGATATTTTGATGATGATCACACTTCTTCCAAGGATCTCCTCTTGCGGTTGTTAATCCTCAAGGAGTTAAGCTCTGATGCCAATTGTTGAGTGGATCACACGAATGATAATAACCAAGAGGGGGGGTGAATTGGAATTTTAGCGATGTTGTAACGGAAATTGCAACTTAAAAATATTGACACAGGAATTTAGAGTGGTTCAAGTTCACCAACCGAACTCTACATCCACTACCTTAGTCTCACCAAGGATTTCCAACAATTTCCACTAAATTGTTCGTCCCCTTTTTCCAGGACAAGGAGGCAACCTTTACAATTTCGGTTAATTTTTCTACCCAAAAATTAACCCAATCCTCACACAAAAGAACAAAGAAATTTGGTGGCTAATAAGGTATCTCTCAATACAAATGATAGCCCAATATCAAGCACTCAACCCAATTGAACAAAATAGAAATGAAGGATACAATTGGGGTTTATAGACAAAGTAGGATTTTTGCACAAATGCTTGGATTTGATGTTTTTATATCTTCTTGAGGTTCAATGTCATGTTGCTGGAGCTTCTTGGGGTCTTTTTATAGCCTCTTGATGATTTCCAACCGTTGTGAGTGTTGACTTTAAGATTATAGCCGTTGGAAAGCTTTTTCTCCACTTTCTTGCACTTTTCCAGCTATGAGTATCGGTACTCTATAGTGGGGTATCGATACCTGTCTCACAAGAAAATAGCCGTTGTGTACAAATAATAAAGGGGTATCGATACGCGTTCTTGGCGTATCGGTACTGGGTATCGAAACAGCACAGGCTGTATCGATACCTTTTTCTCGACATAGCTCACTGTCAAATGGGGTATCGATACTAGGGTTAGGGGTATCGATACCGGTTTAGTGACCGTTTAAAAATCTCAACGGTTATATTTTTAAACCGACTTTGGAATTAATAATTATAAAATGGTATCGATACTGGTTTATCCGTATCGATACTGATCTCATAGTGTTTCGATACTAGGGTTTGCCGTTTCGATACTTGTTCCGACAGAGGCAAACTTTGCTAAAAAGGTATCGATACTCCTTGATGGGTATCGATACTGGTTGACGGTTTTCAATATTTTTGCCTTGGAACACTTAGAAAATATTTGAGTTTTAGTTCTAATAAATCAGTTTAAAGTCTTTGGGGTTTCAAAAACTTATTAAGGGATTTGTACAAACAATTTTAAGTTCTTCAATTTGATCCTTAAAGATCTAGTTATATCAAAATCAAACATAGGTTTTACAAATACACTTCAGTGCTGTATCAATACACCTAAGGACTGTATCAATACATTCTTGCCTAAAGGGCACAATTTTGGTCAGGCGTATCGATACACTGGGGTGTATCGATACGGTCCCAACTCTCTGGAATTTTGAGGAGTTGTGGAGTGTGGGTCGTATCGATACGGTGACTAAGAGTATCGATACGGTTTGACCTAGTTGACCAAAAGCTGTATTGATACACTAGCTGTATTGATACACTAGAGAGCTGTATCGATACACTAGCTGTATTGATACACTCGAGAGCTGTATTGATACACTATCTGTATCGATACACTAGAGAGCTGTATCGATACACTAGCTGTATTGATACACTCGAGAGCTGTATTGATACACTAGCTGTATCGATACACTAGAGAGCTGTATCGATACACTAGAGAGCTGTATCGATACACTAGAGAGCTGTATTGATACACTAGCTGTATTGATACACTAGATAGCTGTATTGATACACTAGCTGTATTGATACACTTGAGAGCTGTATTGATACACTCGAGAGGTGTATCGATACAGCCTGCTTAGAAAGGATAAATGGGTTGTTTTAATGTGCAGATTTGGCGGGTCGTTGATATATCGTTCGTGTTTCCGCTGTAGTGCTTCATTTAGGATTTAATAATGCATTTAGACAAGATTAATTAATGAAAAAAATAGGGTTGCTAACCGAGGGGGAACCTTAACGGGTTTCGCTTCGGTTTTCCCCGTGTGACCCACTCGGACCGGTCATCTGGCTAGACCGGGATGAGGGGGTTACAGAGCAAAAGTGCCACGACGACCGACTCTTTTATTCTTCAAAGAGTGAAGAATTTCATATGCTAGAATAATGTTGTCTCAGATTAATCGTCCGGGTAGGAACGCACTTTGAGCTTCATCTATGCACAATTGTAGAGTTGTTTGCATTCGTGTGGCTAGCATCTTAGAAATGATCTTATATAGTACATTACACAAAGCTATCAGTCGAAATTGAGACACAACTTTTGCACCAGATACCTTTGGAATTAGTACAATGTGTGTCTGATTAATAGTCTGAAATGATTGATCGCCATGAATCATCGATATGCAAAAATCAGCAACCTCACTACCAACGATGTGTCAAAAACGCTGGTAAAATATAGCACCAAGACCATCTTCACTTGAAGCTTTTAGTTGTCCCATCGACTTGACAGCTTGGTGAACATTCTCCATGGTGAAATCCTTCAGTAGCTCATAATTCATTTCTGCTGATAAACAAGTATTAATTTCATGCAGAATTTCAGTAGGATTTTCAGTTTCAATTGAACTATATGTTCATTTTCATCCGAGAGTGAATGAATTCGATTTTTCCATTTTCGGTGAGAAGCATGTCGATGAAAAACCCTGTATTTTTATCACCAGCCCGTAACCAATTAGCTCTCGCTCGTTGCTCCCAATATAACTCCTCCCGATCAGCCTCCAAATTTATTGCTAATTTCACATCAGTGATTTCTCCTAATGACTCATCAGTCGGGTAAGAAGCATTAAGCTCTGCTAGTCTACGACGCAAATCAATCATTGTAATTTTCTTTTCTTTCCGGAGTCGTCTAAACTATAATTCAAGCCCGTGATTTAGTTGTTGCAGCTGAGTAGGGGTTGATCTAGTAGAAAGTACCCATAAATGCTTCACTTCATCCTCACATGATTCCTCAAGTAACCAGGACGCTTTAAATCGAAAATGTGAAACAAAATTTGATGAACGTTGTTTGTTATCAGTGTTGAGTAGCAACGGACAATGGTCAGAGAAGGAATGAGACATATGGCATAAATTAAAGTGTGGGAATAAACTCCACCATGCTGAATTACCCACACCCCGATCAAGCCTCTCTCGAATGTTAGTAGTTTCAAACTTTCCTTTTTCCCACGTAAACCATAGACCCGAATGACCCCCACTCTTCTCCGTAGCAAACAATATCTCATTAAAATCACTTATAACCAGCCAAGGTAAATCTCCAGTAGCATTTAATTGTTGTAACAGATTCCAAGAGTCCTCCCGATTTTGTTCTTCAGGAGCTCCATAGAAACTTGTACATCTCCAAGTGAAACCATCCGTATCCTCAGTAAAATAGCACCAATATGTCTATCAGAAAAAGATCGTAAATTGACAGTGCAATTCATCTTCTATCCAAGTGATAGACCTCCACTTCTACCCCTAGCACTAACATCAATACAATTAATAAATCCACAATACCTTCGCAACTTCATCATTTTACAGCTTTGTAACTTTGTCTCGATTAAAAAAATAACCGAGGGGTTGACATCCCGCAGGTAATTCCTGAGGCGTCGAGTCGTCCGTGACTTCCCCAAGCCGTAGACATTCCAGCTTAAGAGTTTCATTGGGTCCGGCTGGCCTGCTTCGTGTGGCCTGCCGATTTAGTAATTGGGCCTTCATTCGAATCAATAATTGAAACTCCTGAAGTGTTAATAGAAGTTCACATTCTCTTAGATCCATCTGAAATTTGATCTAAATTTTCTTCATCATGTTGGGCCATTATGATGTCATAGCCACCTTGAATTCCATTTGCGATCTGTCCTGCAACAAATGAATCAAAGCCCGACCCACTTACCTTCTGTTGCACACCCACACGTATGGTCTCTGATCCAACCAAATCAGGTGCAGTTACATTTTTATCAGCACCCTGTAGAGCAGTACATGTATCCCTCATTTCACGGTGAGAATGGGAGTTAACAGCAGGGCTTGTTTGCACAATGGCAGTTTCCTCACGCAACCACTTACTCGTCGGAGCAGTCGCCATCCTCCTCGTTGGGGCTCTAATACTTAAATCCCAACCAAAAACAATATTTGCACTATCCATAGTCAACCGTACATGGAAAAAACTTTCACCATGTCCCAGTTTTCCGCAGATAAAACAAAACAATAGTAATTTTTTTATATTCAAAACGGACATATATACCTTCTCCTCCACGAATTGCCATTTTCTTTCGTCTTTTCAATGATTTGCGGATGTCCACAACAACTCGAATACACATAATTTCTTTATACCCAAGCGATAATTTGGCTGAATCATACTTTAAAAAGGAGCCCACAAAATTATCCAATTGTCGAGCCACCCCCCGACATATAACCAGGGGTACATCATTCACCAATACCCATAACGGAACTGTATGAAGAGGGACTACTGAAGGAACTTCTCCAGGTTTAAGACGGTGCAATATCAAAAGGTGTGAATTAAAATACCATGGACCATTTGCTTCAACTCTATCCATATCCACAGTGTGATAAAATCGAAACAGGTATCGATTTTCTCCAATATCAGATATCGACACTCCACCAAGTGGCCGCCAAACATTTGAAAGCGTTGTTCTCTCATAAATTGAAAATGAATTACTGCTGAAGTAAGAAACTGACCCACCAAACAGTTTTCAAATGATATTCCCTGCTCTAATAGATTAGAATCCACTTGAATTTTAGAATCTTCATCTTCTTCAATTGCTAATTCCTCTAAATTCTTTTCTATTACAGATTCTATAACAAGCGCAGCAGAAATACAAATCAAAACAAAATAACCGTGCTAAGAAGCAGAAACTGTATCAAAAGACAAAGAGAATAACCGTATCAAAAGACAGATTACGTTGTCCTTTAATAAATGAACTTTCTACATACTCATATTTTAGTCAATCTAAATTATTATTATTAATCGTCGTCATAAAATGTCCTCATCGTTATCTTATTTGTTTGTCATTGAATTTGCTTGCGTAGAGACTCTACTCTCTGGCTCTACTTTTATCCAGATTAAACCTTCTTTAGAAACAGAAATTTGATCAAACTAATTTAGAAAATTTATTAAGATAAATCCAGCCCTAAATTTTTATACTTTTGCTAATATAATTTTTGTTTTGTTTGATTATTTTTTTTATATACATATTATATCTAATTCTTTAATGTTATTCATTTATTTTTTATTTTATAAATGATTTTTTTTTTATAAATTCTAATTCTTATCCTATTATGAAAGGGGTGTTTTTAGTGGGTCTAGAACCCATGACTTAAAAAAGAGTGAGGGAATAAAGTGAGTAAGTTGACCATTCAACCAAATAGGCTTACTTTTTTAAATCAACATTTTCATTGTTAACAAGTATGCTTGTTTTTATGATAAAATTTAAGGTGAATCTTTATTTCAGTAAAAAAATAACATGTGTAACTTTAAAAATAATATTTATTTACTTAAGGTACGATAACAAAATTAGTCATCTACGTTTTACTATTTTTTATCTCAACCTATACATTTGAGAAAATAATTGAAGAATAATGGATATAAGAGGACTTAAGCTGAGGCGAAACACAATGAAGATATGTGGGGGCCACAGCTCTCTGAAATTTTTTGAAAACTAGAATTTAATCATTTAAATTTTTTCAAAAATTTAGTTTGGCCCCACAATTTTTTTAAATTTTATATTGAGTTTTAATTTTTTTTAAAATTTTTTAATTAAATTTCTTTTATAGTTTTAAAAAAATTTCATTATACCTCTCAATTTTACAAAAAATTTAATTAGAACTCAAATTTTTTAAAGTTTGTAAATAAAACCCTTCTAACTTAAAAAAATATTTTAAAACTCTAAATTTTTTTAAAAATTTTAATTGATCTCTTTAAACTCTTCTATCAAATTCTTCTGTCACTAAATAAAAAGAGAGGTATGTATACCGACTTCTATCTCAAAGTTATTACTATCTTTCAATCAAACAATGGTCGTATTGTAAAATGTGGTAATATGGCAGTAAATGGAAAAAGGATAGAGAGAGAAGTACTTTCGATTTCCATCTCACATTAACAAAAATCATGATCATCAACAAACCAACTTGAATGGATTCTCAAATGTTGGATTCACTGCAAAATAAACGATATATTTCATGTCGGGAAGTCAGCAAATTATTTGAGTTCTGCAAATAAAAGGGAAGAAAAAAGAGAGTGAAGGAGTCACCTTGGCGAACTTCTTTTCTGATTGAAAACGTTCCAAAAGCCGTTGTATACGTCAACAACGAAGAAAGAGGAGCTGTTGGTTTTTTTGTTTAATCGTTCATGTAACACCATAGATCCGGCTCGGATTATAAGAGTGATCCAAAAAATTTAAATTAATTTTAAAACTTTAAATTGAAACATTTTAAACAAAATTTGGAGCTTCCTAATTTACAAAAATCGAATGTACAAATGAAACAATATTCAAATAATTTTAGAAACTTAACTCGCTTAAATCACATGCTATACATGCCCACCTAACTAGGTATTTATTTATTGTACTTTGAAGGGTCGAACTGAAATTTCTCTGATGATTTTGTCTTCTTGGCGCGCTTTTGAGTCAAATGTCAACATGTATACGGAAACAACGATTTTAAAAATTGAGGTTAGAAAACTCAGTGACACACATTTACTCTATTTTATTTTATGAGATTCATAAACAACATATGACATAGGTAATGTGCTCACAATTAAAAATTTGAGCATAAATATTACTTTCCATCATACAAATTGCATACCCAAAGTTATCCAAGAAATGTACCTTAACAGTGGTACATAATCGTGTATAGTGTAAGATATACAATAGTGTAGGAGCATGCTAACTTTGATCGATCGAAACAAGAGTTGACGCTAGCATTTTGTCAAAAACTACATTTCATCAAACATGAGTCCGAAACAAAAATATAATGTTAAGTACTACTTTGCCAAAAATAATAAGTGACGTACCATAATAAAAATATGATAATAGGTTAAGTACTAAATAATAAGTGACGTACTATAATAAAAATATAATAATAGGTTAAATACTAAATATGTAATTTATTTTATAATTTAAATATTTTTTCGATGATTAAGCCAAAATATAAAGAGATGAACATTAAGTAACTACCCTAAATATAGAGGAGAGTTATACAATTATACTAAAGTTATTTTTTTTTTATCTTAACTCTATCCGTCTTTTTTTATATAAAAAAATCGGATCGAATCCAAATCTCATGTCTACGAAAACTTGGGTGATTCTAGCGTTAGGTCCCTTAAAATTAGGCAAATCTTAGGTCGCATCGGTACTACCGTTAAATCTAGGCCAAATTGATTTCAGTTGTTGATGGAAAAAAAGGGGAAAAAGGAGCAGGTGAAACCGATCAACCGGTATTCTAAAATTCTTTAAGACCCTCATATTGGAATAACATCGGTACTGATGAAATAATTTCAAAAACAGTGGCTTTCCCTTTCCCTCCCTCGTGAAAACTTCAGAAAACTCCCCCCTCATCCAAATTTTTCGTTCATCTTACAGGCGAAAATCGTTGATTGGGAAGTTCTTATCTCTTAAATTCAGGTTAGTAATATTTAAGATTTCGTGTTAGTTAAATCCGAAATGAAAAATGTGTATGAAAAATTATTAGGATTTTAGGAAAAGTGGGGGCTTAATAACGATTTTGAGGGATTAAGATTAGGAGTTTAATAATGTTTACTTATTATACTGAAACGCGTCAATTTCCATATAGTTTAAGGATTAAGTTTGGTGATATTTGTCACAAATTTTCTTACGCGCTTTTTAACATATAAGGTAATCCTTTAAGAGATAAGGTAGCTACAAAATCCTTACCATTAGTTGGATTGGTTTACGATTTGCAGAAATGGGTACTAAATTCAGTAATTACCTCATCTACTATAATATGTGTGTAGAACTGAGGTTTTGATATAATATTTGAAAAATGTTTTGGACTAAAATGAAAAGATTTTAAAATATGTTTTTAGTCAAAAACAACTTGAAAATATGTTTTAGGGTTTTTAAAGCTCTGGAATGGACTTAAAAGTACATTTAAAGTAGTCAAAACCGAGCATTTTAAGTGACATTATCGATACAGTGGAGAGTGTATCGATACACCTTAGGGTTTTCAAACTACAAGGATTCCAGTAGCTAAAACCTGTATCGATACGCCTAGCCGTATCGATACGGTGTATTTGAAAATAGCCCAACGGCTAGTCGCGTACCGATACGGTTGTATCGCGTACCGATACGCCAACGGTCATTCCCAACGGTCATTTGACTTTGCAGGACCGTACCGATACGCCAGGCAAGCGTATCGATACGCATCAGCTGAAGAGCATAACGGCTATATCTGATTTCAAGACCGTATCGATACAGTGGAGAGTGTATCGATACACTAAGCTGCTGAACTGCATTTTGTGGGAAATAAACGGCTATTTTGTATCCCCAACGGCTATGAAACATCCCCAACGGCCATAAACGGCTAGAAACTCAATTTGGAGTATAAAATGGACCTCCAAGCATCAAGATCAACAAGAGCTTAAGTTGTTACAACATTTTGAGTGAAAAACCTTGTCTAGTGCTTAATTGTTCATTCTTTGCTTAGACAACACTTGTGAGCTTACATTGTTAAATTTGCTCAAGTGTTTAGGTTTTTGGGTGAGAGCTTAATTGTGCAAACAAACGCCTATTGAGAGGTTTTAAGTTTGTTTTGTTTATCTCTTGTAAGAGAGGGGTTCCTTCAAGCTTTGGGTAGAAAGCTTCGAGGGTTGTAAAGGGTTTCCTCCTAAGCCCGGAAAAGGGGATGAATCAATTAGTGAATTGGTTGTGAAATCCTTAGTAGGAAGCTAAGGTAGTGGATGTAGACTCGGTTGAGGAGTTGAACCACTATAAATCATCGTGTTATTATTCTTTCTAGCTTCCTAAACCCTTCCACCCAAAAATTCACCTCTCCACCACTTGGCGAGCAAGAACGGTTGATTGATTCGAGCACCGAAAAACCCAACAATTGGTATCAGAGCTTGGCTCAATTGAAGGGGATTCACATCCTATTGAGAAGATCCGGCAAGCTCGATCAACATTTCACCAACCGGCTCAAATGGCGCAATCCATCAACATACCGCCTTTTTTCGACGGAGATCACTATGCCCTTTGGAAGACAAAGATGAAATTCTTCTTGAAGTCAAGAGATTACAAGCTATGGGACATAGTTGAAGATGGTCCGTTCGTGCCTAAAGGAAGCAAAGCGGAATGGAGTGCCGACGATCGCAAGAAGATGGAGCTTAATTGTAGAGCCTTGCACATGCTCTTTTGTGCTTTTGGCCCAACCATCTATGAGAAGATGTCTTCTTGTGAAAGTGCCAAGGAGGTATGTGACAAGCTTGAAGTCACATACGAGGGGACTAATGAAGTCAAGGAGACCAAGATTGGGCTCCTTACCTTAGAGTATGAGAACTTCAAGATGGATCCGGAAGAGAACATCGAGAAGATGTTTGATAGATTCTCCACCATCACCAATGGTCTTAAAGGTTATGGAGAAGCCATCCCGGAAGAAAAACTTGTCCGAAAGCTCATCTACTCACTTCCCGAGTCTTGGGACTCAAAGAGGACCGCCATCATCGAAGCCAAAAATTTGAAGACTTTAAAGCTTGATGAACTCATGGGGTCACTCCTTACTCATCAAATCATGAAGAAGAACAAAGAAGATGAGAAGAAGAGGGAAGAAATTAGAGCTATGGGAGAGAAGAAGCTCAAGAGCATTGGCATCAATATAAATGCCATGGCTCTCAAATCATCCACAAGTCATCACGTAGATTCAAGTGAGGAGGATAGTGAAGATGAAGAGATGAACTATCTCTTCAACAAGCTCGCACGATTCATGAAGAGCAAAATGGAAAAATCCAAGCATGAATCGATGAAGAAGATGAAGGATTCCCACAAATCCAAAAAGAAGGGATCATCTTCTAAACAAGCATACGTGGCCACATGGAGTGATGAAGACTCCACCGACAATGAAGTAGCCCACCTATGCATGAATGGCCCTCAATAAGGGGGAGGTGTGATGGAGAGTGATCAACAAGTCAAACATTGAGGGGAAGCTACATACACACAAGGAAGAACACTTGAAGAAGGAAGGCTTCACATCCTCCCTTGGGTTCAAGTGTTGGTAAAAATCTAGTTGTTTTTAATTTTATTTGATTTATTTTTTTTAATTCAACTAGATACGCTTATATGTTGGACTAACAATTTGATAATGCCTTGAGTAAGGGGGAGCCGATTTTTAAAAACCAAAATTTTAAGTATGTCAAAATTTTTTTTGCCTCCTATGTTATCTTGAACTTAAATGTTATTTTAAATTCTTTTTGATATAACAAAAAGGGGGAGAAATGGTTTTTGGAAGTTTTTGAAAAATTGATTTTTCAAATGAATAAGGGGAGCTTTATTTTGATTTCATATCTTAAATCTCTTATTCACATTTTTAATTAAAGGGGGAGAATCCCAAACAATTTTTCAAGTTGGTTTTATTATATCAAAAAGGGGGAGATTGTAGAACTGATGTTTTGATATAATATTTGAAAAATGTTTTGGACTAAAATGAAAAGATTTTAAAATATGTTTTTAGTCAAAAACAACTTGAAAATATGTTTTAGGGTTTTTAAAGCTCTGGAATGGACTTAAAAGTACATTTAAAGTAGTCAAAACCGAGCATTTTAAGTGACAGTATCGATACAGTGGAGAGTGTATCGATACACCTTAGGGTTTTCAAACTACAAGGATTCTAGTAGCTAAAACCTGTATCGATACGCCTAGCCGTATCGATACGGTGTATTTGAAAATAGCCCAACGGCTAGTCGCGTACCGATACGGTTGTATCGCGTACCGATACGCCAACGGTCATTCCCAACAGTCATTTGACTTTGCAGGACCGTACCGATACGCCAGGCAAGCGTATCGATACGCATCAGCTGAAGAGCATAACGGCTATATCTGATTTCAAGACCGTATCGATACAATGGAGAGTGTATCGATACACTAAGCTGCTGAACTGCATTTTGTGGGAAATAAACGGCTATTTTGTATCCCCAACGGCTATGAAACATCCCCAACGGCCATAAACGGCTAGAAACTCAATTTGGAGTATAAAATGGACCTCCAAGCATCAAGATCAACAAGAGCTTAAGTTGTTACAACATTTTGAGTGAAAAACCTTGTCTAGTGCTTAATTGTTCATTCTTTGCTTAGACAACACTTGTGAGCTTACATTGTTAAATTTGCTCAAGTATTTAGGTTTTTGGGTGAGAGCTTAATTGTTCAAACAAACGCCTATTGAGAGGTTTTAAGTTTGTTTTGTTTATCTCTTGTAAGAGAGGGGTTCCTTCAAGCTTTGGGTAGAAAGCTTCGAGGGTTGTAAAGGGTTTCCTCCTAAGCCCGGAAAAGGGGACGAATCAATTAGTGAATTGGTTGTGAAATCCTTAGTAGGAAGCTAAGGTAGTGGATGTAGACTCGGTTGAGGAGTTGAACCACTATAAATCATCGTGTTATTATTCTTTCTAGCTTCCTAAACCCTTCCACCCAAAAATTCACCTCTCCACCACTTGGCGAGCAAGAACGGTTGATTGATTCGAGCACCGAAAAACCCAACAATGTGTAATGAATTACGTAGGTGAATTGCGATATGTTGTAGGTACAAAATTTTTTACACGTTTTTATAATTTAAAGGTAATCATTTAAGAGATAAGGTAGCTACAAAATTCCTTACTATAAATTAAGTTGGTTTAAGATTTGGAGAAATGGGGTAACAAATTCGGTAATTAACTTCTTTACTATATAATTTATAAAAATTAGGTAAGTAAGGTGAGATATGTTGCAGGTACAAAATTAGGTAACCGCGTTATAAACTATATCGGTATGTATAACATATATCGGTACTAGTCAGAAAAAATTACAAATATGTAATTCAAAAATTTCTTCTCGCATTTGTATTGCCTATATCGATGGTAGTCCACATGGATGTTGTAATTAGTATTTAAATAATTGACCATTATAATTATCCCTATTATAGAGATTACAGATCCTAAACCTATCATCAATCATTTTCGACTAAAAAGAAGAACACAAAAATTACAAGTGTAAAGGACATGGCTGCAATGGATGAGGCTCACGAAATTTCGATTTGCAGGTGCGACAAGAAGGCAGTGTTGAAGACTGCATGTACAGATGACAACTCAGGCCGACGATTTTATAGGTGTTCGAATTACGAGAATAGATTTCGCAAAGCCTGTAATTTTTTCTTTGGTACGATCCTTCAATGAACCTTCAGACAAAATTTCTTATTCTCAGTCTCCTGAAGAAAATCAAAGCCAACAATAGGGACAGACGAAATGAGAGATTTGTTTGAGTTTTTGCAGTCATAGGTTTAATTGTATTGACTGCATTTTTATGGGTATGCAATGAAGAAATTGTGTAGATAGGGGTTTCTTTTTGTCAACTGTTGTTTCGAAGCTACAAGAGAAAAAATAATTTAAACGACACTGGTATGTAATGAATTTTGGGTGGGTTATGTTAATAAAAGATATGGTTTAAGTTATGTTTGTATGATGAATGGTCATATTTTATAACATTTTAAGCCTTAAATACTAGTATGCAATGAAAATTTAGTTTGTTATGTGCAATGTTAATGAAAGTTATGGTTTAAGTTATCACGCGTTTTGTAACGTATAGAATAACACTTTAAGAAATAAGGTGGCCACAAAATACCTAACCATAAGTGGAGAGGGTTTAAGATTAGAAGATACAACATGAACAATACCGATATAAAATGTGGAGATATTGTTTAAGATTAGGACATATGGGGTGGTAAATTCAGTAGTTACCTTTTTTACCATATAATTTGTAATGAATCAGGTAGTTTGAGAGATATGTTGTAGGTATCGTTTTTATCACGCGTTTTGTAACATATAGAGTAATCCTATAAGAGATAAGGTAGCTACAATGTAACACCCCCTACCCGGCCTGGTAGAGAACCGGGTCGGAGAGCGCTACCGGAAAACGATGCGGAGATCGGAGACATAATTTCAAAGTTCAAAAATCATTTCGTAATATTTTATTAATCTCTTTTAAGACTTAACACTTAACTTATTAACAACTTACTCAAATTGGGGTCAATTTTAAACTTTTTCAAACTTAGGGACTAAATTGTAATTTTCACAAATTAAAGGTCTTTATCTGAAATTCGTGAAAATATACTGAAAATAAACTTACTAGTTATTAGCCTGTAAAACATCATTACTATCGGAGGTCATTTATCAACCTGATTAGACGATGCAATATTTAGTGACTATTTTGTAAAATATTCAAATCTATTTCTTTTTATTATCTTACTAAAATTATTTACAAATTTAAATGAGCCTAACAACTCACAAAAATTTTAGAGTCTTTTCTAATCATTTTTATTAGAAAATTATTCGTATCTGTCATTATTATTGTTCCAACATTTATTTAATAGGACTTTTCTAGATTTCTAAAATAAAACCACATTATTAAATTACACAACACAATTTATACAAAAGTTGGATCATATGCCACTTTACTAGGAGTTCATGAAAGATATCATACATATATGGTAGAGATGTGACTTGCAACTGCACCACACGATCAAAGGTTGGAAATCTATCAGGGTCCTGAAAATGCATGAGACACGTATGTTAGGCTTACATAGCCTAGTGAGGTAGTCATGATAGTAAATTGACAATAATATGAATGTCATGATTAAATATAAATTTAATCTAACTTATTTGCATGCTTCTATATCAGTATAAGCATAACATGATCAGATATCCATATCACTAACATAACATAATATAATCATATATCTTATCATAAACATGTCATGGTATAACATATCGAACACATATTATATTGGTACCATTGGATACGCGGATTCCCTGTACACCATATCATAAATCATAAATGAGCCGTAGCCCTGAGCCGTAGCTCCATGTATCCCTTACACTTCCATCCTTTTATCTCCCACATATAGGCCGTAGCCCTGGACCGTAGTCCTCCCTTACATGGTGAGCTCGAATATTCCTATGGCATGCCAATTGTATCCAACGTCCATAAATACACATAATTTCACATAGTCCATGATTTTCAGATCATATCATATCAAATAGCAAGATGAGCCGTAGCTCCATATCAGATAATATTTCATATTATTTTCATATACATGTAGCATATTATAATCATTTTTAAGCATATCAAAATAATGCAGGGTACTTACCAGATGCAGATAAATTCATAATTAATGCAACGGGGCAGCACCGAGCCTACCCCTGACACGACTATACTCACATATCAAGACATAAAAATATCGGAATGACACCGTGTCACCCGAGACAAATGCATCTACACTCACCTTGACAGACCGGTGCTTTATTTTTATTTATTGGGCTTGAAAGTTGATCTGAATCGACCTCGTGTACTACGATAAAAATTAATTAAAATAATAAGACAGTATCGAATATATATATAAATATTAATCAAACTCGATACCGAAACTTAAACTAACTAGAGATTTGAGCTTACCCCGTCGTCGGCAGAAATTCGATATTACTATATCGAAAATATCGGACTACCAATCAAACATTGGATCGAATATTTTCTAATTTCCTTCAATTTTGCCGTGTAAATACTCTCACTCCCTCCCCCCTTTTATACACGTTTTTGGACGTGCACTATTCCCCACTAATTGTTATTTATTCAATTAATTCTAATGGTTGCCACCTGATTTCAATAACAAAGATTTACCTAATTAACTTTTGGTGGTGGATCTGCCACCTTTTCCTTTTTTTTTAATAATATATATATAATAATAATAATAATAAACTAACTATTTAATTTATTTTGGGTACCAAATCGAACTATCCCTTAATCGAAATGAAAATATTAATTTGCTAGAATTTGACCTTGATTTATAAATTATCTCGAATAATCTAAATAAGATCGAATAAATTATTTAATAGTAAAAATATTCGATCACCGGAACTTAATTCCGACTAGACCGATTTTTGGATGTGACAACTCACTCTCCCCTATTTATAATACTTTGGCGTCAACTACTCCTTTTTTTTTATATATAATAAAATAATAATAATTTTAACTACTCCATACCTACTCCTTAAAATAATAATAATTTTAACTACTACATAAAATAATAATAAATTTTTACTTACTCCATAAAATAATAATAAACCGAATAAAAATTTTGAACCTAATTTCTACTAGACCGGTTTTTGGGATGTGACAACTCACCTCCCCTTAAGAAAATTCGTCCTCGAATTTTTACCTGAATCGAACAGATGAGGATATTGCTTTTTCATCGTGTCCTCAGGTTCCCATGTTGCCTCTTCCCTCTTGTGATTTCTCCACAAGACTTTAACCAATGCAACATTTTTGTTTCTTAGTCTTTTGATTTCTCTATCCAGAATCTGAATTGGTTCCTCTTCGTAAGACAAGTCAGGATTCAGCTCCAATTCTTCCGGCTCTAAGATATGAGATGGATCGGATCTATACTTTCTGAGCATTGACACGTGGAAGACATTGTGGATTTTATCGAACTCGCTAGGAAGTGCAAGTCGATAAGCTACTGGGCCAATTCTTTCAGTAATTTCAAAAGGTCCAATGAAGCGAGGACTGAGCTTTCCCCTCTTTCCAAACCGAAATACTTTCTTCCATGGAGAGACTTTAAGAAAGACTTTGTCTCCCACATTATGCTGAATGTCTCTTCGTTTCAGATCAGCGTAGGCTTTCTGCCTATCAAAAGCTTGTTTCAATCGAGAGTGAATGATTTGAACTTTCTCTTCTGTTTCTCTGAGCAATTGTGGTCCCAACACCTTGTTTTCACCAAGTTCAGACCAGCACAGAGGAGTTCTGCATTTTCTGCCATACAATGCTTCAAAAGGAGCCATCTGAATAGATGACTGATAGCTATTGTTATAGGAAAATTCCACTAAGGGTAGGGATTTCTCCCAATTTTTCCCAAAATCAATAATGCAGGCTCGGAGCATATCTTCCAGAATCTACAAGGAAGATCGTAATTGATATAGGATACCTAGCTTATGTTTAAAGAAAGAAACTAACGAGGTTACCTGAATAACCCTTTCAGATTGGCCATCGGTTTGGGGATGGAATGCAGTACTGAGATGTACTCTAGTTCCCAGTGCCTCATGCAAGGTTCTCCAAAATCGGGATGCAAACCGTGGGTCTCGATCAGAAATTATTGATGTTGGAACTCCGTGCAAGCGTATAACTTCGCTGATATACAACTCTGCTAGCTTGGATAAGCTGAAGTCCATTCTTACAGGAAGAAAGTGAGCTGACTTGGTAAATCGATCTACGATGACCCAGATTGCATTGTTTTTCTTTGGAGTCGGGGGTAATCCGCTTACAAAGTCCATAGTGATACGTTCCCACTTCCACTGTGGCAGCTCAATGGGTTGAAGAAGTCCCGTCGGTACTTTATGTTCGGCTTTAACCCGTTGACAAGTCAAACACCTTGCTACAAAATCTGTGATTTTACTTTTCATACCTGACCACCAGTAGATCTCTTTTAGATCCTTGTACATCTTAACAGCTCCGGGGTGAATAGAAAAAGGGCTAGCATGTGCTTCACGCAGGATCTGGTTCCGAAGATCATCATTGTTTGGGACACATATACGATTACGAAAGCATAACAAACCTTCAGAGTTTATGGCAAAATCAGGGTCCAGTTCATCCTTGATTCGGGCTAAAATAGGTTGCAACTCCTCATCATCTTCTTGAAGTGCTTTAATCAGGGACACAATGGTCGATTGTACCCTGAGCTCAGCTAATAACTTGCCACGCTTCATGAGCCGAAAGTGAGCGTTTAAACATCTAGGAGAAGAAGTGGGCTTCCGGCTAAGAGCGTCCGCCACCACATTTGCTTTACCGGGATGGTAATCAATTACCAAATCATAATCTTTCAAAAGCTCCATCCAACGACGCTGACGAAGGTTTAATTCTTTTTGGGTCAAAAGGTATTTCAGGCTTTTGTGGTCAGTAAAAAGATAACACTTTTCACCATAGAGGTAATGTCGCCAGATCTTTAGTGCGAACACAACCGCAGCTAGCTCAAGGTCATGAGTTGGATAATTAAGCTCATGCGGTTTGAGTTGACGTGAGGCATAGGCTATAACTTTACCTTCTTGCATCAAGACACAGCCCAGTCCTTGATGGGATGCATCACTGTATACTGTGAAATCTTTTCCTGACTCTGGCTGTACTAGAACAGGAGCGTGGGTGAGGATTTGTTTAAGCTGGTCAAAACTCCGTTGTTGGTCCACTGTCCACATGAAAGGAATGTCTTTGCGGAGAAGCTTCGTTAGGGGTGAAGCAATCAAGGAGAACCCCTTAACGAACCTTCGGTAGTATCCTGCAAGGCCCAGGAAACTACGAATTTCTCCTACGTTCTTCGGGGGTATCCATTCGAGAATGGCTTGAATCTTCTTTGGGTCCACTTGAATTCCCGCGGAAGATATCACATGACCGAGAAAAGATACTTCGGTCAGCCAAAACTCGCATTTGCTAAATTTGGCATAGAGTTGTTTTTCACGGAGGGTTTGAAGTACAATCCGAAGATGTTCTTCGTGAGTAACATAATCTTTCGAATAGATCAAAATGTCGTCTATGAAGACAACGGCAAATTTATCAAGATAAGGTCGAAATATTCGGTTCATCAGATCCATAAAGGCTGCAGGAGCATTGGTGAGTCCAAAAGGCATCACCAAGAATTCGTAATGACCATATCTGGTTCGAAAGGCTGTTTTTGAAACATCTGGTTCCTTCACGAGCATTTGATAGTAACCAGATCGGAGGTCTATCTTAGAAAAGACAGAAGCACCCTTTAGTTGATCAAATAGGTCGTCTATTCTAGGAAGCGGGTACTTATTTTTTATTGTTACTTTATTTAGTTGTCGATAGTCGATGCATAAGCGCATCGATCCATCTTTCTTCTTCACAAATAAAACCGGTGCTCCCCAAGGTGAGGAACTCGGTCGAATGAACCCCTTACTTTCAAGGTCTTGGATTTGGGCTTTCAACTCCTTTAACTCCATTGGAGCCATTCTGTATGGAGCGATAGAAATTGGAGTAGTTCCAGGTTGGACTTCTATCCCAAACTCAACTTCACGTATAGGAGGGAGTCCCGGAAGTTCTTCAGGGAATACGTCAGGAAAATCTTTTATTATGGATATATCTTCAGGCTTCAATTCCTTCTTAGATTCTAAGGCACACATAAGACTACTCTGACATTTAGATTTCATCAAGGTGATGCTTTCTCTACCTAGACCACGGAGATATAATTTCTTTTTAGAACAATCTACCCATGCTTGATGTTCAGCTAGCCAATCTAGACCAAGGATAAGGTCGAACTCATTAAAGGGTAAGACCATCAAATTGGCCGGAAAAGGAATTCCTTGGATTTTTAGGGGACAAGATCTACAGATCTTTTGGATTGCTACACTATCTCCTAATGGGTTTGACACAAGTATTTCAGAAGCAACATGATCATATTTTAAGACATATTTTTCAATCAAAGGTTCACTAATAAAGGAATGCGTGGAGCCTGGATCTATCAAAGCATAAACAAATTCAGAACCTAACTCCACCATACCTGCAACAACATCAGGGTCGTCTTCTTGTTCGCGTCCTCGAACGTGGTACATCTGGGCTGAGGTCTTTGGATTTCGGCTTCCTGAAGGAGCATTATTGTTATGGGGCCTTCCGGAAGAACCAGACGGTGCTTGATTTATTCCCCTCCCTTTTACTGGAATGTTCTGGGAGGCTATAGAGGTAGGGGCTTGTGGATTTTGGGGGCATTGTCGGATGAAATGACCAGATTCTCCGCACAGGTAACAAGAACCTGACTGTTTACGACACTGTCCCAAATGTCTCTTTTGACAAAAATTACACAGAGGGATCTGAGAACTTTTGGCAGAGCCTCCTGTACTGTTTATCGAGGTTGTACGCGTAACAGTGGTCCCACCAGATGGAAATTGAGAGACATAATTAGAGTTAGGTAGCTGTTGATTGACAAATGACCTTTGGTCCCACTGTCTTCCTCTTTTTTGAGATAGAGGAGGTTTGGAATCTTCTCGGAATCTTTTATCAGGTCGAGCTTGGTTTCCCTTCCTTCTTTCCGAGGCTCTTTGAGAAGTTTCAGTTGCAATGGCTCGATTCACCAGTATTTGAAAATCCTCGATTTCCAGAGCAACAAAAAGAGGACGTAATTCATCGCAGAGGCCATCTATGAACATTCTACATTTTTCTTTTTCAGTGTGGAGGATATCAGTACCATATCTAGCGTATTTGCAGAAGTCATGAATGTACTGTTCTACTGGCCTTCCTCCTTGCTTCAAATGGAGGAACTTTTTACGTCTTTCAGCGAGGTAATGCTCACTAATATACTTTTTACGAAACTCCTGGAGGAAAAATTCCCAGGTTACTTTATGTTCGGGTACAGTGAGAGTTACAGTGTGCCACCAGCTTTGTGCTTCATCTGCAATCAGGGCTAAGGCACACTCTAACTTATGCTCCTCGGGGCACTTTAGTTGCTTGTTGATTACTTTCAAAGTATTTTCTAGCCAATATTCTGCGATTTCAGAATTATCCAGATCTTGGCCAGTAAATGTATAAACTTGATAACGTTTGAGCTTATCTATCGGAGCTCGAGAGATCTGCTGAGCAGCTTCAGCAGATGAGGAAGGTGCTTCTTGTCGAAGAGACACCACTACTTGTTTTATCATGTCGGCCATAGACATCAAATAGTCTTGTTGAGCCGACAACATAGGTGGAAGATGAGGTGGATCATTCTGAGCCACTTGTTCGGTACTTGGTTCTGGCCTCACATTTTCCCCTCGAGTGGAAGAGGAATCATGTTCGGTCTCATTTGTTTCTTTCCTAATAGTAGGAGCAGTCATTTTGGGTCTAGACACACATAAGAATTAAATCGTGTAAGTTGCAAGTCACAAAATACATATTTAATCAACTCCTAAGTGGCATATGAGACATAGACTCGTTAACGAATGCCTGGTTAGTCCTAGAATCGACTAAACTCTAGCTCTGATACCACAAATGTAACACCCCCTACCCGGCCTGGTAGAGAACCGGGTCGGAGAGCGCTACCGGAAAACGATGCGGAGATCGGAGACATAATTTCAAAGTTCAAAAATCATTTCGTAATATTTTATTAATCTCTTTTAAGACTTAACACTTAACTTATTAACAACTTACTCAAATTGGGGTCAATTTTAAACTTTTTCAAACTTAGGGACTAAATTGTAATTTTCACAAATTAAAGGTCTTTATCTGAAATTCGTGAAAATATACTGAAAATAAACTTACTAGTTATTAGCCTGTAAAACATCATTACTATCGGAGGTCATTTATCAACCTGATTAGACGATGCAATATTTAGTGACTATTTTGTAAAATATTCAAATCTATTTCTTTTTATTATCTTACTAAAATTATTTACAAATTTAAATGAGCCTAACAACTCACAAAAATTTTAGAGTCTTTTCTAATCATTTTTATTAGAAAATTATTCGTATCTGTCATTATTATTGTTCCAACATTTATTTAATAGGACTTTTCTAGATTTCTAAAATAAAACCACATTATTAAATTACACAACACAATTTATACAAAAGTTGGATCATATGCCACTTTACTAGGAGTTCATGAAAGATATCATACATATATGGTAGAGATGTGACTTGCAACTGCACCACACGATCAAAGGTTGGAAATCTATCAGGGTCCTGAAAATGCATGAGACACGTATGTTAGGCTTACATAGCCTAGTGAGGTAGTCATGATAGTAAATTGACAATAATATGAATGTCATGATTAAATATAAATTTAATCTAACTTATTTGCATGCTTCTATATCAGTATAAGCATAACATGATCAGATATCCATATCACTAACATAACATAATATAATCATATATCTTATCATAAACATGTCATGGTATAACATATCGAACACATATTATATTGGTACCATTGGATACGCGGATTCCCTGTACACCATATCATAAATCATAAATGAGCCGTAGCCCTGAGCCGTAGCTCCATGTATCCCTTACACTTCCATCCTTTTATCTCCCACATATAGGCCGTAGCCCTGGACCGTAGTCCTCCCTTACATGGTGAGCTCGAATATTCCTATGGCATGTCAATTGTATCCAACGTCCATAAATACACATAATTTCACATAGTCCATGATTTTCAGATCATATCATATCAAATAGCAAGATGAGCCGTAGCTCCATATCAGATAATATTTCATATTATTTTCATATACATGTAGCATATTATAATCATTTTTAAGCATATCAAAATAATGCAGGGTACTTACCAGATGCAGATAAATTCATAATTAATGCAACGGGGCAGCACCGAGCCTACCCCTGACACGACTATACTCACATATCAAGACATAAAAATATCGGAATGACACCGTGTCACCCGAGACAAATGCATCTACACTCACCTTGACAGACCGGTGCTTTATTTTTATTTATTGGGCTTGAAAGTTGATCTGAATCGACCTCGTGTACTACGATAAAAATTAATTAAAATAATAAGACAGTATCGAATATATATATAAATATTAATCAAACTCGATACCGAAACTTAAACTAACTAGAGATTTGAGCTTACCCCGTCGTCGGCAGAAATTCGATATTACTATATCGAAAATATCGGACTACCAATCAAACATTGGATCGAATATTTTCTAATTTCCTTCAATTTTGCCGTGTAAATACTCTCACTCCCTCCCCCCTTTTATACACGTTTTTGGACGTGCACTATTCCCCACTAATTGTTATTTATTCAATTAATTCTAATGGTTGCCACCTGATTTCAATAACAAAGATTTACCTAATTAACTTTTGGTGGTGGATCTGCCACCTTTTCCTTTTTTTTTTAATAATATATATATAATAATAATAATAATAAACTAACTATTTAATTTATTTTGGGTACCAAATCGAACTATCCCTTAATCGAAATGAAAATATTAATTTGCTAGAATTTGACCTTGATTTATAAATTATCTCGAATAATCTAAATAAGATCGAATAAATTATTTAATAGTAAAAATATTCGATCACCGGAACTTAATTCCGACTAGACCGATTTTTGGATGTGACAACTCACTCTCCCCTATTTATAATACTTTGGCGTCAACTACTCCTTTTTTTTTATTTTTTTTTTATAATAAAATAATAATAATTTTAACTACTCCATACCTACTCCTTAAAATAATAATAATTTTAACTACTACATAAAATAATAATAAATTTTTACTTACTCCATAAAATAATAATAAACCGAATAAAAATTTTGAACCTAATTTCTACTAGACCGGTTTTTGGGATGTGACATACAAAATTCTTTACCATAAGTTGGGTGAGTTTAAGATTAGGACATATGGGGTGGTAAATTCTGTACTTACCTTTTTTACCATATAATTTTTAACGAATCACGTAAGTTTTCTGAGATATGTTGTAGGTATCTTTTTTATCACGCATTTTGTAACATATATAGTAATCCTTTAAGAGATAAGATAGCTACAAAATTCCTTACTATAAGTTGGATAAGTTCAAGATTAGAACATATGGGGTGGTAAATTTCGTACTTACCTTTTTTACCATATAATTTATAACGAATCACGTAGGTTTTCTGAGATATGTTGTAGGTATCGTTTTTATCACGCGTTTTATAAGTAATCCTTTAAGAGATAAGGTAGCTACAAAATTTCTTACCATAAGTTGGGTTGGTTTAAGATTAAGACATATGTGGTAATAAATTTGGTAGTTACCTTCTTTACTATATATTTTGTAATGAATTACGTAAGATAGGTGAGATATGTTGTAGGTACAAAATTTCTTACATATAGTGTAACATATAGACTATAGGGTAATCCTTTAAGAGATAAGGTAGCTACAAAATTCCTTACCATAAGTTGGGTTGATTTAAAATTAGGATATATAGGGTAATAAATTCGGTAGTTACGTTTTTTTACTATACATTTTGTAATGAATTACGTAGGTAAGGTGAGATATGTTGTAGGTACAAATTTTCTTACGCGTTTTTTAACATATAAGGTCATCCTTTAAGAGATAAGACAACTATAAAATTTCTTACCATTAGTTGGATTGGTTTACGATTTGCAAAAATGGGTACTAAATTCGGTAGTTACCACATCTACTATGATATGTGTAATGAATTACGTAGGTGGATTGCGATATGTTGTAGGTACAAAATTTCTTACACGTTTTTATAATTTAAGGATAATCCTTCAAGAGATAAGGTATCTACAAAATTCTTTACCATAAGTTGGGTTGATTTAAGATTTAAAGAAATAGAATAACAAATTCGGTAATTAACTTTTTACTATATATTTTGTAATAAATTAGATAAGTGACGTGAGATATGTTGTAGGTACAAAATTAGGTAACCGAATTATAACAACAGATATTATCGCTAGAATCACCCCTACAACTTGTCCTCGTCGGAAAAAAAATGTGTCATCGTCTTTATCTTTATTGAATTTGTTTGCGTCTCTGCCCATGCTTTCGCCTCTCTCTCCGTATTAAATTGAAACAAACCTCACTTAAATTTATCCAAGAGAAATAGAAAAAAGAAACCCCACAAAGTAAGAAAGCAATAGCTATGAGGATCGAAGAGAAAGGAGAGTGTGCATCCATCAAGCATCTCATCTTTGCATATTATGTCACCGGCCATGGCTTTGGCCACGCCACTCGTGTTGTTGAGGTTTTCCTTTTTGTCCTTAATTCTTTCTTATTCGTCGAAATCTTGATCTACTCCGATGATCATCGATGCTAATTGATTGTTATAGGTTGTTCGAAATCTGATTGCGGCGGGGCATGATGTGCACGTCGTCACCGGTGCCCCTGACTTTGTTTTCAATTCTGAAATTCAGTCCTCTCGCCTCTCCCTTCGAAAGGTTCTCTCCTTTTTCCAATTTCCCTTTTTCATATAATTAATATGTTACGGAGTAAAGAACTCCTTCGAAAGGTCCAATCTGTCATACTAAACCATATTTCTTTCTATGACATTATCAGCTAGTTTTAGACTGTGGAGCAGTTCAGGCAGATGCTTTGACCGTGGATCGACTTGCCTCCCTGCAGAAGGTATTTCAAAATTCAAATCCAAGATTGTCATACTCTGAGAAGTCTACATATTTATATTTACATGCTATTATTACCCCCCCCCCCCCCCCTCTTTTCCCCCTTGTTTGTACTTTTTCTGTTGGATATTTTCTAATTTTTTATTTTTATTTTTTATATTTTAGTATTCTGAAACAGCTGTCCAACCTCGGGATTCTATTTTGGAAACAGAAGTAAAGTGGCTCAACTCCATCAAAGCTGACTTAGTGGTTTGTATTCTGTTGTTCCTTTTGACTCAAATTCGAATTTTGAACCTGTCATAAATACATTTTAATAGAAATAAAAGGAAACGAGACTTAGAAGGGTATCATAATAGTTAATATTTAACATGTCTTCCAAATTCAAACGAAGCTTGCAATGAATGAGAACAGGTTTCAGATGTTGTTCCAGTTGCATGCCGAGCTGCTGCCGAAGCTGGAATTCGCTCAGTCTGTGTAACCAACTTCAGGTAATTTATTGTGATGACCTTCGTTTCAAGGAATACGTGCACCTTTCTGAGAATTTAATCTGTTCTCTAGCCAAAATTGATGAACTCTGTGAAATTGTCAGAAGCCAAAATTTATTTGAAACATTATTTGATCTATATCCATCTTTGACGGCAGCTGGGACTTCATTTATGCTGAGTATGTGATGGCTGCTGGATATAATCATCGTTCAATAGTTTGGCAGGTGACACGTGTCTTCCATTTGTTTGATTCATATATTCTATGACCAAGGCTTTCTGCTTTCATCCTCTTTCTGTCATGAGGAGGTATAATTAGGCCTTTTTCCACTGGACTTTTTGGATTTGGTTCTGCATAAATATATGCCCATTAAGTGATTAATATCTAGTGAAGGTTATCAGTATAGAAATCTAAATCGCATGCTTAAGCATGCCAAATGTTGTTCGCATCCTATTTTTGCATACAATTGATAGCTTTTAGTTTAATGACACCTTTAAAATTCTTGAGACTCACTAATAGTTTGTAGTGGTTGTCTCCAGATAACCATCCAAGTGTAAAATTTCTGTGTCAATTATTTCAATGTCATTTTGTTAATCTCTTTAACCTCTGATGCAGATAGCCGAGGATTATTCACATTGTGAGTTTCTCATCCGTCTCCCAGGATATTGTCCAAGTATGTATACAAACATCATTCCTATGTTTACATTATTATTTTTAGATTTTTAAAGTCTAATTATCGTATCTGAATGTCATTTGTTTTCACAGTGCCTGCTTTTCGTGATGTTATTGATGTACCTCTAGTTGTAAGGAGATTGCATAAATCTCGCAAGGAGGTTAGAACAATGAAGTAACTATATGTTTTGCAATATTTAATTTGCATGTTGATCTATCTTTCAACATATTGCTCTCTCCCTCTTCTTCTTGGTTCTAGGTTAGAAAGGAACTTGGAATTGGTGAGGATGTGAAGCTAGTTATTCTCAACTTCGGTGGACAGGTAATTTACCTTATCTCCTTAAGATTGCTCTGATCATAAGGATTTTTCTCTTCCCTTGTATCATTTAGTTTAAATGTCTTGGGACTTGAACTACATACCTTGTATTCTTATGGTATTTCTTCATCATTCTTTTTTTGGGACTTTGCTGGCGAGATCCTGTATTCGATGCCCATATATATGGTGTATTCTTTGTGAATGACTTTTCTCTTCCAAAAAGTACTGATGTAGCAGTTGTTGGGCGTTCAGATGCTGATCAGTTGTGCAAACAGTTTAACAGCTGAATGCATGTAGCTTGTTATGTGCTGGTCAAGTTTACTAACTTGAGAGTTTATCATTAGCCAAATCATCAATTAATGGAGATTATATTTGCAGATAAACAGAAAACTCTTATGTTTATTATATGATCAAAATCAATCGATAAATTACAGAGTACGTACAGACTTATAGGTTAGGACATTATGTTAGACAAGGAGTCCTACTAGGTTTAGTCTTCTAACTCTATCGGAGAAACTTAGAGTACAACTACAATACTTTTAATAATAAATTAACTCTTCCAAATTCCTTCACATATTCCCAAAGCCAATGCCCTGAATTCTGCCTCAGAACTGCTTCTTGCAACCACTGTTTGTTTCTTGCTCTTCCAGGTCACTAGATTTCCCCAAACAAAGGAACAATACCCACTTGTTGACCTCCTGTCAGAGAGCTCTCCTACCCAGCTTGCATCAGTGTAGATCTTTACAGTTCTGTCTTGATTCTTTTTGAAAAATAGGCCATGTCCTGGTGAACCTTTTAGATACCTCAAGATCCTCTTTGCTGCATCCATGTGTTCTTGTTTAGGGTCTGTCATGTATTGACTAATGACTTTTGCTGGAAATGAGATGTCAGGTCTAGTGAGAGACAGGTAAATCAATTTACCTACTAATCTTTGGTAGAGTCCTTTGTCAGTTGCAAGATCAGTTTTTGGTTTGTTAAACTTTAGGCCTGCCTCCATTGGTGTGTCTGCAGGTTTGCAACCCAGTAATCATGTTTCTTTAAGAAGATCCAGGATATACTTTTGTTGGTTTATAATTAACCCTTTGCTGGTCCTTGCTACTTTCATGCCTACGAAGTATCTCAAACTCCCAAGATCTTTAATTTCAAATTCTCTGCTTAAGAACTTCTTCAATTTGCTGACGTCTTCTTCATCATCTCCAGTCAAAATTATGCCATCCACGTACACAATTAGGATCACTCTTTTATTGGATGATGTTACCTTACTGAACAAGATATGATCGGCCGAGGATTGCTTGTACCCATTCTTCAATATAACCTTGGTGAATCTCTCAAACCAGGCTCTAAGAGATTGTTTAAGTCCATAGAGTGATTTAGCTAGTTTGCAAACTTTTTGAGGCTGTCCTGCCCCTTTTATTCCAGAGGAATCTCCATGTAAACTTTATCCTCAAGATTTCCATTTAGGAATGCATTATTGATATCCAGTTGGTGTAGTTTCCAGTCACAGTTCACTGCCAAACTACGAAGGATTTGAACAAAATTTAATTTTGCCACTGGAGCAAAAGTCTCTTTAAAGTCGATCCCATAGGTTTGAGTAAACCCTTTTACAACCAACCTTGCCTTGTGTCTTTGTATGGTCCCATCAAAGTTATATTTGATGGCAAACACCCATTTACAGTCGACAATCCTCTTGCCCTAGGGTAGGTCTGTAATAGTTCATGTTTCATTCTTTTGAAGTGCTTCAATTTCTTCCTCTATAGCCTTCTTCCATTTAGGATTCTGGATTGCTTCTTCATAGCTATTTGGAATTTGTTCCTTGTCTAAACATGATGTAAAAGCTTTGAATGAAGGCATCAAACTTCCATAGGCAACATACCTTTGGATAGGGTACTTGGTACACTGTATCACCCCTTTTCTCTTAACAATAGGTTCATGACGGGAAGGTATATTAACAGATTCATTACCTCCACTTTCTTCACAAGCAACTGGACTGAAGTTTAATTCTTGACGAGTGTTAGATTGCAGAACAATTTTTGGAATAATCTTCCTTTTTTGAGTATAGACCTGTAATTGTTTGGGAGGTTGTGAAGAAGTTCGAGTTAACTATTTTGATGCAGGAGAAGTAACAAGAGAAATATATGGGTTAGGTGATGAGTTAGGAGGAGTATAGGGAGAAGTTTGAGACTCAAGTAAGGGAGGATAATGAGAAGGTGAAGAAAGAGGAACCTGTGTAGGAACAAGCTGAAAATTATTACCACATATCCCCTTAATTTCAGTCTTGGAGAAATAAGGTTCCTGCTCAAAAAAGATTAAATCCATAGTAACAATGAACTTTTTAGAAGGGGGATGGTAACATTTGTAGCCCTTCTTGAGTGAAGAATATCCAACTAAAACACATTTCATAGACTTGGGATTAAGTTTAGATCTTGTAGGACTTAAATTCTGAACAAACATAGTGCAACCAAAAACACGCAAGGGAAGATTAGAGCTCATAGGTTTGAAAGATGGAAAGAAAGACAAGAACACATCTTTAGGTGTTTGAAAATTTAATACTTTACTAGGCATACGATTAATAAGGTAAGTAGAAGTCAATAATGCCTCATCCCACAAGTATTGAGGAACATTGTTGGAGAACATTAGGGCTCGGGTTACCTCCAAAAGATTTCGATTTTTTCTTTCTGCAGTCCCATTTTGTTGGGGAATATCAACACATGAACTGATGTGAACAATGCCTTTATGTTTAAAGAATTCACCTAAGGACTTAGTGAAAAATTTCCCCCATTGTCAGACTTAAAAATTTAAATTTTATTCTTAAATTGGGTTTCAACCATACTATAGAATTGTTTAAAAACTCGACTGACTTTTGATTTTTCTTTTAACAAGTATGTCCAAGTAAGTCTACTATGATCATCAATAAATGTGACAAACCAACGACCCCCAGTAATATTCTTCACACGAGAAGGACCCCAAACATCACTGTGTATAAGAGAAAAAGGATGTGAGGGTTTATAGTTAGAGGGTAAATATGAATGTCTAGTTTGTTTTGCAAGAGGACAAACATGTCATTTAAAAGAAGAAAGTTTTTTTATTAAGAAACAATTTAGGAAACAATTTGGAAAGATAGAAAAAACTTGGATGACCTAACCTAAAACGCCACAACATAATATCATCTTGTCCTAAGGAAGAAAAACAAGTTGTAGAAGAAAGGTGTTGAGGGAACTGAATACTGGAGAAGACATAAACCATTCTGCAAGCTAGCACTGCCAATCTTCTTCCTGTAAAACACAATTAAAACCCTTAAACTTCAAGACACAGTTGAAATCCTTGGATAATTTACTCACTGACAATAAGTTGTTGTAACCCCTAAACCCGGCCTAGAAGAAATAGTCGATTTTAGGAAGTCTCGTCTGAAAACTTTACCCTCAAGAAAACTAATTTTAAAAAAACTACACTTTAAAATAAAATAAAATAAAATTTAATATATTATAACAAATAAAAATAAAAATATCATAATAAATATTCGAATGTTTATATAAAATCTCTGAAATAGAGTTTGTAAATACATGCTGAAACATAGTCCCAAAATATAAAATAATAACAATAATCTAATAGTTTAAAATAAGTTCATACTGAATAGTAAAATAACTGGATAAAATCTGAGATCCTCCAAGAACCGAAAGCTATGTCTGAGAATCTGAAACAGAAACTAAAGGGGAGTCAACTATTAAACTTAGTGTGTCTCTAAAGTGCATACAATCACAAACTCAATTTCACAACAATAATTTTCACAAAAATATTTAAAAGACACAAGCGCGTTTAAACATTGTTTTATGAAATCACAATGCAATGCACCCATACTGCATAGTCACCAAAAGAGTAGGTTCCCCAAAACCTCTCGCTACATAGTCACCAACGCAAGTGGTATAAACCACTGAACTTCCTCCGTACAATCCCAACCCATGATAACACAGTAAAAAAATATCACAGTCTCAACACAGTCCAATAATAAATTAGGGATTCACAGTTCATTTATTTTAAATCACAGTCCGAAAATAATATGCACAAAAAACATGATGTAAAATCATAGAACAACTGAAAATCATTCAAGTGAAATCACAGTCACAAAATCAAAATATGTAGCACGGGAAGAGAACACACCTTAGCCAAAGCAACTCAACCTATTGAATAATGTGTTTTTCCATTATCAGAAGTATTGGGTCCAACTGTATCGGTACCGGACTAAACTTGGGTTGAAGGGATTAACGAACAAGAAGGGGTATAGAGCGGTGGAGATTATTACATAGGAATTTAACAAAACAATAAGGGATTTTGGCGGCATGAAACTATATAAAAAAAGTAGGGTTACTGGGGTGATCTTATTTGAACTGTGTGTGTATATATATAGGGAGAGTAAACCTAATTTAAGTAAAATAATGAAAGTGATATAGGATAGAAAAGAATAAAAGTAAATAAAATAATTAAAAGAAGACGAGTGAAGGAGGGGATTAGAATTCAATTTAAAATTAAAGTATATATATATATATATATATAGTTGGACGGTAGGATTAATAATTGGGTTAGGTTTAGAATTACAAATAAATAGGGTAAAATAATAATAATAATAATAATAATAATAATAATAATAATAATAATAATAATAATAATAATAAAAGATTGATCGGTTAACAGAGTACAAATTAAACTTTCTTTTAAAACAATGGGTTAATTTCATATGGGGTCCTTAAACTTTTAAGAAATCTCATATTAACTTTCAAGTTTAATAAAAATTCTATTTAGTCCCTCATAAAAAGTTAGGATTTTGAATTAAAAATTAACAATGCTAGTGTTTTTCATTAGGGATTTTAAAATTAGGTTTTTTAAATTAGGGATTTTTCGAATATAGGGTTTACAGTTGCACTTTAGATCGGGAACAAATAACACATCTTTCAAAAGTAAATTTTGAGTAAGAAAGACAGAACATTTTCCCTGGATTTTATAGTAAGATCCATCGGCTATCTTAATGGAGTTCTTAAAGGAAGAGGTATGGAAGTCAAAGAACAGTTCCTTATTACCAGTCATATGGTCGGTGGCTCCAGAATCGACAATCCAAGTAGATATATTTGAAGTTAAAAGAAAAGCAACAGAGGAGGCATTGTAATTCATACCTTCAGGTTCTATATTGGCCAAATTACCTTCAATATTGTTAGTTAGTGTACGAAACATCTTTTGTAACTAAGCCATTTGTTGCTTAGTAAAACCCCCTGAAGTATTATTTGGACCATCATCAGAGGAGGAGGCAGATTGGGCTTTACTATTGTCAGGCTTCCACTCAAAAGGCTTCCCATGTAATTTCCAGCAATTTTCCTTCACATGGCCTTGCTTTTTGCAGTAGTTACATGTAGCTCGTCCCTCCTTTGTTTTAGGAGTGGAAGTAGACTGTGTAACCATGGCAGAGCTGTCAGGAACAGGAGCTTCTGGAATCATGTAGAGGCGTTGGCTTTCCTCTCTTCGAATCTCAGAAAAGACTTCTCTCAAGTAAGGAAGGGGATTGAGTCCAAGAATCCTGGATTTGACTGGATCAAAATCCCTATTTAATCCATTGAGGAATTGGAAAAATCTTCTTTGTTCATTGATCTTTCGAAACAGTCCAGCATCAGTTGGGGTCTCCCATTCAATGGCTTCATACATGTCCATTTGCTGCCTTAAATTAGTGAGAGTTTTTTTGTATTGAGTAACAATCATCCCATCTTGTTTCATTGCAGCAGCGGTGCTTTCAATCCCAAACAATTCTGAGTTGTTGTTTGTGCTGGAGTAAGTATCCCGAGCAGCATCCCAAATCTCCTTGGCAGTCTCGTAGAGAAGAAACTAAGAACCAACTTCAGGAGTCATAGTGTTAATGAGCCAAGACATGATCCAACCATTCTCTTGGATCCACTTTTCAAGGCCTTCATTAGCTGCAGCAGGCTTTGAAGTTTTCTAGTGACATATCCCAGGGTTCCTCTTCCGATAAGGAAGAGCTTGACAGACTGGGACCATTGAACGTAATTTGTGCCTGTAAACCTATGGCACAAAGCATTCGAACCAGAAGGTTCCAAGAAATCTGCCATCGAAGTAGCAGATGTTGAGGATGAAGATTGCAGTTCACTAGAACTGGAATTTACCATCGAAGAAGAAAAAGAAAATTCGATTTGATCGAATTTAGGCTGATACCATGAAGATAAGCAGAAAACTCTTTTGTTTATTAGATGATCAAACTCAATCGATAAATTACAGAGTACATACAGACTTATAGGTTAGGACTTTATGTTAGACAAGGAGTCCTACTAGGTTTAGTCTTCTAACTCTATCGGAGAAACTTAGAGTACAACTACAATACTTTTAATAATAAATGAACTCCTATACAAACTAGAATACTATGTCCATTCTTACAATATTTATCATGTTAAAACCATAGGAAAAATTGAAATGTTTTAATGTATTGTATGCCATCGCAAATTACTTGTGGTGTGTCTACAGGTAACTATTGTACTGAAGTTTCATATTCATTTGGTATTATCTATGTTTGAAAAAATATTTACGGTTAAAATATCTAAATTGTAGTTGGACCTGCACTACTCATATCAATATGTTAGATAATTCCACACTTCTACCAAGACTTTTAAGATATGCATCCATTTTGAGCCTGCTTGTTCACTTGGTTGCTTAAATACAGCCTGCAGGGTGGAAGTTGAAGGAAGATTATTTACCCTCTGGTTGGCTGTGCCTGGTATCTTTTATAGCACATGCAGTTGTCCTTATAGGTTGCACTAGAATAATCTTACTGCCTGACATTATGTGGCATTCTTTAATATTGTTTTATTATCCAGGTTTGTGGTGCTTCTGATACCCAAGAGCTTCCACCTAATTTTGTGAAACTTCCAAAAGATGCATATACACCTGACCTTATAGCGGCATCTGACTGTATGCTTGGTTAGTTTGAAAATTTTCAAGATGCAAAACTGTTTTAGATGAGTGAGAGAAGTAATATTCAATAGGATCTCCCCTGTTTCAGGAAAAATTGGATATGGTACCGTTAGTGAAGCCTTGGCATACAAATTACCTTTTGTCTTTGTTCGGAGAGATTATTTCAATGAAGAACCCTTTTTAAGAAATATGCTTGAGGTGCCCTTCTTTTCATCTATTTTATTTGCTTCAGTAATCTCTTCTCTTTCATATCTTAGTTTATGAATATACAAAACAAATAATCAACTATTGGTTTAAGATGCCATTATCTTCTATATAGTTTTATCAAAGTGGTGTTGAGATGATTAGAAGGGATTTACTCATTGGTCATTGGAAACCCTATCTTGAACGTGCAATCAGTTTGAAACCATGCTATGAGGGAGGCATTAATGGTGGAGAGGTATGTTTTAATATTTCTTGGTTTCTATTAATTTATTAAACATTTTGCAAATGCATTTAGTTATGCTATTATAAACAACACCAGTGCATATAAATATGCTTTCTAGCTTTACTTACATAGGCATGATCAAATGGTGATGAAATTTAAACGAAGAAAATAAGCTTCAGTTGAAGTTGGTTGTTATTTATTTTCTAAGCATTTTCCATATGCATCTGAATGATTTATGTTATGCAATTTTAAACAACAACAACAACGTGTAAACTAAAGTTTACACGTTCTTGCCAAATTTAGGGGTTAGGGGTTTAGTATAGGGGCTTAGGTTGTAGGTTTTAGAATTTAAGATTTAGGGATAGAGTTTACGGATTAGAATTTAGGGTGTCAGGGTTAGGATTTTAGATTTTAAAGAAGGGTTGTGTAAAAGAAATTTACACGGGCTGTGTATCAAAATATAACCATATATATATATTCTTTTTAGGTATCAAAATTATTGATGGGTACCACTCAGACATGATCAGGTAGTGATAGAAATTTGAACCAATGTAAGCTTCACTTGAATGTGCATATTTGATCAGACATACACCTGGTACATCTAGGCGTGCCTTCTTTCTTGATTTGGCCAACAAAGTTAGACAAAAGTTTTGCATGTTTTGTAGATAAACTGAACAAATCTCTAGAGTTTTTTTTATCATAATTGTATATCTTAAGCTAATTATATCTATACACATGCACATGTGTGTGTGTGTGTACAGGCACTTGTACAAAAATACACACATATACATACTGCAGCCTTGCTTTACTCCCAGTGTCTCACACAATATAAGGGTTCTAGTGCAGAGAACCTGCCTTGTGCCCTTGACATAATTGAGCGAAAATTCACTCACTCTCTCTCTCTCTCTATTCTTTTTTTTTTGAATGGGAGCAAATTGATGCTTATGAATATTGTGAGATGTAAACTAAAGTATGAATACCTATGGTAGAATCATGAAAAGAAGTTATGACTTCTCAAATATTTAGTATAAAATTACAGATATATTGACTTTTTGGAAACAGGAAGTCCATTTGTTCATTATCCAATATTTTAATTTTGTTGGTCGTTAAAAGCTGGGTTGGAGATATTTCTATTTTAGTACCCAATGAAGAGAGTCTGTTCTGTATAAGTATGTACTGTCATTTCTTGTCAGTTTTATGTTCTGGATTCTCTACGTGTACCTTAATTTCCATTGATAACTTGCTGTTACCGTGTTAAAAAAATCTAGGTGGCAGCTCACATCTTGCAGGAGACCGCTATTGGCAAGAATTATGCTTCAGATAAGGTACATCAGAACTGACTTTTAATGGTGTTACTTGAACTCTGAATCTTGATGTTGTATCCCAAATAGAAACTTCACATCTATATGTCTTGGAGATGTATTAATTCAATTAACCATGGAACAGATGGAAGGAGCAAAATTCTGCTGTTTTATAAGTGTCTATAACAATGGTTTCTGTGGTGATATTACTGAATGTATTAGTTTTATCAGGTGTATTGGCTTGATGCACCATCTGCAAGGTTTTCTTATGTTTATATTTTGGATTGGAGGAATAGTCAAATACACAAGATTTGTTATCTGCAGTTGAGTTGTTGTTTTTTTTTTGTTTTTTTTGTCATATTGTTTTAAAGGAGAGATATATTTCTTGATCATGCATGCATGTTAAAAGGGATATTCTTTTGTGGTGATTTAAGTGACCCCTTCTGCGTATAAGGCTAACAAAGTAAGCAGAAATCATGTAATCTTGACAGTAGGCTGTCCAGGCCTGAGGTTGCCTTTGACGGAAACATTTGTGTACTATGGAATAGCTGAGTGATGTTATACAGAATGCCAGTTAGATAGACGAAGCAATGAATAAGTTATTACGAGTTTTAAAAGTTGCTTCTTAGACTAGTCACCTGTGAGAAAGGGGCCATGGTGGCCGGAGATACAATGAATAATGGTGGTTTGTGTTTGATCGGTGGTTAGTGATTTGTTGTTTGAAGAAGATGGACAAGATATTTTTCAGAGAGAACAATGTGTTTCTCTGTATTTTCTTATTACTCTTAATTCTTCAAATGTGTGTAAGGTGAGCCTTTAAATAGGCAATTACAGAGTTTCAGTATAATTAAAACTATACTGACTTGGGAATAAACTCTAATTATACATTAAATAAAACTCTACCACTTCTCGGATAACTTACACTCTCCCTCAAACTCTAACACTTCTCGGATAACTTACACTCCCCCTCAAGCTGGTGAACAAACGTAGTAGAGCACCAGCTTGGATCTTGAATGTGATGCCCTACTCATATTTCTTCTGTTGTTTCTTAGAGAAAAGAAAATCTCCCTTTTCTGGGAGCCATTGAGTTGAACAACTAGGATATAATCATGTTGTTCTTTGCACGGTCATTGTTGAAAATTTGCAGCTGATGTTGCTGGTTTCGGCATCCTTCTTGAGATGACTACCAACTTTGTTGTAGTTGCTGGTTCTGCACCTTCCTTAGATGTCTTCCAACTTTCCTCTGTCAGTGATGATCTTTTTCTAGTTTTTGCATCTTCTTCTGAGATGTCTTTTAGCTTTTTCTTCCATTCACGGACTAAGTAGCTGCTTCCATTCAATAACGATCACAAGAATCTACACTCCCCCTCAAGCTGGTAGTTACACGTACTAGAGTCCTAGCTTGGATTTTTGATGTAGAATCCCTTGAAAAATAATATAGTTTTTCTTTAAGGCTAAACTAAAACCTTTTCTCCTATCTTTTTTAGAACGGATGGCTAAGATAGAACCAAATAGTTTTTTTAAGGCTAAACTATAACCTTTTCGACAAAACAACAAAAATAAACGAGCAGAAATTTCACAAGGGATGTAAAATTCCAACGAAGGAGAAGCCAAGGAACGAGCGTGGCCTAATGATAGCAGCGGAAAAAAAGTGTGCATATGAAAAGAAAAAAAATCAGATCAGAGATGGCAGCAGTGGTGACGACATCAAGACCGTTGTTGGCTCATGATACCATGTGAGAAAGGGGCCATGGTGGCCGGAGATACAATGAATAATGGTGGTTTGTGTTTGATCGGTGGTTAGTGATTTGTTGTTTGAAGAAGATGGACAAGATATTTTTCAGAGAGAACAATGTGTTTCTCTGTATTTTCTTATTACTCTTAATTCTTCAAATGTGTGTAAGGTGAGCCTTTAAATAGGCAATTACAGAGTTTCAGTATAATTAAAACTATACTGACTTGGGAATAAACTCTAATTACACATTAAATAAAACTCTACCACTTCTCGGATAACTTACACTCTCCCTCAAACTCTAACACTTCTCGGATAACTTACATCACCTACACAATACGTGGACAATTTAAAATTTATTTTATCAACTTTTAGTTCTCTCAATTTCTATCTGATACGTTTATTTCCTTGTATAGTTGAGTGGTGCTAGAAGGTTACGTGATGCTATAATTCTTGGGTATCAACTGCAAAGGGTCCCTGGCAGAGATGTTAGTATTCCCGAATGGTACACAAATGCTGAAAATGAACTTGGTCTAAGTACTGGATCACCAACTTCTCAGATGAGAGAGAGCAGCGCGATTACTGAATTGTGAGTTTTATTTATCTTAATCAATGATGATAATGATGGAGTCAATTATGTCATTTTCTGACACTTCTATTTCTTCTCTAGTTGCACTGATGACTTTGAAATTCTTCATGGAGATCTTCAAGGCCTTTCTGATACAATGAGTTTCCTAAATAGTTTGGTAGAACTTAACAATGTTTCTGATTCGGAAAAGAATAATGAGAAGCGTCAGATGCGTGAACATAAAGCTGCTGCTGGGCTTTTCAATTGGGAGGTATGTTCATTCCAACTAAATTTGTTCTTTGTTTCATTTTGAAAGAATCTATTATCAGTGTTAGGGATCCAACCTTAAAACCAGTTGATATGTATTATGTAAATTGACACAATTTGAACATAAGACCACAAGAAACCCAAGACTTGTAGATGTCGATTAACACCAATTAACACTCTTACATGCATCTATACTGGGTTAGTAGGTTGTTCATGTGTACAACCTCACAAGGGGTGCTGTACCTCAATCCTATTTTCTGATACTATATTAAAAATCCAACCTAAAGCCAATTAGCAATAAACATGGGAAATAGGACTTCTAAATGAAAATGAGCTAGGAACTTGTGAAAATTTAATATTAGACAGTTTTATTGTCATATGGTTGCATTTTTAAGCTCTGGAGTAAATTTATCATGCAATTGAGAAAAAAATAATCCTATTGTCATGCATCACATTGGCACGTAATGGACGTAAATTGCTGCTTGTTTGAATCATTCGGTGTGGAAGGATTTAAAGATAAATATATTGTAGGCTCAAAAACTGTTTTACTATCTTGATGTTCTAAAATTGGGTCCTGCTTCAGGCAACACTCCTGCTTTAAGTTGATTACTTGGGCTACTTTTGTACAGGAGGACATCTTTGTGACAAGGGCACCTGGAAGGTTGGATGTTATGGGAGGAATTGCTGACTACTCAGGCAGCCTAGTATTGCAGGTTAGGTTTTTCTTACTGTTGCTCTCTTATCTGTAGTCTGTACAGTTCTGTAGAATTTCAGTTGGGTTCTCTCTCTTTCCCCCATTTACCTTCTCTTTAAATTTCATAATGCTTTAAAAATTTTAGTACTTTCAACATCATTTATTATTGTATGTCGATGGAATTAATTCTATTCTTTCTCCCCTTAACCAATCATACCTACTTTGCCAGATGCCTATAAGGGAAGCCTGCCATGTTGCTGTGCAACGGAATCATCCAAGTAAACACAGACTCTGGAAACATGCGCTTGCACGACAGAATGCTAAAGGACAAGGACCAAGGCCTGTTTTGCAAATTGTATATATCATTAATTTGTTTCTAACTAATGTTGATTGCATAAAATTATGTTTCCCTTCAAAATTTATATAAAATTAAAGTGCTGTAATTCTTGATGTTATTCTTAAATCCTAGTGCAACAAATCTCTTCTTGAAACAACGAACTTGTTGCATTTTTTGAAATACATTCTAAGCTCCAACTGTTATGACAGGTATCATATGGGTCAGAGTTGAGTAACCGTGGACCAACTTTTGATATGGATTTGTCTGACTTTATGGAAGGGGGACAACCAATTTCATATGAAAAGGCAAAGAAATACTTTGCCCAAGATCCGTCTCAAAAGTGGGTTATTTTCCATGCAAGATTTTTCCTCCTTTGTTACTCTATATGCTAATTATGCTTTTCGTATATCAGCTGGGCGGCATATGTTGCTGGGACAATTTTGGTTTTGATGAAAGAATTAAGTGTACGCTTTGAAGATAGTATTAGCATGCTGGTAAGAGTGTATATTCTTCGTTTTTTATGATGTTGGTGAATTGTATCTACCCTCTGTTTCTTATGCTACGCTTCCACCTTTTCTGTCTTTGTTTCACCATTTTCTATTTATGTTTGACAGGGCTTCTTAGTTATAGCATTTAATATCATTTACTTGAAATGCGAAAAACTGTACTATAAGTTTTGTAGAATAACAAAAAGAGAGAATACTTTCTTATGTATTTTGTTCACCAACTGTAACTGTAAGGGTATATATACAAGTGTAGAGATCCTATAACAACTAACAGAATATCATATATTAATTACAATAAATCAGTCATTTAATCCCTAAGATTTAGCCTACGAATCAGCCTACAAATCTGTAACACTTCTCCTCAAGCTGGAGCATGGATATTAATCACGCCCACCTTATATAATCAATCCGGAGCTCGTTAAGAGCCCTTGTGAATATATCACCTAATTGTTCTCCACCTTTCACATAACCTGTAGTAATGAAACCCTGTTGGAAATTTTAACATATTCCTTTGCTATAATTGTAATTTATTTTTTCATAATATGAACCGGAAGTATCAATATTGACTGTTTGAACCTTTTAGTTGCGGTTCTGATATTTCTTGCAATATCTATTCACATAGAAAACTAGGCTATATATGCTAGTTATACAAGCTCTTGTTAAAGGCAAGTAAATCAACACATTCCTAACAATTAACCTAAGGTTATGTTACAGCTATACTAACAGCTACTGTTTATATGTTTACTCATGTAAGTGTGAAGTGGCTCCCTTGTGTTCCTATGAAATGGATATTACAACTTACTTAATCTGATAAGTTCAGACATCTCTCTGTTGTATTCTGACATTTTTCTGCTGCTAGTGTCTGAGATAATTACTGTTCACCTATATACAGGTTTCTTCTGCAGTCCCAGAAGGCAAAGGTGTATCTTCTTCTGCCTCTGTGGAAGTTGCTAGCATGTCAGCTATAGCAGCTGCTCATGGTATTTCTGAAATTTGCATTTTCCATGTGCAACTGCTTTGATGTTTGTTACATTTTCTCTTGTTTCTATACATGACAAACCCGTTCTCTTTTATAGTTGAAAAACGGTATTTTGTTATGGATATACTTAGTACTTAGTAGAGGACTAAATCTACATACAGATAAATTATTAAGCCTTTATGAGTGCCACCATATGCTGGAAGACATAATTTAAAAAGCATTATCTTTGAAGAGATGAAGGCTACTAAACATTAGGTTTTGGTGAAAGAAATGCATCATAATGTTTACAGTTCAATTGGATTGTTTTGATTTTGTTTTCATGCACTAGAAGATGATCATGCGTTCAGTTGAATTAGTGAAACTTTTGATTCTTTCTTGTTGAACTTCTAAGCTTTTTCTCAAAGCACAATCATCTTTGTTATGTTTTTTGGGGTCATCTTTGTTATGTTCAGATCTGTAGGAATATACTTGCCGATTAGGACTCTAATATTTAATTCTTTCTAGAACTCTAATATTTAATTCTTTCTCCTTGCAGATTTGTATATACATAGTTTACTTGTATTAGGACTTTAACTTTATCTCTACTCTTGTATAGATTAACTAGGAGTCCTAGAGTCCTACTTTAAGTTAGCCTTATCTTGGTAAGAGTTTTACCTAACATAGGAGTTTTATTATTAGTCTAATTCCAACTCTTGTAGCCTATATAAAGGCCCCTATTCGACAGAATTAAATCAATGAAAACTTTTCTTCTGTCCATCTCAATATCTTACATGGTATCAGACTAAATTACATTCCTGGAAATTTTTTTTTTCTGTTTTTTTTATCGACAGAATTTTTTTTATTCTTCCTCTCCCAGAATTTTTTCGACAGATTTTTTTTATTCTTCCTCGTTTATTTCTGTCCTACCTTTCCCACATGACGAACTCAAATTCCTCTTCCGTCACTTCAGCCCTTGAAATTTCATCCTCCATTGATGATTCTGCAAACCTTACTATTACTCACCATCGGTTACATGGCCACAATTACCTCCAATGGTCGCAATCTGTGAAGATTTTTCTCTCTGGGCGTGAGAAAGTTGGGTATGTTACAGGGGATATAAAGCAACCAGCTGCTTCCTCGGCCGCTGAGTTCTCCAAATGGCAAAGAGAGGATAATACCGTCAAGACGTGGCTCTTAAATTCCATGGCACCAGACGTCAGTAAGAATTTTCTTCTTTATCGGACATCCGAGGCGATCTGGAATGCTGTCAAGGACACCTATTCCAACACAAATAATAACTCCGAGTTATTCCGGTTAGAGAGTCAAGCATTCTCCCTGAAACAAGAAGATATGTCTGTCACTCTATACTATCATACCCTAAATTCTATCTGGCAACAACTTGATCTCTACGAAGAGATTCGATGGGTAGATCCAAAAGATGCTGTTCTATATCAGCAAGCCATCTCCAAGAAACGAATCTTTCAGTTTCTTTATGGGCTTAATTCATCCTTTGACGAGGTACGAGGTAGGATGATTGGGACATCTCCACTTCCATCTATTCAAGAAGTGTTCTCTAATGTCCGACAAGAAGAGAGTCGACGCCTTCTTATGCCTGCTGCATCTTCTTATCCGGAGTCTGCCCTTGTCACACAAAAATCGTCCTCTTCCAAGACAGGGAGGCCATGGTGCAACCATTGTAACAAACATGGCCATCACATTGATAAATGTTGGAAGATTCATGGCAAGCCAAGTGATTGGAAATCCAAGCATGAAAAAGAGACCTCTCATTCTGGTCGAGCTCCCTCCAAATCTTCATCTTCTGGTATCTGATTCACTAAAGACCAGATGATGGAGATCCAGAAATTGTTTGAGAAATTTCAAGGAACTCGTGAGGCTCATTTAACTGTTGCAGAACAAGAAGGTAATCCTCTCTCCTCTGCTCTTACTACTTCTAAAATCACTCCAATTTGGATTTTGGATTCTGGTGCCTCCGATCATATGACCGGGGATCGAAGTCTCTTTTCTACCTTTCAACCGACAACTGGTACGAGTATTCGAACTGCTGATGGGACTATTTCTCAGATCACAGGCCGTGGGTCTATTCAAGTGGATAACTTAATCCTTGAGGATACTCTCTTTGTTCCTAATCTCACATTTAATCTCATTTCTGTGAGCAAATTATCCAAGAATTTCAATTGCTATTTTAATGCTTCTGGTTGTACTTTGCAGGCACTGAATTCACAGAAGAGGATTGGTGCAGCTAGGTTGCAAAATGGGCTCTACGTTCTCTCTCAAAGTTCTCCCACATTAGTTACTGTTTCGCATTTAAATTCTGTTATGTTATGGCACAATCGTTTAGGTCATCCCAGTTTTCATTATCTTGCTAAACTTCAGCCTTCATTGTTTATTAATACAAAACCAAGTTTATTTCATTGTGATGTATGCTCTATTGCGAAACACACTAAGAAACCTTATCCTCCGTCTAAATACAAACCCTCGCATCCCTTCTCTTTGATTCATAGTGATATTTGGGGACCTTCTCGGATTCCAAATGCGAACCAGTGTAAGTGGTTTATTACATTTATTGATGATCATACTCGCCTTACTTGGACCTTTCTTATGCGAGAAAAATCTGATACTCTTGTTATCTTTGAACAATTCTATAATATGGTTCTAACCCAATTTCATACCCGAATACAACAGTTTCATTTTGACAATGGTAGGGAATATTTTGCTCACTCTTTGGGATCATTCTTTCACAAACATGGGATTGTTCAGCTTAGTTCCTGTGTTGACACCCCTCAACAAAATGGTATTGCCGAGAGAAAAAACCGTCATCTTCTTGAGGTAACCCGAGCCCTTCTTTTTACTACTCATGTTCCTCATTATCTTTGGGGTGAAGCTTTATTGACTGCGACTTATCTTATCAACCGAATACCCAGTAAGGTTCTTGCCTTTAAATCACCTCAATCTTTGTTCTTGAAGTATTACCCTAGTTTCAAACCTATTTCTTCTATTCTTCCTCTAAAGATGTTCGGTTGTACTACTTTTATTCACAATCACAAACCAAACAAATCCAAACTTGAACCCCGAGCTATTAAATGTGTGTTTGTTGGGTATTCCTCCAGGAAAAAATGGTATAAAGTTTTTTACCCTCCCTCCAAGAAATATTTTGTCACTATGGACCTAACTTTTCTTGAACATGAGCCTTACTTCCAACCTACCAGAGCTCAGGGGGAGTCTTCTCAACCTCTCTCGCCACTTTCCGAGGTAATAACACCTTCCTTGTCCTTCCCACAATCAAATTTGTCGCCTTCTTTACAACAGCCAAAACAGCCCACTCCTTCTTCTTCCGAGCATGATCTATCACCTGAAACTGTCACAAAACAGTCCACAACTTCTGTCCCACCTATTGTTCATGTTTATAATCGACGAAAACGTATCCCTGAGTCCATCTTGCAATCTACTACGCGCCAAGAATTGGATATGAATTCAGCCGCCCATAATAATGAGACAAGTAAGCATTCTTCACAGAATTTAGATGATTTACCTATTGCCATTCGTAAAGGAGTTCGAACATGTACTAAGCATCCTATACAAAAGTTTGTTGGTTACTCTTCTCTCATGCCCTCTTTTCAAGCATTTACAGCTAGCCTTGATGCCCACAAAATTCCTAAAGATATTGATGAAGCTCTTAGTGATCCACGGTGGCAGAGAGCTGTCCAAGAAGAACTCTCGGCACTTGAAAAAACTGCTACTTGGACGATTACTGATTTACCTTCCGGGAAGAAAGTTGTCGGATGCAAATGGATATTTGTGATCAAATATAATTCAAATGGGAGTATTCAGCGATATAAGGCACGGTTAGTGGCTAAAGGTTTCACACAGACTCATGGCATTGATTTTACCGAGACTTTTGCACCGGTAGCCAAACTTAATACTGTCAGAGTTCTTCTTAGCATTGCTGTCAATCTTGATTGGAACCTACATCAACTTGATGTCAAAAATGCCTTTCTCAATGGGCATCTTGCTGAAGAAGTTTATATGAAGATTCCTCCCGGACTTCAAGCTTTTGGAGGAGCAAAGAAAGTGTGTAAATTGAATCGGTCTTTATATGGCCTTAAACAATCTCCGCGGGCTTGGTTCGAAAGATTTACTATGGTTATCCTCAAAAGTGGATACAATCAATCCCTTGCCGATCACACACTCTTCTTTAAAGCATGCTCGAACGGGAAGAAGGTCCTTCTACTTGTCTATGTCGATGACATTATCATCACCGGAGATGATGAAGCAGAAATTTCTAAACTCAAACAAACACTTCAAAGGGAGTTTGAGACTAAGGACATGGGCAAACTTCGGTACTTCTTGGGAATGGAAGTAGCTCGATCTCAGCACGGATTAGTCATTAATCAACGAAAATATGTGCTTGATCTTCTCCAAGAAGCTGGTTTACTTGCATGCAAACCAGTCGATACTCCTATGGATGCTAATCTTTCATTCAACTCGGCAGCTCCTCCTCTTCGAGATAAAGAAAGATTTCAGAGGCTTGTTGGGAAACTCATTTATTTATCCCTTACTCGGCCTGATATAACATTCTCTGTTAATGTTTTAAGTCAGCATATGAGCAGCCCCACTGAAGAGCATATGGCAGCAGCTTATCGAGTCCTCAAATATCTCAAAAAGACGCCCGGACATGGCTTAATTTTTCGGAAAGGTACTGACAGATCTGTTAAGATCTATACAGACTCGAGTTGGGCTGGAAATTTGACAGATCGAAGATCCACAACTGGGTATTGTTCCTTTGTTTGGGGTAATCTTGTGACATGGAAGAGTAAGAAACAACATGTCATTTCTCGAAGTAGTGCAGAAGCTGAATTTCGAGCACTAGCCCAAGGCATGTGTGAAGGCCTTTGGCTTCTTAAACTTCTCAATGAAGTGGACCCTCGAAATGCTAGCGATTTTGAGATTCTTAGTGATAACCAATCTGCTATAAAAATTGCTAAGAACCCAGTTCAACATGATCGTACCAAACATGTTGAAGTTGATAGGCACTTTATTGCGGAAAAAGTCAAGAATGGGACTGCTCGACTATCATACGTACCATCCGCTAGCCAACTCGCTGATCTACTCACAAAAGCTTTGCCTCCAGCAACATTTACTACGTTTATTTCCAAGCTGGGCATATACAATGTATATAAGCCAGCTTGAGGGGGAGTGTAGGAATATACTTGCCGATTAGGACTCTAATATTTAATTCTTTCTAGAACTCTAATATTTAATTCTTTCTCCTTGCAGATTTGTATATACATAGTTTACTTGTATTAGGACTTTAACTTTATCTCTACTCTTGTATAGATTAACTAGGAGTCCTAGAGTCCTACTTTAAGTTAGCCTTATCTTGGTAAGAGTTTTACCTAACATAGGAGTTTTATTATTAGTCTAATTCCAACTCTTGTAGCCTATATAAAGGCCCCTATTCGACAGAATTAAATCAATGAAAACTTTTCTTCTGTCCATCTCAATATCTTACAAGATCATATTTAAGGAAGCTTACCAAGGTTAAACCTTTTACAGACAGATAAAGTTCATCTTTATTTTGGAGTCGAAACTTATTTAGACATACATGATTTGCAGGATTGAGTATCAGTCCAAGAGATCTTGCCCTCCTCTGCCAAAAGGTTTAACTTGAATGTTTTAATCTTACATACAACAAAAATGTTTCAAGCATATACGTCAATTTACTTATTCTTTTTAATAGGTGGAGAATCACATTGTAGGAGCCCCATGTGGTGTTATGGACCAAATGACTTCAGCGTGTGGTGAGGCGAATAAACTACTTGCAATGGTTTGTCAGGTAAGCAACATTACCACTGCAGAATAAATCTATGCAGAAGTTGTTTTGCTGTTTAATTAACATTCAAAATTAATGCCCGTCTTATGCAGCCTGCTGAGGTAATTGGTCTAGTAACAATTCCAAGTCATATCCGATTTTGGGGAATTGATTCAGGAATAAGGCACAGGTACTGGATCAATTGTCATCGTCATCATTATTTTGGTTGGTCTGTAGTAGCAATGAACATTGTTTATGTTGCATGCTTGTTTTCTTGGATAGTTATACTAAGTTGAACATAGCTTTCATTAATCAGTTTTGGATTGTAAAATAAGAAAAATTAGACTATATTAAAAAAAAAGGGTTTAAAGTCTGTTACCCTTCATTTATAACACTCTAAAACATGCTTTATTTGCTTACTCTAAAACATAGTTATCCATGATATTTGAAACATTGCTTACTCAATTAATGGTTATCCGTTCATCCAGTTATTTGGGCTGAGCTTTTCCTATAGAAATTCCCATTCTTTATTTGCTGTATTTTTCAAATGGGCAGTGTTGGAGGTGCAGACTATGGATCTGTTCGAATAGGAGCCTTTATGGGTCGAGAGATTATAAAAGCTATAGCATCAAGTAGATTGTCTCAATCAATATCATCTTCTAATGGGGTATCTCCTGATGATTCGGACAATGATGGACTAGAACTACTTGAAGCTGAAGCTTCATTAGATTATTTATGCAACTTGTCACCTCACAGGTAATGGTCCTTTATCAGGCTTTATCTTTTTCTCTTTTCTAGATTTTACTCGGCTTAAACAATTCAAGAGTTGAGAACCATTTTTTTTATCACTGTAACTGTTGACTGTTGTCATGGCCTAGAAAGATGTGTTTCTTTTTCTGGTGAAATTCTTCTTTTTCATTTAGTCTTGTGCTACAGATATGAAGCTCTTTATGCCAATCAACTTCCTCAATCAATGCTTGGTGAGACGTTTTTGGACAAATATGCTGATCATGGTGATACAGTTACAGTAATTGATAAGAAACGAATATATGGAGTGACAGCTGCTGCTAAGCATCCCGTATATGAAAATTTTAGGGTCAAGGTTTGTTATTTGATCTGGTACCTTATTGGACTAAAAACAACTTGTTTGCAATATGAATTTTTTACTTATATCCATTATTTTGCAATAGAAAGCTATACTGTTTCTCTGCAAGATAAAATTTTATAATCACTCTTTATTGTATTTATGTTCTTCTAACTGTGAAATTGAAGAATTCTGCACTATTAATAATTCTGATGTATCAGTCTTATACTCGCTCTAGTTGATATAATCATATTTACATTTTGTTATATTATTTACATCTTCAGTGTCCTGTTTAACTCTTCTTTTGCAAACTTCAAACCTTTTTATTTCCTCTGCCTCTCTTTACATACATATTCTGCTCTAGTTGAAAATCAATCCCGGAGTACATTAAGGTGGCTGAGCCTTTGATCTAGTTCTTGATTACCAATGGTTAACAATTTGCACCATTAATGTACGTACTTTTGTTGTGATGGCTGGTTAACTTCTTATTCTTGGACGTCCAAGTTACCAGACACATGCAGACATGTATATTTCCCTTGTTAATTATTTGCTGATTTTCGTTGGTAACTTTCTAATTATTCGTGTAAATTTACGTGTAGGCCTTTAAGGCACTGCTGACATCTGCGACTTCAGATGAGCAGCTTACAGCACTTGGAGAGCTGTTGTATCAGGTATGTGCAAGAAATTTTTATTTGTTTAAGGGTAGTATTGATGCACTGGTGGTAGAATTTTTTAGCTCTACGAAGTTAAAAAGCTGCCACATGTCTCATTTCTTTTTATACTTAAATTTTTTTGACTACACCCTAAGGGGATCAACCCTGCTAGTGGAGTCCAAACACTCCAACTGTGTACCAAATAGTTTTCCTTTGCTCAAGCTTCATAATACGCTGGCAATGGAATTTTTTAACTTCACAAATGGATGCAAAAATCTATTTGTTTAAGAGTTTGTAATACTCTCAAGGGTTATGGATGCAAAATGTGTCCATAAAAGTTGAATTCACCAGTTATTGAGAGACTAGTGGTTCAACTCTTATGAATAACGGGTATCAAGACTACTGGTAGAATAAAGATATTTCCATAGAAAGAAGAGATGAAATGTAGTTGAAAACAATTCTTGCAGTGCCACTACAGCTATAGTGCATGTGGACTCGGCACTGACGGGACAAATAGACTGGTAGAGTTGGTGCAGGAGATGCAGCATAGTAAAGTCTCTAGAATTGAAGACAGAACTTTATATGGAGCTAAAATTACCGGTGGCGGTTCAGGTGGAACAGTTTGCGTAGTTGGAAGGAATTCACTACGAAGCAGCCAGCATATTCTTGAGGTGAGTTATAACGAGGACGTGCATATGTGGTATATGGTATATGATTAAAGATTAAAGGACGGTATCTAACAAAATCTGATTATGATATGTTCAGATTCAGCAAAGGTACAAAAAGGCAACAGGATACTTGCCCTTCATTTTTGAAGGCTCATCCCCTGGTGCTGGTAAGTTTGGATTTTTAAGGATTCGACGACGCATCTCTCCCAAATCCTAATGTGCTGCCTGCCACCGGCCCCATTTATTTATTTGGTTTAGATGTATCTTCCTTATTTTTAAATAAAATAAGCAACAATCTCCAAATTATTATTTAATGTTTAATCTTATAAATGAATGTTTTTATTCTCTTTTATTATTTTATCCATTGCATGAAATGGGTAATTGTTTCCCTCTTTGTAATCGCTCCCATACAATGGCGTTCTATAACGATTGAAACTGATGGTCTATGTTCCTAAATAATGTTTATATTAATGATCGTATATTACCACCATTAAGTAATTTTATGAAATCAAACAAAGTATTGTCATATCAAAACCGTGCACTCTCAGAGCTATGTAACGTTACCCAAACTAGACTCACAGTTAGGACTTGTAATATTACCCAAATGTGTTGTTAGTTGATGTACAAATAATTTCCAATCACTTTCAACAATCTTAAATATCTTTAAAAGCTTACATCAAGTTTTCAGAATATAAATTCAAAATGTTTATTTTTTCTAAGTTTCTTTCTTACTATTTTTGAGAAAATAAACAAAAGTAAAACAAAACCATAATCTATTTAAAGTTTTAAAACATTCAAAAACAAAAAAAAGGAAATAGTAGATTTAGAACGAAAAAAATAATCGGCATACTGGTTAGATTAGACACTTCATCTTTGCACTAAAGAAGATCAATGTCTTCAATTGTAAGAAGAGTCATTGAAGAGTTATCAAAACATGAAACGGATAAAATTTCCAAGAAGGTAATAAAAAAAGAAGAAGATAAGTTCTTCTTTACTTTTATCACTTAGGAGCCGTGCGAGATGAAAGTCTCATGCACGATTTTGAATGAGAGAAAGAAGTGAGGAATCCTCTCTTCGACTCTGACTCTCCCACTCCAGTCGTTGCTTTTCTTTTTGTTACTTCGAAAGTAGCTGCTTCGGCTTCAGCCACTCGAATTTTCGATATTCCACCTGTCACGCCTATTCTCAAAAGTCTGTTGCACAATTTTGAAAACGTGGCTAACAACCAAAAAGTGATTAAACTACCTAAGACTACCGATAAACTTGAATAAAAAAACAAAACCGAGGTCACTGAACATCAAACACTTGCAAAAGTGATCATAAAATGTGCCATAAGGCATAAACATGTCCTAAAGGCGACAGTCCCTTTGATCAAGCTTGTTTTATAAGATCTTTGAATTGTGGATTCTCCATCCATATTGCTTTGAACCGATACAATCTCCATGTGAAATGAGAGTTGGGCTGTACATGAAATCATGGTACGATGGTTCAGATGAATCAGTAGTTTGTTGAATAGAGTAGCTTGCGGAAAGGCTTGTGACCATGCTTGGTTGCAGAGAGCTCAATCTAATCACGCAAATCGCCTTGCCCTCCTTGTGGTTATTAATCCACGTAAAAGTATTAATCATGTGCATACATAAAATTCTCTGTTCCACAAGTAATGCAGCATCGTGGTAATATATGTTTAAATTGTGTTAGTACCTCCAAAGTCCAAATTATACACGCATTTTCAGTTCAGAGAACACAGGCATGCAATTGCATTCGCATTCCTTGATTCGGGAAGGTGCCAAGCATATGTTACAATAAAGCTCACACTCAAAACCTCCATCAGAAGGTTAAGATCGTAACAGTGGAAGGATCAGAATACTACCAGGCCATTTCCTCCAATGGAGCAGGCCCCAGGTAATTCTTGTTTGAAACCTTGTCAACAGTTGATGTGAACCTGTGTAAAGTACATTTTTGTTAAGGAAATTATGCATTAAAGATTGTTTTCAACATATTACAATTTGGAGGGAAATGACATCATGAAACTTAAAAGGCAGGTTAACTTGCACCATAACTCCAGTTAAAGCAGGCTGCAGGGGATCTGCTTCCTGATCGAAAGCCATCACATATGTTCAAGTTGTATATTAGAGTACTGGACTTCGTTAAACTTATTCCCCAACTCATTTCTCCTTGCAGGTAGTTAGACTATTGTGACTGGTTTGGGGCGACATCATCATCTGAGGAATTTCAATTTCGTCTTTTGACTTTTGAGTACAATACATTTTAACGGAGCTCCAGTATTTTATAAATGTTTTCAATTCATATGGTTTACGATTTCTACCCTTAACTATCATTTATTCGTAAACTATGATTTTTAAATTGTGTCAAGGTCAAGTCGGTGACCCATATGATAGTTTGGATCCTTGGATCGAATAAGGGTGTTACACATTCATTTAAGTATATAAGCATTTCAAAGTTCAAACATATACTTATGACCACTTTAGTATATGATTCATATCCCAATCATATCATATAACACACAAGCATGATTTTTACATCGAGAAGGTTTGTAACATATCATTTAGCCCAAACATGCTATGGTAACACTATCAACCTATCATATATTATACATAATATACACAAGTACCATACATGCACAAAAACAAATTAAACATATTCATATGGTCGAACTAGCAAAGCTAGCATCTTTTAATTTCATATACATATCAACCATCACTACAAATGTCATACACTTTTACATCATACATTACGCATACTAAACATGCTTTCATTATCATACATTCATATCTCATTACTTATACAAAGTATTTTTGCTAAATTAATCTTGACTTACAAACATCGTCAATTTTTCATATCAATACACACATCTAATTATATTTTCGACAAATCAAATGGTTAACCATAAGCCATTACACATCATATAATAAGCTAATATATAAAGTCCATTTGCATTACATTGTTTATGAATTTCCAAATTCATATTTTAATGGTCTTATGTAATATTCAATATATATATATATATAATTTATAAAAAAATTATGGCATTATATAATTAATAAACTAAAGTACACTAGAGAATTTTAAATTTTTGTAACTTTTAAATTTTATTTAAAAAAATTAAGGGAAAAGTTCACAAACGGTCACTGAACTTTGTTAAAAAAAATATAAAATGGTAATCAAACTTTCAAATGTTACAAAATGGTAACTCAGTCGTTAAATACTTAACCTGACTGTTATGAAACATTGTATAATAACACATTTAGTACTTTATAATTAAATATTCAATCAATTTAGTCATATTTCGAGAGAAAAAAATCAATAAATTTAGCCCTCATTATTTACATACTTGTTCAATTTGATCCAAGTTAAAAGAAATTAAGCCAAACCAATTACTTTCTCCATTAACAAGCAAAACAAGTAGCTTAAAAGGGTATAATGCAGCTGTTATTATTGCTTAATTGTAACAGTTGTTTACAAAGGGAATCTAATATCAATTTGATCCAAGTTAAAAGAAATTAAGCCAAACCAATTACTTTCTCCATTAACAAGCAAAACAAGTAGCTTAAAAGGGTATAATGCAGCTGTTATTATTGCTTAATTGTAACAGTTGTTTACTTCCTAAAATAATTAATTTAGCCTATTTATCATGTCATTATCTATAGTGGACTGTCATGCTTTTTCTAATGATCCTCAATATAGAAGAAAGGGTTCAGAAATTACTTAATATGGGACTATAGGGGACATTCAATAGTCAAAAGGATGATGTGATTGACTACCGAGGGTTCAAAAAAGTTATGCCAAAATACCAAATGAAACCCCATAAACAACCACATCAACCTTGTAACAATCAATATCAAGTTCTGTTGGTTAATGAGCCAAATTAATTTTTTCCTACTTAGTTTAGAGGCCACATTGATACAAAATAAGTTCATGGGTCATATTGGGTTTTTTTTGAAAACTTTGACGTTATGTTAATTTTTATAAGTTTTAAAATCAATTTACTTTATTACTATATAGCTTCTCAATTAATTATTCAAACATAATATAAATGCCAAATTACCCAAAAGAGGACTAGGCTGTTTCGAAGCTGACATAAACGCCATAGGAAATCCAAAGCGAAGGATTTTGGTGTGCGAGCAAAAACCCAAGTGATGAGATTATACGACATTCGCTCAGTTAAGAGCCAAACAAACTTTTAAGTCCGACTAAAGACATTGGAAACAGTATATAATTCCAAGGTAACTGCAACAAAAATAAGACACCAAAAAAAGGGAAATAAAAAGAACATACCACACATTTCTCACAATCAAAACCCACAAAATGTTACACATTGAAATTGATTGATATAGACACTTCTCTCGGTCAAAAGGTACTAGGGTACAAACCCAATATCCTTGAAGTATTCATGCTCAAGTGCAGTTCTTGCCGTAATTCTTTTGCTTGGATCCATGCACAGCATTTTCTGAAACAAAATAGAGACCATTTAATTGTCGGTACAAAATTACATCTACTTCATTTCTGTATAAATTCATTCCTACGTGATCATCAGGAATTGGTGATATGTTCAAGTTCAAGGCTTCAAGCTCACATAAACTGCTTTATATCAGAAAATTAGTTGCCTTAAATTAGAATGCTCAACTGGGAAGCCAGTTCTTCCAAAACTTACCAAGATCCACCCACTATGAAAAGGATCTCAAGCTGCAGTGACATTGAACACATAAAATCACCAGTATATACAAATATACGATATAGTAATCCCAAAGTCATTCATGTCCATGCTAAAGATGAGGAAAGCACATCAATCAAGTCAAAAAATTGACAAGTCCAATTAACACGTAAATCTTAAAGAGCTATAAATGATATTTTATCTTATATCCCACTGTCACTTTGTTCTCCACAGGTCAGTTAAAGCCAAAAAAAAAGTTACTCACAGAAAGGAGATCAATGCCAGCTGATTCAAGATTTGGAACAACAGTCGCCAGATTCTGCAATTAAAAGGTGCATCGCCATCAATTAATTCCTCTAAACGGTATTTTCTCTCTAAGAGGTTAACTAAAGAACAAAAAACCACTAGATGCATCAAAAGAATTCTACCTTGGGGGGCCACTTTGGAAAAGCAGATTTAAAATCAGGCAATGAAGTCACCCCAGGCCATGTATCCTCATTTGGAGTACCTAAGATTCTTCATATAAAAATGATAAATCAGTCTAAAAAGAATATACAACTTTGGGGGAGCAAATTTTGACCGATATTTTCCCACAAAGTGCATGTAGAAGGAAAATTTTGTGTTCGACGACCTAGAAGTGCTCCATTTTCTTTGTACAAACATGTACAGGGTATGACTGGGTGTCTGGACATGTTAAGTATTATTATTAAAGGATAACTATAAATTGTACCAAAAAAGTATAACTATAAATAGTTTAGAGTTAACATTTGAAAAACAGTCAGATCTTCCTTCCAAGATTATCAGAGGAAATCCTCTGAAAGAATGAGTTCATATGCTGAAAAGATAAAAGAACACCAAGAACATAGATAATATATTTAAGACTTCCCAAGAGGGAAACCAAAAAGAAATGAAGGCAACAACTTTGCAGTAAGGAGGGTACAACACCTGAAGATCTTGAATAATTCATCAATCTCAGAATCCCCAGGAAATAATGGCCGCTGTTTCACCATCTCGGCAAATATACAGCCTACTGACCACAAGTCAACAGGAGTAGAGTAGTGGCGGGACCCAAGAAGTATTTCTGGTGCTCTGTACCAAAGGGTAACCACCTAGAGACATTGACTATTTAGAAGCAAGGCTAACATTGATATGCCTATGTACTGAAAATATTGAGCATGCTGGTAATTAGCCAGGCACTATCTTCCTAAAATGTTTAGGACATATCTGACTAGAAACCAATACACTGCTGCACAAAAGGGATCTAAAACTGCATTAGAGACCCTGGAGCTAATGAAATACTGAAATGTAATGCAAGGAAAACTAATTGATTCAACTGAAAAATTCCACTTGCTCAGACTATCTTTTCCTATTTCAAGCATTAGAGTTTTCTTGACAGAAGCGAAACCAAAATGGTTGTGCAGTAGAAATGCAGCAAAGCAAGTGCTTTTAAAGGCGAATTGATATTTTGTTTTTCCAAACTTCTAATCATTATAAGTTGTATAAGAGGAAAATGTGATATTAATTTTGAAAACTTGATCATCTATAAATGCCTAGCAAAAGATGGCAGTCATCAAGAATTAGTGAGACAATAAACAGCCAAAACCCTCTGACTTGGTGATTCTCGATACCTCATGTGTGAATGTTCTGACAGGAATACCGAATGCTCGAGCCAGTCCAAAATCAGCAAGCTTCAGTGTATTGGTACGGGGATCTATCAGCAAATTTTGTGGTTTTAGATCTCGGTGAAGAACCCTATGAGAATGACAATAAGCAATGCCACGGAGAATTTGAAAAAGGAAAGTCTGCAACATGAGCAAATCACACATTACTATTATGTATAATATTATTATCACAAACCCATTACACAACCATGGTCAACCAACCAATGGTAATAGCAAGATCTTCATGCAATTAGATAAAGATTATAACCTAGAATAGTATAAGTAATATGCTAAAGAGGAGTTTTGCAATTAAACATTTCTTGAAAAGCGGATCAAACAGCACTACATTTCTTCTATGTAAAGCTCAAAATTTTATCCAACACATGAAAGGTCTAAGATGGCATACTTTCTAGATTCCACCAGACTCTTGAACAAGAAGATTATCAACAAAAGAACAACAATTCCTCACACTTCAGAGAACATTTGTAAACCATCTCTTCTCTACTATAAACAAAAAAGAAACCTGCATTAACCATTATATTATTCTTTGGAAAATAGGGTGTTATGTTGAAAACCTGTTAAACTCCAAATAGAGTGGTACCTTCTTTTTCTTTTTTTCTTTGCACATAAACTTTCAAAGAGAAGAAAAACATGACTCACTTTTATGGTTCGAGGATCATTCCCAAATTCTGGACATGAATCCATGTGCTTTTTCAAATCCAAGTCCAAATATTCAAAAACCAAATACAAACGCTTCTCACTGTGCACTACATCATGCAACCTGTCACCCAAAGATCAATCAGATAAGATTACAGCTAATCTACAAAAGAAAAATGATATCGCACATGGTCCAAAACATGAGCTGATTAGACCTAAGTTTCAAAAACTTCAGATCCACAAAAGACAATACATTAGTTTAATTCAATCAATATATGTAGAATTTCTCTCTTAAAGAAAGTAGAGCAATGCAATCAACTTTTCCTGCTTACTTAAAAACATATGGTTTTTTAATATTTTATTATTATTATTATTATTATTATTATTATTTTGCCTTTTTCCCTTCCTTACAGTCAATTGATGATAAGGTTCACAATATATGATTCACATCTTTCATTAAAGTAAGAGGAGCTGCATTCAAAAAAATGCACGAGGAAAATATCTAGCGATTAAAGAGTAACACAAGCAGAAAGCAAACAAGTCTAAACTAGTGAGTAGAGAAACAGTAATGTCATTATAGGTAATGGATAGTTGATCTGCTCAGTGCAGCCTAGTGCAGCATACCTAACGATATTTCCATGTTGCATTTCCTTCAAGAGAGAGATTTCTCTAATTGCAGTGCTTGGTACACCTTCATCTTCCTGCTCCAAGCGAATCTTTTTCAAAGCAATTGTTTCATTGGTGATGCGGTCTCGAGCTTTATAAACGACCCCATAGGTCCCTTCACCAATCTTCTCAACTTTCTCATACTGAAAAGTTGATAAAAGAAACGGATAAGGAGCACAATAAGTCAATAAGAGGTACATTGAAACAACAAGGGTCGATTCACTAACCTGGTCCATGCGGTCTAGAGCATATCAAAGTGCTCCAGAACTGCAGAAGAGAAGCATCAAAATCAAAGTTACTGGGAGGAAAAAAAACAAAACAAACTAAAAATAAAAATGGAAAAATAGGTAATTGTCTGTAGTCGTCGAGTGGAAATCTTTGCAGAGTGCAGATCAAAGAATTGCAGTTGCAGTTAAGGTTTAAGGTTTGAAGCAGGCAAATGAATATCAACCAATCAACAAATCAATCAATCCAAACAATAAAATAATAGAAGGAAAGTGCAATGAGCGGAAAAAAAAGAAATAACCTCAGAGGAAATGAGAGAAGAATTTGATTCTTGACTCTTTTTTGAGTCGAAGGGATTTGATTCTGAGTTCTGACTCACCCTAAACCTTAACCTAATTTACATCAACTCTAGTATATACTAAACTATTATTTTTCAGTGTAGAGTGCACTAATGGTGACTGAACTTTTAGGGGTCTTTTATTTTGGTCACCAAATTTTTAAAATTTTTATTGGGTCGCCTAACTTTTATTTTGCTTTTATTTTGGTCTTTTATGTTACTTTCGGTTAGAAAATGATGACGTGTCCCGTTAGTTTTTCTTTTTTTCAAGGGTAAACTATATAAATGGTCATCAAATTTTTAAAAAACTTTCATTTTGGTCACCAAAATTTTAAAATTTTCATTTGAGTCACCCAACTTTTGTTTTGCTTTAAAGCAACCCTGTTGGTTTAAGAAAAAACTCTTTCAATGTATAAAAAACAAAAGTATGAAGTAGATTTTACCTTATGGTTATCGATGAACAATAATTAAAGTTGTGTAGATTGATGAATTTACCAACATAAAATATTTTTTATTTATCACGTTCTTGAATATTGTTTGTAATGTAAACCCATTATTTTGATCTATTGATCACATTGTATGCAACATCATCTTCAAGCTACTTCAAGGTTAATAAGTACAAGGGAGATAAAAAAAACATTAAGGTTAATTATTGACCAAGAGTATAGCATTTTAGTTTACTTCTAAAAGTTGTTCCACAAATTTCCTAGAATATGCAAGCAAAATTGATGCACCCTATGTTTAAGTTCAAACATTAATTTACTTTGCCATTAGAGACGAAGTTATGATCAAACATTAGGAGGGAGAAGAGTCTATTAAACCTTTAAATATAAAAATTGGGAGGGAAAAATCTTATTTGATTAATATTTAAACTAATAAGGACCTAAAATACTATTATAACTAAAATCGGGAGAGGCAACCCATACATCCCTTCATCCTTGTTCGCCATCACGTTCGGTGTTGTTTTGATAGAAAAGGAAAATCGGGATTTGTATAGTTTACCCTTGAAGAAAAGGAAAACTAACGACCACGTTAGCATTTTTAACAGGAGGTAACGGAAGGGATCAAAATAAAAGCGAAATAAAAGTTGAGTGACCCCAATAAAATTTTTAAAAGTTCGATGACCAAAATGAAAGTACCCTAAAAGTTCGGTGACCATTAGTGTACTTTACCTTTTTTAATGTAATACTAAACTAATGTTTAGACTAGTTTAACATGGTGTGTTTGGCAAACTACTGATAGCTGATTATAGTTGTTGGTTTGATCAATTTATTTTATTAACTAATTTGAGAAAATGATTTGATTAACTGTTTATATAAAAGTGTTTAATAAAATTTAGTTGTTAACTGATAGTTGATATGGGTAAAATGACAAATAATTTAGTCCTTATTGAGGTAAAATTATTCAGATAAAATGCTTTTGACAAAAAGTTAAAAAAATTCATAAAAATTAGTAAATATTTGACTTGAGAATTGTATTTGATTTGAGTATTTTGGATGTTTGACATGTAAAGGTAGATATAAGTTTTAAATAATGAATCAATAATTTTTTTAATTATCAGTATTTATTTGACAACCGAACTAAACTTATTAAATTAACCAACTAACTAGAGGACGATCAAATGAAAGAAATAAAATGAGATGCAATACAAGCAATGGGAATTGAACCCACAAGCAATAGTAACAAAGGCTTAAGCCACAACCATTGCGCTAACTCCATTTGTATAAAATGAGATGATAACATATTGTATTAAATGGTCACTTTGTTTGCTGCTGGCAGTGCTCCTCCCCTTTCTCCAACCAAATCACCGGGTAACATCACGCTATTCTACTGAGGCTTTGCTCGTAAACTAAGAAAAATTTCAATGTTTATGTTTGAGAGGCTCCTTAAGATAAAGAGTTACATTTAGCTTACATTATTTATTTCTGGAAAATGATTTTTTTTTCTTAAATTTGCTCTAACATCTGAAGCTGATATAGGCTTTACTGCATCATTGCAATCATTGTTAAGGAGCTACAATAGGGTTTTCTGTTGCATGATTCAATGGTGGCAAAAGGTTAGTATAATTATGGACTGCTTTCAGATTGTTAGCCGCGTTAAAAGAAAGTTGTTTGAATTAACTTGTCAGATTTACTTAATTTTAGCTTTAGACATTACATTGTGTTGTTAAGAAATTGACAGAGGTCTCCAACTTTCTGTTATACAGTTTTTGAGTTTGCTTTTTCTTAATTTTAAGAGAAGCTGGTTTTCATTCGCTGGGGATATTGTTTACGAGCAAAGCCTTAGTGGAATAGCGTGATATTACCTGGTGATTTGGTTGGGGAAGGACACAGCCAGCAGAAAATAAAGTAACCTTTTAATAAAATACATTATAGTTAGGCCAGTGGTTGTAGCTTTAGTTTTTATTTTTATTGGTTGTGAGTTCAATTTTCATTGTTTACAATGCATCTTATTTTTTTCATCAAACAAAAAAAGGGTTAGAAACCACTCAATAAAAGAATGCATGAGAATTTTTTTTGAGCATTTTAAAAGTTATTTGACTTGAGTTATGAGAGTACGAATATTTTTTTCTTTTTAAAAAAAACGGTTTAACAGTTTAAATGTCTAATTGATTTACTGGTTTATAGATTTTTTTGACATTGTAATTCCATACATAGACATAACTTTTAATTAATTATTTTTTTCTCGAGCCATACGAGGATAAAACTTCTTATACGTTTCTAGGGGGTATTATTTAACTACATCTATCCCAATGAGATAGTGACATGTGTCAACATCTGGTTGGTTAATTAAATTTGTTAAATTAAAAAGAGATATGACATGTGCCCTCCTCTGGTTGGTTGATTAATTTTAATTTACTTAATTAAAGTTAGGATCAAATTGCTATAATAGGTAAATAACATGGATTAAAATGTGTAATTTTATAAATTTTCGTTAACTTGCCACATCACCCCTCCGTCACCCATCTGTTAGTTTTTTAACGGCGGTGGTCAAAATAGGTTAATTTTTAATAAGTTTGGTGGTCTGATTGACGAGTTGTCTAGTTCGGGAGTCAAAATATGTATCCACAAATAATTCGGTGGTCGTCTGAATAGTTTACCCTCAATATTTTTTGAACAATTTCTATAGAGGAGGAGAAAGAGAAATTTCCTACTAATGAGTTTTGAACCCACAATCTAAGAAAGAGGGGAGTGTGTCAACCAGAAACTTTAACCACCTGCTCTAAAGATTATTAACAACATCGACTCTTCCCGCCACATAGGATATGGCCCAAACCAATAAAAATAAGGCATGCCTTTGTTAAAAAAGAAGGTTTTTTCTCATATCAACTAGGGGTGTTCATTGTCGGATATCAGATCGGGTCTGATTCAATTTTTTTAAATATTCGGTTTTTTCGGATCGACGATATAGTGATTCGTATCTGATTCAGAAAAAATTGGATATCCAAATATTTGAATAACATATACTCGGATCAGATATTCGAATATCCGATTATCCGAAAATATAATAAGATTTAACTATTTTTTCGATTTTGAAGGTTATATTTATTAAAATTTTGGAATTTTGAATATAAACAACAAACTGCTAAATATAACAAGATTCGCATCTACGAAAATTTCAATTTTTTTAATTTTCAGATATAACAAGCATTAAATTGTTAAATATAACAAGATTAATATTCATGAAATTTTGAATTTTTAGATTTTCGAATAATTCGAAACTTGAAATATTGCGATCCGTATCCGATCTAAAAAATTTAAAATTGGATCGAGCATTCGATCTGAAAATAAAAATCAAATTGAATATCCAAATTTTTAGATCAAATCAACGAATAATCAGATCAGATCAATGAGATATTTTTGAACATCCCTATCAACTACACACGTGAGCTCCATCTATTCCAAATTATCTCATCTGCCCATCATCTTCGCTACTGTAATTTGTAAAACTCCCGATCACTGCATTCAATTCTCGAGTCAACCAAGCACATTCACAAGAATCAAAAACATTGTTTTACTTTTTCCTTCAATGCTTATATATAAAAGATTAAAATATATCTTTGTTAGACCCAAACACTTTCTCTAATAATGAATAGGAAAAACTTGCTCAATTATATTTTGAGTTAACGGTTCCGTTAGGATTTAACAACTACTACTAATCCGAGGGAGAAAAGTAGTATTATGCATTTATCTAGAAAAAGGAGAAACGAGTGACGAATGAACTAATAAGAAAAAATGGATACATAAATGAGCACTTTCTCCTTGACGGAAAGGAAAGAAATGATCAATGTATATATAAATGTGTATCACCAGTCATCACGAGTTCTTCATAAGCTATAATCTCAATAATGTTTGTCACACAACTCAACACGTCACGACCAAACCAAAACCACTTGCAAATCCAGATAGACACAGATCCATCTTAATCTTATAATCACAGATGAGGTGAGAGATCCAAGACCAACCAGAACCAACACATCACAAAATAGAACATCTCTGATCTCAGTCGATAATCTCTCCATGGTTATATTCTGCATTTTATCCACCTACCTTTTCAGTTACTTCCTCGATCTCATAACCAGCAGCTCTCGCAGCCACCTGGTTGTTGCTCTCACTTGCATTACCGGTGGCATCACCACTTCCTTCTGATTTCACTGCCTTCATACCAGGGGAGCTTGACCTAGAAACATGCTCTTCCATTTGTTTCGGCCTGTTGAGGGCTTGGCAGTGTGGGCAGTAATACGTTATGTATGGGAAATCCTCCTTCCTGGCAAGTCCTGTACAATACACACTTTGAAGTTTAATACTCTACAGCAATAACACTGCAGATCTGCAGTGTCAATGAGTGGGTGCAATTGTGTCAAGTCTAGGGATGATTCACAATTTTATAACCGCGAAAGTAACTTCCACTAACCATTGTGCATATGGCAGTTGCCGCATATGAGAGCGTAAGACTGTGTTGGATCTTCTCCCACAAGCAGGGCAGCAATTCGAGCAAGCCATCCCCCATCACGTGTGGCAGGTCCATGTGGATAGTGATGATCAACTACAACCAGTTGGTCATGCTCAGAATCTCGAGGACCCTCATTCCCTGCAGAATGAGGCTTTTCTTCATCAGAATGAATAAACGGAGTGCTTCCTGCACTAGTGGATCTAGTGTGTAGTTGCTTTCGTTTCCGAATTCCACTTGATGGCACTACTTCAACATCATTGCTCTTCCCCCTTGGTGCATCAAACTCATATACATCTTCAACATGGACTTTCAAACCTGAATCAGCACCCAACTTAGATGCCAGGACAGTTGCAGCAGCAGCCTTTGCTGCCGGATCAGGATCATATCTCTACATCAAAGTTCTTTAAATAAGTTTGATGCTCATATCAGATCACGCATTCAAAAACAATGCTCCAGGATTGAGCTCATAAGCATAAATAAACAAAAACTAAAAGCCCACATTTCATCGATTGTTTTCATTCAACCTTCAAAAATAAGAAAAGCAGAAAATTCTATTTGACAATATAAGATACTATAAAACAGCTTTTAGAAGGGCCAACTTTTTCAAGATTTAATCAAAGCATTTAGAACTTTTGCAATGTTTATGCATTGCATTTGAACAATGAATTATCCCAAATTGCTTCTGCAGGCAATTCCATCAATACCTTTTGTGCAAATAACTCTTATAATAACTATCGAGAGAGTGGCATACACAACTAGAAAAAACATTAAAAGGGAGTATATATTTGTTGCAACAACATGAATCAGGAAGGTTTATATGTCATGCTTTCCCTTTCATAGCATTAAACATAAGAAAGTTCCAATAGAATTCAAGCAAGGGACTGAAGGACTTTTGACAAAACCAAATGCTGGTTTCCCATAATAACCTGAATTAGCTGTTGCGTAGTGTAATAATTTGTCTTCTCCTTAAGTTCATCAATTTTCGATTTCCTTTCAGTTCGAAGTCTTTCTAGAATTTTTTGGTCCCTGCGATCACCTATAAATTTGCAACAAATTAACAAGATTGCAATAACTAAAAATAAAAAATGGTTGAATCTCGATTATCAAAAATCATTTTAAATAATTTTAAAACAGTTTGTCTGGTTACCGCTTAAAGGCTGTGCAGACAACGGTACACAAATAACAGAAATCAAAGAATCACTTGCCTAACATAAGAAGATAAGTGACAGAATAAAGAAGAGTCCAACTACAACAATGAAATAATGCATTTAAAAACAAGCAAAGCCAAAGTATTCATTGTAAGAATACACATAGTAATCCTAATTTGTATAGGAGTTAATTTATTAGTTTAATTGCTGTAGTAGTACTCTAAGTCTTTTAGATAGAGTAGGAAGACTAAACTTAGTAGGACTCCTTATCTAACTTAAAGTCCTAGCCTATATAAGGCTGTAAGTATCTTTGTATTGAATCATAGATTTCGATCATCTAATAAAACAAAAGAGTTTTTTTGTTTATCTTCATGGTATCAGCCTAAATTCGATCCAATTAATTTTTTTTCTTTTTTCTTTCTCTGATGGTAAATTCCGGTTCAAGTGACCTGCGCTCTTTATCCTCTACATCTGCTTCCTCGATGGTGGATTTGTTGGAACCTTCTGGTTCGACTTCTTTGTGCCATAGGTTCACAGGCACAAATTGTGTTCAATGGTCCCAGTCTGTTAAACTCTTCCTTATCGGGAGAGGAACTCTAGGATATATCACTGGGAAAACTTCAAAACCTGCTGCAACTGATGAAGGTCTGGAAAAGTGGATCCAAGAGAATGGTCGGATCATGTCTTGGCTCATCAATACCATGGTCTCTGAAGTTGGTTCTCAGTTTCTTCTCTATGAGACTGCCAAGGAGATTTGGGATGCTGCTCGGGATACTTACTCCAGCACAAACAACTCAGAGTTGTTTGGGATCGAAAGCACTGTTGCTGCACTGAAACAGGATGGGAAGACTGCTACTCAATACTACACAACTCTCACCAATTTGTGGCAGCAAATTGACATGTATGAAGCCCATGAATGAGAGACCCCAACTGATGCTGCACTGTTTCAAAAGATTAACGAACAGAGAAGAATTATCCAGTTCCTCAACGGCTTAAATAGGGATTTTGATCCAGTCAAATCCAGGATCCTTGGCCTTAATCCCCTTCCTTCACTGAAAGAGGTCTTTTCTGAGATTCGAAGAGAGGAAAGCTGCCGCCTCTACATGATTCCAGAAGCCCCTGTTCTTGACAGCTCTGCCATGGTCACACAGTCTACTTCCACCCCTATAACAAAGAAGGGACGAGCTACATGTAACTACTGCAAAAAACAAGGTCATTTAAAGGAAAATTGCTGGAAATTACATGGGAAGCCTTCTGACTGGAAGCCTGACAATAATAAAAACAAATCTGCCTCCTCCTCTGATGATGGTCAAACTACTACTTCATGTGGTTTTACTAAACAACAAATGGCTCAGTTACAAAAAATGTTTAGTAAACTAACTGGCAATATTGAAGGTAATTTGGCCAGTACAGAACCTGAAGGTATTGATTACAATCCCTCCGCTACTGCTTTTCTTTCAACTTCAAATATATCTACTTGGATTATTGATTCTGGAGCCACTGACCATATGACTGGTAATAAAGAACTGTTTTTTGATCTCCATACCTCTTCCTTTAAAAACTCCATTAAGATAGCCGATGGGTCTCACTATAAAATCCAAAGAAAAGGTTCTGTCTTACTTACTCAAGATTTACTTCTGAAAGATGTGTTATTTCTGCCTGATCTAAAGTGCAACTTATTGTCAGTGAGTAAATTATCCAAGGATTTTAACTGTGTCCTGAACTTTAAGGGTTTTGATTGTGTTTTACAGGAACTGGACAGGAAGAAGACGATTGGCAGTGCTAGCTTGCAGAATGGTTTATATGTCTTCTCCAGTATTCAATTCCCTCAAAACCCTTCTTCTACAGCTTGTATTTCTTCCTTAGGACAAGATGATATCATGTTGTGGCATTTGAGGTTAGGTTATCCAAGTTTTTTCTATATTCCAAATTGTTTCCCAAGTTATTTATTAATAAGCAACCTTCCTCTTTTAAATGCCATGTTTGTCCTCTTGCAAAACAAACTAGAAATTCATATTTACCCTTTACCTATAAACCCTCACATCCTTTTTCCCTTGTCCACAGTGATGTTTGGGGTCTTTCTCGTGTGAAGAATATTACTGGGGTCGTTGGTTTGTCACATTTATTAATGATCATAGTAGGCTTACTTGGAGTCTTGGACATACTTGTTAAAAGAAAAATCAGAGGTTAGTCAAGTCTTTGAACAATTCTATAGTATGGTTGAAACCCAATTTAAGACTAAAATTCAAATCTTTAAGTCTGACAATGGGGAGAATTTTTCACTTAGGTGAATTCTTCAAAGATAAAGGCATTGTTCATATAAGTTCATGTGTTGATACTCCACAACAAAATGGGATTGCGGGGAGAAAAAATAGACATCTTTTAGAAGTAACCCGTGCTCTAATGCTTTCCAACAAAGTTCCTCATTACTTGTGGGGTGAGGCATTATTAACCTCTACTTATCGTACTAATCGTATGCCTAGTAAAGTATTGAATTTTCAAACACCCAGGGATGTATTCTTGTCTTTCTTTCCATCAATCAAACCTATGAACTCTAATCTTCCCTTGCGTATCTTTGGCTGCACTATGTTTGTACAGAATTTCAGTCCTACGAGATCTAAATTTGATCCCAAGTCTTTGAAATGTGTCTTAGTTGGATATTCTTCACTCAAGAAAGGCTACAAATGTTACCATCCCCCTTCTAAAAAATTCTTTGTTACTATGGATCTAACCTTTTTTGAGCAGGAACCTTATTTCTCCAAGACTAAAATTAAGGGGGAGACATTTGGTAATAATTTTCAGCTTGTTCCTACACAAGTTCCTCTCTCTTCACCTTCTCATTATCCTCCCTTACTTGAGTCTCAAACTTCTTCCCATACCCCTCCTAACTAATCATCTAACCCATACCTATCTCCTGTTACTTCTCCTGCATCAAAACAATCAACTCAAACTTCTTCACAGCCTCCAAAACAATTGCAAGTCTATGCACGGAAAAGGAAGACTATTCCAGAAACTGTTCTACAATCTAGCACTCGTCAAGAATTAAATTTCAGTCCAGTTGCCTGTGAAGAAAGTGAAGGTAATGAATCTGCTAATATACACTCTCATCTTCTTTATGATTATGAACCTATTGCTAAGAGAAAAGGGGTCTATCCAAAGGTATGATGCCTATGGAAGTTTAATGCCTTCATTCAAAGCTTTTACAGCTTGTTTAGACAAGGAACAGATTCCAAAGAGCTATGAAGAAGCAGTTCAGAATCCTAAATGGAAGAAGGCTATAGAGGAAGAAATTGAAGCACTTCAAAAAGAATGGAACTTGGACTATTACAGACCTACCCCAGGGCAAGAGGACTGTCGGCTGTAAATGGGTATTTACCATCAAATATAATTCTGATGGGACTATTCAAAGACACAAGGCAAGGTTGGTCGCAAAAGGGCTTACTCAAACCTATGGGATCGACTTCAAAGAAACTTTTGCTCCAGTGGCAAAATTGAATTCAGTTCGAATTCTTCTTAGTTTGGCAGTAAACTGTGACTGGAAACTACACCAACTAGATATCAAGAATGCATTCCTAAATGGAAATCTTGAGGAGAAAGTTTACATGGAAATTCCTTCAGGGGTAAAAGGTGCAAGACAGCCTCAGAAAGTTTGCAAACTAACAAAATCACTCTATGGACTTAAACAATCTCCTAGAGCTTGGTTTGAGAGATTCACCAAGGTTATATTGAAGAATGGGTTCTAGCCAATAAAAGAGTAATCTTAATTGTGTACGCGGATGACATAATTATGACAGGAGATGATGAAGAAGAAGTTAGCAAATTGAAGAACTTCTTAAGTAGAGAATTTGAAATCAAAGATCTTGGGAGTTTGAGATACTTCCTAGGCATGGAGGTAGCAAGGACCAGCAAAGGGTTAATTATCAACCAACGAAAGTATATCCTGGATCTTCTTAAAGAAACAGATGGTTCAACTTGGTTGCAAACCTGCAGACACACCAATGGAGGCATGCCTAAAATTCAACAAACCAGGAACTGGTCTTACGGCTAACAAAGGACTCTACCAAAGATTAGTAGGTAAATTGATTTACTTGTCCCTCACCAAACCCGACATCTCCTTTCCAGTAAATATCATAAGTCAATATATGACAGACCCTAGACAAGAATACATGGATGCAGCAAAGAGGATCTTGAGGTATTTAAAAGGGACACCAGGACACGACCTATTTTTTAAGAAAAATCAAGACAATTGTGAAAATCTACACGGATGCAAGCTGGGCAGGAGAGCTCACTGAATAGGAGGTCAACCAGTGGATACTGTTCCTTTGTTTACTGAAATTTTGTGACTTGGAAGAGTAAGAAACAAACGGTGGTTTCAAGAAGCAGTGCTGAGGCCAAATTCAGGGCCCTAGCCTTGGGAATATGCGAAGGAATTTGGCTATTGAAATTTCTTAGAGAGTTGGGAATGGCACAAGATGAAAGTTATGAATTTTTTTGTGATAACCAATCCACTATTCAGATAGCCAAGAATCATGTACAACATGACAAGACAAAGCACATTGAAAGCAACATGCACTTCATTGCTGAGAAGTTGGCTAAAGGGACAGTCTCTCTCAACTACATTCCTACAGAAGAACAAGTGGCAGACACTCTCACAAAGCCTCTGCCAAAAGCTCTTTTTCAGCAAATTTTTGTCCAAACTGGGATTATACAACGTATATTCACCAGTTTGAGGGGGAGTGTAAGAATACGCATAGTAATCCTAATTTGTATAGGAGTTAATTTATTAGTTTAATTGTTGTAGTAGTACTCTAAGTCTTTTAGATAGAGTAGGAAGACTAAACTTAGTAGGACTCCTTATCTAACTTAAAGTCCTAGCCTATATAAGGCTGTAAGTATCTTTGTATCGAATCCTAGATTTCGATCATCTAATAAAACAGAAGAGTTTTCTGTTTATCTTCATTCATGACACCAATTACATGGAAGTGCACAAATATAAGAACTGCCAACCGCAACCCAGTAAAAACAGTAATAAGAAATTTGGTAAGAAACAATTCAGTTGCATTTAACTTAGAAGCAAGTACAATAACCAATCTACACAATATAAAATTTACATTTAAGGTCTCTTCAAGACTAAATTCAGGCTTATTGCTGGGTGTTCTGCATGATTGATATTCCACCTCATTTGGTATCTACCAACTCGAGTTGTTAACTTAAAAAAAGAATAATTTACTTGTCAAGATTTAAATGTTAAAACTTGTAAATAATGTTTTTAGATAAAAATATGTTATGGTCGTAGATAATTGCTATTTTTTGGGCATTTTCCCTTTCTAATAGTAGTTGCTAACAATCAAAAGGATAAAAGAAATGGTCCAGCAATCTAGGAAGAGTGGGAGATGGAGAGAAAATAAGTACAAGAGTGGATAAAGAAATGGAAATCACAAGGTATAAAAAAAGGATGCATAACACTTATCCTATTATGTTGTTCTATATAAGTTAAAAATGTATTTCAACAAATGAACATATCATCTTCCAGTTTCAAACAGCCAACTAGATCAATCCAATACTTTTCAGTTTTAGGAATACATTTCATACTAACAATAATTGAAATTTTTAACTTCTACCAGATATATCATGTTCAAAGAAAGTACAACGTCCCAAAAGGCAAGGCCTCATAGGCTCATACATTAATCAACATGATAACAACTATGGATACACATATAATTTAAAATAAGTTAAGATTTGCATACAAAAAATTAAAGCCATTTCCAGCATGTGTGGCTCAAGCATGAAAATAGCATTTAAATCGGGGTAATTACCAGTAAAAAAGAGTGTCCTTGGTAATGGTAAACCTAATAAAAAACTTAATTCACAATATAACATCAGCAAGGAAAGTTGGTCCATGCTCACAACACAAAGTCTATTATAAGGATTCACCCCAGTTGTAAATATCAACAGCTACTACCAATTGAAGACAAATAACAAACGATACAGACAAATCTAGTCCGGAGCCGTGACCTTTAATAACATCAGGAAAGTTGTGTAACTTACACATCTTTGTGAAGCTTACAAATGCAGAATAAGCAGCAGAAGAAAAAACAGGCAAAAGGAACATTGGCAAAACTCGAAATACCCTCATCTTCCAGTTCAACTCCAAGGATCTTGTTGTCATGATGGCATAAGAAACTGCAACAATCTGTAAATTCACAATAAAATCCTCATGTGGACCAATCCAGAAGAAAGTTCTTTGAGAAGGTAGAAGTTATTGTAAGTAAATTTACATATGCCTTTTTTCTGGAAGAAGAAGAGGCCATTTCAGCAGCACTTAGTTTCTGGAAGATGTTGATAGAATAATGGTTGGATTCATATAGGAAAATATAAGATGCACAGACAAAATATGGATGACAAAGATTAAAGTTGGCACAGGGTCGGATGAGAGTATGAGATTCACCAATAATATCTACAATAACCTTTTTCCAAATGAAGGAGAGCAGCAGCATACACATGGTAAATTAAATAGAATCATAAAACTACGTAAACCATGTAAAATAGATCTTCAAGACTAGTACTAATGCTACTACTGTGAAGGACAAGTAGAGCAAATTGACATAGAGATAGAGTGATGATTCCGAGGGTGGGGGTGAGTACCTCCAAAAAAACAGAAAAGAAAATGAGATTCCGAATCATTCTCCTCCAGGTCTGGGATCTTCTTTTCAATCGCGTGAGGACAACGGCCTCTTCCTTGGAAATGTGTTCAAGTCTCTTCTCGAAATCGTCCCCGTGAATCCTAAAGATTGCATTCCAAATGCGTACGAGGAGTCCATTGCCTTTCTTCTTTACAATCGGCAGCTGAGGACTGGATTCTTTGGTTTCACCGTCAGCAATGCCTTTGTCCTCCGCCATCGCTCAACTGTTACTTTTCAAACAAGAATAAAATCATTTCAAGAAGACAAGCACGCACGTAATAAGTTGACAGAATGTGTAGTATCATTTCAATTTCGATTCAAGAAGTAGGGATTGGTAATAAGGAAGAAATACCTGGAAAGTCTCTGCTCTGCTCTTCTCCTCTCCTTTCCTATTTTGTTAAGATTTTTTAGCCGAATATATAATTGAAATCATAGTTGCAGATCCGATCCGATCCTCCTCCTCCTCCTGTACTTTGATCGATGTTCGATGATAACATAAGCAATTATGATTATTGTTGAAAACAGAAAAACGCTGATTCCAGAGTCTACTTTTTAACTTCACGATACCTAAACCCTTCCTCCAAGTAATCAACCATCTTTACTTGTTTATTTTACTAGGGAAAACTACACCGGTGGTCCCCTAACTATCACCGTTCTCCTGTTTTGGTCCCAAAACTATGTTTTTCGGCAAATTCGTCTATTCTGTTACATAGTTCTCATGTTTTGGTCTCCGACGTTAAATAATTAACGGTTTTGCTGACGTGGCATTTTTTAATATTTTTTTTATCATTTCTCTCCCCTTTTATATATTATTTTTATTTAATTTTATTCACCCAATCATGTTGTGACACGTGTCACTACACTATTAGGTGAAAAAACCCCCAAAAATCCTTAAAATTGGATTTGGTGCTGCTGGGATTCGAACCCAGGACCACCAGCACACTAAGCATGCACTTAAACCAACTATGCTAGGCTAGATACTTGATTCAAATCTACTAACACTTATATTTAAGCTGTACAAATTAACCAAAAAAAAACCTAAAAACATAATTGGCGCCGCTGGGAATCAAACCCAGGACCACCAGCGCATAAGGCATGCGCGTGAACCAACTATGCTAATGTTGGGTTTTTTGCACGCTCGAATCGATCACCGAAACCGTCAAGTGGGTTGTGTTTGGTTCTTGGATGAATTGGCTAAAACCGAAATAAAGGTAGACAATTTGCACGATGATTTTAGAGTGGTTCGACTACTCAACCGAGTCTACATCCACTACCTTAGCACACCACTAAGGATTTCCCAATTCACTCAACAATGAATTCGTCCCCTTTTCCCGGCTCAGGAGGAAACCGTTACAACCCTATCTTTTGAACTTGGCTAAGATAGAACCAACTCTAGTTTTTCTCTCAAGGCTAAACTAGAACCTCTCCTTTTACAAGGAATTTGTTTGGTAAACTAAATACCTCTCTAGGTGGGTGTTTACACAAATTTAAGCTCACAAGAGTGTACAAAGAATAAAACAATGAAAAACACTCTCTTAAGACTATGTACAAGAGAATAGTAAAATAAAGATTTAGACTCTAATTCTCTTGACCATATTGCTTGGATGTTGTCTCTTCCATTCTTCAAGTGTTCCAGCCTTCAATTTATAGTCCCAAATGAGTTTGTAGCCGTTGGGAATATAGCCGTTTATAGCCGTTGGGAATATAGCCGTTTATAGCCGTTGGAATAGTACCATTTATAGCCGTTGGGAATAGTACCATTTATAGCCGTTGGAAATAGTTCCATTTATGGCCGTTGGGAATAGTACCATTTATGGCCGTTGGGAATAGTACCATTTATGGCCGTTGGGCTATTTCAAAATACACCGTATCGATACGGCTAGGCGTATCGGTACGGGTTTTGGCTACTGGAATTTTGGTAGTTTAAAAACCCTAAGGCATATCGGTACGGTCCAATACCGTATCGGTACGGTTACTTGAAAATTATGGTTTTGACTACTTTAAATACATTTTAAAACCATTTCAAAGCCTTTAAAACCCTTAAACATATTTTCAAGTTGTTTTTGAGTAAAAACATATTTTAAATTCTTTTCAATTTAGTCCAAAACATTTTTCAAATATTATATCAAAACATTAGTTCTACAATCTCCCCCTTTTTGATATAATAAAACCAACTTGAAAATTTTGTTTGGGATTCTCCCCCTTTAGCTTTAAAATTGTGAATAAGAGATTAAGATATGAAATCAAATAAAGCTCCCCCTTATTCGTTTGAAAATTCAATTTTTCAAACCATTTCTCCCCCTTTTTGTTATATCAAAAAGAATTTAAAATGACATTTAAGTTCAAGATAACATAGGAGGAAAAAAAAATTTGACACTTAAAATTTTGGTTTTTTAAAAAAATTGGCTCCCCCTTACTCAAAGCGTTATTGTTAGGCTTAACAAATAATCCAAGTCTTTAAACAAAAATTAGATAACCAAATGTATAAAATGAAGTAATTAAGCTTAGAGGTTACCCAATCTTCTTCTCATGTGTGATTTGAGCATTCTTTGATTTTGCTTTGCTTGCCATTGCTCCAACACACCTACAAAAGACATTCACTTGATTTTTGGTATCCAAATTGCTTTGGATCCATTTACGTTAGTCACAATGTCTTTAGTTCCCTTGGGAACCCATACTTGTCTAATCCTATAAGACTTTCTATTCCTAATAGGACAAGTATGTAAGGAATGACCATGATAATGGCAATGTGAGCATTTTGCCATTATGTGACAAGATGAATTATTGAAAACAATTTCTTTTTCTTTTGTTAAGCTTTCAAGCTTAACTTTCAAATCAAGATTTTCTTTTTCTAAAACATCTTTACTTGTTTTTGAAAACTCTAAATCATTTTTCAAAATTTCATTTTGGTTTTCAAAATCCACTTTTGTTTTTAAAAGAAAATCATTTTCAATTTCAAGTTTTGAAATCATTTTCTTAAATTTGGAATTCATGGTCTCAAATTCCAAAAATAATTCATCAAAAGCATCTTGTAACTCATCAAAAGAATATGAATTTAATTCATTTGAGTTAGAAGATACCTTAGGCTCCTCGAGAGCCAAAACACCATCCACCTTTGGATTGGAGAGAAGGTTTGCACATGATTGATCATCATCTTTCTTTTCTCCATTCTTGTTGCCATAAAGCTTCTCAAGTTTCTCCCATAATTCTTTGGCACTTTTGTATGTGGAGATTTTCTTGGAAACTTCTTCGTTAAGGCCACAATAGAGAATGTGCATCGCCTTGGTGTTTAGCTTTGCCTTCGTGTCGTTGGCACTCCTTTGCTTTTTCTTCTTCTTTGGAGCTTCCAAATACCCATCTTCAACGATGTCCCAAACCTCATAGTCTTGAGACTTGATGAATAATTTCATGATATTTGCCCATTGGAAGTATGCTTCTCCTTCGAAGAGCGGAGGACACGAGATAGAGCGGCCTTCTTCAAATCTTGCCATTTTCTTGAACGGTGGACTTCGAGCAAATGATCTTTACTCCCGGATGTTAGTCCTTCGATGGAGACGAGGCTCTGATACCAATTGTTGGGTTTTTTGCACGCTCGAATCGATCACCGAAACCGTCAAGTGGGTTGTGTTTGGTTCTTGGATGAATTGGCTAAAACCGAAATAAAGGTAGACAATTTGCACGATGATTTTAGAGTGGTTCGACTACTCAACCGAGTCTACATCCACTACCTTAGCACACCACTAAGGATTTCCCAATTCACTCAACAATGAATTCGTCCCCTTTTCCCGGCTCAGGAGGAAACCGTTACAACCCTATCTTTTGAACTTGGCTAAGATAGAACCAACTCTAGTTTTTCTCTCAAGGCTAAACTAGAACCTCTCCTTTTACAAGGGATTTGTTTGGTAAACTAAATACCTCTCTAGGTGGGTGTTTACACAAATTTAAGCTCACAAGAGTGTACAAAGAATAAAACAATGAAAAACACTCTCTTAAGACTATGTACAAGAGAATAGTAAAATAAAGATTTAGACTCTAATTCTCTTGACCATATTGCTTGGATGTTGTCTCTTCCATTCTTCAAGTGTTCCAGCCTTCAATTTATAGTCCCAAATGAGTTTGTAGCCGTTGGGAATATAGCCGTTTATAGCCGTTGGAATAGTACCATTTATAGCCGTTGGGAATAGTACCATTTATAGCCGTTGGAAATAGTTCCATTTATGGCCGTTGGGAATAGTACCATTTATGGCCGTTGGGAATAGTACCATTTATGGCCGTTGGGCTATTTCAAAATACACCGTATCGATACGGCTAGGCGTATCGGTACGGGTTTTGGCTACTGGAATTTTGGTAGTTTAAAAACCCTAAGGCATATCGGTACGGTCCAATACCGTATCGGTACGGTTACTTGAAAATTATGGTTTTGACTACTTTAAATACATTTTAAAACCATTTCAAAGCCTTTAAAACCCTTAAACATATTTTCAAGTTGTTTTTGAGTAAAAACATATTTTAAATTCTTTTCAATTTAGTCCAAAACATTTTTCAAATATTATATCAAAACATTAGTTCTACAGCTAAGCTAGTTACCTGATTCAAATCTACTAACATTTATATTTAAGCTGTACAAATTAACCCAAAAAAACCTAAAAACACAATTGGTGCCACCAAGATTCGAACCGATGTAACTAGCATGGAATGCCAACGTGTAAACCAATTACACTAAGCCAACTATTTGGTTTAAATTTTCTAACATTTATATTTAACCTATACAAATTAGAAACAACACATTCGAACGCAATACCTTATTGAATTTTTTTTTTAAATATTTAACCACCAAGTTAAACTAATAAATTGTGCTATTTTTAAATTAAATATATTTACTAAATTATGTTTAAAATTAAAAAATCAAACTAATTTTTTTACTTTGATTGATAATAACAAAACTAATTAAATATTTATTTATTATTATAAAATTATTATAAATTAATATTTATTTATTATATTAAATATAATATTAATAAATATTATTAGTTTAATATTTTTGATTATTTCTCTCCTCTTATATTCTTAATAAATATTAATTTTATAATAAATAAATATTAATTTATAATAATTTTATAATAATAAATAAATATTTAATTAGTTTTGTTATTATCAATCAAAGTAAAAAAATTAGTTTGATTTTTTAATTTTAAACATAATTTAGTTAAATATATTTAATTTAAAAATAGCACAATTTACTAGTTTAACTTGGTGGTTAAATATATAAAAAAGTTCAATAAGGTATTGCGTTCGAATGTGTTGTTTCTAATTTGTATAGGTTAAATATAAATGTTAGAAAATTTAAACCAAATAGTTGGCTTAGTGTAATTGGTTTACACGTTGGCCTTCCATGCTAGTTACCTCGGTTCAAATCTTGGTGGCACCAATTGTGTTTTTAGGTTTTTTTGGGTTAATTTGTACAGCTTAAATATAAATGTTAGTAAATTTGAATCAGGTAACCAGCCTAGCATAGTTGGTTCACACGCATGACTTATGCGCTGGTGGTCCTGGGTTTGATTCCCAGCGGCGCCAATTATGTTTTTAGGTTTTTTGGGTTAATTTGTACAGCTTAAATATAAGTGTTAGTAGACTTGAATCAAGTATCTAGCCTAGCATAGTTGGTTCAAGTGCATGCTTAGTGCGCTGGTGGTCTTGGGTTCAAATCCCAGTGGCACCAAATCCAGTTTTAAGGATTTTTGGGGTTTTTTTTCACCTAATAGTGCAGTGACACGTGTCACAACATGATTGGGTGAATAAAATTAAATAAAAATAATATATAAGAGGAGAGAGAAATGATTAAAAAAATATTAAAAAATGCCACGTCAACAAAACCGTTAATTATTTAACGTCGGGGACCAAAACAGGAGAACTATGTAACAGAAGGGACGAGTTTGCCAAAAAACATAGTTTTGAGACCAAAACAGGAGAACGGTGATAGTTAGGGGACCACCGGTATAGTTTTCCCATTTTACTATTACTCCTCTACTCTCTCTCTCTTGTATTAAGCAATTTTAGTTTCGTACAACAAACCTAAACTCTAACTATTTTAGTTTCCTACTAGAAAACTCTAAACCCTAAATTCTAGCCATAAATCTTAAATTTTATATACACCAGTCTAACCAAAAATCATAAACTCTAAAATTAAAAAAATTGTAAACTAAAGTTAAACTTTGTATCAAAGTATTTATCAAAATAGTTATACAATTTATATTTTTTGATTAATTACAAAGCTGTTAAATTCGACAATCTAATTTTATTTTGTTTATCAAATTATGAAAATTATTTTAATTAGAGCACTAAAATGTTAAAATAATTTTTCAATCATTGGTTTCCGACTTGTTGGTCAATTAATACGATCAAATTTTACAGAGACTTATTGTGAGGATAAACCTCCTAATTTATTTTTTTCTATTTACAACGCAAAAATTCGAACCTCTAACCTTGTTTAAGGGACCTAACACCTCATCCATTTAATATATTTTTAATCAAGTCAGTTGCCATTAATTTTTTTTATAGAAATAATAATGTGACAATTAAATAAATTTGAATAGTTATACATTTACTCTTCTTCACTTGCACATTTTATAACCCTAATTTTAATTTATTTCAATAAAATTGAACCCTCTTAATCCAACACATGTCACTATCTATTCTTGCTACTTACGCATGTGACCATCTAATTGGTAAAATAAATTTATTAAATTAAAATTAAAATTAAAATAAAAGATGAAGACATGTATCACCATTTGATCGATGGGTTAAATATTATTAAATTAAAATTAAGGTCAACTTAATAAAATCTACTTAATAGTCACATTATTATGAATGATAGAAAACTTTAAGGCTTAATACTAAAATAAGTGCTAAACTATTCTATTTTTTCTTTTTAAGTGTCCAAACTATAAGTGCCCAAACTATTTTGTTTTCCAACATCGACTCCACTTGTGAAATCATATAAAAAAAACTCCACCGTTAATGTACTACATAATTATCCACGTATTTAAAACCAAAATTTATTCCAAACCTAATACAACAAAAATAAGAACAAGAAACAAGCCCTAAGAGGCCTCACATCCTGGAATATGAGATCATAACCCATCTGGTAAATCATTAAAAATAAGTTTTTGTTCTGAGATTTCTCAAGGCAACAACAGCACAAATTCTAACAAATATAAGACGGTGTTATCCCAGCAGCAAGGAAGCTTATATCAAGAGGATTGCTCATTGGAGCCCTGCTTCTCATGTTTCTGCCAAACAAAGTATAATAAATTGTTAAGATCAATTCAGCGAGAACTGAATCTTGGAACTGATAAAAGACAGGAGGAAATTCGTCATATGTTGGCAAGTGTCATCATTGATTTAAGAGACAAAATATCATAAGACGTGAAACTATAAGAATTATGGTACCAGAAAAACTATCTTTCACTCCCTTGTACCTTCCTTTTCTTTCCAATTAACCATTTCTTAAGGTAAGGATTCTAATTGCTTGAGCTAATGTGACTAAAGCCAACCATATATGATAGTATAAAGATGAAAGAAAGTAAAGTTGGAAATAAAAATTAGAATAAGAATTGGAACAAATTAACACATTCAGTTATACATGCATACAAGAAAAAACTTTCAATTAGGTTAATCTATACAAGAAAATATCAAACCAAAACTTGAATGAACTCTTTTTGTTCCCTAATTCCAACTAAAGCTTCCAAGTGTTTCACAAACCATAGGAAATACTTCAAGACATTCTTAAATTTCTGGAAATCAAGATTTTCATCTGACCTCAGTATTCCTTTCTATCACAATTAGGAAGACGCTGAAATAGATTGGGCCTTGAAAAATCTTGTTGCCATGTGCACAGCTCAAATCTTACAGAAATAGTTCCAGGAGAAGTAGCTGTAAATAACCATACTATTAAGTAGGGGTGTTCATGGATAACCATTGAAGTATTTGGTTAACCATAATGAGGCGAATACATTATCTTTAGACATTATCATCTAATTACACTAAGAACAAAACTTACAGGTTAAGTGTTGTAGTATGTTGGCTAACCATGTACACCCCTACTATTAAGTTGTAAACCGTGTAACAGACTAATTTCACTCCCAAAAGGACCGAGAGACTATTATCTCATCCCCAGTGGCATTATGTGATGGCATACAAAGATCAAACCTGGCATAAGACTAAGTAACAACAATTTTGGGGGAGTTTAAGAGATGTATATAGATAGGAAGGACTCTCAAAAAAATATATAGATTGGAAGGCAAAAACTGTTATACTGCACCCTTTTTCTTTTTGTTTTCCAGAAAACATTTATTGGAAAGAATAGTAGCTGGGAATAGCAAAAGAAAAAAAAATGTAGTCTAATCATGAAACCAAGCTTTAGATTATTGGATCAAATTCTTTAAGAGAATTAAATTTCATAAAGAAGCAGATTTTTTAATGTGATGCACGGATATCAGTGATTTTAAGAAGACAACAAATTGAAATACGAAGGCCATCCTAATGAACATAAAGCAGCATCCAAGAAAAATATCACTACTGTAAACCATGGGCTAATGCTACATCCTACAAAGCATAAAAAAGATGACAACCCAAGATCAAAATAATAGTAATAAAAAGGAATCAGAATTGATGAAATGATAAGCAACAAACACAAAAAAGTGGGGGTTGGGAGGGTGAAGTAAATGAGATTACGGATTGAGAGTTGTGCCAGGCGAGGCCTCGGTAAACATTAACTGAGAAAGTGGCGGCTAGATAAATGGTGGCCAACCCTAGACCAGCTGTGAGCCCTCTGAACGCCCAATCCCCCGCTTTGCTTCCCTTTCCCATCGTCTTATATCTCTTTCACACCCTCGTCGGAGTCGGGGGTTGCTAACTCTGCCCTCTGCGCAACCTCAAATTGGCTTAAAAAAATGTTTTGATTTGGACTCTCCACTCAGACTGGTTCTTTAATCTCGCGAACGAAGTAAAAGTATTTCGGTTTCGTCGACTTATAAAAGTTAGGGTTTAGAATCGGTCACTAAATTATGGTAAAATATTCAATTTGATCACTCAATTTTCAAATGTCGTAAAATGTCATTAAACTGTGGTTTTGTTATTAAATGATAACTGGCCGTTTAAAAAATTTGTATAATAACACATTTAGTCTTTCATATTTATTTATTCATCCAATTTAGTCTTGATATGAAAAATTCAAACTAATAAAAAATACGAAAACTAACTTGTAATCGAGGAATATTATCTACAACAAAGAAGAGTAAATGGTGAATTTCACATCATATGGTGAGAGCTTAGAATGCATTAAGTAAAGAGGTTGGGGTCATAACTATGAGTAATGAATTTGAGTTTAGGGTTTGGGTTCATAGTTTGGAGTTTAAGGGTTAATATTTATGGTTTATGGGGTTCAAAGATTAGTGTTCATGGTTCAAGACTTGAGGTTCAAGATTCAAGGTTTAGGGTTTATGGTTTATAGTGTATGGTTAAGGGTTTAGAGTTTATGATTAAAGGTTTAGGGTTTTAAGGGTTATGGTTTAGGTGTTAGTGTATATAGGTTATAGCTTATGGGTTAAGGTTTAGGATTTTAGGGTTATGGTATAGGGGTTATAGTTTAGGTGTTAGTGTATATGTAACACCCCAATTTTGGGTTTAGAAGTTTTGGGTTTCGGACCGGTTCGGTCGGAGTGCGGTTCGAATATATAAAGGTGAAATTAGGAAAGCCTAGTTCGGGTTGCATTAAAAATATGGAAAAATGTCCTAAAATCCTCTTTTATTATATATAAGAGAAAGGTGAAACCAATTTTACAAAATGAGGTTTGGAAGAGTGACATTTTGGGTTAGTGACTAAAATGTAATTTTTGAAAACTGGGTGACTGTTTCAAAAAGGATTGAAACTTTGAATCTTTAAGGAGCTATTTACCCAATGGGAGTTTCTCCAGATTTTTTTAAGATATTAAATGATTAATTAAAGGTTTTTAAATAAAACTAAAAAGGAGGGAAGATATTTTGGCATTTTCCAACTAACTTTTCCTAAAGTTTCATTTCCATTTTTCTCTCATCTTTTTCTCAAACCAAACACATTTTCTCCAGAGCATTTCCTTCTGATTTTGATGTCCAAACATGAGGTTTTAATCCTCTTTTGATCTCTAATCATCTCTTCAACAAAACCTCACCATTTGCTAATTGGATTTTCAAGATTTTGGTTCTAAAAAGGGAGAAACTCAAGTTTGGAGGTAAGAACGTCCTTCTCCTCTAAACTCTCAGTTCTTTACTGAAATTCCCAAGTTCTCAATCCTTAATTTGTGTTTTATAAAAGGTTTTAAGGTTGTGTTCTTGATCTTGGCTTTTAAATGCAAGATTTGCTTGATTTTGATGAAATTTCGTATGATCTGATTGGACAGTGTTTTGAGGTGTCAATTTGATGTTAAATGAATGTTAAATTGATGAGAAGTTGAGGTTTAATCAATGCAATCCCGGATAGGTTGATTTTCCTAAGTTTAGCTTGGGTTTTTGGTTGTTTTTGGAATGTTTTTGATGATCTGTTATAGCTGGAGGTATAAGGACGTGTTTGGGATCATTTTGAATGTTAATTGATGTTTATAAATGGTTAGAAGTGATGGATCTTGGATGGGTTAAGTTTTGGAAGTGTTTGGAGGTGATTTCGGTTGTGTTTGGTAGCCGAAATGTTGGATTTGTGTAGAGCAGCGAGTTGAGTTGTGTGGCTGGTATTTTTAATGCATAATGATGCATTAATCCTCTGTTGTTGTGTGTTTGAAACAGGGGAGATTGATCCGTGAGCATTAGAGGTGGTGTGGAAGGTTTCGGATGCTTGGAAGGCTTGTTGGCTAGCCTTGTTTTGTGTATCGGTGAGTGAAGTTGGGTTTTCAGCTTTTTAACCAAGGTTTGAAGGTTTTGGGAGCTTAGTTTAAGTCTAAACAACTTAGCTAAGCTCAAGAGTAAGTAAATGGAATTTCTCTCTTGGTTGTGTTATGAAATGGTTTTTAAAAGCACTTGTGATTGTTGGTTGCAATGCATGTGGTTTGCATGTTTTAAATTCTGTTTTGGAAGCATTTAATAGCATGGTTTAATGCTGGATTTGAAAGTCATGTGTGAAGGATGCTCAAGGTAAGAGTTCCTTGGTTTTGTACATTGGAATTGTGGAATTGATGCATAGTGTTGCATGATGTTTAATGGCTTTGTGTAATGCTTCAAAACAGTGGATTGATGATGGTAAATGGTGGTTTTTGCATTTTTGGTTATGCTTGTAAAACAATGGATTAATGTGGTAAGATGGTTATATTGGCAAGTGATGTAAGTGGTTCTTGGTTACTTGAATCGAATATAGTTAGCCGGCTATAGGATTGGGTGCACCGTGAATAAAGTCGCCTTGGATGTGGAGTGGTTGTGAGTGAACCGGTAACTCCATCCAAGTACACTAACGAGATGGTTAAGAGCACCATGGTGGTTAAAATTCCATGGGTGGGTCTTATGTTAAGGTCATAATGGTGGTTGAAATTCCATTCGAGGACCTTGGGTAAGCAAAGGTTATAATGGTGGTTAAAATTCCATTTGAGGACCTTGTGCTTGTTAAGATCACAATGGTGGTGTAAAGTCCATGTGTGGATCTTGTGGAGTATGTCCCGGATCTCGTTAGTGATGTTATACAACTACCAATGGATAATGTTAAGGTTATATGGTTGTTAAAATTCCATATGGGAACCTTGTGAATGTTAAGGTTATATGGTGGTTAAAATTCCATATGGGAACCTTGTGAATGTTAAGGTCATATGGTGGTTAAAATTCCATATGAGGACCTTGTGTATGGTAAGGTCAAATGGTGGTTAAAATTCCATTTGGGGACCTTGGGATTGGTAGTGTGTATGAAGCGTGGGGACAACGCTTGTGATCCGCGTATCCGATTGGATGTTGTGTTGAAAAGTGGATTTGGTTATCACTTGGAAGCCAATATAATGTCCTTGAGTATAATGAAGCATGAGATGCTTGGAATGATGCATGGTTGCATGAGAAGTGTGTAATATACTATGAATGCATGTTTGCTTGTTGGTTTAATCAAATGTTGATTATCTATTGAGAATGGTGCATGTGTACATGAAATCTCTTTAGTGCATTGAAGTCTTGCGAAGACTTGTTTTTAAAGGCATGTGATGCAAATATTGATGATGTGGTTCATATGCTGCATTTGTTTAATGCACGTATTTGATAGAATGAGTAAATGGTTTTGAAGGTTTCTTGCTTTAAAATGATATTCAAGTATGAGAAGGGTATGATGTGAAGTGGAAGTGTTTTCCAAGGATTTGAATTTAGCTTTGCATATGACGTTCATGCATGGAATAGTTAAATTGATGGTTTTACAAGTTTGTGCTTTGTAAAGGTGTATTTAGCTTTTCTAAGCTAAGGGTTGGGTTTTCATGTTTGAGCAATGCATGATTTAAAGCATGTTGTTGAAAAGGGTTTTCAAACTTTGCTTTGGTTTATCGAATCGAGTTGGCTTTTAAAAGTGGTTTTATGACTCGCTGCATTGATGGTGTTTTGGTTTTGAGCATTCCTCACTAAGCATTATGTGCTTACGCTCCTTTTTGTCCATCAATGCAGATATTTGAAGTTGGAACAGCGAGAAGCAAGGGATTCAAGGAGAACTCCACTTGAGATGTATGTCTCGGTTAATAGCTATAGATAATAAAGGCAATGGGGGAAGAATCTCTTATGTTGATGTTTAATGAGGTTGTGTATGTTGGACAAGTTTGGTTTATGATTTTGAATCATGTGGATTAATGTTGCAACGTTTGAATCTCCTTGTGCTTAAGTTGTTATGTTATGCTTCTTGTTTAAAAGCATGTTTGAGTGTTGGATATTTTGAATGAGTTGGTGCACCTAGGGATGGTCTTGTATCTAGATTTTGATGCAATTATGTCCCTTGTATGTTGAATGACTTGCTGGTGTGATTTGGTTGCCTTTGGAGCATGTTTGATGGGTCAAATGTGTGTTAAACCAGCAATTATTCTGCAATCTGGGCAGCCTGTTTCGGAACAGGTGCTACCGTATCGGAACGGAGGCCTGGAATGGCCTGGGCGTTCCGAAACGGAAGGAACTGTTCCGGAACGGTTTGGCTACTGCCAGGCCCTGTTTCGGTACCAGTTTCGGAACGGTCCTGCGTTTCGGAACAGGTCCTCCCTGTTTCGGAACACTCGACCGTTGGGCACTGAAATTGTTGGTTAAATGTTTTGAAAACCTTGCGTTTTGGTCCTGAACTTTGTTTATGCAATTGGATGAGTTCGAGATGTCCATTTGAGCTGAAATTTGGCAGTGAAGCATGGAACATGACTAATTTCATTCTGGTAACTTTTAATTGGGTTAAGTCCCTGTAATTCTCAGAATTTACAATTTGGTCCCTAATTCCTTAATTTGTGCAATTAAGTCCCTGAATGTTCTCTGATTGGTATGATCTTGGTGTATGTTGTTCTTGTGAACATATCTAGGGTTAATAAGCATCTAGACAAGATTAAAAAGAAAAAAAATGGGTCGTTAATCAAGGTTGACTTTCGGGTTGACTTTGGTTTTCCCCGTGTTACTTCTTAATTCGGTTCAACCGTCTGGGCCGGGTTAAGGGGGTTACATTTGGTGGTATCAGAGTTGAGTTGCGAATGCTTGGGGAAAACGGTAAATTGTTGTATTATGTGTTTGATGTTTATCCTGAAGTGTGGTTGAAGGTCGGTTGGAATGTGTGTTTTTAAGCGAAATGTTGATGTTTTTAAGCATGCTTTTTGGTTATGAATCTTCATGGAGCTCATGTGGATTTGTGCTGATGTTGTGCTGGGTTGTGAGCTGATTTTATGAGTAACGAAAGTGTAATGGGCATGATATTGATGATGCTATGCTGTTGCGAGTGGATGTTGTTAAATGAGAGCATGATCAAATATGTTGTTTGATATGCTTGATGTTGTGTTATACATGTTTTATTGACTGTTATGTCAGGTAAAAGGGGAGAATTCGGGATACCCATTGCCTTATTATTATAGCTATTGTGTTATTTTGGAGTTGGAGTTTGAATCCTTGCTTAAAGCTGGTCTAATTGATTTGTTTGTTTTGTTGTGATTGTTTGCTGTTAATAGCATGGTGAAATCGATGAAAGAATGGCAGTTAGGTGAGATGGTTGCTGCTTTAGAGCAGGTTGTTAAGGCGTGGAATTCACCTTTTAATGGAGGTGTTTCGTTTCAGCCTTCTGTGCCTGGGGTTGAGGTAGTAAGGCAGGAGGAAGAAGTTGGTTCTGTGATGAAGAGTTCATCACCTGTTGTTCAAGAGGTGTGGGGAACATCTCAGGCTGTGGCAAAAGTAAAGTCTGTAGACGTGCTGGCGGTGGGATGTGTGGGTTTGTCGAAACAGCGTTTGCATGATTTGGGAGCTGTGGAGTATCATGGTTCGTCACCTGAGACGTTTGAGGCCTGGTTGGCCAGTGTAATTCTGATTTTGGATCAGGAAGGTTGTGACTATGCCTGTAAGCTGGGGAGTGTTGTCTCTCTGATGCTGGAGAACGCTTGTGCCTGGTGGACATCTGTGGCGGTGGCGTCGCACATCCAAGATATTGATTGGGACTTCTTTGTGTCTGCCTTTTATGAAAGGTATCTTGGAGGGAAATTCCCAAGGGTTAAGCAATGTGAGGGTGTGGTTTCTGTTTATGAAGGTGGGAAAGGTTTAAGCAAGAAAGTTGTGGGTGGAGTGGAAGCTCAGTTACCGGTGTGTGACTGTTGTGGAAGGCACCATGTTGGAGGTTGTTGGGGCACAGGTGCCTGTTGGAACTGTGGTTCTAAAGAGCATGTGAAGCGAGATTGTCCTCATGTAGTGAGATCAGCTTCAGTGGTAACAAAAGGGTCTCTGAAGGGTCGTGGGCACGGCCGAGACGAAGTTCGAAGGTGGCAGGAAGAGTAGAAAGTTGTGAAGAGTTTGGGAAATAGGATCTGCTGGAATTGTGGGTCTGTTGGGCATATGAGACGTAATTGTTTGAAGTTGGCTCGGGATAGCCAGAGAGCTTTGCCGCAAGGAGATGGTGATGACCTTAGTGTGTTAGCTGATGCTGCAGCGGTGCGGTTGGGGAATGATGGTTCTGCAAGGAAGAGAGCTCGTCTGATGAAGCTCCGGGGTGGTGATGTGTTTTCAGGTAACCTTGTTAAGTAACCTTTTGCTCTAGTATCCTAGTTGGTTTTGGTTTGGTTTTTCCTTGCGTAGCGGGTATGGTTTCGTTGCTAGCATGTTGGGGTAGTAGTTGTTGTTGTTTTGAAAACAACTTTAGTGTGAAGAGGGCATTAGTGAGTATCTCATGGGTGATATAGTTGGTCAAGTTAGACGTGAGATAGGAGGTTGTTCTTAGACGGATTCTGAGGATGTTATTGGTGGGTGTGAACCGACATACATGCACAGTTAAAATCATTTGTTATATGCTATATTATATATGTACTGGTCCATGCATACATGTGACATGACATTAGAGGTTTTGCATACATGTACATCAGGCATTGATAGGGCATATTGGTGACCATGCATACGAACGTTCACACTCGCTAATAACTAATCGAGTCTGTTAGTGTTGTGATAGAGTTAGGTTGGATGATGGGTTTTTAGAGGTTGTTTTGGTGCTAAGAGAATGTTAGAAGTTGTGGAGGGTATTGAGCGAGCTGTTAGTAATAGTGAGTGCGGTGTAGTGTGATGGTAGAAAGAAAGTGTTTTGGCATTTAAAGAGTTTAGTGGTGTGGGGTGAGGAGTACCGATTGAAGTTAGAATCGGTCAGGTGGGTTTGAATAGCTAGTAGAAGTGGTAGTTCCTTGGTGTTAGGTGATGTTGCAGGTTAGTGGTTGTGTTTCCAGAGTGCTGAGGTAACTTGGCATTGAGGTTGTGTTGAAGGTTGTAGAAAAGGGTTAGCCTGGGAGAATAGAAGTTTCGTAATCTTGATATGTATGTTTAGGTTGGGCGGTGTTCTAGTAGGGCAAGTGTTGTAGTCAAAGCTTAGAGTGGAAAGGCAGTGTGAGATCAAAGGCCATTGTTGGTTGGACGGGTTTTTGTGAGAAGTGGTTGGCTGGTTGTGAATAAGTAAATTCCTTTTGAGGTCAGCTGGTGGTGTGTGGAACGGCTGGCGAAGTCAAGGTTGGGGATTTGTGACGTGATTATCGGGTGATGGGTGAGTAGTCTTGGTGAATCGTTATGGTAATGATAGCGGCGGATGTGAAGGAATGTCAGCATTGCGTTGAGAGGTTTGAGTAAGCAGTTGATACTTAAGAATTCTTGCTTGGTGTGGTAACCTTTGGAACAGGTTGAGTAGTTGTGCAAGGGGTTTTGGAAGCAGTGGAGGTTGTGGGTTACATGGTGGTTGAACTGGATTGGTTGGTGTCACCGTGTGTACGATTCTTGGGAGTTTTGAGTTAAGGTGGTGTATGCTGTAAAAGTTGGAGGTTTTTCAGGTTGTTGTTGGGGCTGTGTGCAGTCCGGAAGTGTGAAAGTTTAAGATGTGGTTAACATTTGAGTGTTCTGGGATTTGTGATCAGTATGTGGTGGTGTTGGGTTTGGTGGAGTTTTATGAGGAGAGTGTTCAGTGGTGGTTAAGTCTCTTGTGTTGCTTTGTGGGTTGTTTTGAGAAGTTTGGTTGTGCTCAATCCGCCGGTTGAAATTTCGAGGACGAAATTTCCTAAGAGGGGGAGAGTTGTAACACCCCAATTTTGGGCTTAGAAGTTTTGGGTTTCGGACCGGTTCGGTCGGAGTGCGGTTCGAATATATAAAGGTGAAATTAGGAAAGCCTAGTTCGGGTTGCATTAAAAATATGGAAAAATGTCCTAAAATCCTCTTTTATTATATATAAGAGAAAGGTGAAACCAATTTTACAAAATGAGGTTTGGAAGAGTGACATTTTGGGTTAGTGACTAAAATGTAATTTTTGAAAACTGGGTGACTGTTTCAAAAAGGATTGAAACTTTGAATCTTTAAGGAGCTATTTACCCAGGAGCTATTTACCCAATGGGAGTTTCTCCAGATTTTTCTAAGATATTAAATGATTAATTAAAGGTTTTTAAATAAAACTAAAAAGGAGGGAAGATATTTTGGCATTTTCCAACTAACTTTTCCTAAAGTTTCATTTCCATTTTTCTCTCATCTTTCTCTCAAACCAAACACATTTTCTCCAGAGCATTTCCTTCTGATTTTGATGTCCAAACATGAGGTTTTAATCCTCTTTTGATCTCTAATCATCTCTTCAACAAAACTTCACCATTTGCTAATTGGATTTTCAAGATTTTGGTTCTAAAAAGGGAGAAACTCAAGTTTGGAGGTAAGAACGTCCTTCTCCTCTAAACTCTCAGTTATTTACTGAAATTCCCAAGTTCTCAATCCTTAATTTGTGTTTTATAAAAGGTTTTAAGGTTGTGTTCTTGATCTTGGCTTTTAAATGCAAGATTTGCTTGATTTTGATGAAATTTCGTATGATCTGATTGAGCAGTGTTTTGAGGTGTCAATTTGATGTTAAATGAATGTTAAATTGATGAGAAGTTGAGGTTTAATCAATGCAATCCCGGATAGGTTGATTTTCCTAAGTTTAGCTTGGGTTTTTGGTTGTTTTTGGAATGTTTTTGATGATCTGTTATAGCTGGAGGTATAAGGACGTGTTTGGGATCATTTTGAATGTTAATTGATGTTTATAAATGGTTAGAAGTGATGGATCTTGGCTGGGTTAAGTTTTGGAAGTGTTTGGAGGTGATTTCGGTTGTGTTTGGTAGCCGAAATGTTGGATTTGTGTAGAGCAGCGAGTTGAGTTGTGTGGCTGGTATTTTTAATGCATAATGATGCATTAATCCTCTGTTGTTGTGTGTTTGAAACAGGGGAGATTGATCCGTGAGCATTAGAGGTGGTGTGGAAGGTTTCGGATGCTTGGAAGGCTTGTTGGCTAGCCTTGTTTTGTGTATCGGTGAGTGAAGTTGGGTTTTCAGCTTTTTAACCAAGGTTTGAAGGTTTTGGGAGCTTAGTTTAAGTCTAAACAACTTAGCTAAGCTCAAGAGTAAGTAAATGGAATTTCTCTCTTGGTTGTGTTATGAAATGGTTTTTAAAAGCACTTGTGATTGTTGGTTGCAATGCATGTGGTTTGCATGTTTTAAATTCTGTTTTGGAAGCATTTAATAGCATGGTTTAATGCTGGATTTGAAAGTCATGTGTGAAGGATGCTCAAGGTAAGAGTTCCTTGGTTTTGTACATTGGAATTGTGGAATTGATGCATAGTGTTGCATGATGTTTAATGGCTTTGTGTAATGCTTCAAAACAGTGGATTGATGATGGTAAATGGTGGTTTTTGCATTTTTGGTTATGCTTGTAAAACAATGGATTAATGTGGTAAGATGGTTATATTGGCAAGTGATGTAAGTGGTTCTTGGTTACTTGAATCGAATATAGTTAGCCGGCTATAGGATTGGGTGCACCGTGAATAAAGTCGCCTTGGATGTGGAGTGGTTGTGAGTGAACCGGTAACTCCATCCAAGTACACTAACGAGATGGTTAAGAGCACCATGGTGGTTAAAATTCCATGGGTGGGTCTTATGTTAAGGTCATAATGGTGGTTGAAATTCCATTCGAGGACCTTGGGTAAGCAAAGGTTATAATGGTGGTTAAAATTCCATTTGAGGACCTTGTGCTTGTTAAGATCACAATGGTGGTGTAAAGTCCATGTGTGGATCTTGTGGAGTATGTCCCGGATCTCGTTAGTGATGTTATACAACTACCAATGGATAATGTTAAGGTTATATGGTGGTTAAAATTCCATATGGGAACCTTGTGAATGTTAAGGTTATATGGTGGTTAAAATTCCATATGGGAACCTTGTGAATGTTAAGGTCATATGGTGGTTAAAATTCCATATGAGGACCTTGTGTATGGTAAGGTCAAATGGTGGTTAAAATTCCATTTGGGGACCTTGGGATTGGTAGTGTGTATGAAGCGTGGGGACAACGCTTGTGATCCGCGTATCCGATTGGATGTTGTGTTGAAAAGTGGATTTGGTTATCACTTGGAAGCCAATATAATGTCCTTGAGTATAATGAAGCATGAGATGCTTGGAATGATGCATGGTTGCATGAGAAGTGTGTAATGTACTATGAATGCATGTTTGCTTGTTGGTTTAATCAAATGTTGATTATCTATTGAGAATGGTGCATGTGTACATGAAATCTCTTTAGTGCATTGAAGTCTTGCGAAGACTTGTTTTTAAAGGCATGTGATGCAAATATTGATGATGTGGTTCATATGCTGCATTTGTTTAATGCACGTATTTGATAGAATGAGTAAATGGTTTTGAAGGTTTCTTGCTTTAAAATGATATTCAAGTATGAGAAGGGTATGATGTGAAGTGGAAGTGTTTTCCAAGGATTTGAATTTAGCTTTGCATATGACGTTCATGCATGGAATAGTTAAATTGATGGTTTTACAAGTTTGTGCTTTGTAAAGGTGTATTTAGCTTTTCTAAGCTAAGGGTTGGGTTTTCATGTTTGAGCAATGCATGATTTAAAGCATGTTGTTGAAAAGGGTTTTCAAACTTTGCTTTGGTTTATCGAATCGAGTTGGCTTTTAAAAGTGGTTTTATGACTCGCTGCATTGATGGTGTTTTGGTTTTGAGCATTCCTCACTAAGCATTATGTGCTTATGCTCCTTTTTGTCCATCAATGCAGATATTTGAAGTTGGAACAGCGAGAAGCAAGGGATTCAAGGAGAACTCCACTTGAGATGTATGTCTCGGTTAATAGCTATAGATAATAAAGGCAATGGGGGAAGAATCTCTTATGTTGATGTTTAATGAGGTTGTGTATGTTGGACAAGTTTGGTTTATGATTTTGAATCATGTGGATTAATGTTGCAACGTTTGAATCTCCTTGTGCTTAAGTTGTTATGTTATGCTTCTTGTTTAAAAGCATGTTTGAGTGTTGGATATTTTGAATGAGTTGGTGCACCTAGGGATGGTCTTGTATCTAGATTTTGATGCAATTATGTCCCTTGTATGTTGAATGACTTGCTGGTGTGATTTGGTTGCCTTTGGAGCATGTTTGATGGGTCAAATGTGTGTTAAACCAGCAATTATTCTGCAATCTGGGCAGTCTGTTTCGGAACAGGTGCTACCGTATTGGAACGGAGGCCTGAAATGGCCTGGGCGTTCCGAAACGGAAGGAACTGTTCCAGAACGGTTTGGCTACTGCCATGCCCTGTTTCGGTACCAGTTTCAGAACGGTCCCGCGTTTCGGAACAGGTCCTCCCTGTTTCGGAACACTCGACCGTTGGGCACTGAAATTGTTGGTTAAATGTTTTGAAAACCTTGCGTTTTGGTCCTGAACTTTGTTTATGCAATTGGATGAGTTCGAGATGTCCATTTGAGCTGAAATTTGGCAGTGAAGCATGGAACATGACTAATTTCATTCTGGCAACTTTTAATTGGTATAAGTCCCTGTAATTCTCAGAATTTACAATTTGGTCCCTAATTCCTTAATTTGTGCAATTGAGTCCCTGAATGTTCTCTGATTGGTATGATCTTGGTGTATGCTGTTCTTGTGAACATATCTAGGGTTAATAAGCATCTAGACAAGATTAAAAAGAAAAAAAATGGGTCGTTAATCAAGGTTGACTTTGGGGTTGACTTTGGTTTTCCCCGTGTAACTTCTTAATTCGGTTCAACCGTCTGGGCCGGGTTAAGGGGGTTACAGTATATGAGTTATGGCTTATGTGTTAAGGTTTAGGGATTTAGGGGTTATGGTATAAGTGTTAGTATATATGGGTTAAGGGTAGGGGTTATGGTTTATAGGTTATTTGTTTAGGGTTTATGGTTTGGAGTTTAAAGTTTAGTGTTCAATGTTCATGGTTTAGGGTTTAAGGTTTATGGTCCAATGTTTAGGGTTTAAAGTTCAAAGTTCATGGTCATGGTGTATGGTTTAGTGTTTAGGGTTCATGGTTCATGGTTATGGTTATAGGGTTTAGGCTATATAGTTTATAGTTTAAGGGGTCAAGGTCTATGGCGTAGGTGTTAGAAATTATGGGTTAAGGTTTAGGTGTTATGCTTTAGTGGTTAAGGTTTATGAGATATATTTTAGGGTTAGTGTTTGGGGTTTAAAGTTTTAGGAGTTCAAGGGTCATGGTTTAGGTGTTAAGACTTACGTGTTATAGTTTAAGGTTTAGGGTTAAAGTTCATGGTTTAAGGTTTATGGCTTGTATTTTTTATGGTTTTGTGCTTTATGGATTAAGGATTAGGGATTATAGCTTATGGTTTATGTTTTAGGGTTTAGGGTTCAAGGTTCATTGTTGCATGTCAAAAGTCCTATCGCAAATAGTGCAAGTGTACACGACGTAAGTAGTAAAGTGATACTTGGAGTATCAGATATCGTCTCCACAGGGACAGTAAATAGCTTTATCCTAGAGTTGCTGCACGAGAGAAAGAAAGAGTTTAAATTGTTTGGAAAATAATATTGAGAAGCAAGTAAAATAAGAGATAAAAGAACCAGGTTTAAGAAATAGGCCGGTATTGATTTGCTCGGTAGTGCAGGTGTTGCACTGTAAGAGAACTTCTGTTTTGTCGTCGTCCCTGTCGCGGCAGAAGTCTGTTGATGTCGCGGCAGCGATCACACAACTCTGCACTTCAAGTTTGGCAAGAATCCCTGCTATGACTTTTCATATCCCTAGGCCCAAGTTCCGTTGATGGACACTTCTTAGATGATACCTCTCGGCTAAAATCGAAGGGTGAACACCAATGTTGTTGAATTCCTCCTTATCCACTTAACCTCGTAGTTATCCCTAAGCCGAGATGATTTAACCATAAACTGGAAAACACATATTTATTTCGTTCGTATGCTTGACTCTTCCGATATCAAACAAATAGATAACCTCACAATGCTCCCCCAATACTCTTGTGATATGTGAAAACCAGAATAAATAAACTTGAAGTTTTTATTGCTTGAACAGAAAATTCCTAAAACAGTACAATCCTTGCAACTACTTTACAGAATCAACCCTTAGCCCTAGGGGAAGTTTAGAACATGATGAGAAAGGGGAAAACGAAAAGAGTTTTGGGGAAGATGGCTAGGAATGAGATATCCTCTCCTAGGTCAAATTACATGCCTTTATATAGGCATTGAGTCCAAGTTTTCTAATATGGCAAGAATACAAGTTTAAACTAAAGTACAACTCTATTAAAGACTAAATCTTCTGAGTAGATGCCTTTAATTCGTCCTCTTTTCTTGCTTTGGGTTTATTCCTTGAACTTTGGGCTTGGCCTTCATTCTTCCTCCGGGCTCAGAAAAATATAGGAGTGGTCCACGACAGACCGACATTAAATCCTTTATTCGTCGAGCTCCACTTCACTCTTCCACCTCACTAATGTTGTTGTCATGGCTGCCACGGCAGTGGCCACGACAGCGTTATCTCCTCGACTCCAGTCCTATGTTCCAGCTCTGCTCCTTTTGCTGCCCTGCGTCTGCCACAGCAGATACCTGCAAAAGTGACCAAAATCAGTAGCAACTGTGCCATTTTATCTAATTGTGATGTATATGCAAAAATCTACCTAAATGCAATGAATTATGCTTGAATGCAGCAGAAATATGGGTTAAATAAGGGGTAAAATATAGAACTTTTGCACACTCAACACACCCCAAACTCAAGTTCTTGCTTGCCCTCAAGCAAATATGACCTAACTAAAAATTATTTTTGGTTTGGCTTAATTCAGTGAACTTTTCATTACCTACCACACATTCCCTATCAAGAGCAATACCTTGTCGGGCGTTTCTGAAATTATTCGGAACCATGCTATAGTTCTTGTGCAGTGTGTGTGGGTTTTGTGACCAAATATGAGCTTAGACTTTTTAGCAACCATAATAGTTACTTAACTTACTTGAGTTTTACATCAAAATAATTCTTTGAACTAGAGCAATTTTTGGGCACCTCTAGTTTTCTTCTAAAGTTTTACTAGAGCCGGTTTTCGGGCACCTCTAGTTTGATTTTCTAGAGCCAATGTTAAGCACCTCTAGTTTAATTTCCTAGAGCCAGTGTTAGGCACCTCTAGGAGTAAGACTGAATCTAAGTTTTCTTTCTAACTCAAGTGGCTAAGCTTCCTATTCTAAGTTTGTTAACAAACTCTTAACATTATATAAGTCACAAAAAGGTGTTGTACAGTTCAGAATTATAGCAAGGCTCTAAATAGTTCCTAAAAGCACTGTCACGGCAGAGAATGTCGCGGCAGATAAGTTTAGTTCAAAGACTTAAGCCAAATATATATATATATATATATTTCTTTTTTAACACAAAAATAGACTTAAAAATAAACTACTAATTAGACACGAAATTAAGACACAACTAATCAACTTCATTGATGGAGGGATGACACCCCCAAACTCGAGGGTTGCATTGCTCTCAATGCATGACATGATGAAAATGAAAAAAAAGAAAAACAAAATACATCACAAAATAAATAAAAGGGAAAACTACACCGGTGGTCCCCAAACTATTACCGTTTTCCTATTTTGGTCCCTAAACTATGTTTTTCGACAAAACCGTCCCTTCTATTACATAGTTCTCCTATTTTGGTCCCCCGACGTTAAATAGCTAACGATTTTGCTGGCATGGCATTTTTTAAATATTTTTAATCATTTCTCTCCCCTCTTAAAAAAATGCCACGTCAGCAAAATCGTTAGCTATTTAACGTCGGGGACTAAAACAGGAGAACTATGTAACAGAAGGGACGATTTTGCCGAAAAACATAGTTTGGGGGCCAAAATAGGAAAATGGTAATAGTTTGGGGACCACCGTTGTAGTTTTCCCTAAATAAAACATCAAAGACAACAAAATATAAGAAAGAAACTTAAGTTGAGGAGCTGTCATCGCTGCTGCTGCTGATCTGGAGTTGCCGGCGGGCAGTGACTTTTATGGCAGGGGCTGGCAGTGTGCTGGGAGAGGTAGAGGTTGTTTTCTTCTTTGCTTCTCGAGGTGGCTGGACACGTGTTGGTGAGATGTGTGGGGGCTTGTCCAGAACCTCGACATCATCGTCGGAGCTGCTGCTGCTATTGGTAGATCTGCCTTGGCTGGAGGGTCCTTCGACAATCCCGTTGAGCTTCTTCCTCTTTATCGAAGGGTAGTCCTTGGAGATGTCTCGGGCAACTGATGGCTCGGAATCAGAATCCTGCCAAACGGAAGAGGAGGAGAACCCTTCCCAATACTTGGGGTCGATTTTCGGGAGGGGGTCCATTCTCTTTTTTCCTCTGGCTGTGGTAGACTGCCTGCCGCCTTCTCCTTTCGTGGCAGAGGTAGGTGTGGACGCAACAGAGGGGGTTTTCGGGCTTGCAGCAGGAGTAGGTGTGGGGGCAGCAAAGAATTGTTCTGGGAAAGAGGGGAATGGCACATGGGTAAAATGTAAATCATTGTGAATAAAGTTTATCGTTACGGCCGTGAAATCCCTCATGTATCCCATCAGTCCGAGCTGCCGTTCTTCCATTCTTTTCAGCGTCGACAGAATCTGGGCGGAGGTGTCTGGTGGAGGTGCTGCTGCCGTCTGCTGTTGTTCTGCTGCGACAGGTTCTGGGGAGCTGGGGTCTGCCGTCTGGTCTGTCGTGGCAGATGGGTTGAAGTATGACAGCGGGATGACAACTTTTAACTCCATTAGGCTGTAAATGTTCCGCTGCGTCCACCCCTTTCCTTGGACTTTGACGTTTTCCCTAATCTCCGGTACATTGTGGACCCGACAGATGGTGGTGATGAGGTATGGGAAGACGAGAGGACCCGACGGTCGGAGGGCATACTCAAGTATTCCATCCCGTATGTAGCGACCGACATTTATTTGTCTTTCATTTAAAATGGAATGAACAAGGGCTAACCTTGGTCTGTTGACGGTGCTGTTGTGGGAGGATGGCCTGATGCGCTTCTTGAAAAAGTGATTCCACAATTTTGCTTGTGGAGTCAGCTGGGTTCTCTTCACGGTCCATCGGTGTTTAGGGTCGGTGTTCCACTTCGTCCCTTCTTCAGTGACCTCTGCCATGACTGCGTCGTAGTCTGCCAGCGACAGACTATTCACGAACTTTTTGTGGGAGTCCTTCTTCTTACTCACATACAATCCGTAGAGTGTGTTGATGTATGCATGCTCGATGGAGAGTTTCTTACCTCGAACTGTTACTGTCTTGGTGTCTTTGTTGTCGACGGCAATGTAAAACTCCCCGACGAGGGTTATGTTCATCTCCTCGGGTTGGGCAGCAAATTGCTGTCATTTGAGGGCTTGGATTTTCTTTGCTATGAAGTTTTCGAGCCCTAGATCTCCCGTGGGTTGTGTGTAGATAAACCCTTGTTTTTCCCACATGTCTCTCTTTTGAAAGGAATTGTAGTATCTCGTGGCAGAGTCAGTGGAGGCGAAGCGGTCAGGAATGGCGTTATGGCTTGGGGTGGATACTATTGCGGCAGAAGTGGAGGCAGCACTACGATGGGTTTGTCTGCTAGCCATTTGCAAGAAGTGTAGAAAATTGAAAAGAAAGTTTTTGAGATCTAAAATGAAGAAAACAAGTTGAGAGAATGAGAATGAGATGAAAAATGAATAGTGAGTGGGGGTTTATATAGAAGGGTGATTTTCTGCCCGTTGGAGCTGTAACGATAGGCGCGGATAATGGGCCCAGCTGTTACGCGGTTTCTGATGTGTCTGTCACGTGTTTCTGTGTCTGCCGCGCGTCTGTTACGCGTTTGCGTGTCTATCGCGACAGCTTCGTGACAAGCTGTCTTCTCCGCGTCTGTTGCGACAGTTGATGACATGCTGTGACGCCAGACTCGTCCATTGGGCTTTTTGAGCTGTTGTGGATGTGGTGGGCTGGTTCATTCCTTCTCTTCGCCTTGCTTCCTTTATTTCCTAAAAATAATTAATTAAATAAATTAAAATAAAATCTTAGTTCCTAAAATAAAATAAATAAATCTTAATTCCTAATAAATAAATAAAATAAAGTAAAATAAAAACTAAGTTAAATTAGGGATGCCTTGAGGGGCATCTCCTAAAGTAACGACTTCCTGCATCCTTGGGGCTTCAGTCCCCTGATAATGCTTTAGTCTCTGTCCGTTGACTTTAAACTGGTGCCCATCATTTAGGGATTTGATTGTAATGGCACCATGTGGGAAAACCTGGACAACTTGGAAAGGACCGGACCATCTAGATTTAAGCTTTCCTGGTAAAAGCTTCAACCTAGAATTGAACAACAATACCTGCTGCCTTTGGCAGAACTGTCATGGCAGCAACTTCCCGTTGTGCCACCTTTTGGTTTTGTCCTTGTAGATCTTGGCATTGTCGTAGGCCATTGCTCAAATTTCTTCAATTTCATTCAAGTCCAGTAGCCTCTTTTGTCCTGCCTTATCCCAGTCCATATTTACTGCCTTGATAGCCCAGTAAGCTCTGTATTCTATCTCAACATGTAAGTGACATGTTTCCCATAGATGAGTCGATAGGGTGACATCCCCAATGGTGTTTTGAACGCTGTCCTATAGGCCCATAGTGCATCATTGAGATGTAGAGACCAATCCTTTCGAGTGTGTTTAACCATCTTCTCAAGTATGTTCTTTACTTGTCGGTTGGATATCTCGGCCTGCCCATTGGTTTGAGGGTGGTATGATGTTGCTATCTGGTGCTTTACTCCGTATCTTCTCAAGGCAGCAACAATTACCCTATTATCGAAGTGTCTCCCCTCATCACTAATGATCGCCTTGGGGATGCCAAATCTAGAGAAGATATTCTTGTGTAGAAATCTTTGAACAGTTTTGGCGTCATTTTTCTGAGTGGTGATCGCTTCTACCCACTTGGACACATAATCCACTGCCAGTAGGATGTAAAGGTTCCCACAAGATGCTGGGAATGGTCCCATGAAGTTGATTCCCCATACATCGAAGATTTCGACCTCTAAAGTGTTCTGCAGTGGCATCTCATGCCTTCTTGAGATGTTCCCAGTCCTTTGGCATTTGTCACAGTTTTTGTAGAAGGCTTGTGCATCTTTGAGCAGTGTGGGCCAATAGAGACCAGATTGCAGAACTTTGGCAGCAGTTTTGTTTCCACCTAAGTGTCCTCCATATGAGGAAGCATGGCAGTGGTGAATCACAGCTTCCTGTTCATCCTGTGGTACGCATCTCCTGATAATATGACCTGCACAGTGTTTGAAAAGAAGAGGTTCGTCCCAATAATAATATTTTGCATCATTTTGGAACCTCTTCCTTGCTTTTTAATTAAGTTCAGGAGGTAGTACTCCACTAACAATGTAATTAACAAAATCAACGTACCAAGGGATTTCAGAAAGCTTACCTGCCGCTATGGCTGTCGCGGCAGTGCTGGTGGCAGCAAACAGCTGCTCATCCAGGAAGGTCTCCTATATGTTGGTCATATCTGTCGATTGACTCATTCCCGTCTCTAACCTCGACAAGTGGTCTGCTACTTGGTTCTCTGTTCCCTTTTTATCCTTGATATCAATGTCAAACTCTTGCAGCAGCAGAATCCAACGTATCAGTCTTAGTTTTGCATCATTTTTCGTGAACAGATACTTCAGTGCTGAATGGTCTGTATGGACCACCACCTTTTTTCCAAGTATATACGAACGTAACTTGTCGATTGAGAACACCACTGCTAATAGTTCCTTCTCTGTCGTGTTGTAGTTCACTTGGGCATCATTCAGTGTTTTGCTGGCATAGTAAATCACATGGAAGAGCTTATCCTTCCTCTGCCCTAGTGCTGCCCCGACAACATAGTCACTGGTATCACACATTATCTCAAATGGCAAACTCCAGTCTGGTGGTTGCACGATCAGGCATGTTACCAGCTTCTCCTTCAAAATTCTGAATGCCTCAGTACATTCAGTATTGAAATAAAAGGGACGATTCTGCTCCAGTAGGTGGCATAAGGGTTTAGTAATCTTCGAGAAATTTGCAATAAATCATCGATAAAACCCGGCATGCCCTAAGAAACTTCGAATCCCCTTGACTGTGGTGGGTGGCGGCGGTTTTTCGATGACTTCTATTTTGGCTCTGTCCACCTCTATACCGCGGCAGCTCACTTTGTGGCCTAGTACTATCCCTTCATCCACCATGAAGTGGCATTTTTCCCAGTTCAAGACCAAGATCGCCTCTTCGCATCTTTCAAGTACTTTCTATAAGTTGCCTAAACAACCTTTAAAACTGTCTCCAAAGACGGAAAAGTCATCCATAAAAATCTCTAGGAAATCCCCCACCATGTCGGAGAATATTGCCATCATGCACCTTTGGAAGGTTGCTGGTGCATTGTAGAGCCCAAATGGCATTCTCCGAAAAGCATAGGTGTTGTACGGGCATGTGAAGGTAGTTTTCTCCTGATCCTCCAGTGCAATTGCTATATGATTGTAACCTAAATAACCATCAAGAAAACAATAGTAAGGTTTCTCCGCTAATCTATCAAGCATTTGATCAATAAAAGGTAGGGGAAAATGGTCCTTCCGGGTAGCTTTGTTAAGCTTCCGGTAATCCATACAAACCCTCCAACCGGTCACAGTCCTGGTTGGGATTAGCTCATTTTCTTTGTTGGTCACCACGATTATTCCTCCCTTTTTGGGCACGCACTGCACCAGGCTCACCCACTTGCTATCCGAGATGGCGTATACGATTCCGACGTCAAGCCATTTGATAATCTCTTTTCTCACCACTTCTCGCATAGCCTCGTTCAAACGTCTCTGGGCATCAATAGTTGGCTTATGATTATCCTCCAAGAGAATCTTGTGCATACATAATGCCGGACTGATGCCTTGGATATCAGATATTGTCCATCCAATGGCCTTCTTATGCTGATGTAGCATTCTAATTAGCTGCTGCTCCTGTTTCTGCATTAACTTGGAAGAGATGATTACGAGCAACGTATCATTTAAGCCAAGAAAGACGTATTTAAGCTGCCCTGGCAGGGGCTTAAGGTCTAGAACATGTGGTTTTTCAATTGAAAGCTTTTGGATTATATGTTCATTCGAGGTATAATTAAGAGGCTCGAAGAACTTACCTGGACGATTGCCTATCCAATTTACCTCCTCATGACCTTCAGTGTCGGAGGAGTCACTGTCGTCATTGCTGCCATGACAGTCTTCCAGATGACTACTGTGGCAGTGACCAAATTTTATGTCATGGCAGCTCGACCTGATGCAGGGTTGGTCAAGGCTTACTTCAGTGATGGCCTTGCACTCTTCTTCTGCATCAGCATGTTTGATTGCTTGGAGAACATTGAGTTTGATTTCTTGATCATTTACTCTCATGGTCAGTTCTCCTTTCTCCACATCGATCACAGTTCTGCCTATGGCTAGGAAGGGTCGCCCCAGGATGATCGGTGCGTTTTCATCTGCTTCACAATCTAAAACAAGAAAGTCAGCAAGAAAAATAAATTTATCCACTCTTACCAGAATATCTTCGATCTTCCCTTCTGGTTGTACGTAAGAGCGGCCTGCCAGCTGCAGCATGACTGTCGTAGGCCGTGCTCGTCCAATACCTAATTTCTGAAATACAGATTTTGGCATTAAATTTATGCTAGCACCAAGATCACAAAGTGCCTTACCCATGAATTTGTCTCCAATTATGCACGGTATGATGAAGCTCCCAAGATCCTTCTTCTTCTAGGGTGGATGCCTGTGCAAAATAGTCATGCATCCTTCTGTCATTTTTACTGTTTCGAATTCCCCAAGTCAGGATCTTTTTGACATGGCATCCTTGAGAAATTTCGCATAACCGGGCATATGCTTGATGTCCTTTAACAACGGTATGTTAATGTGCACCTGCTTAAATATATCATAAATATTTTTGAGCTGATACTCCCGTTTCTGTTTTTGTAACCGCTGTGGAAAAGGAGGTGGAGGACGATAATCTTCAAGACATCCTTCACATGGTATTCGGATCTGAGGAGGTTTAGGTTCTTTAGCATCCTCTATTTGCTCCTCTGTCCCTTCTGCTGTCGTGACAGGTGTATCGGCAGAAGGTTGTTCTTCCTCTGCCGGGGCAGTGTTCACGGCAGATGTATCTAGGCTCGGTTCCTTACTTGGTATGCTCTTCATCTCCGGCCCTTGTAACTATTTCCCACTCCTAGTTGTGATTGCTTTACACTGCTCATGAGTGGGTTTTCTAGTGACCTCAGTATCACTAGGGAATCCTCCATTTTGCCTTGGCTTGATATGCTGGGAAACCTGGCCCATCTGTGTCTCCAATGATTTTAGGGTAGCCTCATGGTTAGTCATCCTCATCTCTGTCTTATCCATGAATGACTCATTTTTCTTGACAAAGTGATCCATGTTTGCCATGTAAGCTCCTGTCTGTGACATGAATGTTGCCAATGTCTGCTTTAGTATACTAGGTGCGGCTGCCGGCTGCTGTCGCGACAAGATTCTGGGTGCCCCTTGGTTTTGGGTGTTCTGCATTTGAGGATTTAATTCATTGTTCGGATTGCTCCAGGAAAACTTAGGATCTTTCCTCCAGTTGGGATTGTAATTGTTGGAATCGTAATTTCTTGGCTTGTTGTAATTCCCAACATACATCCCTTCTTCAAGCTGTAAAGGACAATCTTCCGAACTGTGGTTCCCACTACAAGTCTCACATACTTCTTTTGCAGCATATACTGGTTTAGAATCTTTCCGTTGCAGATTTTCCACCACCTTTGTGAGATATGCAACCTGTGATTTCAGGGAATTGTCAGCTTCATAATCCTTTACAGTTACCCATTGTTTACCTCCTCTCCTTGCTGTAGGAAATTTCTCGTCATTCTTTGCTAGGTTTTTCAACAATACCATTGCCTCGTCTGGATCTTTATCCAATAAAAGCCCATTTGCTATCGAATCTATTCTCATACGAGTGTGTGTATTGGCAGCATTGCAGAATTTAACGACCTGATTCCACACGGGGAATCCATACATCAGGCAGTTCCTTAGAAGAGTTGTAAATCTGTCCCACGCCTCGTGCATTGGTTCGTCATCTTCCTGTTGAAAAGTAGCAATTTCGTTACGCAATCTCTCAGATAAATGAGAAGGATTAAAACGAGATAAGAATTCACGAGAGAGATCTGCCGAAGTTCGTATTGAACCCGGCGTTAGCTTATTCCACCAAGTTTTAGCTCTGTCTCTCAGTGAATGAGGAAATAACCGGAGCCTCAGTACTTCCAAATTTATTCCTGGCAATCTAAACGATCCACAAATTTCTTGGAACACTTTCAGATGTTCTCGGGCATCCTCTGTTGCAGCACCACTAAACTGGCCAGCGGAATTTATCATGCTGAACATAACAGGTTTCAGCTCGAAGTTCTCAGCCTCCACGTCTGGCAAGGTGGTCTCCAGTTCAACATGGTCATTGATCATGTAATCGCGACAGGACTGTCATGCGACAACGGCAGCGGCAGGCTGTCCATTCTGGGCATCCTGGGGAGGATCTCCAATAACCCCTTGGTTATCATCTACCCCGTTGTTCTGCATTGCTTCTAGCTGTTCCCCAAGATAGTCGTTTCTTGCTATCAAGAGTCGGACTCGGTTCCTGAGGTTGTACGTTCGTTCGATTTCAGGGTCTAGTTCGTACTCAGGTTCTTTGCCTCGTCTAGATCTGCACATAAGCAAACAGAAAGCCTTGTGAAAAGCACATGGTAAATAATATCAAGGAAAACAAAAAAATAAAAAAGAAAAAGTGCAGTAAGAGTAAGGGTAAAGATATGTTGCCAGTCCCCAGAAACGGCGGCAAAAACTTGTTGCGTGTCAAAAGTCCTATCGTAAATAGTGCAAGTGTACACGACGCAAGTATTAAAGTGATACTTGGAGTATCGGATATCGACTCCACAGGGACTGGAAATAGCTTTATCCTAGAGTTGCTGCACGAGAGAAAGAAAGAGTTTAAATTGTTTGGAAAGTAATCTTGAGAAGCAAGTAAAGTAAGAGATAAAAGAACCAGGTTTAAGAAATAGGCCGGTATTGATTTGCTCGGTAGTGCAGGTGTTGCACTGTAAGAGAACTTATGTTCTGTCGTCGTCCCTGTTGCGGCAGCACCTGTCGCGGCAGAAGTCTGTTGATGTCGCGGCAGCGATCACACAACTCTGCACTTCAAGTTTGACAAGAATTTCTGCTATGACTTATTATATCCCTAGGCCCAAGTTCTGTTGATGGACACTTCTTAGATGATACCTCCCGACGTAAATCGAAGGGTGAACACCAATGTTGTTGAATTCTTCCTTAGCCACTTAACCTCGTACTTATCCCTAAGCTGAGATGGTTTAACTATAAACTGGAAAATGCGTATTTATTCCGTTCGTATGCTTGACTCTCCCGATATCAAACAAATAGATAACCTCACAATGCTCTCCCAATACTCTTGCGAGATTTGAAAACCAGAATAAATAAACTTGAAATTTTTATTGCTTGAACAGAAAATTCCTAAAACAGTACAATCCTTGCAACTACTTTACAGAATCAACCCTTAGCCCTAGGGGAAGTTTATAACATGATGAGAAGGGGGAAAATGACAAGGGTTTTGGGGAAGATGGCTAGGAATGAGATATTCTCTCCTAGGTCAAATTACATGCCTTTATATAGGCCTTGGGTCCAAGTTTTCTAATATGGCAAGAATACAAGTTTAAACTAAAGTACAACTCTATTAAAGACTAAATCTTCTGAGTAGATGCCTTTAATTCGTCATCTTTTCTTGCTTTGGGTTTATTCCTTGAACTTTGGGCTTGGCCTTCATTCTTCCTTCGGGCTTAGAAAAATATAGGAGTGGTCCACGACAGACCGGCTTTAAATCCTTTATCTGTCGAGCTCCACTTCACTATTCCACCTCACTAATGTTGTCGCCATGGCTGCCACGGTAGCGTTATCTCCTCGACTCCAGTCCTATGTTCTAGCTCTTCTTCTTTTGCTGCCCTGCGTCTGCCACACCAGATACCTGCAAAAGTGACCAAAATCAGTAGCAATTGCGCCATTTTATCTGATTGTGATGTATATGCAAAAATCTACCTAAATGCAATGAATTATGCTTGAATGCAGCAGAAATATGGGTTAAATAAGGGGTAAAATATAGAACTTTTGCACACTCAACAGCAGCTGGTCGAGGTGTGATCTAGGTTGGTTTAGAAGCTGCTAACTCCGACGGGAAGGTTGGCATCCTTGGGTCGGCATCGTGATATTTGTCTAGCAAGTAGGCCACAAAGGCCTCTTGCACCTCCGCAATGTATCTCGTAAAGACTACTTGTTTGTGCTCAATTCTTTGGCAGCTCTCTACGAGGTTTCGAAGCAAAGGAACCACGGTGGAAGAAAGGACAACATCAGTACCGCCCGTCGCGGCCGGGATGGCGGCAGGATTGGACGGCGGCTGGGCAGTTGTTGGCGTTTCAGGCTCAGGATCTTACATTATCTGGAGGCGAGCCTTCTTTGTCCACCCTTCCTTGGCGGCGATGATAGAATCTTTGGGATGCAGTGACACACTGAAATTTGCGCAGAGGCTGGTGATGAGTGAGGGGAAACCGAGGGGGTGCCTTGGAGTTGGGTTTGGCTGCGCGAGCATAGATTTCTTCAAGTATAACTTCCCCAATGTTTATTGGTCGCCCCTTCATTATGCTATGGATTAGGGCCAGCCGCGGTCTATTGACTGTTGAACCATGCGAAGTGGGCATTCGGCGGCGCTAGACGAAGTGACTCCAATGAATTGTTTTTGGTAGCAAGTCGCGGCGGTTGATTGAGCTGTTATTTTTTCCGGTGAGCCACTTGGCGTTGGGCTGGCAGATATCTCTTTTAATTTTTTCACAGTTTGATGCCGTTAAACCCAAGCTCCATTTTTCGTGCGAATTCTCTTTGATTTCTATTCCGTGGAAGTTGTTTATTGTTGCCGCTGTGAACTTGACACCCTCGCCGCGAACGTAGATGAAGGGATTTTTCGGGGTAGGTTTGTAAGCATAAAATTCTCTAACTAAGTTGGTGTTTACCTCCTCTAACTGTCGTGCAAAAATATGCCATCCCAGTGTGTGGACCCTTTCGAATACGTTGAGCTCAAGGCCAAGTTCCCCTTCTTGCCTTGTGTACTGGAAGCCTATCTCTTCCCAAATTTGCGGCTCAGCGAAGTGCTGCCAAAAGGTTGTTGCTGCGTCAGCATTAAAGAACCTCTGGAAGGTTTGCTTGGAGGATGATGCTGTGGGTTTTGATGTTGCCAAATTTTTTAGAACGACTGTGTTTCTTAAAGAAAATAAAGAAATTACAAGAAAATAACGCATATGAGGTCTTGAAAGCAAAGAAGACAAGAAGAATTGAGAGAAAAAGATAGAGCAAAGTGAAGAACGAGGAGAGAATAGTTGGCCTTATATAGTCGCTACTCTCTGCTGCCTTGGCGAGCACGCTGCCAACAGGCGGCAATAATTGCGGCGCATTTTACGAGATTCTTGTCGTTACGCAGAGAGCCGTTACCGCCAATTGTTGCAAATGTAGCTATTGTGGAAGCCGTTATGAAGCCGCTAGACGTTATGCTAATCTGCCTGTTTGGGCCACCTTGGCCACTGGTTTGGGCCTCTCCTTCATTCCTAACCTGAAATAAATTAAATGCAAAAATTAAATAAAAATAACTGAAAATTAAATAAATTTCAAGAAAAATAAAGATGTGAAAATTAAATAAAAATTAAATCTAATCCCAATGCATAAAAATAAATTAAAAATAAAAATAAAAATAAAAATAAAAATTAGGTTATATTGTTAGGTGCATCTCCCAAAATAACCACTTTCTGAGGGTTTTGTATTTGGCTTTTCGTCCAAGTATGTCCTTCTCCTCAGGTGAGTGTTTTCTGCCATCTTTGCCGCCCTAGCGGCTAGGTGTTGGGCCTGTGTCTGGGTTGGGTTGGTGGGCTTCCATTTTCTGGCAAACCTCCTTTCCCTTTTTCTCCTTCTTATCGAAGTCTTCTTCGTGTACGAGCTCAGATTTAGGGTTTACCCTGGTCATACACCAAAGACAAACAAGAAGCGCAAAATATTTTTTTTGAAAAATAAAATAAACTGAAATTTAAATGCAAAAACTAAAAGTAGAAGTGCAGGAATTTAAACGCAGTTGCTATTGCCAATCCCTAGCAACGACGCCATAAACTTGTAGGGTGTTCTCTTTTTATGAGCGCAAGTGCACACTCCTGTCAAGTTATAATATATAAGATATCGTCTCCCACAGGGATTGGAACAACTTCTATGAGTGTTTTCCTGCACAAGGAAATAATAAATTGCACAATTAAATTTCTGAGTATTAAAAAGCATAAAAGTAAAAGCACAAGTAATTGAAGAGAGAATGACCAGGTTGATAGATTGGACCAGGTAGTTGTAGCTCAGTAGTGTGTAGACTGCTTTGTAAAGATTAAGTGTGTTTTGCGCTGCCACAATCTACTGCCTTGGCAGGTAATGACAGATTGAGGTGGTGACAACTTTCGTTGCCACTGCGGCACTCTGCTATTGCAACTTTCGCTGTCCCGACAGGTGAGATGGAGAGAAGTCCTGGTGGCAAGTCTGGCAGATACTCCAAGTTCGGCGAAGCAATTCTGAAGTGATCCTATTTATGTCTAGGCTAGGATTCTGTTGCTGTGTGATGTAGGCAATACCTAGCAATTGTTTCGTGTAAATAAGACTATCGCAATTGAGTGCAAGTATACACGACGCAAGTAATATAGTGATACGAAGTATCAGACATCGTCTCCACAGGGACTGGAAATACTTCTAACTTTAAAACTCTGCACAAGAAAAGAGATAGATTTAATAAAGTGTTTTGAGAATTCTTGAAGATAAACTAAAATAGAGGAAAAAATCAGATCGATAAAGTAAGCTGGTATTGATTTGTTCCGTAGTGCAGGTGTTGCACTGTTCAGAGGACTTCTGTTGCTTATGTCGTCGAGCCTGTCGCGGCAGCACCTGTCGCGACAGAGGTCTGTTATTGTCGCGGCAGCGATCAACAACTCTGTTACTTCAAGTTCGGCAAGAACCTCTATTGTGAATTGTCCTCTCCCTAGGTCCAAGTTCTGTCGGCAAACACGTCTTGGATGATATCTCCCGACGTGAATCGAAGGATGAACACCGATGTTTGTGAATTCTTCTTTAGCTGCTTAACCTTGTACCTATCCCTAGGCCAAGATAGTTTAACCATAAACTGGAAAACTGTATTTACTCCTTTCTTATATTTAACTCTCCCGATATTAAGTAAATAGATAACCTCACAATGCTCTTATGATACTCTTATGAGATGTTAAGACCAGAGTAAATAAACATGAAGTTTTATTGATTGAACATAAAATCCTAAGAAACATTTTAACCCTTACAACTACTTTACAAGATCAACCCTTAGCCCTGGGGAAGATTTAGAACATGATGAAGAAGAGAAAAGCTAGGGTTTATGATGGAAGACGACTAGGAGCTAGGTTATCCCTTCCCTTTTCTAAATACAAGCATATATATAGGTCTTAGGTGTAAGCTTTTTAATGGCCAAGAATACTAGTTTGAATTAAAGTACAATTTATTTAAAGACTAAATCTCTGAGTAAACGTCCTTTGTTCGCCCTATCTTCTTGATTTGACTTTCTCCTCAAACTTTGGGCAAGGCCTTCCTTGCACTTCTGGGCTCCAAAAATTATGTGAGCGGTCTACAAAAAAACAGGCTTGAAATTCTTTATCAGTCAAACTCCACTTCGCATTTTCCATCTCTCTTGTCTTCACTGTCACCACTTCTGTCACGACATCTGTCATGACAGTGATGTATGAGGCGGTTTTCTTCAATCCTTCAGTCCTGCTCTGCAGTTATCTTTTGTTCTTCTGCTGCCCTTGATACTGCCACAATAGGTATCTGCATGAATTGACTGAAATCAGCAGTATTTGTGCAAAATTATCTATATGTGATGTTTATGCAAATTCTATCCTAAAATTCAACTAAACATGCTTGAGTGCATCAATAATATGGATAAATGATAGTTGAAATATAGAACATTTATGCACTCATCACACCCCTAAACTCAAATTATTGCTTGTCCTCAAGCAAATGCAATCTAACTAAGAATGAAACTTTTTGGCTTTGGCTTAACTCAATGAACAACCATTACCCACAACACCTTCACCATCAAGATCAATACCTTTTAGGATGTTTACAGACTTATCCAGAGCAATACTATAATTCTCGTGTGGGTGTGTGCAGGTTTTGTGAACAAATATGAGCCTAGACTCTTTAGCAACCAGAATAGTTACTCAACTCACTTGAGTTTTACTTCAAAAATAATTCTTAATTAGAGCCAATTTCGAGCATCTCTAGTTTTCTTCCTAACTTAGATTGAAGTCTTTCTATTTCTACTAGAGCCGGTTTCGGGCACCTCTAGTTTTCTTCCTAGAGCCAGTTTCGGGCACCTCTAGTTTTCTTCCTAGAGCCAGTGTTAGGCACCTCTAGGAGTAAATCTGAGTCTAAGTTTTTTTCTTTTTTTTCTAACTCAAGTGGCTAAGCTTCCTATTCTAAGTTTACTAATAGAGTCTTAACAACATGTAAGTCACAAAGGTATTTTAAGAGCCCAGAAGTATAGTAAGGCTCTAAATACTTCCTAAAACATTCTAAAGCTACTGTCACGACAATGAAGATCGCGACAGGTAAGAGAAGTTCAAAAACTTAAGCCAATTTTTTTACACAAAAATAAATAGTTATAAACACAAAATATAATTAGTCCATTAATAATAAGAGGACTGCCTACCCCCAAACTCAAGGGTTGCATTGTCCTCAATGCATGATAACAAAAATAGAAAGATAAAAACATCACAAATAGGAAATAGAAGCACAAAAGACAGAAGGAGCAAGAAACTTAAGTTTAAGTGCCAACATTGTTGTCGTCACTGTTGTCGTCTATACGGAGCTGTCGGCGAGCAGTTATGTTTGAGTTCTTCTAGGGAAGTGTGGGTGCTGCCTCCGTGGGTTGAGAGGATGAGGCTGCCTTTTTCTTTGCCTCTCGAGGTGGCTAGATTATGGTAGGTGAAATTTTTGAAGCTTTGTCCAGAATCTCGATCTCACTGTCACTTTTGCTGCTGCTTTTGCTGCCGTCTGCACTGTCGTGGCAGGGTCCCTCTACATCTAGATCAAGCTTCTTTTTCTTCATATAAGGGAAGTCCTTGGCTATTTGGCGTAAAACAGAAGGTTCAGAGTCTGAATCATCTTGCCAGACTGAAGAGGAGGAGAAGTCCTCGAAATATTTTGGATCGATTTCTGGCACTGGTTCCTTCCTCTTAGCTCCTCGAGAGGGCTGGTCTTTCTCCTTGGGAGAGGTAGGAATAACCAAGGGTGATGCAGACCTTCTGTCGCCTGATCCTGTCGCGACAGATGGCGAGGCGGAAGTAGCTGTCGGTGTGGCCTTCTTGGAGGGATGGGACATGTGATGGGGCAGAAACAAGATTTTCTGGAAAAGGAGGAAACTGCACGTTGGGAAAATTAAGTTCAACATTAATAAAATTTACCGTTGCAGTGTGGAAATCCCTCATATATTCCATAAATCCTTGCTGTCGTGCCTCCATTTGTTGCAACAGATGGATGATGTGGCTGGAGAAAGTGCCTGCTGATATGTCTGTTGGCACCATCGTGTGCTGTGTCTGATCAGGCTCTGTCGAGTCAGGTTATGTCGTGGGCTCTATCGTGGCAGAAGGGTCGAAGTATGCCATTGGTGTGGCTGCCTTGAGTTCCATCAGACTGTAAAGGTTTTGTTGTGTTCAACCCTTACCATGGATTTTGAGGCGTCAGCATTTGTCTATCCACTGTCGTGTTGTGTGATGTGGGCATGAGGCGTTTCTTCACGAAGTGGTTCCATAACTTGGTAGCAGGTGTGAGTTGTGTCCTTCGAATAGTCCACCGATGTTTTGGATCGTCATTCCAGCTAGTGCCTTCTGTGGTGAGGTCTGCCATGATGTTGTCGTAGTTTGCTGGCGACAGATTTTCGACGAACCGTCTGTGTGCGTCCTCTTGCTTGCCCACGTAAATGCCATATATGAAATTTATATAAGCTGGTTCTAACTCAATTGTCTTACCCCTGATGGTGACTTGAGATGTGTCCTTGGTGGGATTTGTAGCGTAGAACTCTCGAACGAGGGTGACATTAATTTCCTCTGGTTGCTCAGCAAACATCTTCCATTTTAGACCGATGATTCTTTTTGCGATGAACCCCTCTAAACCCATATCTCCTCTCTTCTTCTGGTAAGTAAAACCCCTCTCTTCCCACATTTCTCTTTTGTGAAAAAGATTCGTAGTATCGTTTCTCTGTTTCTACAGAGTTGAACCTTCTTCAGATTCTGTTGTGTGTGGGAGTGAAGATTGCTACGACAAAGGTAGAGGCAGAGCTTCTGCGAGTTGATTGTATCGTCATATAAGGGTGCTATCGAAAAATGAAAGAAAAACTAAAAGCTAATAAAAATTCTAAAATAGAGTAAAGAGAGTAGAATGAAGGTGAAAATGAAATGGAAGTGAGGGTTTAAATAGAATGGGATTTCTGCCTGTTGAAGCTGTAACGGTTGGCGTTGAAAATGGAGCCAACTGTCACACAGTTTTTGGATGCGTCTGTTACGCGTTTCCGTGTTTTTCTTACGTCTGCTGCGTGTCTGCCGTGACAACTGGTGACAGTCTGTCATTGTGTGTCTGTCACGACAACTGGTGACGATTGTCACCAAGTCTTTCACGACAACCTTGTTACAGTTGAGCTCTCTCTTGGGCTGAGGTGAGTGTGATGGGCTGGTTCATTCCTTCTCTTTCCTCTGTTTCTTTTATTTGCCTGAAATTTGAAATAAACTAATATTAAATTCCTACTTCCTAAAGCAATAAAAATAAAATAAATCAAAAATAAAATAAATAAAGTTAAATTAGGGAATGACGACAGCAACAGTGAAGGGAAAAGTGAAGTTGAGCTCGACAGATAGAGGAAATTAAGCCGGTCTGTCGTGGGCCAATCCTATATTTTTCTGAGCCCTAGATCAGAATGAAAGCCAAACCCAAAGTTCAAGGAAGAAATCCAAAGCAAGAAAAGAGGACAAATTAAAGGCATCTACTCAGAAGATTTAGTCTTTAATAGAGTTTTACTTTAGTTTAAACTTGTATTCTTGCCATATTAGAAAACTTGGACCCATGGCCTATATAAAGGCATGTAATTCGACCTAGGGAAGGACATCTCATTCTCTAGCCATCTTCCCCAAAACCATAGTCGTTTCCCCCTTCTCATCATGTTCTAAAACTTCCCCTAGGGCTAAAGGTTAATTCTGTAAAGTAGTTGCAAGGATTTTACTATTTTAGGATTTTTCTGTTCAATAAAATAAAATTCAAGTTTTCTTATTCTGGTTTTCAACATCTTACAAGAGTATCGGGAGAGCATTGTGAGATTATTCATTTACTTAATATCGGGAGAGTTAAGTATACGAAAGGAATAAGTGCGGGTTCTCTAGTTTATGGTTAAACTATCTCGGACCTAGGGATAGGACAAGGTTAAGTGGCTAAGAAAGAATTCAACAACATCGGTGTTCATCCTTCGATTCACTCCGGGAGGTATCATCTAAGACGTGTTCATCGACAGACTTGGACCTAGGGATAGGACAAGTCACATCAGGGATTCTTGCCAAGCTTGAAGTACAAAGTTGTTTGATCGATATCGCGACAACAACAGACTGCCGCCGCCGTAGGTGCTGCCGTGACAGGAACGACGACAGAACAGGAAGTTCTATACAGTGCAACACCTGCACTACCGAGCAAATCAATACCGGCCTATTGCTCTACCCTGAATCTTTTAATATTTTATCTTCAGTATTCTTTATTATTCCTCTACAAACAATTAAACTCTCTTCTTTCTCTCTTGTGCAGCAATCCAAGAATAAAGCTATTTCCAGTCCTTGTGGATTCGACATCCGATACTTCGTGTATCACTTTACTACTTGCGTCGTGTACACTTGCACTCTATTGCGATAGACTATTTTACACGCAACAAGTTTTTGGCGCCGTTGCCGGGGACTGACAACATATCTTTACCCTACTTTTACTGCACTTTCTTTTTAATTTTTCTATTTTTAATTGGGCTGTTCACCCTTTGCTTTTCACAAGGTTTTTCATTTGCTTATGCGCAGATCTAGACGAGGCAAAAAACCTGAGTATAAACTAGACCCTGAAATCGAACGCTCGTGCAATCTTAGGAACCGAGTCCGTCTTTTGATAGCCAGAAACGATTATCTTGAGGAACAATTAGAAGCTATGCATAATAGGAGGAACAACCCAAGGAATCCCGAAGATCCTATCGGGGATGAAGGAAATGGACAGCCTTATGCTGCCGTGGCCGCACGACGGTCATGCCGTGATTACATGATCAACGATCATGTGGAACTAGAGACCACCCTGCCAGACGTGGAAGCTGAAAATTTCGAGCTGAAACCTATGATGTTCAGCATGATCAATTCCGCTGGCCAATTTAGTGGTGCTGCTACAGAGGATGCCAGAGAACATCTGAAAACGATCCAAGAAATCTGTGGATCGTTTAGATTACCAGGAGTAAATCTGGAGATACTGAGGCTTCGGTTATTTCCTCATTCACTGAGGGACAGAGCAAAAACTTGGTGGAACAAACTAACGACGGGTTCAATACGAACTTGGGCGGATCTAACTCGTGAATTTTTATCTCTTTTTAATCCTTCCCATTTATCTGAGCGATTGCATAATGAAATTGCTACTTTTCAATAGGAAGATGACGAGCCAATGCACGAGGCATGAGACAGGTTTACCACTCTTCTGAGGAATTGCCTGATGCACGGATTCCCCGTTTGGAATCAAGTCATCAAATTTTACAATGCTGCCAACACACATACCCGGATGAGAATAGATTCAATAGCGAATGGACTGTTGTTGGATAAAGATCCAGACGAAGCCATGGTAGTGTTGAAAAATCTAGCAAAGAATAAAGAGCAATTTCCCACAGTAAGGAGATGTAAACGAGTGCTAGCTGTGAAGGACTATGAAGCCGACAATTCCCTAAAGACACAGGTTGCGTACCTCACAAAGGCAGTAGAAAATTTTTTAAAGAAAGATTCACAACCTGTCTACTCTATAGAAGAGGTATGTGGAACTTGCAGTGGGAATCAAAGTTCGGAAGACTGCCCGTTACAGCTAGAGGAAGGAATGCATGTTGGAAATTATAACAAGCCAAGAAATTACGACTCCAACAATTACAATCCCAACTGGATGAAGGACCCCAAGTTCTCCTGGAGTAACCCAAACAACGCATTAAATCCTCAAGTGCAGAACACTCACAACCAGGGGGCACCCAGAATTCTGACACGGCAGCAACCGCAACAGCAGCCACAACAGCAGCCGACAGCCGCACCTAGTATACTGGAGCAGACTTTGGCCACATTCATGTCAAATACAGGAGCTTACATAGCAAACATGGATCACTTCGTCAAAAAGACTGAGTCGTTCATGGATAAAACAGAGATGAGAATGACTAACCATGAAGCTACACTGAAATCGCTGGAGACATAGATGGGTCAGGTTTCCCAACATATTAAGCCAAGGCAGAACGGAGGATTCCCTAGCGATACTGAAGTCGCTAGACAACCCACACATGAGCAGTGCAAAACCATTACAACAAGGAGTGGGAAACAACTGCCAGGGCCGGAGAAGAAAGCCGTATCGGTTGAGGAACCAGCCCTAGAATCATCTACCGCGAACACTACCCCGACAGAAGATAAACAACCTGCTGCTGCCACACCTGACACGACAGCAGAAGGGAAAGAGGAGAAAGACAAGAAAAATGAAGAACCAAAACCTCCTCAGATTCGAATACCATGTGAAGGACGACTGGAAGATTACCGTCCTCCACCTCCTTTTCCACAACGGTTACAGAAGCAGAAACAAGAGTACCAGCTCAAAAAGATCTATGATATTTTTAAGCAGGTTTACATCAATATACTGCTGTTAGAGGCCATCAAGGAGATGCCCGGTTATACGAAATTTCTCAAGGATGCTATGTAGAAAAGATCCAGACTTGGGGAATTTGAGACAGTTAAAATGACAGAAGGATGCATGACTATCTTGCACAGACATCCACCCCAAAAAAAGAAGGATCATAGGAGCTTCATCATACCGTGCATAATTGGTGATAAATTCGTGGGTAAGGCACTTTGTGCTCTAGGTGCTAGCATTAATTTAGTGCCAAAATTTGAATTTCAGAAATTAGGTATTGGACGAGCACAACCCACGACAGTTATGCTGCAGTTGGCAGACCGCTCTTACGTACAACCAGAAGGGAAGATCGAAGATATTCTAGTAAGAGTGGATAAGTTCATTTTTCATGCTGACTTTCTTGTTTTAGATTGTGAAGCGGATGAGAACGCACCAATCATCCTGGGTCGAACCTTCCTATCCACAGACAGATCACTGATTGATGTAGAAAAGGGAGAACTTACAATGAGAGTAAATGATCAAGAGATCAAGCTCAATGTTCTCCAGGCAATTAAACATTCTGATACAGAAGAAGAATGCAAGGCCATAACTGCAGTAATCCTAGACCAACCCTGCATCAGGTCGAGCTGCCATGACATTAAATTTGGTCACTGCCACAACAGCCATCTAGAAGACTGTCACGGCAGCAACGACGACAGCAGCTCCTCATATTCTGACATATCTGACACTGAAGGTCAAGAGGAGGTAAACTGGATAGGCAATCGTCCAGGTAAGTTATTTGAGCCCCTAAACTATACCTCGAATGAACATATAATCCAAAAGCCTTCAACTGTAGAACCACATGTTTTAGATCTTAAGCCCCTGCCAGGGCAGCTCAAATATGTTTTCCTTGGATTAAATGATACGTTGCCCGTAATCATCTCTTCCAAGTTAATGCAGAAACAGGAACAACAACTGATAGGGATGATGCAGCAGCACAAAAAGGCTATTGGATGGACGATAAGTGATATCCAAGGCATCAATCCGTCACTATGTATGCACAAAATTCTCCTAAAGGATGATCACAAGCGGACCATTGATGCCCAGAGACGCTTAAATGATGCTATGCGAGAAGTGGTTCGAAAAGAAATTATCAAATGGCTTGACGCTGGAATAATTTATGCCATCTCGGATAGTAAGTGGGTGAGCCCGGTACAGTGTGTTCCTAAAAGGAGAGGAATAACCGTGGTGGCCAATGAAGAGAACGAACTAATCCCAACTAGGACTGTGACCGATTGGAGGGTTTGTATGGATTACCGGAAGCTTAACAAAGCTACCCGGAAAGACCATTTTCCCCTACCTTTTATTGATCAAATGCTTGATAGATTAGCAGGAAAACCTTATTCTTGTTTTCTTGATGGTTACTCATGTTATAACCAGATAGCTATTGCACCGGAGGATCAAGAGAAAACGACTTTCACTTACCCATACGTCACTTATGCTTTCTGGAGAATGCCATTTGGACTCTGCAATGCACCAACAACATTCCAGAGGTGTATGATGGCGATATTCTCTGACATGGTGGAGGACTTCCCAGAAATATTCATGGGCGATTTTTCCGTCTTTGGGGACAGTTTTGAAGGCTGTTTAGGCAACATACAGAAGGTGCTCGAAAGATGCGAGAAAGCGAACTTGGTATTAAACTGGGAAAAATGTCACTTCATGGTGGATGATGTGATAGTCCTAGGCCACAAGGTCAGCTGCCGCGGCATAGAGGTCGACAGAGGAAAGATAGAAGTGATTGAAAAGCTGCCGCCACCCACCACAGTCAAAGGAATTCGGAGTTTCTTAGGGAATGCTGGTTTTTATCGAAGGTTTATTGCAAATTTTTCGAAGATTACCAAGCCTCTATGTCACTTTCTGGAATAGAATCGTCCCTTTTGACTTCAATACTAAATGTACTGAGGCATTCCGAATTCTTAAAGAAAAGCTGGTAACAACCCCAATTGTACAACCACCAGACTGAAGTTTGCCATTTGAAATTATGTGTGGTTCCAGTGACTATGCTGTAGGGGCAGCACTTGGGCAGAGGAAGGACAAGCTATTCCACGTAATCTATTACACCAACAAAACACTAAACGATGCCCAAGTGAATTACACCACAACAGAAAAGGAACTGTTAGCAGTGGTGTTCTCGATTGACAAGTTCTGTTCATACATACTTGGGACGAAGGTGGTGGTCCACACAGAGCACTCAACATTGAAGTATTTGTTCGCCAAAAAGGATGCAAAGCCTATACTGATACGTTGGATTCTACTGTTGCAAGAGTTCGACATTGAAATCAAGGATAAAAAGGGGACATAGAACCAAGTTGTAGACCACTTGTCAAGACTAGAAACGGGAAAAAGTCCACCGACAGACAAGACTCACATACTGGAGACTTTCCCTGACGAGCAGTTGTTTGCTGCCACAAGCACTGCCGTGACAGCCATGGCGGCAGGTAAGTTTTCTAAACTTCCTTGGTATGCTGATTTCGTTAATTACATAGTTAGCGGAATAATACCTCATGAACTTAATTACCAAGCAAGGAAGAGGTTCCAAAATGATGTAAAACATTATTATTGGGACGAACCTCTTCTTTTCAAACATTGTGTAGATCAAATCATCAGAAGGTGTGTACCACATGAATAGCATGAAGCTGTGCTTCACCACTGCCATGCTTCACCATATGGAGGACACTTAGGTGGAAACAAAACCGCTGCCAAGGTTTTGCAGTCTGGTTTTTACTGGCCCTCACTGTTCAAGGATGCCCAAGAATTCTACAAAAGCTGTGACAAGTGCCAACAGACTGGGAACATCTCAAGAAGACACGAGATGCCACTGCAAAAACATCCTAGAAGTCGAAATCTTCTTTGTATGGGGGATTGATTTCATGGGACCATTCCCAGCATCCTGTGGGAATCTATATATCCTAGACAGGAGGTGTGTACCACACGAGATCGCCACACAGAAAAACGATGCCAAGACTGTTCAGAGATTTCTTCACAAAAACATTTTCTCTAGGTTTGGCATACCTAAGGCGATCATCAGTGATGAAGGGAGACATTTCGACAATAGGGTAATCACTTTTGCCTTAAGAAAATACGACGTAAAGCACCGAATCGCAACAGCATATCACCCTCAGACCAATGGACAGGCCGAAATATCCAATAAAGAGGTAAAGAACATTCTTGAGAAGATGGTTAAACCAACTCGAAAGGACTGGTCTTTACACCTCAATGATGCACTCTAGGCCTATAGAACAACATTCAAGACACCATTGGGAATGTCACCCTACAGGCTGATATATGGAAAAACATGCCATTTACCTGTTGAGATAGAGTACATAGCTTACTGGGCTATTAAGGTAGTAAACATGGACATAGATAAGGCAAGACAGAAGAGGTTACTTGACTTGAATGAAATTGAAGAAGTTCGAGCAATGGCCTATGACAACGCAAGGATTTACAAGGACAAAACCAAGAAGTGGCATGACAAGAAGTTGCTGCCACGACAGTTCTGCCCAGGGAAGCTTTTGTTGTTGTTTAACTCTAGGTTGAAACTTTTCCCAGGAAAGCTTAAATCTAGATGGTCCGACCCATTCCAAGTTGTGCAGGTTTTCCCTCATGGTGCCATCATGATCAAATCCGTAAAAGACGGGCACCAATTTAAAGTCAACATACAAAGACTAAAACATTATCAGGGGACTGAAGCCCCAAGGATGCAAGAAGTGGTTACTATAGGAGATGCCCCTCCAGGCATCCCTAATTTAACTTAATTTTTTATTATTTTTTATGTATTTTATTTATTTATTAGGAATTAAGAATTATTTTATTTTAGGAACTAAGTTTTTATTTTAATTTAGGAAATAAGGGAAACAAGAAGAGGAGAAGAAGTGAATTAGCCCACCATTTCCACAACAGCCCAAAAAGCCCAAAGGAGGAGTCTGTCGTCATAGCCTGTCAACAGCTGTCGCGACAGACGCGGAAAATACATCCTGTCACCATGCTGTCGCGGCAGACACGCAAACGCGTAACAGACACGAAAACACGTGACAGACGCGTCAGAAACCGCGTAACAGCTGGCCCCGTTATTCGCACCTGCCGTTATAGCTCCAACGGGCAACAAACTATTCATCTATATAAACCCCATTTACTATTCATTTTTCATCTCACTTTTACTCTCTCAACTTGCTTTCTCTTTAGCTCTCAAATTTCTTTCATTTTCCACAGCCTTGCGACTATGAGTACCAAACAGACACGACGAAGTGCTGCCTCCAACTCTGCCGCAGCAGCCGACACACCCAGCCACGATACAATCCCTAACCGCATTGCCACAACCGACTCCGTCGACAGATATTACCGCTCCTTCCAAAAGAGGGAGATGTGGGAAGAGAGAGGGTTTCTGTACACCAAACGCACGGAAGACTTCGGGCTTGAACCGTTCATAGCACGAAAAATCAATGCTCTCAAATGGCAGATGTTTGCTGCCCAGCCCGAGGAGATGAATGTCACATTGGTCTGGGAGTTTTACGATGCTTTCGACATCAAGGATACGAAGACAGTGACAATGCGAGGTAAAGAAGTTACTTTCGAGCCTGAATACATCAATACCCTCTATGGAATCTATGTCAGCAGAAGGGAGAACAGACATAAGAGGTTCGTAGAGAGTTTGTCGCCGGAAGACTTCGATGCTGTGATGGAAGAGGTAACGGAGGAGGGAACATAGTGGAATACAGACCCCAAGCATCGTTGGACAGTGAAACACATTCAACTCACTCCCGTGGCAAAACTATGGAACCACTTCGTAAAGAAGAGGATAATGCCTTCTTCCCACAACAGCACGGTTAACCGACCCAGGTTAGCTCTCGTTCATTCCATTTTAAATGGGAGACCCATAAATGTCGGCCGGTATATACGGGAGGGGATTTTGGAGTGTGCCCTTTGACCATCGGGACCCCTTGTCTTCCCATACCTCATCACCGAGATCTGCCGCGGCCACAACGTTCCAGAAATTCCCGAAGATTTCAAGGTCCGAGGGAAGGGATGGACAGAGCGCAACATATTCAGCTTAATGGAACTGAAAGCAGCCACACCCCTCTCCTTCTTCAACCCGTCTGCCGCTGCAGAAGAGCCAGTAGAGCCCACTCAGCCAGAATCTGCCGCTGCAGAGCAGCTGCAGCCAACGACAGCAGCCCCTCCAGCAGACTCCTCCACTCAAATTCTAGCCACACTGCAAAAGATGGAGGAACATTAGCTTGGTCTGATGAGTTTCGTCAGAGACTTCACGACAGCCACGGTACATTTCATTCAAAACAATTTAAATTTTGCAAATGTACAATTTCCTGCTTTCCCAGAGCAATACTTTGCTGCCCCTACACCTGCCATACTCCCACTTCTGCCGCCACACCAAAAACACCATCTGCTGCATCCACTCCAACCCCGGCCGCGACAGCTGAAGGCGACAACCACACTCCCACTGCCTCTGCCAGAGGAGAAAAACGAAAGGAACCGCTGCCAGAAATCGACGATGACTACTTCGCAAGGTTCTCCTCTTCTTCTATATGGCAAGAATCTGATGGGGAGCCATCTGTTGCGAGAAACCTTTCCAAGGAGTTCACTCCTATGAAAAGGCAGAAACCCAACACTTGTGAAGGATCATCCGGCCAGGGCAAGTCTGCCCGCAGCAGCAGCAGTAGCAGCAGCAACTCATCAGATGAGGTACAAGTGCTGGAAAAGCCACCCAGATCTCACCTACTCGTATCCAGCCCCCAAGGGAAGCCAAGAAGAAAACTCCCTCCGCCTCTCCTAGCACTCTGCCGACACCCACAATGAAGGTCACTGTCCGCCGACAGCTACAGATTAGCAACAACAGCAGCAATGACTGCTCCTAAAATTAAGTTTCTATCTTATTTTTGTTGTTTTGCTGTTTTATTATTATTGTGATGTTTTTTGTTTTTATTTTCTATTTTTTCTGTTATCATGGATTGAGGGAAATGCTACCCTCGAGTTTGGGGGTGGCATCCCTCCAGTAATATGAAGTGTTTTTAGGTTTTAAAAATTGTGTCTAAGTGTTAATTATTAATTAAGTTTATTTTTGTCAAAAAATGGCTTAAGTCTTTGAACTGAACTTACCTGCCATGACAGCCTCTGTCGTGGCAGTACCTTTAGGATATTTTTAGGAACAATTTAGAGCCTTACTATAGTTCTGATCTTTAAACACCCTTTGTGACTCTTATACTGTCTAGACTTCTACTGGTAAACTAGAATAGGAAAAAGCTTAAAAACTTGAGTTTTCCCTAGAGGTGCCTAACACTGGCTCTAGGAAAAGAAGTTAAGAAAAGTAGATTCAATACACCTAGAGGTGCCCAAAACCGGCTCTAGGAAGTTAGTTAGAGGTGCCCAAAACATGCTCTAGTCAAACTTAAATCAAGAAAAGAAAACCGAGTCTAAGAAAAAACTAAAGGAGCCTAAGAATTGCCTCCAAGAAAATGAAAGCTGGCATAAAAATTCAAGTGAGTGGCTTAGCTATTCTCGTAAAATAAAAGATTCTAGGCATATAATTGTTCACAAAACATGCACACACTACACGAGAATTATAGCAAGGTTCCAAATGAATCCTGAAAGTCCAACAAGGTGTTGTTCGCAATAGGGCATGAATGATAGGTAAGGAAAAGTTCACTGTTTTAAGCCAAACAAAAAAAAGTTTTTTTAGGTCATAACTGCTTGAGGACAAGCAAGAACTTGAGTTTGGGGGTGTGTTGAGTGTGCAAAAGTTCTACTTTTTACCCCGTATTTAACCCATATTTCTGCTACATTCAAGCATAATTCATTGCATTTAGGATAGATTTCACATATACATCACAATTATATAAATGGTAAACTACTGTAGGGGTCACTCTCGTTTATCGTTTGTACAGAGTTAGTCACCACTTTTGAAAAGTGCCAATTAGTAGTCCTCTACGTTTTCGATGTGTAAATAGTTGGTCACTCCGACGTTATACTCCGTTAGTCCCCTAACGGATTGCTGATGTGGCTGACTTAATTAAATTGCAATATCCACATGTATTCCCACGTGGATAATAACGTGGTACTTTTCTACTTAAAGGACTAAGATTATAGAATCCCCAATTTCTTGAACCCTAAAATTTTCTCTGTAAAATTAGAAGAAGAAGAAGAAGAAGAAGAAGAAGATGATGATGATGGAAGTGGAATGTCAAGTACCTAATTGTCGTTGTGGAATACCGGCTAATCTATTTTTTTATTCAGAAAGTTTTCCACCCTTTTCTCTGTTCTGTTTCTGATCATTTCTCAGCAACCAAACAAATGAAAGAAAATGGTCTAATTTAAGATCTCTATATTATGATCGAGTCGAGATTTGTGAGCTTGACTTGTTGGCATTTTGACTTTCTGCAGAGGTAGCAAAGAGAGTTTCAACTTGCAACAAGGTCTAAAGAAATGATTCCGACTCGATTCGATGCTTCCGATTGCTGAGTGATGGTAATTTTGTGACCGAAATTAGTCGACTCGTATACAGTGGTTACCGGACCTTTGAGAATTAGGAATTTCACAGAACAAAGTTGAATTTTCTTTATGTTTCTGGTTAGGTTTAGATGCTTTTAAATGCTAACTTTGTTTCAATGTGATCTTTCTTCATTCATTTTATTTCTTTATCTCGAGCCGAATAATCTTGTACAAAGTAAGGTGACAATTACATCTGCTGAAGAGAATGGTTTTTCTGATTACAATTGCTGAATGAAATGCAGTACTTATCTTTTGATTCTGTGTTGTATTGCCAAAACTCAGTGTGCACCATTTGGTACGAAATGCTCAACTAAATTCCTGCTTCTTTCGCTTATTTCATCTGCAGTTGATTTACTCTGTATTTGGCTGCTCATACTGCTATGGCTTTCTTTTGTAGCTTTAGCATTGTTTGTTTCGCGACTTGTGTGCTTTGTTTCAGTTGATGAGGATACTTGAGAATCGATCATGATATTCTTCTTCTTCTTTTTCTTTTAATTTTACAGAGAAAATTTTAGGGTTCAAGAAATTGGGGATTCTAAAATCTTAGTCATTTAAGTAGCAAAGTTCCACGTTATTATCCACGTGGGAATACACGTGGATATTGCAATTTAATTAAGTCAGCCACATCAGCAATCCGTTAGGGGACTAACGGAGTATAACGTCGGAGTGACCAACTATTTACACATCGAAAACGTAGAGGACTACTAATTGGCACTTTTCAAAAGTGGTGACTAACTCTGTACAAACGATAAACGAGAGTGACCACTGCAGTAGTTTACCCTTATATAAAATGGCACAGTTGCTACTGATTTTGGTTGTTTTTATAAGTAGATGTTGTGGCAGACTCAAGGCAGTGAAGAAGCAGAGTTGGAACACAGGACTGAAGTCGAGAAGGAAGACGCTGCCGTGGCAGCCAATGACGATAGCAATGGTGAAGGGAAAAGTGAAGTGGAGCTCGACAGATAGAGGAAATTAAGCCGGTCTGTCGTGGGCCACTCTTATATTTTTCTGAGCCCTAGATCAGAATGAAGGCCAAGCCCAAAGTTCAAGGAAGAAACCCAAAGCAAGAAAAGAGGACGAATTAAAGGCATCTACTCAGAAGATTTAGTCTTTAATAGAGTTGTACTTTAGTTTAAACTTGTATTCTTGCCATATTAAAAAACTTGGACCCAAGGCCTATATAAAGGCATGTAATTCGACCTAGGGAAGGACATCTCATTCTCTAGCTGTCTTCCCCAAAACCCTAGTCGTTTCTCCCTTCTCATCATGTTCTAAAACTTCCCCTTGAGCTAAGGGTTGATTCTGTAAAGTAGTTGCAAGGATTGTACTGTTTTAGGATTTTTCTGTTCAATAAAATAAACTTCAAGTTTGCTTATTCTGGTTTTTAACATCTTACAAGAGTATCGAGAGAGCATTGTGAGATTATTCATTTACTTAATATCGGGAGAGTTAAGTATACGAAAGGAATAAGTGCGGGTTCTCCAGTTTATGGTTGAACTATCTCGGACCTAGGGATAGGACGAGGTTAAGTGGCTAAGAAAGAATTCAACAACATCGATGTTCATTCTTCGATTCACGTCGGGAGGTATCATCTAAGACGTGTTCATCGACAGACTTGGACCGAGGGATAGGACAAGTCACATCAGGGATTCTTGCCAAGCTTGAAGAACAGAGTTGTTTGATCGCTGCCGCGATAATAACAGACTGCTGCCGCCGCAGGTGCTTCAACTACAGGAACGACGACAGAACAGGAAGTTCTATACAGTGCAACACCTGTACTACCGAGCAAATCAATACCGGCCTATTGCTCTACCCTGAATCTTTTAATCTTTTATCTTCAGTATTCTTTATTATTCCTCTACAAACAATTAAACTCTCTTCTTTCTCTCTTGTGCAACAATCCAAGGATAACGCTACTTTCAGTCCCTGTGGATTCGACATTCGATACTTTGTGTATCACTTTACTACTTGCGTCGCGTACACTTGCACTCTATTGCGATAGTCTATTTTACACGCAACAACCTCCTCAGGATCTTCAGTGTCAGATGTGTCATTGTCTGAGGTGTTGCTGTCACCAGTACTGTCGTGGCAGTCTTCTAGGTGGATGTGGTGACAGTGATCGATTTGTCTGTCGTGACAGCTTGATCTGATGCATGGTTGGTCTACAATTACCTCTGATATTGACTTACATTCTTCCTGTACATTAGCTTGTTTTATGGCCTGGAGAACATTTAGTTTTATCATTTGATCGTTGACTCTCATAGTCAGTTCTCCCTTCTCTACATCGATCACTGTTCTACACGTGGCTAGGAAGGGTCGCCCTATGATGATCGGTGCATTCTCGTCTGCTTCACAGTCTAAAACAAGGAAGTCAGCGGGAAATATGAATTTATCCACTCTTACCAGGATGTCTTCAATTTTTCCTTCCGGCTGTACGTAAGAGCGGTTTGCCAATTGAAGCATGAATGTTTTGGGTCTTGCTGTCCAATACCTAATTTCTGAAAGACGGATTTGGGCATTAGATTAATACTAGCTCCAAGATCACAAAGTGCCTTACTCACATACTGATCACCGATTATGCATGGTATAATGAAACTCCCAGGATCCTTCTTCTTTGGGGTGTACGATTATGTAGGATTGCCATGGAACCTTCTATCATGACTACAATTTCAAACTCCCCAAGTCTGGATCTCGTGGACATTGCATCTTTTAGGAACTTGGCATAACCAGACATCTGCTTAATGGCCTCCAACAATGGAATATTTATATGTACTTGCTTAAAAACATCATAGATCTTCTTAAGCTGGTACTCCTGTTTCTGTTTCTTCAATAGCTGTGGAAAAGGGGTGAAGGATGAAAATCTTCGAGACGTCCTTCACATGGGATTCGGATCTGAGGAAGCTCACATTCTTCAGCTTCTTCTGTAGCCTCCTTAGATTCTTCTGCTGTCATGGCAGGGTTGGCGACATCAGGTTATTTCACGTCTGTCGGGGCAGTGTTTTCAGCAGGTGTCTGTAGGGTCGGTTCCTCACTAGGTGTCTCTTTAATTTTCGGCCCTTGTATCTATTTTCCACTTCTCGTTGTTATAGCTTTACACTGCTCATGTGTTGGTTTTCTAGTGACCTCAGTATCACTAGGGAATCCTTCATTCTGTCTGGTGTTGATGAACTGGGCGACCTGACCCATTTGTGTCTCTAGAGACTTTAAATTAGCCTCAAGGTTTGTCATTCTCATCTCTGTTTTATCCATAAATGTTTCATTCTTCTTGATAAAGTGATCTATGTTAGCCATATATGCTCCAATTTGAGACATGAAAGTTGCTAGGGTCTGTTCTAATGTACTTGTGGATGATGTCGGCTGTTGTCGTGACAGTATTCTGGAACTCCTTGGTTCTGATTATTCTGGACTGGAGGATTCAAAGCATTTTTTGGGTTACTTCAAGAGAATTTAGGGTTCTTCCTCCAATTCGGGTTGTAATTGTTGGAGTTGTAGCCTTTATTCTTGTTGTAGTTTCCAACATACATTCCCATTTCTAGCTGTAGGGGACACTCCTCTATACTATGGTTTCCGCTGCAAGTTTCACACATCTCCTCGGCAAAAAATACCACCTTAGATTCGTTCTTCCGCTGCAGGTTTTCAACTACCTTGGTGATGTATGCTAATTGGGTTTTTACCGAGTTGTCAGATTCGTGTTCCTTGACAGATACTCCTCGTCTTCCTCCTCTTCGTTCTGTGGGGAACTATTCGTCATTCTTTTCCAACCTTTTCAACACAAACATCCAGATCTTTGTCTAGTAGCAAACCATTGGCTGCTGAATCTATTCTCATTCGAGTGGGTGCATTGACAGCATTGTAGAATTTGACGACCTGGTTCCATACAGGGAATCCGTGCATTAGGAAGTTTCGTAAGAGAGTTGTAAAACGATCCCATGCCTTATGCATTGGTTCATCATCTTCCTGTTGAAAAGTAGCAATTTCGTTACGTAATCTTTCAGTTAAAAGAGAAGGATTAAAACGAGAAAGGAATTTATGACAAAGATCTGCCCAAGTTCTTATTGAACTCGACGTTAACTTATTCCACCAGGTTTTTGCTCTATCCCTCAATGAATGGGGAAATAGTCGGAGTCTCAGCACTTACAGGCTTATTCCTGGTAGGCTAAATGATCCACAGATCTCCTGGAAGGTTTTCAAATGCTCGCGTGCATCCTCTGTAGCAGAACCGCCAAATTGTCCGGCTGAATTTAACATGTTGAACATCACATGTATTAGTTCGAAGTGTTCAACTTCCACGTCTGGCAGTGTTGTTTGCAGTTCAACTTGATCATTGTCCATATACTCTCGGCATGTCTGTCGTGCTGCCGGGGCAGCAGGAGCTTACCGGTTGTATTGAACATCAGCAAGAGGGATAATATCAACCCTGGGGTTGTTGTTGTTGTTGTTGTTGTTGTTGTTGTTGTTGTTATTTGCCCAAACACCTTGTCCTTAGTTTTCCATTGCTTCAATTCTTTCCTCAAGATAGCGGTTTCTCTCTATTAGGAGTCAAGCTTGGTTCCTAAGATGGTACGTACGATCGATTTACAAGTCTAGTTCGTATTCAGGATCTATACCGCGTCTCGATCTGCGTATAAGCAAGAGAAGAAAACCTTGTGGAAAGCACATAGAACTATAACAACTAGAAATAGAAAAGAAATAAAACTAAAAATAAAAAATAAAAAGTGTAGTAATTAAAGGTAAAGGTATGTGAGCAGTCCCCGGTAACGACGCCAAAAACTTGTTGCGTGTAAATAAGACTATCGCAATTGAGTGCAAGTATACACGACACAAGTAATATAGTGATATGAAGTATCGAATATCGTCTCCACATGGACTGGAAATACTTCTAACTTTAAAACTCTACACAAGGAAAGAGATAGATTTAATAAAGTGTTTTGAGAATTCTTGAAGATAAACTAAAATAGAGGAAGAAATCAGATTGATAAAGTAAGCTGGTGTTGATTTGTTCCGTAGTGCAGGTGTTGCACTGTTCAGAGGACTTCTGTTGCTTATGTCGTCGAGCCTGTCGCGGCAGCACCTGTCGCGGCAGAGGTCTATTATTGTCGCGACAGCGATCAACAACTTCGTTACTTCAAGTTCGGCAAGAACCCCTGTTGTGACTTGTCCTATCCCTAGGTCCAAGTTCTGTTGGCGAACACGTGTTGGATGATACCTCCCGGCATGAATCGAAGGATGAACACCGATGTTTGTGAATTCTTCTTTAGTCGCTTAACCTTTTACCAATCCATAGTCCAAGATAGTTTATCCATAAACTGGAAAATTGTATTTACTCCTTTCTTATACTTAACTCTCCCGATATTAAGTAAATAGATAACCTCACAATACTCTCCTGATACTCTTATGAGATGTTAAAACCAGAGTAAATAAACTTGAAGTTTTATTGATTGAACAGAAAATCCTAAGAAACAGTTTAACCCTTACAACTACTTTACAAGATCAACCCTTAGCCCTGGGGAAGATTTAGAACATGATGAAGAAGAGAAAAGATAGGGTTTATGATGGAAGACGGCTAGGAGCTAGGTTATCCATTCCCTTGTCGAAATACAAGCATATATATAGGCCTTGGGTGTAAGCTTTCTTAATGGCCAAGAATACTAGTTTGAATTAAAGTACAATTTATTTAAAGACTAAATCTCTGAGTAAACGTCCTTTAGTTCGCCCTATCTTCTTGCTTTGACTTTCTCCTCAAACTTTGGGCAAGGCCTTCCTTGTGCTTCTGGGCTCCAAAAATTATGCGAGTAGTCTACAAAAATCAGGCTTGAAATTCTTTATCAGTCGAACTCCACTTTGCATTTTCCATCTCTGTTGTCTTCACTGTTGCCACTTCTGTCATGACATCTTTCACGACAGTGATGTATGTGGCAGTTTTCTTCAACCCTTCACTCCTGCTCTACAGTTATCTTCTGTTCTTCTGCTGCCCTGGATACTGCCACGACAGGTACCCGCATGAATTGACCGAAATCAGCAGTATCCGTGCAAAATTATCTATCTGTGATGTTTATGCAAATCCTATCCTAAAATGAAACTAAACATGCTTGAGTGCATCAATAATATGGATAAATGAGGGTTAAAATATAGAACATTTATGCACTCAACAACAATCTCAGCGTAAACCTAACACATGCAGTCAATGTTTGGTTGCTCCTTTTAGCCGCTGAAATTCTAACTTGTGTCTAAGCTGAATTAGTCAACACCTCGTCATGATGAGACCATGCTTAATACTTTCATGAGTTTGACACTGTCGTGCCCGATGTTGCGACTAAAAAATTTCAAAAACTTCAGGTACCTCGGTGTCCCTTAGAAGGACCGGGTTTTTAGATGGTTTTGAAAAATTCGTCGGATTTATATAAAAATAGAGGAGTCGCCACCAGCCATTTAAAAATGGTAGACCGGACACCGAAATAAAAACCAGAGATTTAAAAGGGTTCGGGAGTCGGTTACACGCGGGGAAGGATGAGCACCCCCGTCGTGCCCGGAAATCGGTACCAAAAACATTACCGCTTAATTAATATTAGATTTTGCGAATTAAAGTGATGAATCGTATCGAAATTTGGTTATACGAACGAGTGAATTTTAAAGGTCTTAATATTCGAGAAGGAACGTCCGAACCACCACCACTTCGACTGGTACTGGCTTCGTTCGTTCCCGAATAAAAAGACGCTCGCATTGCAATTTAAAAATTCGTATATAAATCCTAATAACATAGTTTGCAACAAATTAAATGAGTTAAACAAGACGAGATAAAAAGGCAAGAACACAATTAACCCTAAATGCTCTTGATGACATACCCGACTAGAAGCGAATAAGTTAAACTAGGCACTAAAGGCTCTAATCCCATTAATACATGCATAGATTACATATCTCGAAATTGCACATTATATAAATCAAGCTAAAACTAGATAGCCAAAAAAACGTATCAAGCATATATCGTGGATGAACAATCATATATATAATAAGCACATGAACAAATATCAACAATCATAAGAAATAAATCTGAAAGTGGTTAAAAACGAATTCGGGACTGTTTCCACGGACGGACTAAGGAAATAAACCATAAAAAGAGTGCCAAATCGTCAAAACAGGGGTTAAAATTAAAGCTCGCCGAAAGTTCCAGGGACTGAATCGGCCATTAGACCATTCGAAACCAACCGACAAACACAGGGGACGAAATTGTGACGATTCGAGAAATTTAAGGGGCCTGGGACGTGATTTTAAAAAGCGGAAACCCCTTTGGTGATATTTTCAAAACACGGAAGGACTCTTTGGGTGATTAAACCGTTTTTAAAGCTGAAAACATTATATAAACCTGTTAAAAAAACATTTGGCCCCTTTTTGCCATTTTGTTCTGAAACCCTTTAAGAAAACCCTCCCTCTGGCCGACTATTCAAAACCCAAAAAAGGCAGGCTATGCCGGCCGATTGCCGTTAATCGGCAACGGCGGCATCCCGTTCAAACCCTAAAAAAAACTTAAAACCGTCAACGACGGCCAAACCCTTGTCCCTTTTGAAACCCTCAAACCAAAGCCAAAAATTTCAAACCACCGGGGTTCAAAACCCTAAAAGAAAAGAGAGTTTCCCCCTGTGATTCTGATGGCTCACCCGGTCGGCTCCCTGGACGGAAGCCGATGGGCTTATCGCCGGCTCGAATCCAGAAACGAAAGGGCGGAGAGGCTTTCTAAAGGTAAAATAAAAAAAGGTTTTCTTTTCATCTTTTTTTCGGATTGATTTCGGTTTGCATGCAATTGAAATGGAAAAAGAAAAGCTACCTCAGAAGGTTATTTTGTTGTTATTTCTCTGAATTTTTCCGAATCGTTACAATGAGTTTGAGTTTCGGATTTATATCCGAAAACATTACATGCGATATCTCTCTCTTTTTCTCTCTGTTCTGATTTTTGGTTGCCACTTTGGTGTATAATTTGTTTTTGTTTGCTTTTTTGGAATCTGATTTCTTTCTTTTTTTTCTGTTCTCTGTTGGTCTCGGCCGAAATGGGGAGGAACATCGGCATGCACCGGGTCAGAAGCGTACGACTGCGGCAGAGGGGTCAGACGAGTTGTCACGGTCGTGGCTCGGCACGCGCGCGTCGGGCAGCGGACAGCCGCGCGTGGGATCAACGGGCATCTCGTGCAGGGCACGCGCGACTCTGATCCGTTCGATCGAGCCTTGATCTAACGGTGGGGGGCATGTGTGGCGCGGATCGATGACACCCTCATTAGGGTTTCTTCCGGACGTGATCTGGACCGTTGGATTGCATCCAGATCCAATGGTGTTGGGCGTGCGGCGCGAATGGCAAAAGGGGTGCTCTGTTAGGGTTTCTCTTGATATTCAATCTGGACCGTCAGATCTCAGCAGATCTGACGGCTGTGGAGAGGGCGGCTGCATCAAAAAGAAAGGGGAATTAGGGTTTACTATAGCTGGGCTCATATTGGGCTTATTGTACATTTGGACTGTGTATTATTTAATTCAAACATAATTTGGGCTTTATTTATTTATTTATTTATTTATTTATTTTATGATAATATCCGAAAATAATAATAATAATAATAATAATAAATAATAATAATAATAATAATATACTAGTAATAATAATATCCGATAATGTATAATAAAAATAATAATAATGTATAAAAACGCAACAAATAGTAGTGGTGGAGATAAATAAGAAGTTATAGTATAATAATATACAATAATAATACTAATACTAATAGATAAGCAGCAACACTACTAAATACCACTAAATAACGACAATAACATGGGCAAACCAATAAAAGAATGCTATAACAAGATAGTATTAAACATAATATATTAGTAGTGTTTAGGGTTTTTTCTTCTTTTTTTTCAAAAGTATAATGAGTATAAAAATAATATTACTACTGAATAATAATGCTAAAACAATATTAAAAGAGTAATAGTAATATAGTGGCAACACTTTTATATATATACATGTGTATATTTTCTCTTTTTCGTTTTTTCTTTCTTTTTTATTTTAATTTTTATTTTAAATGCCCAACAGCCCAATAAGCCCACTAACAACGCAAACGTAACGAGTTTCAATGTCCGGACAAAATTAGTGATTACAGCTGCCCCTCTTTGCTTATACTTGTGGAACAAGAATAAAGCAAAGACCATAAACACTAATTTTGTCCTACTTCCATGTTGGTCGGTTTAATCCCGACGCAGCTACGCGATTCCAAGTAATTCCTCTTTCCAATGCCTTCTAATCGTGAGTTCTTCCTCCGGATGCCCCGAACAGGTAGACAGAGAGTTTTTTTTTTTTTTTGCAGATTTCCATTCTTCAAGTGCCCGAACGGATTGGCGGGTTCTATTCTCCAAGTGCCCGAATAGATGAGCAGATTCCAAATATCTTTGTCTTCTCTTTTCCGTAAGAACAAGCTAGTCATCCAAACAACTTTGCCTTCCCTTCACGGTCTAAAAGCAAGTTGTCTATTTCGCTGTCAAAAGCAAGCTGAAACTCCAAATATTTTTGCCTTCCCTTCGCGTCCAAAAGGCGAACTTGGGCATCCAAGTGGATTTGCTTTCCCTTCACGGTCGTAAAGCAAACTGGTCATAGCTATATCTGTCCAACTTCCATGTTGGACGATTTACTCTCTTGGAGCTGCAACGCGCTACACCGAGTAATTTTCTCTTTGAAGCCTTAAGAATATGAGTTCTTTCTCTATAGAACTCATTTCCTTGGCGTGTTCTTCAAGTGGCAGTTCTTTCTATATAGAACTCTCGTCCTCGTATTTTTGGAATTAAAGATCTCCAAGTCCTCTCTCTGTAGGATCCTCCGCTTTCGAGATCTTAAAGCCTTAGGATTCTGAGTTTTTTCTCCACAAAACTCCTCTTCCTTAGCGTACTCTTCGAGTAGTAGTTCCTTCTCTATGGAACTCTCGTCTTCATATTTCTGAAATCAAAGATCTCCAAGTCCTCTCCCTATAGGACCCTCCGCTTTCGAGATCCCGAAGTCGTAAGTTCCTCCTATATAGAGCTTGTTTGGACCCTTTCTCTGTAGGATCCTTTATCTTGAAATCTATCGGCAAGCTTGAAAGCTTTCATTTGAAATCCTTGAGTGGCGAACATGAAAGGTTTCATCTATCATCCTTGAGCGACGGGTATCTGCCTCCTTTGCTCTGACATTCTTAGGCTTTGGGTTTCTGCCTCTTTCGCCCTAAAATCATGGAGTGGCGAGTCTGAAATCTTTCGCCCGAAATCCTTGAGGAATGGATAAAATTGAGAAATTTTGATCTTTTTTAAGAAGAACATCATTTAGAAAAGGGTAAAATTGAGGAATTGAGTTTTGAGGAAAACATCTTTTTGGAAGGGATAAAATTGAGAAATTTTGATCTTTTCAAGAAAAACATCCTTTAGGAAGGGTAAAATTGAGAAATTTTAGTTTTAAGAAAAACATCCTTTTAGAAGGATAAAGTTGAGAAACTTGGGTTTTGAGGAAAACATCCTTTTGGAAGGATTGGATTGAGAAATTTGAGTTTTGAGGAAAACATTCTTAAGGAAGAATAAAATTGAGAATTTGAGTTTTGAGTAAAATGACCTTTTGGAAGGATAAAATCGAATTGAGAAATCGAGTTTTGAGGAAAACGACCTTTTGGAAGGATAAAAATTGAGAAATCGAGTTTTGAGGAAAACGACCTTTTGGAAGGATAAAATCGAATTTTAAGAAAACAATTTGGAAGATTAAAACTGGGGGTTGGAAGGATTTTAGAAATCCGAATTACGCAAGTCGAAGGACTCTTGATTCTTGTGAGATCCGCTTCTCCTCTCGTGAAGCTGTAGATCTATTCTTTTATCAATCTTCAAATATCTGTTTAGAGAAAACAAAATGCTATGATATGATTTAGCATGCTCCTAGCATGGGTGATATCTAGCTATCGATGATGCATGAGCATATTTCTGGATGCAAAGATGCATGTGTTCATGAGAATGCAAAGGTGTATGGATTTAGTTTGTCTTCATTTCTTAGGGTTAGTGGTCGTTTGTCTTGGGACCACAACCATTCATCAATCTTGTGTCTTAAGAAATCTGGCCCCCAAACTTCTGCCGCTCGTTCTTCGTTCAAATATTCGAGTCGAGTGACTTCGGTCGTACTCTAAATCCTTTCTGGCCTTGTGCCATCTTTCATATACTTCGGTTTGGACCTTTTTACGTGAAAATCTTAGTTTCCCACGGACAATGGTGCCTCAACATGGCAATTAAGCCTTACCTGACTCTTTACCATTCCTCCTCACGTCGTGCCCTTCAACCTTTGGGCCTTGCTGATGCATTTATCTCCGAAGTAATACAGAGAGATCTCTTGGTTTAAAAAGTACCAGTTTATGGATTGTCATTCTAATGAAGAATGCCTTTCTTGATTACCATACAGAACCTTGAAGTCAAAATTCTAATTAAAAGAAAAAAAGAATAGGATGCCCCGGATATCAAATGCAAGAGCGTCTTAGATCCTACTTTCTGATGATCAGCTTGAGTCAATGGAGACTCTGAATGTTGTGGCGATATGCGAAGTTGTGAAACCCTTTCCAAATCGCTCGGTTCATCCTCATGATTATGGTATTTGCTTAATTGGCTCGATTACTATTCCTTCTAGTTCTCATAATGTTTCTCCGTATGCTTTCAAAAAAAATTATCCCATTGAATAGAAAATGTCACTCCAAGAATTTTAAATGTAAGCATGTGCTTCTGATTACAATTAATATTGTGTCAGTGTTCTCAAGGATTCACATTCGAGACTTATTCGGTTTGCTCATTCGTTTCTTTTTTTCCTAGGGGAATTCAAATCATCACAGTCCTTTGTCTTGAGGATACTGATGGAGCATACAACAATACCCCGAGTTACTCGGCATAGTCATGACTTGAAAATATTACCATCACTCATGAAGCGAAGGGTTTCGGGCTTCAGCGGAGTGCCCCAAGAATTCCACACTCGTATCCGAAAATGCCTATTACCAGGTTTCGAACATTGGAGTGCTTTTCGATTAATGCCTATTACCAGGCTCTGAAATTTTATTTTGTTTTGAAACAATATATATTTTTCATTTCATTTCTCTTTCCCTTTTTATTTTTTATTTATTTTTTTGCACATTCGAGTAACTCTACTTGGGTTTTCTTAGGAGATTCCCTTATCATCGAACATCATCAAAGGAATAGTGATCTTGCTTCTCTCGCTTTACCGACCGGAGCGGACGGAGCGGGACATCATACTTCATCGTTTTCACAACATTCGATCGATCTCTTTGAGTAGAATCAATGCCACATCATGCATATGATATCCGAGGACCTACGGAGGTATGGAGAGATATATGCGTATACATGATTTCAAGGTCATTGTATGTTAAAAAAGAAGTGCATTTCATTAGAACATCAAATTGTAAACATAACAAGTGCCATTGAAAAAAAAATCATTGCTATCTTTGGGCAAAGGATAGCAACGTTTGTTCCATGCATTACTTCGAGAGAAAAATGCAACATACAAGACTTCTAAAGATGGTCGGGCATTAGCACACCCCAAAAGTCACAATCCTAATATTTCCTTTCAGAATGTCAAGTGACCGTTCTCGATCAGAGCCTGCACCTTGTTTTTTAGTGCCCCACAATTCTCAGTGGTGTGGCCCGTGCTTCCCACATGGTAGTCACAAACGGCATTGACATCATAGCCTTCGGGATAGGGAAGATCCTTTGGTTTGGACTGAACCAGAGATAGAAGCTTCTTCTCAATAAGCATTGGGAGCAAATCGGTGTACGACATAGGAACTGGGTGAAGATCCCTTTGAGGCTTTGCAGACCGGGATGCTTGATTATGGTAGCGGCCAGAAGACTGGTTGTTCGAGTGAGAACCCACCATGTGAACTTGGGACCCATGCCCCTTGTGAGCGGTTGCGCCATAGGGATCTACTATCTTCCCTTTCTTGATGGCGTCCTCAATACGTTCTCCCGTCATGATCATGTCTGCAAAGCTGCTGGAAGGATTGCTTATCAAGCGATCGTACAAGACTCCTTTCAGAGTGTCCACAAACAAAGGAATGATTTCACCTTCCGAAAGTGGGGGTTGCACCTGAGCTGCTACGTCTCGCCAACGCCGGGCATACTCACGGATACTCTCACCGTGCTTTTGTTCCATCCCTTGTAGCATGAGCCGATTCGGAGTCATATCAGTTACATGCTTGTATTGGCCCACGAACGCCTTCGAAAGATCGCTCCATGACTTGATGTTGACTCGTCTAAGTTGAGTATACCAACGGGTTGCGGAACCAGTTAAACTGTCTTGAAAACAATGGATAAGTAGCTTATCGTCTTTTATAAAAGTTGCCATCTTTCGGCAATATATGGTGATGTGAGCTGAAGGACAAGTAGTCCCGTCGTACTTATCAAAGTCGGGGGCCTTGAATTTCGGAGGTAAAACTAAATCCGCTACAAGGCTCTAATCACTGGCATCATTCCCTTGCTTATCCATTCCTTGCAAGGCCATGAACTTTTCTTCAAAGAGACGAAACTTCTCCTCGTACTTCTTTTCCACCTCGGCCCTAATCCTTTCTTCGGCCTCAATTAACATGTTTGGATCCGGTACTTCAACCTCGAGATCTTCTCCTAACTCAACAGGTTGGTCCAAGTGACGGCTAGCCGGTGCCCCTGTAGGACGATTAGCAGGCGTTCCCTCGAGGTTGATATGCACTCTCTTCCCGGTGGTCGGCACTCCTAGTTGGATATGCGATGTAGTCTCACCTACTCCCCTCTCATTCGAATTGCCCCCTGATCCTCCTTCTTTACTGAACTTCTTCTCAAGCAGTTCGGTCATCTGAGCGATGATGGTGGTTTGTGATTGCGCAATCTGATCCTTAATGTTTTGCTTGATTCCATCCAATCGGCCCTCGAGGTCCTTCTGACCTTGTTCAACCCTGGCCATCCTTTCTTCCATTGCTCGTGACTGAGAACGGGTATCGTACGAACGCAGAATGGTTGTAGATTGGAAACTTCACCACTGTAATAATATTTTTTCAATATTAATTCGTTATTTAGTTGGTCAATGCATGTCATGATGTATGAACATATGATGCAATGAAATATGTACACATATGTATGCAGATGAAATGTGTTGGCCCTATAGGTGATTCCCCTTAGGTCGACTATCATTCGAACATGAAGGAGGTTCCTTGTTACGAGACAGTCATAGCAAAGTCTTGACAAATATGCTTCCGCTTGTGATCCAAAGATGTTGATCTGATAGACGGTTAGAAATTTTGCGGCTCGGGATGTTTGGAGTAGATCCGACCTCGCTTGACTTCCTCGGGATGGAGAAATGTTGTGCTTTCTTCAATGGTAGGCATTAAATGACCTGACACTGTGCTTTCGCTCGGTAAACTGCCCCTTTATCCGTTCTGTCTGATGTCGGACTTGCTAATTGACATTATCCTTTCTAGCAACCTCCCGTCCACAATGATAACCCCAAAAATGGGTAGAACCACCTTGACTCATGAAATGCATGCACGAAAAGTAGATGCAAAAAGTCATAAAAGAAATGTGTTAGTGCCGGATAAACACGGTCAACATATGATAAAAGAAATAAGGCAAGGATAAAGGCACGCAACCCTATTTATCCCGTCTAATAAACCTAGGTTGTCTGCATGGCTCTAACAGGGGTGGGCATTCTAGTTCTCTACATGCAGTTTTGGTTCTAGGAGGTACTCGAACTGTCCTCGCTGTCCCCTTCTAAGGGTAGCAAGGCCCCCGATCATCACCCATTATAGGCTCCTCTCAACCGAGTTCAATTCGAGGGGACCCTTTAGCTATATCCGGACGGAGAAATGATATTCTCACGAAGATATAGGGTATTCGAGCCCCGAAGGTACTTGCTAGGCCCAGACGGAGGAACAATATCCCCACGAAAGCACTAGCGTTTTCCCCCCACTTAAACAAAGGGTTTATATGCCACTTTTAAATGCGTTTAAAATAAACTCGCACTTATAAACAAATATCGATCGATTCGGTCACTTTAATTCGCAACTTCTAATATTAATTGAGCGGTAAAGTTTTTTTTGGCTTGACTCTCTTTTTGTTTTTGAAAATAAAAATTTATCCCCAGCGGAGTCGCCATCTGTTGCGACTAAAAAATTTCAAAAACTTCAGGTACCTCGGTGTCCCTTAGAAGGACCGGGTTTTTAGATGGTTTTGAAAAATTCGTCGGGTTTGTATAAAAATAGAGGATTCGCCACCGGCCATTTAAAAATGGTAGACCGGACACCGAAATAAAAACCAGAGATTTAAAAGGGTTCGGGAGTCAGTTACACGCGGGGAAGGATGAGCACCCCCGTCGTGCCTGGAAATCGGTACCAAAAACATTACCGCTTAATTAATATTAGATTTTGCGAATTAAAGTGATGAATCGTATCGAAATTTGGTTATACGAACGAGTGAATTTTAAAAGTCTTAATATTCAAGAAGGAACGTCCGAACCACCACCAGTTTGACTGGTACTGGCTTCGTTCGTTCCCGAATAAAAAGACGCTCGCATTGCAATTTAAAAATTCGTATATAAATCCTAATAACATAGTTTGCAACAAATTAAATGAGTTAAGCAAGACGAGATAAAAAGGCAAGAACACAATTAACCCTAAATGCTCTTGATGACATTCCCGACTAGAAGCGAATAAGTTAAACTAGGCACTAAAGGCTCTAATCCCATTAATACATGCATAGATTACATATCTCGAAATTGCACATTATATAAATCAAGCTAAAACTAGATAGCCAAAAAACGTATCAAGCATATATCGTGGATGAACAATCATATATATAATAAGCACATGAACAAATATCAACAATCATAAGAAATAAATCTGAAAGTGGTTAAAAACGAATTCGGGACTGTTTCCACGGACGGACTAAGGAAATAAACCATAAAAAGAGTGCCAAATCGTCAAAACAGGGGTTAAAATTAAAGCTCGCCGAAAGTTCCAGGGACTGAATCGGCCATTAGATCATTCGAAACCAACCGACAAACACAGGGGACGAAATTGCGACGATTCGAGAAATTTAAGGGGCCTGGGACGTGATTTTAAAAAGCAGAAACCCCTTTGGTGATATTTTCAAAACACGGAAGGACTCTTTGGGTGATTAAACCGTTTTTAAAGCTGAAAACATTATATAAACCTGTTAAAAAAACATTTGGCCCCTTTTTGCCATTTTATTCTGAAACCCTTTAAGAAAACCCTCCCTCCGGCCGACTATTCAAAACCCAAAAAAGGCAGGCTATGCCGGCCGGTTGCTGTTAATCGGCAACGGCGGCATCCCGTTCAAACCCTAAAAAAACTTAAAACCGTCAACGACGGCCAAACCCTTGTCCCTTTTGAAACCCTCAAACCAAAGCCAAAAATTTCAAACCACCAGGGTTCAAAACCCTAAAAGAAAAGAGAGTTTCCCCCTGTGATTCCGATGGCTCACCCGGTCGGCTCCCTGGACGGAAGCCGATGGGCTTATCGCCGGCTCGGATCCAGAAACGGAAGGGCGGAGAGGCTTTCTAAAGGTAAAATAAAAAAGGTTTTCTTTTCATTTTTTTCGGATTGATTTCGGTTTGCATGCAATTGAAATGGAAAAAGAAAAGCTACCTCAGAAGGTTATTTTGTTGTTATTTCTCTGAATTTTTCCGAATCGTTACAATGGGTTTGAGTTTCGGATTTATATCCGAAAACATTACATGCGATATCTCTCTCTTTTTCTCTTTGTTCTGATTTTTGGTTGCCACTTTGGTGTATAATTTCTTTTTGTTTGCTTTTTTGGAATCTGACTTCTTTCTTTTTTTCTGTTCTCTGTTGGTCTCGGCCGAAATGGGGAGGAACATCGGCATGCACCGGGTCAGAAGCGTACGACAGCGGCAGAGGGGTCAGACGAGTTGTCACGGTCATGGCTCGGCACGCGCGCGTCGGGCAACGGACAGCCACGCGTGGGATCAACGGGCATCTCGTGCAGGGCACGCGCGACTCTGATCCGTTCGATCGATCCTTGATCTAACGGTGGGGGGGCATGTGCGGCGCAGATCGATGACACCCTCATTAGGGTTTCTTCCGGACGTGATCTGGACCGTTGGATTGCATCCAGATCCAATGGTGTTGGGCGTGCGGCGCGAATGGCAAAAGGGGTGCTCTGTTAGGGTTTCTCTTGATATTCAATCTGGACCGTCAGATCTCAGCAGATCTGACGGCTGTGGAGAGGGCGGCTGCATCAAAAAGAAAGGGGAATTAGGGTTTACTATAACTGGGCTCATATTGGGCTTATTGTACATTTGGACTGTGTATTATTTAATTCAAACATAATTTGGGCTTTATTTATTTATTTTATGATAATATCTGAAAATAATAAAAATAATAATAATAATAATAATAATAAATAATAATAATAATATACTAGTAATAATAATATCCGATAATGTATAATAAAAATAATAATAATGTATAAAAACGCAACAAATAGCAGTGATGGAGATAAATAAGAAGTTATAGTATAATAATATACAATAATAATACTAATACTAATAGATAAGCAACAACACTACTAAATACCACTAAATAACGACAATAACATGGGCAAACCAATAAAAGAATGCTATAACAAGATAGTATTAAACATAATATATTAGTAGTGTTTAGGGTTTTTTCTTTTTTTTCAAAAGTATAATGAGTATAAAAATAATATTACTACTGAATAATAATGTTAAAACAATATTAAAAGAGTAATAGTAATATAGTGGCAACACTTATATATATACACGTGTATATTTTCTCTTTTTCGTTTTTTCTTTCTTTCTTTTTTATTTTTATTTTTATTTTAAATGCCCAACAGCCCAATAAGCCCACTAACAACGTAAACGTAACGAGGTTCAATGTCCGGAAAAAATTAGTGATTACACCCGACAAATGGATCTCCTCAACTAGACTTTTGGAACTAATTGAAGGAAGTGAAGCACATGAATTAAGCAAACTTAGAGTATTTTATTGCAAAGACAACTTAAACTATTACAACCGTTTCTCACAACTACTTTACATACAAAAACCTAAACCCTGGTTATCTAAAAACGTAACCTATATATCTCTCCCCTACACCCTTACAGGCATGGGTATATATAGGACTTGGCCTAAGTTGAGTCCTCCTTAGAGTTGAAGTCCTTAAAGTAGCTATACACTAATTGAATGCGGACTCTTTGGACGTTGCCTTCTCCAGCAAGAAAAGATAAGTCACTTTACTTATCCCTCTTCAATCAGCTCTTTAGGCCGCTACATGCTTTAGAAAATTGCAAGATTGGGCTCATTAGACTCAGGAAATTGTCTTCTTTCAATCGCTACCCATCTTGACTAAGTCGGTTTAACTTCTGCCTGGGCGGCTGTAGAGCGTTTGGGTGTACTCTATTTATGAGCGCAAGTGCACACTTCTGTCAAGTTATAGTATATAAGATATCGTCTCCCATAGGGATTGGACAACTTGGTTCGAATTGTTGTTCCTGCACAAGTAAAGTAAATGCACAAGTAAGATGGTTGTTTGAGAAGAAAAGTAAAATAAAACACAAGTAATTAAGGAAGTGATCATATTGATAGAGAGGGCAGAGTTATGCTGCTGCTTAGTGTGAAACTGTGTTGAATAGGTCAAGTTGCTTTGCGCTACCACGATCTGCTGCCTTGGCGGGTAATGGTGGATTGAGGTGGTGGCAATTTTTGATGCCACATCGGAACTCTAATCTTGCAACTTTCGTTGTCCCGGTAAGTGAGATGGAGAGAAGTCGCGGCGGCAAGTCTGGTAGATACTCCAAGTTCGGCGAAGCAATTCTGAAGTGATCCTACCTATGTCTAGGCTAGGATTTTGTTACTGCGTGTAAAGTGTCTAAAAGTCTTATTTTATTCACCCCTTTTTACTCATATTATTGTTAGACGTAGGCACATTTTAGTTGCATAATTAGGCATTAATGCATATTCTCATAATTTCCTTCACCATTATGCTTGATTGCATATTTTAGTGTATTTTGTGGAAAATGTGTTGTTTTGGTATGTATTCTGGTGCATGTAGGAAAATTGCCACCGGGACCTGCCGAGACAGCAGGGTGAGTCTACCTCGCCGTGACAGTAGCTGCCGAGACATAGACAGAGACAACAGTTGCCGAGACAGTGACATAAACAACAACTGCCAAGACAGAGACAGAGACAACATATGTCTAGTAGTTGCCGCCGCCATATCGGCTGCCTATGGCAGCAAGCTAAGGAATTGGAGAATTGGAGTGCGATCTGTATGGAAAAAAATCATGATTCTAAACGATACCATCCACTCAATTTTTTGACGCTTGGAGCAGAAGAGAGAGACGCCGGAGGAGAAGAACAAGCTTACTTGTGGAACAAGGTAACGGGAAAAGAAGTCCATATTCAACTCAAAGAAGTTAGATTTTAAAAGTTGCATTTAATGCAAAAGCCTTTTGAGGACTTCTACTCCAAGAAGGACTCAGACTAGACCTTTTCCTATGTAAACCTCATGTATTTAGCAAATCAAGATACACGTCTTAGGTTTTCTTTAGGCATAACTTAGGTTTTCTTGCCGCCGACATGTTTTAATTCTCCCTTGGGTTTGGGGTTATGTTGTAATTAGTTGTGAGAACGGTTGTTTAGGTTTTCAAGTTTTGTTTTTGCAATAAAATATTCTAAGTTTGCTTAATTCATGTGCTTCACTTCTTCAATTAGTTCCAAAAGTCCAGTTGAGGAAATCCATTTGTCGGGCACGAGAGTGTCAAACTATCGAAAGAATTAAGTATGGTCTCATCATGACGAGGTGTTGACTAATTCGGCTTAGACATAAGTTAGAATTTCAGCGGCTAAAAGGAGCAACCAAACGTCGACTGTCTGTGTTAGGTTTACGCTGAGATTGCTAGGTATTGCCTACATCACGCAGTGACAGAATCCTAGCCTAGACATAGGTATGATCATTTCAGAATTGCTTCGCCGAACTTGGCGTATCTGCCAGACATGCCGCCGGGACTTCCCTCCATCTCACCTGCCGAGACATCAAAAGTTGCAGGAGCAGAGTTCCGCCGTGGCAGTGAAAGTTGCCGCAGCCTCAAACCGCCATTACCCGCCAAGGCAGCAGATCGTGGCACACAAAACAACTTGACCTATTCAACGCAGTTTCAAACTAAGCAGCAGCATAACCCTACCCTCTCTATCAATCTGATCATTTCTTTAATTACTTGTGTTTTATATTACTTTTCTTCTCAACAATCATCTTACTTGTGCAATTTACTTTTCTTGTGCAGGAACAACAATTCGAATCAAGCTGTCCAATCCTTGTGGGAGATGATATCTTAAATACTATAACTTGACAAGAATGTGCACTTGTGCTCATAAAAAGAGCAAACCTAAACGCTCTACAAGTTTTTGGCATCGTTGCCGGGGATTGGTAACATCAAAAATTCGTTTTAATTTTTCTCTACGCTTAATTCTATTTGCATTTAATTTCAGTAAAAAAACTATGTGGGAAAGCGCTTATTCAGGTACCCCATGAGTCAAGGGCGGCTATATTTGGGAAAGTTTATATTTTTCAGGTGCTATAGCTAGGAGAGGACAAGAAAGCTGGAACAAAAGGAGTTGTACTAAAGCAGTTCCTGATCCGCCAAGGACGCTGTCGAAGCAGCATTGTCGCTAAGTGCCGCCTGGGCAGGAGTTACACCGACTTAGTCAAGATGGGTCGCGATTGAAAGATGACAATTTCCTAAGCCCAATGAGCCCAGTCTTGCAATTTTTTGAAGCCTGTAGCGGCTGGTAGAGCTGATCCAAGACCGATAAGTAGGAGCATTTATCCTTACTTGCGAAAGAAAGCAAAGTCCAAAGAGTCCTGTTGCGTGTAAAATAATCTATCGCAATAGAGTGCAAGTGTACACGACGTAAGTAGTAAAGTGATAAACGAAGTATTGGATGTCGAATCCACAGGGACTGGAAATAGCTTTATCCTTGGATTGCTGCACAAGATAGAAAGAAGAGAGTTTAATTGTTTGTAGAGGAATAATAAAGAATACTGAAGATAAAAGATTAAAAGATTCAGGGTAGAGCAATAGGTCGGTATTGATTTGCTCGGTAATACAGGTGTTGCACTGTATAGAACTTCATGTTTTGTCGTTGTTCCTGTCGCGGCAGCACCTGCGGTGGCAGCAGTCTGTTGTTGTCGCGGCAGCGATCAAACAACTTTGTACTTCAAGCTTGGAAAGAATCCCTACTGTGACTTGTCCTATCCCTAGGTCCAAGTTTGTCGATGAACACGTCTTATATGATACCTCCCGACGTGAATCGAAGGATGAACACCGATGTTGTTGAATTCTTTCTTAGCCACTTAACCTCGTCCTATCCCTAGGTCCGAGATAGTTCAACCATAAACTGAAGAACCCGCACGTATTCCTTTCGTATGCTTAACTCTCCCGATATTAAGTAAATGAATAATCTCACAATGCTCTCCCGATACTCTTGTAAGATGTTGAAAACCATAATAAGCAAACTTGAAGTTTATTTTATTGAACAAAAAATTCCTAAAACAGTACAATCCTTGCAACTACTTTACAGAATCAACCCTTAGCCATAGGGGAAGTTTTAGAACATGATGAGAAGGGGGAAACGACTAGGGTTTTGGGGAAGACGGCTAGAGAATGAGATGTCCTTCCCTAGGCCGAATTACATGCCTTTATATAGGCCTTGGGTCCAAGTTTTCTAATATGACAAGAATACAAGTTTAAACTAAAGTACAACTCTATTAAAGTCTAAATCTTCTGAGTAGATGCCTTTAATTCATCCTCTTTTCTTGCTTTGGGTTTCTTCCTTGAACTTTGGGCTTGACCTTCATTCTGATCTAGAGCTCAGAAAAATATAGGAGTGGCCCACGACAGACCAGCTTAATTTCCTCTATCTGTCGAGCTCCACTTCACTTTTCCCTTCACCATTGTTGTCGTCATTGGCTGCCAAGGCAACGTCTTCCTTCTCGACTTCAGTCCTGTGTTCCAACTCTGCTTCTTCACTGCCCTGAGTTTGCCACAGCAGTTACCTATAAAAACAACCAAAATCAGTAGCAACTATGCCATTTTATATAATTGTGATGTATATGTGAAATCTATCCTAAATGCAATTAATTATACTTGAATGTAGCAGAAATATGGGTTAAATACGGGGTAAAATGTAGAACTTTTGCACACTCAACACACCCTCAAACTCAAGTTCTTGCTTGTCCTGAAGCAGTTATGACCTAAAAAAAACTTTTTTTGTTTGGCTTAAAATAGTGAACTTTTCCTTACCTATCATTCATGCCCTATTGCGAACAACACATTGTTGGACATTCGGGATTCATTCGAAACCTTGCTATAATTCTCGTGTAGTGTGTGCATGTTTTGTGAACAATTACATGCCTAGAATCTTTTAGTTTACTAGAATATCTAAGTCACTCACTTGAATTTTTATGCCATCTTTCATTTTCTTGGAGGCATTTCTTAGGCTCCTTTAGTTTTTTCTTAGACTCGGTTTTCTTTTCTTGATTTAAGTTTGACTAGAGCCTGTTTTGGGCACCTCTAACTAACTTCCTAGAGTCGGTTTTGGGCACCTCTAGGTGTATTGAGTCTACTTTTCTTAACTTCTTTTCCTAGAGCCAGTGTTAGGCACCTCTAGGGGCAACTCAAGTGTTTAAGCTTTTTCCTATTCTAGTTTACCAGTAGAAGACTAGACAGTATAAGAGTCACAAAGGGTGTTTAAAGATCAGAACTATAGTAAGGCTCTAAATTGTTCCTAAAAATATCCTAAAGGTACTGCCACGACAGAGGCTGTCACGGCAGGTAAGTTCAGTTCAAAGACTTAAGCCATTTTTTTGACAAAAATAAGACTTAATTTCACGACAGAGCCAGTGTTAGTTCACTTCATATTACTAGAGGGATGCCACCCCCAAACTCGAGGGTAGCATTGCCCTCAATGCATGATAACAAAAAAACAAAAAATAAAAACAAAAAACATCACAATAATAATAAAACAGCAAAACAACAAAAATAAGATAGAAACTTAATTTCAGGAGCTGTTATCGCTGCTGCTGCTGCTAATCTGTAGCTGCTGGCGGGCAGTGACCTTCATTGTGGGTGTCGGCAGAGTGCTAGGAGAGGCGGAGGCAGTTTTCTTCTTGGCTTCCCTTGGGGGCTGGATACGAGTGGGTGAGATATGGGGTGGCTTTTCCAGCTCTTGTATCTCATCTGATGAGCTGCTGCTGCTACTACTGTTGCTGCTGCGGGCAGACTTGCCCTGGCCAGATGATCCTTCACCAGTGTTGAGTTTTTGCCTTTTTATAGGAGTGAACTCCTTGGAAAGGTTTCTCGCAACAGATGGCTCCCCATCAGATTCTTGCCAGATAGAAGAAGAGGAGAACCCTGTGAAGTAGTCGGCGTCGAGTTCTGGCAGCGGTTCCTTTCGTTTTTCTCCTCTGGCAGAGGTAGTGGCAGTGTGGCTGCCGCCTTCAGCTGTCGCGGCCGGGGTTGGAGTGGATGCAGCAGATGGTGTTTTTGGTGTGGCGGCAGGAGTGGGAGTATGGGCAGGTGTAGGGGCAGCAAAGTATTGCTCTGGGAAAGCAAGAAATTGTACATTTGCAAAATTTAAATTGTTTTGAATGAAATGTATTGTGGCTGTCGTGAAGTCTCTGACGAAACTCATCAGACCAAGCTACCGTTCCTCCATCTTTTGCAGTGTGGCTAGAATTTGAGTGAAAAAGTCTACTAGAGGGGCTGCTTCCGTTGGCTGCTGCTGCTCTGCGGCGGTAGGTTCTGGCTGAGTGGGCTCTGATGGCTCTTCTGCAGCGGCAGACGGGTTGAAGAAGGAGAGGGGTGTGGCTGCTTTTATTTCCATTAAGCTGAATATATTGCGCTCTGTCCATCCCTTCTCTCGGACCTTGAAATCTTCAGGAATTTCTAGAACGTTGTGGCCGCGGAAGATCTTGGTGATGAGGTATGGGAAGATAAGGGGTCCCGATGGTCGAAGGGCACACTCCAAAATCCCCTCCCGTATATACCGGCCGACATTTATGGGTCTCTCATTTAAAATGGAATGAACGAGAGCTAACCTGGGTCGGTCAACCGTGCTGTTGTGGGAAGAAGGCATTATCCTCTTCTTTACGAAGTGGTTCCATAGTTTTGCCTCGGGAGTGAGTTGAGTGCGTTTCATTGTCCAACGATGCCTGGGGTCTGTATTCCACTCTGTTCCCTCCTCCGTTACCTCTGCCATCACAGCATCGAAGTCTGCTGGCGACAGACTCTCTACGAACCTCTTGTGCCCGTTCTCCCTTCTGCTGACATAGATTCCATAGATGGTATTGATGTATTCAGGCTCGAAAGTAACTTCTTTACCTCGCACTGTCACTGTCTTCGTATCCTTGCTGTCGACAGCAGCGTAAAACTCCCGGACCAACGTGACATTCATCTCCTCGGGCTGGGCAGCAAACATCTACCATTTGAGGGCCTTAATTTTTCGTGCTATGAACGGTTCGAGCCCGAAGTCTTCCGTGCGTTTGGTGTACAGAAACCCTCTCTCTTCCCGCATCTCTCTCTTTTGGAAGGAGCGGTAATATCTGTCGATGGTAGCAAAGTGGTTAGGGATTGTATCGTGGCAAGGTTGTGGAAAATGAAAGAAATTTGAGATCTAGAGAGAAAGCAAGTTGAGAGAGTAAAAGTGAGATGAAAAATGAATAGTAAATGGGGTTTATATAGATGAATGGTTTGCTAATCGTTGGAGCTGTAACGGCAGGCGTGAATAACAGGGCCAGCTGTTACGCGGTTTCTGACGCATTTGCGTGTCTGCCGCGACAGCGTGGTGATCACTTCAACCCATTTGGATACATAGTCCACTGCCATTAGGATATATAGATTCCCACAGGATGCTGGGAATGGTCCCATGAAATCAATCCCCCATACATCAAAGATTTTGACTTCTAGGATGTTTTGTAGTGGCATCTTGTGTCTTCTTAAGATGTTCCCAGTCCGTTGGCACTTGTCACAGCTTTTGTTGAATGCTTGGGCATCCTTGAACAGTGAGGGCTAGTAAAAACCAGACTGCAAAAACTTGGCAGTGGTTTTGTTTCCACCTTAGTGTCCTCCATATGGTGAAGCATGGCAGTGGTGAAGCACAGCTTCCTGCTCATCCCGTGGTACACACCTCCTGATGATTTGATCTGCACAATGTTTGAAAAGAAGAGGTTCGTCCCAATAATAATGTTTTACATCATTTTGGAACCTCTTCCTTGCTTGGTAATTAAGTTCAGGAGGTATTATTCTGCTAACTATGTAATTAACGAAATCAACATACCAAGGAAGTTCAAAAAACTTACCTGCCGCCATGGCTGTCGCGGCAATGCTTGTGGCAGCAAACAACTGCTCGTCAGGGAAAGTCTCCAGTATGTGAGTCTTGTCTGTCGGTAGACTTTTTCCCGTTTCTAGTCTTGACAAGTGGTCTGCAACTTGGTTCTCTGTCCCCTTTTTATCCTTGATTTCAATGTCGAACTCTTGCAACAGTAGAATCCAACGTATTAGTCTAGGTTTTGCATCTTTTTTAGCGAACAAATACTTCAGTGCTGAGTGGTCTGTGTGGGCCACCACCTTCTTCCCAAGTATGTATGAACAGAACTTGTCAATCGAGAACACCACTGCTAACAGTTCCTTTTCTGTTGTGGTGTAATTCACTTGGGCATCGTTTAGTGTTTTGCTGGCGTAATAGATTACGTGGAATAGCTTGTCCTTCCTCTGCCCAAGTGCTGCCCCTACAGCATAGTCACTGGCATCACACATAATTTCAAATGGCAAACTCCAGTCTGGTGGCTGTACAATTGGGGCTGTTAGCAGCTTTTCTTTCAGAATTCGGAATGCCTCAGTACATTCAGTATTGAAGTCAAAGGGACGATTCTATTCTAGTAAGTGGCATAGAGGCTTGGTAATCTTTGAAAAATTTGCAATAAACCTTCGACAAAAACCAGCATGCCCTAAGAAACTCCGAATTCCCTTGACTGTGGTGGGTGGCGGCAGCTTTTCAATCACTTCTATCTTTTCTATGTCGACCTCTATGCCGCGGCAGCTGACCTTGTGGCCTAGGACTATCCCCTCATCCACCATGAAGTGACATTTTTCCCAGTTTAATACCAAGTTCGCTTTCTCGCATCTTTCGAGCACCTTCTGTAGGTTGCCTAAACAGCCTTCAAAATTGTCCCCAAAGACGGAAAAATCGTCCATGAATATTTCCAGGAAGTCCTCCACCATGTCAGAGAATATCGCCATCATACACCTCTAGAATGTTGCTAGTGCATTGTAGAGTCCAAATGGCATTCTCCGGAAAGCATAAGTGTCGTATGGGCAAGTGAAAGTCGTTTTCTCTTGATCCTTCGGTGCAATAGCTATCTGGTTATAACCTGAGTAACCATCAAGAAAACAATAATAAGGTTTTCCCGCTATTCTATCAAGCATTTGATAAATAAAAGGTAGGGGAAAATGGTCTTTCCGGGTAGCTTTGTTGAGCTTCCGGTAATCCATACAAACCTTCCAACCGGTCACAGTCCTGGTTGGGATTAGTTCGTTCTCTTCATTGGTCACCACGATTATTCCTCCCTTTTTAGGAACACACTGTACCGGGCTCACCCACTTACTATCCGAGATGGCATAAATTATTCCAGCGTCAAGCCATTTGATCATTTCTTTTCGAATCACTTCTCGCATAGCGTCGTTTAAGCGTCTCTGGGCATCAATGGTCGGCTTGTGATCATCCTCTAGGAGAATTTTGTGCATACATAGTGCCGGACTGATGCCTTGGATATCAGCTATCGTCGATCCAATAGCCTTTTTGTGCTGCTGCAGCATCCCTATCAGTTGTTGTTCCTGTTTCTGCATTAACTTGGAAGAGATGATTACGGGCAACATATCATTTAATCCAAGGAAAACATATTTGAGCTGACCTGGTAGGTCTTAAGATCTAAAACATGTGGTTCTATAGTTTAAGGCTTTTGGATTATGTGTTCATTCGAGGTATAGTTTAGAGGCTCGAATAACTTACCCGGACGATTGCCTATCTAGTTTACCTCCTCTTGACCTTCAGTGTCAGATATGTCAGAATCTGAGGAGCTGCTATCGTCGTTGCTGCCATGACAGTCTTCCAGATGGCTGCTGTGGCAGTGACCAAATTTAATGTCATGGCAGCTTGACCTGATGCAGGGTTGGTCTAGGATTACTACAATTATGGCCTTGCATTCTTCTTCTGCATCAGCATGTTTAATTGCCTGGAGAACATTGAGCTTGATCTCTTGATCATTTACTCTCATTGTATGTTCTCTCTTTTCTACATCAATTAGTGATCTGCCTGTGGCTAGGAAGGGTCGCCCCATGATGATTGGTGCGTTCTCATCTGCTTCACAAACTAAAACAAGAAAGTCAGCAGGAAAAATGAACTTATCCACTCTTACCAGAATATCTTCGATCTTCCCTTATGGTTGTACGTAAGAGCGGTGTTCCAACTGCAGCATAACTGTCGTGGGTCGTGCTCGCCCAATACCTAATTTCTGAAATACAGATTTTGGCATTAAATTAATACTAGCAGCTAGATCACAAAGTGCCTTACCCACGAATTTATCACCAATTATGCACGGTATGATGAAGCTCCCAGGATCCTTCTTTTTCTGGGGTGGATGCCTGTGCAAGATAGTCATGCATCCTTCTGTCATTTTAACCGTCTCAAATTCCCCAAGTCTGGATCTTTTCGACATAGCATCCTTGAGAAATTTCGCATAACCGGGCATCTCTTTGATGGCCTCTAACAACGGTATATTGATGTAAACCTACTTAAAAATATCATAGATCTTTTTGAGCTGGTACTCTTGTTTCAGCTTCTGTAACCGTCGTGGAAAAAGAGGTGGAGGACGGTAATATTCCAGTCGTCCTTCACATGGTATTCGAATCTGAGGAGGTTTAGGTTCTTCATCGTTCTTGTCTTTCTCCTATGTCCCTTCTACTGTTGTGTTAGGTGTGGCGGCAGCAGATTGTTTATCTTCTACCGGGGCAGTGTTCGCGGCAGATGATTCTAGGGCTGGTTCCTCAACCGGTACGGATTTCTTCTCCGGCCCTGGCAGTTGTTTCCTACTCCTTGTTGTAATGGCTTTGCACTGCTCATGTGTGGGTTGTCTAGCGACTTCAGTATCGCTAGGGAATCCTCAGTTCTGCCTTGGCTTAATATGCTGGGAAACCTAACCCATCTGTGTCTCCAGCGATTTCAGTGTAGCTTCATGGTTAGTCATTCTCATCTCTGTTTTATCCATGAATGACTCAGTCTTTTTGACGAAGTGATCCATGTTTGCCATGTAAGCTCCTGTCTGTGACATGAATGTGGCCAAAGTCTGCTCCAGTATACTAGGTGCGGCTGCCGGCTGCTGTTGTGGCTGCTGTTGTGGTTGTTGACGTGTAAGAATTCTGGGTGCCCCCTGGTTGTGAGTGTTCTGCACTTGAGGATTCAGTGCGTTGTTTGGGTTACTCCAGGAGAACTTGGGGTCCTTCCTCCAGTTGGGATTGTAATTGTTGGAGTCGTAATTTCTTGGCTTGTTATAATTTCCAACATACATTCCTTCCTCTAGCTGTAACGGGCAGTCTTCCGAACTGTGATTCCCACTGCAAGTTCCACATACCTCTTCTGTAGAGTAGAATGGTTGTGAATCTTTCTTTAACAAATTTTCTACTGCCTTTGTGAGGTACGCAACCTATGTCTTTAGGGAATTGTCGGCTTCATAGTCCTTCACAGCTAGCACTCCTTTACCTCTCCTTACTGTGGGAAATTGCTCTTCATTCTTTGCTAGATTTTTCAACACTACCATGGCTTCATCTGGATCTTTATCCAACAACAGTCCATTCGCTACTGAATCTATTCTCATACGGGTAGGTGTGTTGGCAGCATTGTAAAATTTGATGACTTGAGATCAATCCCCCATACATCAAAGATTTTGACTTCTAGGATGTTTTGCAGTGGCATCTTGTGTCTTCTTGAGATGTTCCCAGTCCGTTGGCACTTTTCACAGCTTTTGTTGAATGCTTGGGCATCCTTGAACAGTGAGGGCTAGTAAAAACCAGACTGCAAAAACTTGGCAGTGGTTTTGTTTTCACCTTAGTGTCCTCCATATGGTGAAGCATGGCAGTGGTGAAGCACAGCTTCCTGCTCATCCCGTGGTACACACCTCCTGATGATTTGATCTGCACAATGTTTGAAGAGAAGAGGTTCGTCCCAATAATAATGTTTTACATCATTTTGGAACCTCTTCCTTGCTTGGTAATTAAGTTCAGGAGGTATTATTCTACTAACTATGTAATTAACGAAATCAACATACCAAGGAAGTTCAGAAAACTTACCTGCCGCCATGGCTGTCGCGGCAATGCTTGTGGCAGCGAACAACTGCTCGTCAGGGAAAGTCTCCAGTATGTGAGTCTTGTCTGTCGGTAGACTTTTTCCCGTTTCTAGTCTTGACAAGTGGTCTGCAACTTGGTTCTCTGTCCCCTTTTTATCCTTGATTCCAATGTCGAACTCTTGCAACAGTAGAATCCAACGTATTAGTCTAGGTTTTGCATCTTTTTTAGCGAACAAATACTTCAGTGCTGAGTGGTCTGTGTGGGCCACCACCTTCTTCCCAAGTATGTATGAACAGAACTTGTCAATCGAGAACACCACTGCTAACAATTCCTTTTCTGTTGTGGTGTAATTCACTTGGGCATCGTTTAGTGTTTTGCTGGCGTAATAGATTACGTGGAATAGCTTGTCCTTCCTCTGCCCAAGTGCTGCCCCTACAGCATAGTCACTGGCATCACACATAATTTCAAATGGCAAACTCCAGTCTGGTGGCTGTACAATTGGGGCTGTTAGCAGCTTTTCTTTCAGAATTCGGAATGCCTCAGTACATTCAGTATTGAAGTCAAAGGGACGATTCTATTCTAGTAAGTGGCATAGAGGCTTGGTAATCTTTGAAAAATTTGCAATAAACCTTCGACAAAAACCAGCATGCCCTAAGAAACTCCGAATTCCCTTGACTGTGGTGGGTGGCGGCAGCTTTTCAATCACTTCTATCTTTTCTATGTCGACCTCTATGCCGCGGCAGCTGACCTTGTGGCCTAGGACTATCCCCTCATCCACCATGAAGTGACATTTTTCCCAGTTTAATACCAAGTTCGCTTTCTCGCATCTTTCGAGCACCTTCTGTAGGTTTCCTAAACAGCCTTCAAAATTGTCCCCAAAGACGGAAAAATCGTCCATGAATATTTCCAGGAAGTCCTCCACCATGTCAGAGAATATCGCCATCATACACCTCTAGAATGTTGCTAGTGCATTGTAGAGTCCAAATGGCATTCTCCGAAAAGCATAAGTGTCGTATGGGCAAGTGAAAGTCGTTTTCTCTTGATCCTTCGGTGCAATAGCTATCTGGTTATAACCTGAGTAACCATCAAGAAAACAATAATAAGGTTTTCCCGCTATTCTATCAAGCATTTGATAAATAAAAGGTAGGGGAAAATGGTCTTTCCGGGTAGCTTTTTTGAGCTTCCGGTAATCCATACAAACCCTCCAACCGGTCACAGTCCTGGTTGGGATTAGTTCGTTCTCTTCATTGGTCACCACGATTATTCCTCCCTTTTTAGGAACACACTGTACCGGGCTCACCCACTTACTATCCGAGATGGCATAAATTATTCCAGCGTCAAGCCATTTGATCATTTCTTTTCGAATCACTTCTCGCATAGCGTCGTTTAAGCGTCTCTGGGCATCAATGGTCGGCTTGTGATCATCCTCTAGGAGAATTTTGTGCATACATAGTGCCGGACTGATGCCTTGGATATCAGCTATCGTCGATCCAATAGCCTTTTTGTGCTGCTGTAGCATCCCTATCAGTTGTTGTTCCTGTTTCTGCATTAACTTGGAAGAGATGATTACGGGCAACATATCATTTAATCCAAGGAAAACATATTTGAGCTGACCTGGTAGGTCTTAAGATCTAAAACATGTGGTTCTATAGTTTAAGGCTTTTGGATTATGTGTTCATTCGAGGTATAGTTTAGAGGCTCGAATAACTTACCCGGACGATTGCCTATCTAGTTTACCTCCTCTTGACCTTCAGTGTCAGATATGTCAGAATCTGAGGAGCTGCTATCGTCGTTGCTGCCGTGACAGTCTTCCAGATGGCTGCTGTGGCAGTGACCAAATTTAATGTCATGGCAGCTTGACCTGATGCAGGGTTGGTCTAGGATTACTACAATTATGGCCTTGCATTCTTCTTCTGCATCAGCATGTTTAATTGCCTGGAGAACATTGAGCTTGATCTCTTGATCATTTACTCTCATTGTATGTTCTCTCTTTTCTACATCAATTAGTGATCTGCCTGTGGCAAGGAAGGGTCGCCCCATGATGATTGGTGCGTTCTCATCTGCTTCACAATCTAACACAAGAAAGTCAGCAGGAAAAATGAACTTATCCACTCTTACCAGAATATCTTCGATCTTCCCTTATGGTTGTACGTAAGAGCGGTGTTCCAACTGCAGCATAACTGTCGTGGGTCGTGCTCGCCCAATACCTAATTTCTGAAATACAGATTTTGGCATTAAATTAATGCTAGCACCTAGATCACAAAGTGCCTTACCCACGAATTTATCACCAATTATGCACGGTGTGATGAAGCTCCGAGGATCCTTCTTTTTCTGGGGTGGATGCCTATGCAAGATAGTCATGCATCCTTCTGTCATTTTAACCGTGTCAAATTCCCCAAGTCTGGATCTTTTCGACATAGCATCCTTGAGAAATTTCGCATAACCGGGCATCTCTTTGATGGCCTCTAACAACGGTATATTGATGTAAACCTACTTAAAAATATCATAGATCTTTTTGAGCTGGTACTCTTGTTTCAGCTTCTGTAACCGTCGTGGAAAAAGAGGTGGAGGACGGTAATATTCCAGTCGTCCTTCACATGGTATTCGAATCTGAGGAGGTTTAAGTTCTTCATCGTTCTTGTCTTTCTCCTATGTCCCTTCTACTGTTGTGTTAGGTGTGGCGGCAGCAGATTGTTTATCTTCTACCGGGGCAGTGTTCGCGGCAGATGATTCTAGGGCTGGTTCCTCAACCGGTACGGATTTCTTCTCCGGCCCTGGCAGTTGTTTCCTACTCCTTGTTGTAATGGCTTTGCACTGCTCATGTGTGGGTTGTCTAGCGACTTCAGTATCGCTAGGGAATCCTCCGTTCTGCCTTGGCTTAATATGCTGGGAAACCTAACCCATCTGTGTCTCCAGCGATTTCAGTGTAGCTTCATGGTTAGTCATTCTCATCTCTGTTTTATCCATGAATGACACAGTCTTTTTGACGAAGTGATCCATGTTTGCCATGTAAGCTCCTGTCTGTGACATGAATGTGGCCAAAGTCTGCTCCAGTATACTAGGTGCGGCTGCCGGCTGCTGTTGTGGCTGCTGTTGTGGTTGTTGCCGTGTAAGAATTCTGGGTGCCCCCTGGTTGTGAGTGTTCTGCACTTGAGGATTCAGTGCGTTGTTTGGGTTACTCCAGGAGAACTTGGGGTCCTTCCTCCAGTTGGGATTGTAATTGTTGGAGTCGTAATTTCTTGGCTTGTTATAATTTCCAACATACATTCCTTCCTCTAGCTGTAACGGGCAGTCTTCCGAACTGTGATTCCCACTGCAAGTTCCACATACCTCTTCTGTAGAGTAGAATGGTTGTGAATCTTTCTTTAACAAATTTTCTACTGCCTTTGTGAGGTACGCAACCTATGTCTTTAGGGAATTGTCGGCTTCATAGTCCTTCACAGCTAGCACTCCTTTACCTCTCCTTACTGTGGGAAATTACTCTTCATTCTTTGCTAGATTTTTCAACACTACCATGGCTTCATCTGGATCTTTATCCAACAACAGTCCATTCGCTACTGAATCTATTCTCATACGGGTAGTTGTGTTGGCAGCATTGTAAAATTTGATGACTTGATTCCAAACGGGGAATCCGTGCATCGAGCAATTCCTTAGAATAGTGGTAAACTTGTCCCATGCCTCGTGCATTGGCTCGTCATCTTCATGTTGAAAAGTAGCAATTTCATTACGTAATCGCTTAGATAAATGGGAAAGATTAAAACGAGATAAAAATTCACGAGTTAGATCCGCCCAAGTTTTTGCTCTATCCCTCAGTGAATGAGGAAATAACCGAAGCCTCGGTATCTCCGGATTTACTCCTGGTAATCTAAACGATCCATAAATTTCTTGGAATGTTTTCAGATGTTCTCTAGCATCCTCTGTAGCAGCACCACTAAATTGGCCAACGGAATTGATCATGTTGAACATCACAGGTTTCAGCTCGAAATTTTCAGCTTCCACGTCTGGCAGGGTGGTCTCTAGTTCCATATGATCGTTGATCATGTAATCACGACAAGACCGTCGTACGGCCACGGCAGAATCAGGTTGTCCGTTTCCTTCATCCCCGATAGGATCTTCAGGATCTTCAGGATTCCTTGGGTTGTTCCTCCCGTTATGCATAACTTCTAATTGTTCCTCAAGATAATCGTTTCTGGCTATCAAAAGACAGACTCGGTTCCTGAGATTGCACGAGCGTTCGATTTCAGGGTCTAGTTTATACTCAGGTTCTTCGCATCGTCTAGATCTGCGCATAAGCAAACGAAAAACCTTGTGAAAAGCACAGGGTGAACAGTCCCAATAAAAACAGAAAAATTAAAAAGAAAGTGCAGTAAAAGTAGGGTAAAGATATGTTGCCAGTCCCCGGCAACGGCGCCAAAAACTTGTTACGTGTAAAATAGTCTATCGCAATAGAGTGCAAGTGTACACGACGCAAGTAGTAAAGTGATACACGAAGTATCGAATGTCGAATCCACAGGGACTGGAAATAGCTTTATCCTTGGATTGCTGTACAAGAGAGAAAGAAGAAAGTTTAATTGTTTGTAGAGGAATAATAAAGAATATTGAAGATAAAATATTAAAAGATTCAGGGTAGAGCAATAGGCCGGTATTGATTTGCTCGGTAGTGCAGGTGTTGCACTGTTTAGAACTTCCTGTTCTGTCGTCGTTCCTGTCGCAGCAGCACCTGCGGCGGCGGCAGACTGTTGTTATCGTGACAGCGATCAATCAACTTTGTACTTCAAGCTTAGCAAGAATCCCTGCTGTGACTTGTCTTATCCCTCGGTCCAAGTCTGTCGATGAACACGTCTTTGATGATACCTCCCGGCGTGAATCGAAGGATGAACACCGATGTTGTTGAATTCTTTCTTAGCCACTTAACTTCGTCCTATCCCTAGGTTCGAGATAGTTCAACCATAAACTGGAGAACCCGCGCTTATTCCTTTCGTATACTTAACTCTCTCGTTATTAAGTAAATGAATAATCTCACAATTCTCTCCCGATACTCTTGTAAGATGTTGAAAACCAGAATAAGCAAACTTGAAGTTTATTTTATTGAACAGAAAAATCCTAAAACAGTACAATCCTTGCAACTACTTTACAGAATCAACCCTTAGCCCTAGAGGAAGTTTTAGAACATGATGAGAAGGGGGAAACGACTAGGGTTTTGGGGAAGACGGCTAGAGAATGAGATGTCCTTCCCTAGGTCGATTTACATGCCTTTATATAGGCCTTGGGTCCAAGTTTTCTAATATGGCAAGAATACAAGTTTAAACTAAAGTACAACTCTATTAAAGACTAAATCTACTGAGTAGATGCCTTTAATTTGTCCTCTTTTCTTGCTTTGGGTTTCTTCCTTGAACTTTGGGCTTGGCCTTCATTCTGATCTAGGGCTCAGAAAAATATAGGAGTGGCCCACAACAGACCGGCTTAATTTCCTCTATCTGCCGAGCTCCACTTCACTTTTCCCTTCACCTTTGTTGTTGTCTTTGGCTGCCACGTTAGCGTCTTCCTTCTCGACTTCAGTCCTGTGTTCCAGCTCTACTTCTTCACTGCCCTGAGTCTGCCATAGCAGCTACCTGTAAAAACAACCAAAATCAGTAGCAATTGTGCCATTTTATATAATTGTGATGTATATGTGAAATCTATCCTAAATGCAATGAATTATGCTTGAATGTAGCAGAAATATGGGTTAAATACAGGGTAAAAAGTAGAACTTTTGCACACTCAACAAGTCCATAATTAAGTAATAAATGAGTTTGTATTTAATGTAATTTAGTTTTAGAACTCCTACTTCAAGGAGGACTTAAATTTAGGCCATGAGCCCTATATATACCCAATGTATGTAAGGGTATGGGGGTATGACAAGGGTGAGGGGATGCGAACCTGAGCAGCCGCACAATGGAGATGTAGTTAGATAGATTGGAGTTGTTGGGGGTCACGGCCCAACTCTCCTAGGGTTTAGGCGCGTGTATGTAAAGTAGTTTGAGGGAAACAATTGTAATAGTTTTGAGTTATTTTCAATAAAATTCCAAAGTTTGCTTAATCTATGCTCTTTGTTCTTTCAATTAGTCTACACCAGTCAGTTGAGAGAAAATCCATTTGTCGGGCACGAAAGTGCAAGGCTCACGAAAGGGTTAAGCACGGTCACAACTTGTTGGGGCGTGACTAACTTGGTTCCACACTAGTCCACAAGTTTCAGCGGCTAAGAGGGATCACCAATCGAATGGACTTGCCTTTGTTAGGTTGACGCCGAGATTCCTAGGTATTGCCTACATCACGTAAGTGTTCGAGCATCCTAACCTAGAAATAGGAGGGATCACTGTCGACTATCCCGCCGAACTTAGAATGTCTGCCAGACTTGCCGTCAGGACTTCTTTCCGTTCCACCTGCTGAGACAGTACACTCCTACAGTGATAGTGACCTGCTGTGGCCGCGTGACTGGGTTGTATTTTTCCGCCCGCCATACTCGTCGAGGCAGCAATTCATGGCAGCGCAAAACATACTCTGCCTTTACAATGCAGTCCACATGCTACTGAGATGCATTTGTCTTACCCAATCTATCACCCAAATCTCTCTCTATCATTTCTCTCATCACTATCTTTATTTTTACTTGTGTTTTTATATTTTCGAATCGTGAGATTTAATTGCGCATTTACTAAATCTTTGTACAGGAAACCATTCTTAGGAGCTGCTCCAATCCTTGTGGGAGACGATATCTTTTATACCATAATTTGACAAGAGTGTGCACTTGCGCTCATAAATGGAGAACACCCAAACGCTCTACAAGTTTTTAGCGCCGTTGTCGGGGATTGGCAACAGTAACTATGTTTGAATTTTTGCACTTCTATTTTAGTTTTTGCACATTAAATCTCTTTTTATTTATTTACCAAAAAAAGCCTCTTTGTTTTCTTTGGTGTATGTCCTGCCAGGGCAGCAAGGACGGTAGCAACATCCACCTAAGGAGGGGAAGGACATGCCCAGATGAAAAGTCAAACATAAAGCCCTCAGGAAGTGGTTATGCTTGGGAAAAGCGCAGCCCAACATAACCCAATTTTTTTTTAATTTTTTAATTTTTTATTTTTACTTTTAAAATATTTTTATGCATTAGGATTATATGTAATTTTTATTTAATTCTTGTATTTAATTTATTTCAAGTTAGGAATGAAGGAAAGATCAAGAAATATGAAAGAATAAAGGAGAGGCCCAACTAGCGGCCAAGGCAGCCCAAGGCAGATAAGCATAACGACTAGTGGCTTCATAACGGCTAGCCGCAATGGCTATATTTGCCACAACGAGCGGAATGGATATCTGCGTAACGGCAATAATTGTTGCCCGTTGACAACGTGCTCGCCAAGGCAGTGGAGAGAAGTGGCTATATAAGGCCAACTATTCTCTCCCCGTTCTTCACTTTGCTTTCTCCTTCACTCTGAATTCTTTCTGTAATCTTTTCTTCCAAGATTTCCATTGCTTTATTTTGTTTCACGTTCTTTCTTTTCTTTCTTTAGGAAATACAACCATCTCACAAACTATGGCCTCATCACAGCAGCCCGCCGCCACCGCCAAAACCCCTTACAAAAGGTTCTTGAACCCAGCTGTCGAGGAGACTTACAAGAAACACTATAGAGAGCGGAAACTATGGGAGAAGATGGGTTTCCAATACACCTAATTTGATGGGGATTTTGACTTGGAACCCTCCATATTCGAAAAGATCCATGTAGAACTAATGTTTTGATATAATAATTGAAAAATGTTTTGGACTGATTTAAAAAATATTTAAAACAATTTCCAAAGTCCAAATATTCTGAAACTATGTTTAGGGATGTTTCTAAATGGGTTTTTCATGTTTTCAAAGGCCAAATTACACAGACCTGTCCAGGTGTTTCGAAACACCTCAGGGCGTTTCGAAACAGGGGATTCCAGTAGCGATTTCGTTTCGAAACGGGCCTTCCCTGGACTTGATTTTTGCCCAGCGTTTCGAAACGGGCTAGGCCGTTTCGATACGCCCACGTGGCAATGACCCCAACGGTCATAAACCCCAACGGCTATTTTCCCAACCAACTTTTAAATGCAGGCATTTCGATACGGTTCTATAGCGTTTCGATACGGGTTTCGAAACGGCCAGAAGGCGTTACGAAACGGACATGAGGCGTTCCGAAACGGCCAGGAGGCGTTCCGAAATGGATGCCCTGACAGACTACAACGGCTCTTTCTACATTGAGAGTGTTTCGAAACGGCTTCGAGCGTTTCGAAACGGGGAGCTGTAGAATGCATTTATGGTGGGAATTAAAGTCCTCAACGGCTCCAATTTGATCCCAACGGCTAGTAACAGCTACAAACTCAATTGGGAGTATAAAAGGGACCTCCAAGCATCAAGAGAAGGCTAATGCTTCAATTGTCAATCAACAAATGATCAAGAATTGTCTTAGAGACTAAAGTGTCAATTATTGTATAGACAAACACTAGTGAGCCAAAATTGTCAAATTTGCTCAAGTGTTTTAGGTTTTGGGTGAGAGCTTAATTGTGCAAACAAACACCTATTAGAGGGTTTAAGTTTGCTTCTTGTTTCTCTTTGTAAAAGAGGGTTTTGATCAAGGCTTTGGGTAGAAGCTTGATCGGTGTAAAGGGTTTCCTCCTAAGCCTAGAAAAGGGGACGAATCAATTAGTGGAATTGGTTGTGAAATCCTTAGTGGAGAGCTAAGGTAGTGGATGTAGACCTTGGTTAGAAGGTTGAACCACTATAAATCATTGTGTCTTTATTCTTCTAGCTTCCTAAACCCTTCCACCCAAAAATCCACCTCTCCACCACTTGGTGAGCATAATCGGTTGAACGAATCGAGCCCCACACATCTCAACAATTGGTATCAGAGCTTGGCTCAATCGAAGAGGATTAACATCCTATTGAGAAGATCCGGCAAGCTCGATCACTAGTTCACCAACCGGCTCAAAATGGCGCAATCCATAGACAAACCGCCTTTCTTCAACGGAACATTCTATGCCCATTGGAAGATAAAGATAAAGTTCTTCATCAAGTCTAGAAATTACAAGCTATGGGACATAGTTGAAGATGGTCCATTCGTGACTCAAAGAAGCAAAGCGGAGTGGAGTGCCGACGATCGCAAGAAGATGGAGCTCAATTGCAAGGCCTTGCACATCTTGTTTTGTGCTTTTGGCCCATCCATCTATGAGAAGATGTCTTCTTATAAGAGTGCCAAGGAGGTATGGGACAAGCTTGAAGTCACATACGAGGGGACCGATGAAGTCAAGGAGACCAAGATTGGGCTCCTAACCTTAGAGTATGAGAACTTCAAGATGGATCCGGAAGAGAACATCGAGAAGATGTTTGATAGGTTCTCCACCGTCACCAACGGTCTTAAAGGTTATGGAGAAGCCATCCCGGAGGAAAAGCTTGTCCGAAAGCTCATCTACTCACTTCCCGAGTCTTGGGACTCAAAGAGGACCGCCATCATCGAAGCAAAAAATTTAAAGACTTTGAAGCTTGATGAACTCATGGGGTCACTCCTTACTCATCAAATCATGAAGAAGAACAAAGAGGATGAGAAGAAGAGGGAAGAAATTAGAGCTATGGGAGAGAAGAAAATCAAAGGGCTTGGCATTAATGCTAGTGTCATGGCTCTCAAATCCTCCACTTGCCATCATGACTACACAAGTGAAGAGGAGGATGAAGATGAAGAGATAGTTCATCTCTTCAAGAAGTGTGCCCCGTTCATGAAGAAAGCCTTGAGAGAGCTTGAACGAGAACCTAAAAGAAATGAGAGGGCAAGCACTTCAAGCCATAAGAAGAAGGCACATTTGGCTACTTGGAGTGATGAAGACTCCACCGACAATGAACAAGCCAACCTTTGCCTTATGGCCATCGAAGAAGATTCAAGGGTAACTTCTAATTCATCTACTTCATGTTCTTACTCTTTTGATGAATTACAAGATGCCTATGATGATTTGGTTTTAGATTTTAAAAGCCACATTTTGAAAAACAAAAAAATGATTTCAAAGTTAAAAATTCAAAATGATTTGCTTTCTAAAACCAAACTTGAACTTGAAGCAAAACTTGAAGAGTTTGAATTAAAATGTTTTGATTTACAAAAATTGCTTCAAAATGTTCAAGAAGAAAAAGATTTGATTTCCAAAGAGCTTGAAAAGAAAAACAATTTTGGAAAATCAAATTTTTATGTTAGACAATCTAGTGCCCCTAGATTTAAAAATGGTAAATGTTTTAGAAGTGTTTGGGTCCCAAAAGGACTAACCACTTCAATTAAAAAGGATGACATTGAAAAATGGATTCCAAAGGGGTCAAAAATTTGTGCTACTAACGTTCATGGATCCAAAGCAATTTGGATACCAAAAGTTACTTGATTGTCTTTTGCTAGGTGTGATGGAGATGTTCAACAAGTCAAACATTAAGGGGGAGCTCCATGCACACAAGGAAGAACACTTGAAGAAGGAAGGCTTCACATCCTACCTTGAGTTCAAGTGTTGGTAAAATTCTAGTTGTTTTTGATTTCTTTTGTTTATATTTTTTTAATTCAACTAGATGATCATATATGTTGGACTAACATTTTTAATGATGCTTTGAGTAAGGGGGAGCCATTTTAAAACCAAATTCTTACTTTTTTCAAACTTTTACCTCTATTGTTATTTTTGAACTTAATGTTTTAAATTCTTTTTTATATAACAAAAAGGGGGAGAAATGATTTGAAAAATTGAATTTTCAATTGAATAAGGGGGAGCTTTATTTGATTTCATATCTTTAGTCTCTTATTCATATTTTTAAAGTTAAAGGGGGAGAATCCCAAACAATTTTTCAAGAGAGTTTTATTATATCAAAAAGGGGGAGATTGTAGAACTAATGTTTTGATATAATAATTGAAAAATGTTTTGGACTGATTTAAAAAATATTTAAAACAATTTCCAAAGTCCAAATATTCTGAAACTATGTTTAGGGATGTTTCTAAATGGGTTTTTCATGTTTTCAAAGGCCAAATTACACAGACCTGTCCAGGTGTTTCGAAACACCTCAGGGTGTTTCGAAACAGGGGATTCCAGTAGCGATTTCGTTTCGAAACGGGCCTTCCCTGGACTTGATTTTTGCCCAGCGTTTCGAAACGGGCTAGGCCGTTTCGATACGCCCATGTGGCAATGATCCCAACGGTCATCAAACCCCAACGGCTATTTTCCCAACCAACTTTTAAATGCAGGCGTTTCGATACGGTTCTATAGCGTTTCGATACGGGTTTCAAAACGGTCAGTAGGCGTTCCGAAACGGACATGAGGCGTTCCGAAACGGCCAGGAGGCGTTCCGAAACGGATGCCCTGACAGACTGCAACGACTCTTTCTACATTGAGAGTGTTTCGAAACGGCTTCGAGCGTTTCGAAACGGGGAGCTGCAGAATGCATTTATGGTGGGAATTAAATTCCTCAACGGCTCCAATTTGATCCCAATGGCTAGTAACGGCTACAAACTCAATTGGGAGTATAAAAGGGACCTCCAAGCATCAAGAAAAGGCTAATGCTTCAATTGTCAATCAACAAATGATCAAGAATTGTCTTAGAGCCTAAAGTGTCAATTATTGTATAGACAAACACTAGTGAGCCAAAATTGTCAAATTTGCTCAAGTGTTTTAGGTTTTGGGTGAGAGCTTAATTGTGCAAACAAACACCTATTAGAGGGTTTAAGTTTGCTTCTTGTTTCTCTTTGTAAAAGAGGGTTTTGATCAAGGCTTTGGGTAGAAGCTTGAAAGGTGTAAAGGGTTTCCTCCTAAGCCTAGAAAAGGGGACGAATCAATTAGTGGAATTGGTTGTGAAATCCTTAGTGGGGAGCTAAGGTAGTGGATGTAGACCTTGGTTAGAAGGTTGAACCACTATAAATCATTGTGTCTTTATTCTTCTAGCTTCCTAAACCCTTCCACCCAAAAATCCACCTCTCCACCACTTGGTGAGCATAATCGGTTGAACGAATCGAGCCCCACACATCTCAACAATTGGTATCAGAGCTTGGCTCAATCGAAGAGGACTAATATCCTATTGAGAAGATCCGGCAAGCTCGATCACTAGTTCACCAACCGGCTCAAAATGGCGCAATCCATAGACAAACCGCCTTTCTTCGACGGAACATTCTATGCCCATTGGAAGATAAAGATGAAGTTCTTCATCAAGTCTAGAGATTACAAGCTATGAGACATAGTTGAAGATGGTCCATTCGTGCCTCAAAGAAGCAAAGCGGAGTGGAGTGCCGACGATCGCAAGAAGATGGAGCTCAATTGCAAGGCCTTGCACATCTTGTTTTGTGCTTTTGGCCCATCCATCTATGAGAAGATGTCTTCTTGTGAGAGTGCCAAGGAGGTATGGGACAAGCTTGAAGTCACATACGAGGGGACCGATGAAGTCAAGGAGACCAAGATTGGGCTCCTAACCTTAGAGTATGAGAACTTCAAGATGGATCCGGAAGAGAACATCGAGAAGATGTTTGATAGGTTCTCCACCGTCACCAACGGTCTTAAAGGTTATGGAGAAGCCATCCCGGAGGAAAAGCTTGTCCGAAAGCTCATCTACTCACTTCCCGAGTCTTGGGACTCAAAGAGGACCGCCATCATCGAAGCAAAAAATTTAAAAACTTTGAAGCTTGATGAACTCATGGGGTCACTCCTTACTCATCAAATCATGAAGAAGAACAAAGAGGATGAGAAGAAGAGGGAAGAAATTAGAGCTATGGGAGAGAAGAAAATCAAAGGGCTTGGCATCAATGCTAGTGCCATGGCTCTCAAATCCTCCACTTGCCATCATGACTACACAAGTGAAGAGGAGGATGAAGATGAAGAGATAGTTCATCTCTTCAAGAAGTGTGCCCCGTTCATGAAGAAAGCCTTGAGAGAGCTTGAACGAGAACCTAAAAGAAATGAGAGGGCAAGCACTTCAAGCCATAAGAAGAAGGCACATTTGGCTACTTGGAGTGATGAAGACTCCACCGACAATGAACAAGCCAACCTTTGCCTTATGGCCATCGAAGAAGATTCAAGGGTAACTTCTAATTCATCTACTTCATGTTCTTACTCTTTTGATGAATTACAAGATGTCTATGATGATTTGGTTTTAGATTTTAAAAGCCACATTTTGAAAAACAAAAAAATGATTTCAAAGTTAAAAATTCAAAATGATTTGCTTTCTAAAACCAAACTTGAACTTGAAGCAAAACTTGAAGAGTTTGAATTAAAATGTTTTGATTTACAAAAATTGCTTCAAAATGTTCAAGAAGAAAAAGATTTGATTTCCAAAGAGCTTGAAAAGAAAAACAATTTTGGAAAATCAAATTTTTATGTTAGACAATCTAGTGCCCCTAGATTTAAAAATGGTAAATGTTTTAGAAGTGTTTGGGTCCCAAAAGGACTAACCACTTCAATTAAAAAGGATGACATTGAAAAATGGATTCCAAAGGGGTCAAAAATTTGTGCTACTAACGTTCATGGATCCAAAGCAATTTGGATACCAAAAGTTACTTGATTGTCTTTTGCTAGGTGTGATGGAGATGTTCAACAAGTCAAACATTAAGGGGGAGCTCCATGTACACAAGGAAGAACACTTGAAGAAGGAAGGCTTCACATCCTACCTTGAGTTCAAGTGTTGGTAAAATTCTAGTTGTTTATGATTTCTTTTGTTTATATTTTTTTAATTCAACTAGATGATCATATATGTTGGACTAACATTTTTAATGATGCTTTGAGTAAGGGGGAGCCATTTTAAAACCAAATTCTTACTTTTGTCAAACTTTTACCTCTATTGTTATTTTTGAACTTAATGTTTTAAATTCTTTTTGATATAACAAAAAGGGGGAGAAATGGTTTGAAAAATTGAATTTTCAATTGAATAAGGGGGAGCTTTATTTGATTTCATATCTTTAGTCTCTTATTCACATTTTTAAAGTTAAAGGGGGAGAATCCCAAACAATTTTTCAAGAGAGTTTTATTATATCAAAAAGGGGGAGATTGTAGAACTAATGTTTTGATATAATAATTGAAAAATGTTTTGGACTGATTTAAAAAATATTTAAAACAATTTCCAAAGTCCAAATATTCTGAAACTATGTTTAGGGATGTTTCTAAATGGGTTTTTCATGTTTTCAAAGGCCAAATTACACAGACCTGTCCAGGTGTTTCGAAACACCTCAGGGCGTTTCGAAACAGGGGATTCCAGTAGCGATTTCGTTTCGAAACGAGCCTTCCCTGGACTTGATTTTTGCCCAGCGTTTCGAAACGGGCTAGGCCGTTTCGATACGCCCATGTGGCAATGACCCCAACGGTCATAAACCCCAACGGCTATTTTCCCAACCAACTTTTAAATGCAGGCGTTTCGATACGGTTCTATAGCGTTTCGATACGGGTTTCGAAACGGCCAGTAGGCGTTCCGAAACGGACATGAGGCGTTCCGAAACGGCCAGGAGGCATTCCGAAATGGATGCCCTGATAGACTGCAACGACTCTTTCTACATTGAGAGTGTTTCGAAACGGCTTCGAGCGTTTCGAAACGGGGAGCTGCAGAATGCATTTATGGTGGGAATTAAAGTCCTCAATGGCTCCAATTTGATCCCAACGGCTAGTAACGGCTACAAACTCAATTGGGAGTATAAAAGGGACCTCCAAGCATCAAGAGTAGGCTAATGCTTCAATTGTCAATCAACAAATGATCAAGAATTGTCTTAGAGCCTAAAGTGTCAATTATTGTATAGACAAACACTAGTGAGCCAAAATTGTCAAATTTGCTCAAGTGTTTTAGGTTTTGGGTGAGAGCTTAATTGTGAAAACAAACACCTATTAGAGGGTTTAAGTTTGCTTCTTGTTTCTCTTTGTAAAAGAGGGTTTTGATCAAGGCTTTGGGTAGAAGCTTGATCGGTGTAAAGGGTTTCCTCCTAAGCCTAGAAAAGGGGACGAATCAATTAGTGGAATTGGTTGTGAAATCCTTAGTTGGGAGCTAAGGTAGTGGATGTAGACCTTGGTTAGAAGGTTAAACCACTATAAATCATTGTGTCTTTATTCTTCTAGCTTCCTAAACCCTTCCACCCAAAAATCCACCTCTCCACCACTTGGTGAGCATAATCGGTTGAACGAATCGAGCCCCACACATCTCAACAATCCACAACATGGGCTGGGATCAATTCGCACGGCATCTAGAAGGAATCAACAGCAACCACGTGCGAGAGTTCTACGCCCACAGACCGACACCGACAAGCCCTTTCGTTTATGTCCGCGGAGAAGGTGTCAAGTTTACTGTTGATATGATCAACAGCTTTTGCAGCATAGAAGTCAGCGGCAATCCATATGACGAATGGGAGTCCTACCTAACGTTGGTTGACTACAACAAGATCAAGAAGGAGATCTGTAAGCCAAACTCCAAGTGGCTGACTGGATAAAACAACAGGTCAGTCAACCGCCGTGATCTGTTGCCAGAGGCAGCCCTTTGGAGATACTTCGTCCAACGTCGCCTGATTCCCAGCACGCACGGATCCACAGTCAATAGGTTTCAGCTTTCCCTCATCCACAGTATTATGATGGGGCGGCATATCAATGTTGGTGAGGTAATCATAAAGAAGGTCTATGCCCACGTAGAGAAGCCAAACACCAAGGGACCTCTCTTCTTCCCTGCACTCATCACTGGCTTGTGTGCCAATTTTCGCGTGCGGCCGCACCCAAAGGATAAAATTCTTCCTTCCAAGGAAAGATGGACAAGAAGGGTACGCCAGCAGATGATGCATAACGCGGAGCCAGACACACCTTCCACCGCCCAACTACCATCCCAAGCTGTCGTCACCCCAGCCGCAACGGGCAGTACTGTAGCTGCCCTCCTCTTCGAAGTGATCCCCCTACTACGCAACTTAGTTGAAAGCTGCCAGAGGATCGATCACAAGCATGTGATATTCACCAAATACGTAGCGGACGTGCAAGAGGCCTTTGTGTCCTACTTACTGGACAAGTATCAGGACGCCGGCCCACAGTTGCCTGCCTTTCCCATAGAGTAAGCAGCTACCAAGCCAATCCACATCACTCCAAGACCAGCTGCTGCTCCTGCCGCCGACGATAGCGAGGGGCCGCACCATCGCCCCAATAGAAGAACCTCTCCAACCCCTATCCAGCCATATGACCTATCCTCCTCATCAAAATCAGAGAAGGAGGAAGAAACCACTGATGCATCCCTAGTAGCAAAAGGGGTCGCTGCCAAAGACGCCAGCGACTCAGACATGGAGATCTCAGACTCCTTTGATGATGAACCAGCAGAGGCAGATAGAAAGAGAAAGCGGCCAGAAACAGAGCCCCAGGGTGGAAGAGCTGAAAAACAATCAAAGAAGCGCACTCCCTCAGTCTATAGCACCATTTTTATTTTATTTTCTTTTCTTTTTAACTTTTATGTTTTATTTTATTTTATTTTTTATGTTTTATCTTTCTATTTTTAATTTTTCTTTTTATATTTTATATTTTATATCTTATGTTTTGTTTTTAATTTTTGTTTTGTAGAGGCATTGAGGACAATGCCAACCTTGAGTTTGGGGGGAATTAGTCCTCTTTGTTTTAGGTTCATTTAGTAGCATTTAGATGCACATGTAAAGTTTTTGCCCCTTAAGCACTTAATGTAATATAAATATTTAGTTCAAAAACTTGTGCCTATGATAGCTTAGCCGACTACATATATTCGCACCATACTAATTTTTTTATCTAACTATGGGAAGAAGCATGAATAATACTTAGATAATTTTTTTGCCAATTATCTTTACAATGTCCGTTAAATGTTGAATTTTTGCTTGAGTTTTAAATTTAAACATTGTCTGCCTCACTTAATAAAAAATTCCTTGATTGAATACAGGTTTGCCGCCACGGCAGCACAGGGCAGCACATCCAAGATGATAAAAATACCCTAGAGGTTCCCGAAAAGGGCTCTAGGAAGGATCATGAGCAAGGACACTCAGCTGCTATCAAAGTTGTAAAGTGTCCAAAAGTCTTATATTTCATGCACATTCCAACTCTTATTATTACTGTTTTTAAACACATTTTAGACATAAGTAGGTGCATGCATAACATTTTACAGTATTTTTAGTTCTGCCTTGCTTTTATGAGTTATTATTTATTTGGTGAACAAAAGATACTATTTTAGTGTATTCTTGTATGTAGGTACTAAAAGCTGAAAGAGGGAACCAATGAGCTGAGGGCACAAGGCTGAGGAAGCTTACCTAGGAGCTGTACTGAATCAGTTCCAGCTGAAGACAAGTTGCTGCCAAATACCTGCCGAGCAGAGTTGCTGCCGACCTTGCTGCCCACGGCAGCAGACTATGGAAGTTGGAAGAAGCGGAGCGCGATCTGTAAAGCAAAAACTTCTTAATCTATCGCATGTGTTCATGTGATTTTCCGATGTTTGTAGCAACGGCCAGGGTTGCCGGAGCAAAAATCTCAAGATTACTTGCGGGCTAAGGCAAACGAGAAAGAGTCCATATTCCACGCAAAGAAGCCGGCATTTAAAGTCATATTTAAGAAGGAAAGCTACTTTAGAGGACTTCTACTTTAAGGAGAACTTAACCTAGTCTTTTAGTCTATAAATACCCATTGTACTGCTAGTTCAAATCATCTTAGGTTTTATATAGACTTTTCTTATGTTCTTCACTATCGCCATGTTCTAAACTCTATTTGGGTTAGGGTTGTGTTGTAACTACTGTGAAACGGTTGTTTTAGGGTTTTAAGTTATTTTATTCTATAAAATATTCCGAGTTTACTTAATCCATTGTTCTTCATTCTTTCAATCATTCTACACCAGTCGTTTGAGAGAATCCATTTGTCGGGCACAAAAGTGCAAGGCTCATGAAAGGGTTAAGTACGGTCACAACGTGTTGAGGAGTGACTAACTTGGTTCCACACCAGTCCACAAGTTTCATCGGCTAAAAGGGATTACTAACCGAGTTGACTAACTTGGTTCCACACTAGTCCACAAGTTAGCTCTCGAGCATCCTAACCTAGAAATAAGAGGGATCATTGTCGACTATCCTGCCGAACTTGGAGTATCTGCCAGACTTGCCACCAGGACTTCTTTCTATTCCACCTGCCGAGACAGTACACCCCTACAGTGGCAGTGACCTGTTGCGGCCGCATGACAGGGTCGTAGTTTGCCGCCCACCATACCCGCCGAGGCAGCACATCGTGGCAGCACAAAATAACTCATACCTTTTACGACGTAGTTTTCACACTAAGTGGCAGCATAACCCTGCCTGCGTTATCAACCTGATTCACCTCTTCTCTATTACTTGTGTTTTTAATTACTTTTCTATCTTAGCCAATTATTCACTTGTGCTTTTACTTTACCTTGTGCAGGAACTACGAATTGAGACAAGTTGTCCAATCCTCGTGGGATTCGACATCTTTTATACAATAACTTGGCAGGAGTGTGCACTTGCGCTCTCACAAAAAGGAAACACCTACACGCCCTACAAGTTTTTGGCGCTGTTGCTAGGGATTGGTAACAATGAATTTCGTTTTTCAATTTCTGCACCTTTAATTTACTTTTTATTTTATTTTTATTTTTAAATCAAAAAAAATATTTTACTGTGTCCTTTGCAAGTGCATGACCAGGGCCAACCCTAAGGGAAACCTTATCATTTACGACAATCTCGAGCGTGAAATGAGAAGGATTAAAAGGGAGCTCAGGGAAATTCTAAAGACCAGAGGAGATAAGGGCAAAGCAATTGAAGAAACCATGGTAAACGAGGACCCCCCCCCCCCAATTGATGCCATGAACGGCAGGGGCGAGCAACATGATTTGCCGCCCAGAGGACCACAAGAACAACAGAGGCAGGACCCCCTTGATCTGCCCAGGCCGCAACAAGTGTGGACAACTATAGATTACCTGGAACATGACTTCCAAAGGTTCGAGCCAATAGTGACAGAACCGGAGATAGGGGTAGACCATTTAGAGCTAAAGCCTGTCATGTTCAACATGTTAAATACCCTAGGGCACTTCAAAGGGACTGCCACAGAAGATGCTCGGTAACATCTACGAGGATTCATGGACATTTGCTGAGCATTCAAAATATATGGGGTTCACTAGGACGTACTACGGCTAAGGCTATTTCCCTATTCACTGAGGGATATGGCTAAACAATGGTTGAATAATCAGTCAGCTGGATCTTTTAATACATGGACGGAACTATGCAAAGACTTTTAGACCATTTTAGCTCGTCCAATGTTACTAATAGGTTGCGGAATGACATCACAACCTTCAGACAAGGGGATGGCGAGCCAATGTACGAGGCATGGGAGCGGTATCAACAAATGTTGAATAACTGTCCGATTCACGGTCTAGCGGCTTGGACTCAGGTATCTATATTTTACAATGGGGTTAACTACCCAACGCGGATGATGATAGATGTCTCGGTCAACGGGATCATCCTAGATATACCTCTAGAGGAAGAACTACAGCTGCTGAACATAGCCACTAAAAACGACTACAAATACCCGACCGCCCGCCGAGGCGACACAAGGCGACCAGCAACTGCAAATGAGGTAGAAGCCTCAGATTTCGTAAATTCCTGCCTCGACACTCTGACGGAGCTGGTGATGAAGATGGTGCAATCCCCTGGGAAGATCCATGAAGTAAAAGTTGTTGAGCCATTATGTGGCGAATGTGGGGGCAACCACGATTCCTCTGACTGCACCGCATCTGCAAATTACATGGGAGGATACGAGAGGAATAGCAGGCCCGCCCAGAACACCTATAATCCTAACTGGAGAAACCATCCCAACGTCTCCTGGAGCAACCCAAAGACAACTGCAAATCCACAACAACTATAGGGAGGCTACAAGCAGAATCAGCCCCGGCAGCAGACTCAGCAGCCACAACACAATAGTTCACTAGAAGCTACTATGCAAACTTTTCTGAAACAAACTGGTGAATTTATTGTCTATACAAATAATTTTTTTTTGAAAAAACTGAGTCTTTTATAGACAGGACGGAGATGAAGCTGAACAATCAGGAGGCTGCCATTAAGAACCTGGAAACCCAATTTGGGCAGTTCACTGAAATCTACAACAGCCGGACTATGGGTGCATCATCTAGCAGCTCGCAAGTAGCCGCCAAACCCACTTATGAGCATTGCAAAGCCATATCAACAAGAAGTGGGAAGCAGTTAGATGAGCCCAGGATGGTAGAACAGCTAGAAGTGCAACTAGACCAGAAAAACAAGCCTACCACAGCAGAACCAGCACTTGCCGCCCCAATAGTAGAACATGAAAGCGGCCCTAAAAAGGATGATCTTCCCTGAATTAAGCCTCCAAGCAAGGAGAACATAGAGGACATCCGTATGCCAGAACCATTCCCCCAAAAGCTCAAACAACAACAACAAGAGCACCAATTCAAAAAATTCCTGGATATTCTGAAACAGGTGCATATCAATATACCGCTGATAGAAGCCATACAAAACATGCCAAAATATGCCAAACATATAAGAGATATGGTTTCTACGAAGAAGAGGATAAGGGAATTCGAGACAGTAGTTGTCACTAAAGAGTGCATGGCTATGTTGCATAACAAGCTGCCGCCTAAGCAAACAGATCTGGGCAGCTTTGTTATACCATGCAAACTAGGCAGCACGCACGAAACCAGAGCCCTATGTGACTTGGGAGCCAGCATCAACCTGATGCCAAAGGTCGTCTTCGACAAACTAGGTATTGGACCTGCTAAACCAACCTTCGTAATGCTTAAACTTGCTGATCAATCATTTGTGAAACCAGAAGGAAAGATTGAAGACATTCTGGTTAAGGTGGGCAACCTGATTCTCCCTGCCGACTTCCTCATCTTAGACTGTGAGGCCGACGAGAAAGCCCCTATCATCCTTGGGCGACCCTTCTTGGCCACGGGCAGAACGCTTATAGATGTGGAACTCGGTTAGCTGACAATGAGGGTAGAGGACCAGAGAATAAGGATGAACGTGCTACAACCCTCAGAAGAAGGAAAGGATAGCCCAGATGCAAGAGCTGCCAAGATCGGTGTAAAAACAGGCCAGGGCAGCAGCTACCGCAACAGGCCTAGGGGCAGACTTAAGGACCCCATAACACAGCATCTGAAAGAACATGAGGACCCCCCAGGAGGGAAGAAAAAGCTAAACCACATCAGGAAGTGGTTTTGTCTGGAGACGCACCAAAATGCACTCCCAACATAACTTAAATTTTTATTTTATTTTCTTTTATTTTTATTTTTATGCATTAGGATTAGAATTTCTGTTATTTTAGGATTAGATTAATTTTTAGAATTTTATTTTTAAGAAATTATTTAAATATTTTTATTTTTATTTTTATTTTAAGTTTAAGAATAAAAGAGCATGATTAGGAAGGAGACCCAGCAAGAAGACCGCCCACCATTATGCCGAGACAGCGGCCAACGCAACAACGCATAACGGCTAGTTGACATTCAACGAGTAGCTGCCAACGACTCCAAAATTAACAGGCAGAAAATCCGTAACGTTCGCTAAAAAATCGGATCGTCGAGCATTTAATGCCGCCTCAACACTTCTCGTCAGCCCCTATATATACACCTCTCACTCACTTCATTTTACTTTACTTCCACCTTTTTGCTATCTTCTATCTAATTCCCATGTTATCTCACAACTTTTATTTCTAGTTTCAGTTAAGTACAACCGTACACATGGCCTCAACATCAACCTAAAAACCCATCTACAAGAAGTTTTGCTTCAAGGAGGACGAGGAGAGATATAGGGAAAATTTCTCCAAGCAGGTAGTATGGGAGGAACAAGGCTTCCATTACGCATGGAAAATGGGAGACTGTGGTCTAGAGCCCGCCTTGTTCCGAACCATCCATTACAAGGGATGGGAGATGTTCGCTCAGCAGCCCGAGATAGCGAACATCACTATCGTCAAGGAATTCTACTCCCATCAGCCATGCCCGGAGAAGCCATTTGTCTACGTTCGCGGGGAACTGGTCAAACTCAACGCTGTTGTCATTAACAGCTACTACGGCCTTGATATGAATGACAACCCTCACGAGGATTGGAGGTAGTCACTGAAGGCTGCCAACTACGAGGAAATCAAGGCCAAACTCTGCAAGCCCGGCACACCATGGCTAGGGGGCAAACATGTGGGATCTGTCCAATGCTGCCACCTGCTAACAGAAGCCATGCTATAGAACAGATTTGTGAAAAGGCGTCTGCTGCCCACATCCCACAACTCAACAGTTGACCGGCCGCGCCTCGCCTCGCCTTAATTCACAGTATCCTGATGAACCGACCGATCAACGTAGGGGAAATTATCTACACAGAAATCTACAACTGGTTCAAAAATAAGAAGGACAGGTTGTATTTCCCATCCCTCATCACGAGTCTCTACACCAACTTTAGAGTCTCGGCAGAGCACACAGATGAGCTTACAACTGCCAAAGAGGGCTGGACCAAAAAGGTCTGCATCCAGATGATGCAGGATGCAGAAAAAGAGCCAATAACACCGAGCCAGCCTTCAGCCACACAGTTCGAAACTCCAGCCGCCCCCGGCAGTACTGATGCTGCCCAGACAAAGAAGTCCTCACGCTGCTGTATACACTTCTAGAAAGCACAAAACGGATATAGCAGCAGCATTTGGCCTTCATGAACTATGTGGGGGAGGCCCAAGAAGCCCTTGTGACGTATTTTCTGCAGAAATTTCCTGGTGATGTGCCCACAATGCTGCCCCATCCTGAGGAGCTTGCAGCAGCAGCCCAAGCACAAATAACTACACCAGCCGCCGCAGCCTGCCAGACTGACTGTCGAGTGCCCTCTCTTATGCATTCCCTGACCTACTCAGCCGCCACCCCATCCAACACAGTTGCAGACTCCCTTGAGAGGCACCAGCAGAATCTCTCCCCTGCCTACACAGTGGCAGACACCTCCTTATCAGAGGAGATCGAGCAGTCGCCGCATGAGCCAGAAACAGCAGTGGTTGCAGCAACAGTAGCCATCCCAATGGCATTCATCCCTCTTGCTACACCCACGGAGGAAGGAACCAGGAAAAGGAAGCATCACATAATAGCCGAAGAACCTATGGACCTCGAGACCGAGTCAGAAGAGGACGATGTACCTCTAGACGCTTCTTCTACCGAACCGAAAGAAGAGCCACAACATACACCGAAGAGAGTAGCCGTCGCGGAAAGCAAAAACATCACCTGGTAGAATCGCCGCCAAGGCATCTGTCAGCCGCCGCTTCTTCATTCATACCTCTTCCTCCTCCTCAGCTGACAAAAATCCAACTTCCTCCCACCCCTCAGTAGACTTTTAGTTTATGTTCTTTTCTTTCTCTTTTCTTTTATTTTTATTTTCTATTTTCCTTTATTTTTATTTTTAACTTGTATATTTTATTTTTCTTTGTATTTTATCTATTTTGTGCATTGAGGGCAATGCCCATCTCGAGTTTGGGGGGATAGCTCTCGCATCATATTTTTAGGCATCTTTAGTTGCATGTAAGTTGCATTGTACTTGCCTTAGTAATAATCGGAAAAGAAAAGTTTGCTATGACTTGTGCCTATGATAGGATAGCCGACTAAGTTATTTTTGCACCTAATAAAAATTGAACTTAATCTTTGGAAAAAGTATGAAATATGACTTAGAAATTTTTTATACCTGAAAATGTTAAACATCTCTGTTACTTGCTGAATGTGCTAGAATATTTGATAAACATTGCATGTTTGTTTTTAGAATTCTTTGCAAAATTTTAACGAGTATTACAAGTAGCCGCCGAGGCAGGCAAAAGAAACAGAAAAATGCAAGTACTGCCACAACAACATAATCAAAAACAAGGAACAATGATGTTTACCTTAGAGGTACCCGCAACAGGCTCTAGGAAGAATCATGTGCGAGGACACTCCGCTGCTATCAAAGTCCATGAATCTGAAAGCTTTAAAGTGACGGACAAATTAGCATGAGTGAATGAAAGCTTTCACAGGATGACTCTACTCCAAGGGTTCGGGGTTTTATAGTTTGCTCTTATCTCAACATCAGACCTGGAAGAGTAGTTGTGATAAGCTGAAGCCTTCACTGCCATGATTAAAAATATTTTGCTTAAACTGTGCTGCCTCGGCAGCAACCTTTATATCACATCAGCCACGTTGTTTAATTATTTATTCTTCGTATTCAGCTCGTTTACAGATATGCACACACACACCACACATGCATGAGAAATTCAAATTCTGAGTTCTTTTTCTGCTTATTTCCCTTCACTAACTTAATATAGGTGTCACGGCCTTGAGGCAGAAAATCGGGTTAAAAGCTAATTTCTCTTTCTGATTATTATTAGAGCAAGTACTTTAGGTTGCATTGCTTGATGACAAGCAATAGTTCGAGTTTGGGGGTGTGTAAAGTGTCCAAAAGTCCTATATTTTGTGCACATTCCAACTCTTATTATTACTGTTTTAAGCACATTTTAGACATAAGTAGGTGCATGCATAACATTTTACAGTATTTCTAGCTCTGCCTTGCTTTTATGAGTTATTATTTATTTGGTGAACAAGAGATACTATTTTAGTGTATTCTTGTATATAGGTACCAACAGCTGAAAGAGAGAACCAAGGAGCTGAGAGCACAAGGCTGGGGAAGCTTGCCTAGGAGCTATATTGAAGCAGTTCTAGCTGAAGACAAGTTGCTGCCAAATACCTACCGAGCAGAGTTGCTGCCGACCTTGCTGCCCACGACAGCTGACTATGGAAGTTGGAAGAACCGGAGCGCGATTTGTAGAGCTAAAACTCCTGAATCTATCGCCGACGTTCATGTGATTTTCTGACGTCTGTAGTAGCGGCCAGGGCTGCTGGAGCAAAAATCTCAAGATTACTTGCGGGCTAAGGCAAACGAGAAAGAGTCCATATTCCACGCAAAAAAGTCGGCCTTTAAAGTCATATTTAAGAAGGAAAGCTACTTTATAGGACTTCTACTTTAAGGAGGACTTAACATAGTCTTTTAGTCAATAAATACCCATTGTACTCCTAGTTCAAATCATCCTAGGTTTTATACAGACTTTTCTTGTGTTCTTCACTATCGCCATGTCCTAAACTCCATTTGGGTTAGGGTTGTGTTGTAACAAGTGTGAAATGGTTGTTTTAGGGTTTTAAGTTATTTTTTTCAATAAAATAGTCCGAGTTTACTTAATCCATTATTCTTCATTCTTTCAATCATTCTACACCAGTCGTTTGAGAGAATCCATTTGTCGGGAATGAAAGTGCAAGCCTCACAGAAAGGTTAAGTACGGTCACAACGTGCTGAGGCGTGACTAACTTGGTTCCACACCAGTCCACAAGTTTCAACGGCTAAAAGGGATTACTAACCGAGTTGACTAACTTGGTTCCGCACTAGTCCACAAGTTAGCTCTCGAGCATCCTAACCTAGAAATAGAAGGGATCAATGTCGACTATCTTGTCGAACTTGGAGTATCTACCAGACTTGCCGCCAGGACTTCTTTCTATTCCACATGCCGAGATAGTACACCCCTGCAGTGGCAGTGACCTGTTGCGGCCGCGTGACAGGGTCGTAGTTTGTCGTCCGCCATACCCACCGAGGCAGCATATCATGGTAGCACAAAATAACTCATACCTTTTACAACGCAATTTTCACACTAAGTGGCAGCATAACCCTGCATGCCTTATCAACCTGATTCACCTCTTCTCTATTACTAGTGTTTTTAATTACTTTTCTATCTCAACCAATTATTCACTTGTGCTTTTACTTTAGCTTGTGCAGGAACTACGAAATGAGACAAGTTGTCCAATCCTCGTGGGATTCAACATCTTTTATACTATAACTTGGCAGGAGTGTGCACTTGCGCTCTCACAAAAAGGGAACACCTACACGCCCTACAAAAGTCCACGTATCTAAACCAAGTGACGGACAAATTAGCAAGAGTGAATGAAAGTCTTCACAGGATAACTCTATTCAAAGGGTTCAGAGTTTTGTAGAGTGCACCTATCTTAGCTTCAGACCCGGAGAATAGTTGTGATGAGCTGAAGCCTTAAAAGCCATGATCAGAAAAAGAAAACAAAAGTGTCCAACTATGCTGCCACGACATCAACTCGTATCCTTTCTAGTAATTTAATTATTTTAGGCATTCTTTGTTAACTTAATTATCTCAACATGGTTAGCATGAGCACAGACCTACACACACTGCACTGGCATTAAGAAAATTAAAACCTAAGTTATTTCATGCTATTCCCTATCACTAATATAAAAACAAGTGTCACGACCTTGAGGTAAGAAATCAAGTTAAAGGCTAATGCTTCTATTAATTTTGTGCTATGGGCGGATTTACTAGCTAGGTTGCATTGCTTGAGGACAAGCAATAGTTCGAGTTTGGGGGTGTGTAGAGTGACCACGAGTTCTATATTTTGTACACATTCTTGCCCCTATTATTGTTGTTTTTAAGCTCATTTAGGTGCATTGCATGCATTATAATAGTATATTCTCTTTTACCCTGCTTTTATTGAATATCTTATGTTTGGTTGAGAAAAGTTATTGTTTTAGTTTAGTTTATATTTTCAGGTGTTATAGCTAGGAGAGGACAGGACAGGACATGAAAGATGGAACAAAAGGAGTTGTACTGAAGCAGTTCTAGATGCCGCCAAGGACGCTGCCGAAGTAGCATTGCCGACAAGTGCTGCCCGGGCAGGAGTTACACCGACTTAGTCAAGATGGGTCACAATTGAAAGAGGGAAATTTCCTAAGCCCAATGAGCCCAGTCTTGCAATTTTCTGAAGCTTGTAGCGGCCGGTAGAGCTGATCCAAGACCGATAAGTAAGAGCACTTATCCTTACTTGCGGAAGAAGGCAAAATCCAAAGAGTCCATAATTAAGTAATAAAGGAGTTCGTATTTAATGTAATTTACTTTTAGAACTCCTACTTCAAGGAGGACTCAAATTTAGGCCATGAGCCTTATATATACCCAATGTATGTAAGGGTATAGGGGCATGACGAGGGTGAGGGGATGCGAGCCTGAGCAGCCGCACAATGGAGATGTAGTTAGATAGGTTAGAGTTGTTGGGGGTCGCTGTCCAACTCTCCTAGGGTTTAGGCGCGTGTATGTAAAGTAGTTAGAGGGAAACGATTATAATAGTTTTGAGTTGTTTCCAATAAAATTCCAAAGTTTGCTTAATCTATGCTTTTTGTTCTTTCAATTAGTGTACACCATTTAGTTGAGAGAAAATCCATTTGTCGAGCACGAAAGTGCAAGGCTCACGAAAGGGTTAAGCACGGTCACAACCTGTTGGGGCGTGACTAACTTGGTTCCACACTAGTTCACAAGTTTCAACGGCTAAGAAGTATCACCAATCGAATGGACTTGCTTGTGTTAAGCTGACGCTGAGATTTCTAGGTATTGCCTACATCACGTGAGTGTTCGAGCATCCTAACCTAGAAATAGGAGGGATCACTGTCGACTATCCTGCCGAACTTGAAATGTCTGCCAGACTTCCGCCAGGACTTCTTTCTGTTCCACCTGCCGAAACAGTACACTCCTGCAGTGGTAGTGACCTATTGCGGCCGCGTGACAGGGTCGTAGTTTGCCGCCCGCCATACCCGCCGAGGCAGCAATTCATGGCAGCGCAAAACATACTCAGTTTTACAATGCAGTTCACATGGTACTGAGCTGCATTTGTCTTACCCAATCTATTGCCCAAATCTCTCCATATCATTCCTCCCATCATTATCTTTATTTTTACTTGTGTTTTTATATTTCCACATCGTGAGATTTAATTGCGCATTTACTAAATCTTTGTGCAGGAAACCATTCTTAGGAGCTGCTCCAATCCCTGTAGGAGACGATATCTTTTATACTATAACTTGACAAGAGTGTGCACTTGCGCTCATAAATGGATAACACACAAACGCTCTACAAACAACATCTTTGTTTCTTTAGAGTATTTTGCATATTCAGCCTGTACACAGTCCTACACACACTGCACTGGCAGTTTAGATTAATTCTGAGTTATTCCTTGATGTTTCCCCTATCACTAATATAATGTAGGTGCCACGGCCTTGAGGTACGGAATCAAGTTAAAAACAGGTTTTTCTTTCTGATTAATATAAGGGCAAGTCTAGTTAGGTTTACATTGCTTGAGGACAAGCAATAGATCGAGTTTTGGGTTGTTTAAAGTGTTTAAAAGTCTTATTTCATTTACTCCTTTTTAATCATATTATTGTTAGACGTAGGCACATTTTAGTTGCATAATTAGGCATTAATGCATATTCTCATAATTTTCTTCACCATTAAGCCTGATTATATATTTTAGTGTATTTTGTGGAAAAGGTGTTGTTTTTGTATGTATTTTGGTACATGCAGGAAGATTGCCGTTAGGACCAGCCGAAACAGCAGGGTGCTGCCAAAACCCCCGAGACAGTAGAGCGAGTCTACCCCGCCACAAAAGCAGCTGCTGAGACAGAGACAAAGACAACAGCTGCCGAGACAAAGACCGAGACAACAGCTGTCACCGCCATACCGGTCGCCTAGGGTAGCAAGCTGAGGAATTGGAGAATTGGAGTGCGATCTGTAGAGCAGAAAATCCTGAATCTAACGATGCCGTCCACTCAATTTTCTGACGCCTGGAGCAGCAGACAGAGCCATCGGAGGAGAAGAACGAGCTTACCACAAGAACAAGGCAACGGGAAAAAAAGTCCATATTCAACTCAAAGAAGTCAAATTTTAAAAGTTTCATTTAATGCAAAAGCTTTTTTAGGACTTCTACTCCAAGAAGGATTTAGACTAGACCATTGCCTATATAAACCTCATGTATTTAGCAAATCAAGATACACATATTAGGTTTTCTTTAGGCATAGCTTAGGTTTTCTTGCCTCCAATATGTTCTAATTCTCTCTTGGGTTTGGGGTTATGATGTAATTAGTTATGAGAACGGTTGTTTAGGTTTTCAAGTTTTGTTTTTGCAATAAAATATTCTAAGTTTGCTTAATTCATGTGCTTCACTTCTTCAATTAGTTCCAAAAGTCCAGTTGAGGAAATCCATTTGTCGGGCACGAGAGTGTCAAACTCACGAAAGAATTAAGTACGGTCTCATCATGACGAGGTGTTGACTAATTCAGCTTAGACATAAGTTAGAATTTCAGCAGCTAAAAAGAGCAACCAAGCATCGACTGATTGTGTTAGGTTTACGCTAAGATTGCTAGGTATTGCCTACATCACGTAGTGACAGAATCCTAGCCTAGACATAGGTAGGACCATTTCAAAATTGCTTAACCGAACTTGGAGTATCTGTCAAACTTGCCGCCGGGGCTTCCCTCCATCTCACTTGCCGAGACAGAAAAAGCTGAAAGAGCAGAGTTCCGTCGTGGCAGCTGTTGCGTGTAAAAGTGTCTATCGCAATATAGTGCAAGTGTACACGACACAAGTAGTAAAGTGATACGTAAGTATCGGATATCGTCTCCACAGGGACTGGGCTAATAGCTTCAACCTGGAATTACTGCACGAGAGGAAAAAGAAATAGTTTAAATGTTTGTCACGAGATAATAAAGAATACTGATAATAAAAGAGTAAAGAATTCAGGATAGAGAGAATGGGCCGGTATTGAATTGCTCAGTAGTGTAGGTGTTGCAAAGTCTAGGAATATTTGTTCTGTCGTTGCGCCTGTCGCGGCAGCGATCTGTTGTTAGTCGCGGCAGCGATCACACAACTCCGTACTTTAAGCTTGGCAAGAATCCCTGCAGTGCCTTGGCCTATCCCTAGGTCCAAGTCTGTCGATGAACATGTGTTTGATGATACCTCCCGGCGTGAATCGAAGGATGAACACCGATGTTGTTGAATTCTTCCTTAGCCACTTAACCTCGTCCTATCCCTAGGTCCGAGATAGTTCAACCATAAACTGGAGAACTCGTACTTATTCTTTTCGTATACTTAACTCTCCCGATATTAAGTAAATATGTAATCTCACAATGCTCTCCCGATACTCTTGCAAGATGTTGAAAACCAGAATAAGCAAACTTGAAGTCTATTTTATTAAACAGAAAAAGTCCTAAAACAAATGCAATCCTTACAACTACTTTACAAATCAACCCGTAGCCCTAGGAGAAGTTTAGAACATGATGAGAAGGGGAAAACGACTAGGGTTTAGAAGAGAAGGCTAGAGAGTAGGATATCCTTTCCTAGGTCGAATTACATGCCTTTATATAGGCCTTGGGTTCAAGTTTTCTAATATGGCAAGAATACAAGTTTAAACTAAAGTACAACTCTATTAAAGACTAAATCTTCAAAGCATATATCTTTAATTCGTCCTTCCTTCTTGCTTGGAGTTTCTTCCTTGAACTTTGGGCTTGGCCTTCATTTTGATCTAGGGCTTGGAAAAATATAAAGGTGCTCCACGACAGACCGGCTTAATTTTCTCTTCCTGTCGAGGCCCACTTTACTTCTTCTCTTCACCATTGATGTCGTCCTTAGCTGCCATGGCAGCGTCATGACATCAAAATTGGTCACTGCCTCGGCAGCCACTTAGAAGATTGTCACGACAACACCGACGACAGCAACTTCTCAGAATCTGACACATCTGATACTGAAGATCAGGAGGAGGTAAACTGGATAGGCAATCGTCTAGGTTAGTTATTCAAGCCTTTAAATTATACCTCGGATAACCATACAATTCAAAAGCCATCAACTGTTGAGCCCCCTGTTTTAGAACTTAAGCCTCTGCCAGGGCAGCTAAAATATGCTTTTCTTGGTTTAAATGATACGTTGCCCGTAATCATCTCTTCCAAGTTAATGCAGGAACAGGAACAGTAGTTAATAGGGATGCTGCAGCAGCATAAAAAGGCTATAGGATGGACGATAGCTGATATTCAAGGCATTAGTCCGGCATTATGTATGCATAAAATTCTTCTAGAGGATGATCATAAGCCAACTATTGATGCACAAAGGAGGCTGAACCATGCGATGAAAGAGGTGGTGCGAAAAGAGATAATCAAATGGTTAGATGCTGGAATAATCTACGCCATCTCGGACAGCAAATGGGTGAGCCCGGTGCAGTGCGTTCCCAAGAAAGGAGGAATGACCATGGTAACCAACGAAAACAATGAGTTAATCCCAACCAGGATTGTTACCGGTTGGAGGGTTTGTATGGACTATCGGAAGCTTAACAAAGATACCCGAAAGGACCACTTTCCTTTACCCTTTATTGATCAAATGCTTGATAGATTACCGGGTAAACCTTACTATTGTTTTCTTGATGGTTATTCAGGTTACAATCAAATAGCTATTGCACCGGAAGATCAAGAAAAGACGACATTCACATGCCCTTACGGAACTTACGCTTTTAGGAGAATGCCATTTGGACTATGCAATGCACCAGCCACCTTTCAAAGGTGTATAATGGCAATATTCTCCGATATGGTGGAGGATTTCCTGGAGATCTTTATGGATGAGTTTTCAGTATTTGGAGACAACTTTGAAAGCTGCTTAGGCAACCTACAAAAGGTGCTCGAAAGATGTGAAAAAGCAAACTTGGTTTTGAACTGGGAAAAAAGTCACTTCATGGTGGATGAAGGGATAGTCCTTGGCCATAAGATTAGCTATCGTAGCATAGAAGTCGACAGAGCTAAGATAGAAGTGATCGAAAAGCTGCCGCCGCCCACCACAGTCAAGGGAATCAGAAGTTTCTTAGGACATGTTGGTTTTTATCGGAGATTCATTGCGAATTTTTCAAAAATCACCAAGCCCCTATGCCATCTTCTGGAGCAGAACCGACCCTTCGACTTTAACACTGAATGTACTGAGGCATTCAAGGTTCTGAAAGAAAAGCTGGTAACAGCCCCAATAGTACAGCCACCAGACTGGACACTGCCGTTCGAGATCATGTGTGATGCTAGTGACTATGATGTCGGGTCAGCACTTGGGCAGCAGAGAGACAAACTCTTTCATGTCATATACTATGCCAGCAAAACACTAAACGACGCCCAAGTGAACTACACCACCACAGAGAAGGAGTTATTAGATGTGGTATTCTCCATTGACTGCTTGTGTTAGGTTTACGCTAAGATTGCTAGGTATTGCCTACATCACGTAGTGACAGAATCCTAGCCTAGACATAGGTAGGACCATTTCAAAATTGCTTAACCGAACTTGGAGTATCTGCCAAACTTGCCGCCGGGGCTTCCCTCCATCTCACTTGCCGAGACAGCAAAAGCTGAAAGAGCAGAGTTCCGTCGTGGCAGCTGTTGCGTGTAAAAGTGTCTATCGCAATGTAGTGCAAGTGTACACGACGCAAGTAGTAAAGTGATACGTAAGTATCGGATATCATCTCCACAGGGACTAGGCTAATAGCTTCAACCTGGAATTACTGCACGAGAGGAAAAAGAAATAGTTTAAATGTTTGTCACGAGATAATAAAGACTACTGATAATAAAAGAGTAAAGAATTCAGGATAGAGAGAATGGGCCGGTATTGAATTGCTCAGTAGTGTAGGTGTTGCAAAGTCTAGGAATATCTGTTCTGTCATTGCGCCTGTCGCGGCAGCACCTGTCGCGGCAGCGATCTGTTGTTAGTCGCGGCAACGATCTGTTGTTAGTCGCGGCAGCGATCACACAACTCCGTACTTCAAGCTTGGCAAGAATCCCTGCAGTGCCTTGGCCTATCCCTAGGTCCAAGTCTGTCGATGAAAACGTCTTTGATGATACCTCCCGGCGTGAATCGAAGGATGAACACCGATGTTGTTGAATTCTTCCTTAGCCACTTAACCTCGTCCTATCCCTAGGTCTGAGATAGTTCAACCATAAACTGGAGAACTCGTACTTATTCCTTTCGTATACTTAACTCTCCTGATATTAAGTAAATATGTAATCTCACAATGCTCTCCCGATACTCTTGCAAGATATTGAAAACCAGAATAAGCAAACTTGAAGTCTATTTTATTGAACAGAAAAATTCCTAAAACAAATGCAATCCTTGCAACTACTTTACAAATCAACCCGTAGCCCTAGGAGAAGTTTAGAACATGATGAGAAGGGGAAAACGACTAGGGTTTAGAAGAGAAGGCTAGAGAGTAGGATATCCTTTCCTAGGTCGAATTACATGCCTTTATATAGGCCTTGGGTTCAAGTTTTCTAATATGGCAAGAATACAAGTTTAAACTAAAGTACAACTCTATTAAAGACTAAATCTTCAGAGCATATATCTTTAATTCGTCTTTCCTTCTTGCTTGGAGTTTCTTCCTTGAACTTTGGGCTTGACCTTCATTTTGATCTAGGGCTTGGAAAAATATAAGGGTGCTCTACGACAGACCGGCTTAATTTTCTCTTCCTGTCGAGGCCCACTTTACTTCTTCTCTTCACCATTGCTGTCGTCCTTAGCTGCCATAGCAGCGTCATGACATCAAAATTGATCACTGCCTCGGCAGCCACTTAGAAGACTGTCACGACAGCACCGGTGACAGCAACTCCTCAGAATCTAACACATCTGATACTGAAGATCAGGAGGAGGTAAACTGGATAGGCAATCGTCCAGGTAAGTTATTCGAGCCTTTAAATTATACCTCGGATAACCATGCAATTCAAAAGCCATCAACTGTTGAGCCCCCTATTTTAGAACTTAAGCCTCTGCCAGGGCAGCTAAAATATGCTTTTCTTGGTTTAAATGATACGTTGCCCGTAATCATCTATTCCAAGTTAATGCAGGAACAGGAACAACAGTTAATAGGGATGCTGCAGCAGCATAAAAAGGCTATAGGATGGACGATAGCTGATATTCAAGGCATTAGTCCGGCATTATGTATGCATAAAATTCTTCTAGAGGATGATCATAAGCCGACTATTGATGCACAAAGGCGGCTGAACCATGCGATGAAAGAGGTGGTGCGAAAAGAGATAATCAAATGGTTAGATGTTGGAATAATCTACGCCATCTCGGACAGCAAATGGGTGAGCCTGGTGCAGTGTGTTCCCAAGAAAGGAGGAATGACCATGGTAACCAACGAAAACAATGAGTTAATCCCAACCAGGACTGTTACCGGTTGGAGGGTTTGTATGGACTATCGGAAGCTTAACAAAGCTACCCGAAAGGACCACTTTCCTTTACCCTTTATTGATCAAATGCTTGATAGATTAGCGGGTAAACCTTACTATTGTTTTCTTGATGGTTATTCAGGTTACAATCAAATAGCTATTGCACCGGAAGATCAAGAAAAGACGACATTCACATGCCCTTACGGAACTTACGCTTTTAGGAGAATGCCATTTGGACTATGCAATGCACCAGCCACCTTTCAAAGGTGCATGGTGGCAATATTCTCCGATATGGTGGAGGATTTCCTGGAGATCTTTATGGATGACTTTTTAGTCTTTGGAGACAACTTTGAAAGCTGCTTAGGCAACCTACAAAAGGTGCTCGAAAGATGTGAAAAAGCAAACTTGGTTTTGAACTGGGAAAAATGTCACTTCATGGTGGATGAAGGGATACTCCTTGGCCATAAGATTAGCTGTCGTGGCATAGAAGTCGACAGAGCTAAGATAGAAGTGATCGAAAAGCTGCCGCCGCCCACCACAGTCAAGGGAATCAGAAGTTTCTTAAGACATGTTGGTTTTTATCGGAGATTCATTGCGAATTTTTCAAAAGTCACCAAGCCCCTATGCCATCTTCTAGAGCAGAACCGACCCCTCAACTTTAACACTGAATGTACTGAGGCATTCCAGGTTCTGAAAGAAAAGCTGGTAACAGCCCCAATAGTACAGCCACCAGACTAGACACTGCCGTTTGAGATCATGTGTGATGCTAGTGACTATGCTGTCGGGTCAGCACTTGGTCAGCGGAAAGAAAAACTATTTCATGTCATATACTATGCCAGCAAAACACTGAAAGACGCCCAAGTGAACTACACCACCACAGAGAAGGAGTTATTAGCTGTGGTATTCTCCATTGACAAGTTTCATTCTTATATACTTGGAACGAAGGTCATAGTGCACAAAGACCACTCTGCATTGAAGTATTTGTTCACGAAAAAGGATGCAAAGCCTCGACTGATACGTTAGATCCTGCTATTGCAAGAATTTGACCTTGAAATCAAGGACAAAAGGGGGAAAGAGAATCAAGTGGCAGATCACTTATCAAGGTTGGAGAAGGGAAAGAGTCTACCGACAGATGAGACAAACATATTAGAGACCTTCCCTGATGAGCAGCTATTTGCTGCCACAATCACTTCCGCGACACCCATGGAGGCAGGTAAGTCTTCTGAACTCCCATGGTATGTTGATTTCGTTAATTTTTTAGTTAGCGGAATAATTCCTCCTGACCTTAATTATCAAGCCAGGAAGAGGTTCCAAAATGATGTTAAGCATTATTATTGGGACGAACCTCTTCTTTTCAAAATCTGTGCAGATCAGGTTATAAGGAGATGTGTACCACAGGATGAGGAGGAAGACATACTTCATCATTGTCATGCTTCACAGTATGGAAGACACTTAGGAGGCAACAAAACTGCTGCCAAGGTTCTGCAGTCAGGATTCTATTGGTCTTCATTGTATAAAGATGCTCAAATATTCTACAAGAGTTGTGACAAGTGTCAACGGACGGGAAACATCTCAAGGAGACACGAGATGCCGCTGCAGAACATTCTTGAAGTCGAGATCTTCGACGTTTGGGGGATCGATTTTATGGGACCTTTCCCATCATCATGTGGGAATTTATACATCCTCCTGACAGTAGATTATGTATCTAAGTGGGTTGAAGCTATCGCCACTCAAAAGAATGATGCCAAGACGGTCCAAAGGTTTTTACATAAAAACATTTTTTTCCAGATTTGGCATCCCTAAGGCGATCATCAGTGAAGAATGGAGGCATTTCGACAACAGGGTTATAGCTGCTGCCTTGAAAAAGTATGGTGTCAAGCATCGGATTGCAACAACATATCACCCTCAGACCAATGGACAAGCTGAAATATCCAACAGGGAAGTCAAGAACATTCTTTAAAAGATGGTTAAGCCAACTCGGAAAGATTGGTCTTTACACCTTAATGATGCGTTATGGGCTTATAGGACAACTTTCAAAACTCCATTGGGAATGTCTACTTATCGACTGATTTACGAAAAAACATGCCATTTACCTGTCGAGATAGAGCATAGAGCATACTGGGCAATCAAGGCAGTTAATATGGACTTGGAAAAGGCAGGGCAGAAAAGGCTACTTGACCTTAACGAAATTGAAGAAATTCAGACAATGGCCTATGACAACGCAAGAATCTACAAGGATAAAACTAAGAAGTGGCATGACAAGAAGTTGCTGCCACGACAGTGCTGCCCAGGGCAGCTTGTGTTGCTTTTTAACTCTAGGTTGAAACTCTTCCCAGGGAAGTTGAAATCTAGATGGTCTGGCCCATTCCAAGTTGTACAGGTTTTTCCCCATGGTGCTATCACGATCAGATCTCTAACAGACGAGCACCAATTCAAAGTCAATGGACAACGCTTGAAGCATTATCGGGGGACTGAAGCCCCAAAAATGCAGGAAGTGGTTACCTTAGGAGATGCCCCACCTGGCATCCCTAATTTAACCTAAATTTTATTTTTATTAGTTTTATTATTATTTATTATTTATATATTAGGAAATTAGATTTATTTTATTTTTAAATAATGTTTTTATTTTTATTGTTTTTAGGAAATAAAGGAGACAAGAAGAAAAGGAGAAGTGAATTTAGCCCACCATCCTTCCACCAGCCCAACATGCCCAAATTTTGGAGCCTGTCGTTACAGCTGCCGCGACAGACGCGGAAAATAGAGGCTGTCGACACGCTGTCGCGATAGACACGAATACGCGTAAAAGACGCACAGCAGACACGGAAACGCGTGACAGACGCGTCAGACACGCAAACGCGTAACAGCTGGCCCCATTATTCGCGCCTGTCGTTACAGCTCCAACGGGCAGCAAATTCTTCTCTATATAAACCCCGTTTCATTTTTTCATTTTCACTCACTTCTACTCTTCTTACTTGCTTCCTCTAGAATTTTTTGCTTTCATTTTCATTCTCTCAACCCTTGCAATCATGCCTTCCAGAAACACCCGTAGGAGTGCTGCCTCAGGCTCCACCCCGACAGCATCAACCCCACGATCTTTCCAGATAAGAGACATGTGGGAGGAAAGGGGATTCATCTACACTTCAAAGGAGGGGAATTTGGGCCTACAGCCGTTCATTGCTCGAAAAATAAGGGCTTTACAGTGGCAGATCTTTGCCGAACAACCTGAGGAGATGAATGTCTCTCTAGTTCGAGATTTCTACGATGCCATCAACAGCAGAACGGCGACAGCAGTTACCGTACGAGGGAGGGAAGTGCCATTCGAAGCTGAATACATCAACACCTTGTACGGATTTTACGTGGGCAGCAACGACGACGGTCATCAGTAATTTCTAAACAGTTTAGACCCTGCTGCCTACGATGTTGTCCTGGCAGAATTGACTAATGAAGGAACTCAGTGGAACACAAATCGCAAGAACTCGAGGACGGTTAAAAGAGTTCAACTCCTGTCGGAAGCCAAATTGTGGAACGCTTTTATCAAAAAGCGCATCATGCCGTCTTCACACAACACCACTATTGACCAACCCAGGTTAGCCCTCATCCATTCTATTTTGCATGAGAGGCCTATTAATGTGGGCAGTTTCATCCGGGAAAGCATTTTGGAGTGTGCACACCGGCCGACGGGACCGCTCTACATTCCTTACCTCATCACAGCCCTCTGCCGAGGCCATGATGTACCTGAAGCTGCCACCGATCTGCAAGTTCAAGGGAAGGGATGGACCAACAAGAATATTCTCAGCTTAATGGAGCTGACTGCTGCCACCCCGCTGTCATCTTTTGATCCCACTGCCACGGCAGCAGACACGACAAAGTCGACGGACACTGAACCTGCTGCCACGGAAGCCAGGCAGCAAACAACAGCAGCAGCCCCGATCGATTCCTCGTCCCAGATCCTTGCTGCTATACAGAAGATGGAGGAACGGCAGCTCGGTCTTATGAGCTTCATCAGGGATTTCACCGCAGCTACGGTACAATTCATCCAAACCTCTTTAAATTTCCCTGATGTTGTATTTCCTACCTTCCCTGCCCATTATTTTGTTGTCCCAACCCCTGCCCACACACCAACACATGCTGCCACACCAAGAACACCGTCTGCAGCATCCACACCAACACCTGCCATGACAGCCGTCGGCAGCAACCGTGCAGCTGAGACTTCTGCTCGTGGAACAAAACGAAAAATGCCCTCAGAAGAGCTTGACGCCTTCATTGCCGATTTCTCTTCTTCCTCCATTTGGGAGGAAAGCGACAATGAACCCTCTGTTAAGAGGAATCTCTCCAAAGAGTTTACACCGGTGAAACGACAGAAGAGAATGGCAGACAAAAACAAGCCGGATAGCGGCAGTGGCAGCAGCAGTGACAACAGCAGCAGTGAGGACAGCAGCAGCAGCTCAGAGGTACAGGTTGTGGAGAAACTTCCTCACATCTCCCCTACCAGAATTCAACCTCCGAGGGAGGCCAAAACGAAGAACGCATCTGCCTCCCCCATCCGCCAGCCAGTTCAGAAGGCCTGTGCCCACCGTCAGCTCCGAGTCAGCAGCAGCAGTGACGACATCGAATAAAATTTGAGTTTCTTAACTTATTTTGTTGTCTGTTATATATATTTTGTGATGTACTTTCCTTTAATTTTTATTTTGTCATTTGCATTGAGGGCAATGCAACCCTCGAGTTTGGGGGTGGCATCCCTCCATTAATGGAGTCTAATTTAGTTTTAAAAATGTGTCTGTTACTTAGTTTATTTTTGCTTAAAAATGAAAATATGAAAATTTTGGCTTAAGTCTTTGAACTGAACTTACATGCCGTGACAGCTCTGTCGTGGTAGTGCCTTTAGGATAGTTTTAGGAGCAGTTTAGAGCCTTTCTATAGTTCTGAAAAACTTAAACACTATTTGTGATTGTTATACTGCCTAGAACTCTTCTAGTTAACTAGAATAGGAAGCTTAGCACTTGAATAGCCCATAGAGGTGCCTAACACTGGCTCTAGGAAAGAAGTTTAGCAAAAGAGACTCAATAGCCCTAGAGGTGCCCGAAACCGGCTCTAGGAAGTTAGCTAGAGGTGCCCGAAACCGGCTCTAGTGAAACTTTAGCTTAAAAAAATAATAAAATCGAGTCAAAACAAAAAAAATCAAAGGAGCATAAGAAATGCCTTCAAAAAGATAAAGTTTGGCATAAAAATTCAAGTTAGAGGCTGAAATATTCTGGTGAAACTAAGAGAGTCTTGGCATATAATTGTTCACAAGCATGCACACACTGCACAAGGACTATAGCAAGATTTCGGACGAATCCTAAGTTATCCAACAAGGTGCTGCCGTCAACAGAGAAGGAATGGAGGGTAAGGGAAAGTTCACTGTTTTAAGCCAAAACAAAAATATTTATTTTTCTTTTAGGTTTTAGTTGCTTGAGGGCAAGCAAGAACTTGAGTTTGGGGGTGTGTTGAGTGTGTAAAAGTTCTATTATTTACCCCCTATTTAACCCATATTTCTACTGCATTCAAGAATAATTCATTGCATTTAGGCTAGTTTACAGTTATACATCACAAAATATATTAAATGGCACAGTTTCTACTGAAATTGGTTGCTTTTGCAGGTTGCTGCTGTAGCAGATGGAGAGGCAGGCGTTGGGAAGTGAAACAGCAGAGCTGGAACTGGATGAGCAGTCAAGGAGGACGATGCTGCCAAGGTTGCCGCCGTGGCAGCAAAGGACGACAGCAGTTTTGAGGAGAAGAAGTAAAGTAGACCTCGACAGAAAGAGAAAATTAAGCCCGTCTGTCGTGGAATACCATTATATTTTTTCCAAGCCCTAGATCAGAATAAAGGCCAAGCCTAAAGTTCAAGGAGAGAAATTCCAAGCAAGAAGGAAGGACGAGTTAAAGCTATATTATCTGAAGATTTAGTCTTTATTAGAGTTATACTTTAAATTAAACTTGTATTCTTGCTATATTAGAAAACTTGGACCCAAAGCCTATATAAAGGCATGTAATTCGATCTAGGAGAGGACATCACCTATCTCTAGCCTTCTTCCCAAAACCCTAGCCGTTTTCCTCCTCTCAACATGTTCTAAATTCCCCTTAGGGCCACGGGTTGATTTGTAAAGTAGTTGCAAGGGTTGCTTTTGTTTTAGGAATTTTCAGTTCAATAAAATAAACTTCAAGTTCTCTTATTCTGGTTATTAACATCTTGCAAGAGTATCGGGAGAGCATTGCGAGGTTATCTATTTACTTAATATCGGGAGGGTTAAGTATACGAAAGGAATAAGTGTGAGTTCTCTAGTTTATCGTTGAACTATCTCGGACCTAGGGATAGGACGAGGTTAAGTGGCTAAAGAAGAATTCAACAACATCGATGTTCATCCTTCGATTCACGCCGGGAGGTATCATCAAAGACGTGTTCATCGACAGACTTAGACCTAGGGATAGGCCAAGGCACAACAGGGATTCGTGCCAAACTTGAAGTACGAAGTTGTGTGTTCGCTGCCGCGACAAGCAACAGACTACCGCTGCGACAGGTGCTGCCGCGACGGGGACGACGACATAGCTGATATTCTTAGACTTAGCAATACCTACACTACTGAGCAATTCAATATCAGCCCATTCTCTCTATCTTGATTTCTTTAATCTTATTTTCCAGTATTCTTTATTATTCTCGTGACAAAATATTAAACTATTCTTTTTACTCTCGTGTAGTAATTCAAGGTGGAGCTATTAACCCAGTCCCTGTGGAGACGATATTCGATACTTCCGTATCACTTTACTACTTGCGTCGTGTACATTTGCACTACAATTGCGATAGACACTTTTACATGCAACAGTAGGGTCTGGAGTACTAACCGCAAGTGCTCATCATGCTCCTCTTCGGTCCTAGAGTATACTAAGATGTCATCAATGAAAACTACCACAAACCTGTACAAGAACTCATGAAACACACGGTTCATCATATCCATGAAGGCTGTTGGGGCGTTAGTCAACCCAAAAGGCATCACCAAAAACTCATAGTGCCCATAACGTGTACGAAAGGTCGTCTTTGGTATGTCCACATCCTTTACCTTCAACTAGTAGTATCCGGACCTCAAGTCAATCTTCGAAAACACAGAAGCACCTCTCAACTGGTCTAGCAAGTCATCTATCCTAGGCAAAGGATATTTGTTCTTCACTGTTACCTTATTCAACTGCCAGTAATCTATACGCATCCTCATGCTACCATCCTTCTTTTTCACAAACAAGACCGGAGCACTCCACGGAGATATACTAGGCCTAATGAAGCCTCTATCAGTCAACTTCTGAAGTTGTGTCTTCAACTCTTTCAACTCTTTCGGTGCCATTCTATACGGAGCAATCGACACTGATGCTGAATCAGAATACGTCTCGATAGCAAACTCAACTGCTCTGTCTGGAGGCAAACCCGGTAACTTTTCCGGAAAAACAGTAGGGAAATCACATATTGTTCTGATGTCCTGAGGTCTCACCTCACTCATATTAGGATTCATTACATAAGTCAAGTAAGCCTAACACCCCGAACTCAACAACCTCTGAGCTTCTAAAGCCGAAACCACATTGGATAAGAACCTGACGTTCTCACCAACTACCACAACCTCAAAGTCATTGGTAAGCCTCAAAGAGACTCTCTTGGTCTCGAAGTCAACCCTAGCTCTATGCTCTACAAGCCAATCCATGCCCAAAATCACATCAAAGCCGTAGAAGGGTAACTCCATCATATCGACAGGAAATACGTGGCCATAAACCATCAAGGGACACCTCCTATACACCTTCCTAACTACCATTGTATCACCAAAAGAGCTAGTAACATTTACACCTACCTCTAGCTAATCACACGGTAACCCTAAAGACTTTGCGTGCTCACCCAAAATATACGAATGTGTCGACCCAGAATCTATCTAAGAAAGCAAACTCAAAGACTGTAATGAGAAATTACCTGCAATGACATCAGTGTCATTTCCAGCCTCTCGTTGAGCATACACCCTAGCTGGTCCTCCTCCCTCGGGTTGGACTGCCACTACATGAGCCAAGTTCCTCTGACCCTCATTCCTTGGCTGAAAGTTCCCGCGACCTTGCCCACGTCCTCTCTGGTGCTCAAAGCCCCTAGATGGAGCCGGTCCGCCCCTAGCTGGGTGTGGACAGTTACGTCTCATGTGGTCTTGAGATCCACAGTTCCAATAAGGCCCAAAGGTACCCGCACACTCGCCCTGATGGCGTCTCCCACACCTATTGCACTCTGGTGCGTGCATGACAGCTCCTTGGCCCTGATGGCCCTGACCATAGTTACCACCCCTATATCTAGTATCCGGCTGGTACCTTCTGTCCCTATGCCTCTTGGCCTGGTCTCTATCCCAATTCGCATGTCTCTTTTCGGAATCAGGCCCACTAGCACGTGCTTTAGAGCCTAGGTTCTGCTCTATTTAACTTCTACACGACTACACAACAACAACAATGCAAACAACTCGAGATGCACAAGACCACATCATACAACCATTCATCAACACATAACAAGATGTAGGAGGATTAACTTACACTTGGGTTTAGGTGAACCCTCAATGTCCCACCCAAACCCCCAAGAGTTCTGATTCGTAAACAAATCAAAGTTCGACATTTCTACTCACTGTTGCTACCCAAAAGAGAGCCGAAATCCAAGCTCAAGTCACCGAATTCTCCGGATTCGTCCCTGAAGCTTCACCAACAAGGTTCCTTGCTTCTAATCATCCCAACACAATCAAAACAAGCATAATTCAATCCACGATTCAATGTGGCAAACTCGGATCATAATTCAATCACATAACACAAGTTTCAAGCTAAGAACAACTCTAAATTTCTTCATTCCCGAGCAGCCATGAAGCTCAGCACAAAACTCTTGATTTCAACCCTTTTAACACTCTTAAATGCTCCCAAAACAACCCTAACTATCACCCTAACATCAGCCCTCAAATTCCAACACTTAGCAACCCCAAAACTAATCTTAAAACCCTTCAAAAACTCCACTTAAACCCAAATCCGAGAATCACCATAAAACTCTTTAAAATTCACATATGTTGGACCTTATGGGTTATAAACAACTTATCTAACATTAAATAATCAAAAGCTTTTGCTAAAGACAATAAAGTTCTCATTTTTAATCTAAACTTTCAAAACACCAAAATCCAAAAACTAGGAGCTTTAAGAAAAATAAAGGTACTAGCTTGTAGATGGAAATGATGACAAGTCGAAAACGAAATTATCATTCAAAAAGCACCAAAAATGAAGGTGTATGGTGATGGAATAGTGAAA